>JAYESD010000008.1:115843497-117043497 GCA_036927565.1 Tuctoria greenei
AGCTTTACCGTGAACCACTGTGGATGGTCTTAAAGGCAGGCCCGGCTCTGGACCTAGGCGGGCGGAAATAAATTTTCTGCAGCCCTGCCGCGCATCGTCGCCTGCCGCGGCGCCGCCGCCGCGCCACTGGCTCTGCCGGCCCGCCGCCCCTGCGCCCCCACCGCTGGCCCTCCCCCGACTGGAGAACGGATCGAGGGGAAGGCTCATTGCCCATAGCGGCTGTGTAGCTTCCGTCTCCTCGATCCGTTGGCGATGAGCCTTCTCCTCATCCATTCTCGAGTTCGTGGCGGCCACAACGCCGCTTCGACCCTGCTTCTGGTCTAACGACGCTAATGATCCGCGACATACTTTTAAATATGCACGTTGGTATTCTCCCCCTCATATTTGTTGATGCGTTAATACCTGATGTTTTACATCATTTTCCACAGGAGGCAAAAAGTAATGAACATCATTGATCAGCACTGCGCCGAGGAGAACGCAAAAATTGCAGTGGGCCGCCTCAAGTCGGTTTTACGATTTTATTTACGTTCCATTTTACTTCAAGTACCACGCCTATGCTTTGAAATATATGATTATACTAATGAAGCTCTGGTCTTTTACTGATTGATACATAACCTCGTTTGTTGCATTTGCCATGGTCCGAGGCCAACATGGGCTATTGCTTTGTCAATGTCACATCGCCAGATGCGGTGTTTCGGCTATGGACGAAGCACCTGAATGGCTTCTGTTGGAAGGTGAACGACTCGCGGAAGATGTGCGACGTCGACTACGCCAACATCCAGGTACGTCGCTGTCCACTGCCACCGTTTTCCATTGTGCCGCCACTGCACGGTGTTCACCTGCTGCTGCTCGTCATCCTTTCACAGGGTCGGGATGCGTTGGTGGCCCATTTCTCCAAGTCATGCTTCGACTGCGAAACCGAGGAGTTCCTGCTGGTGTGGTTCAGCTCGCCGTGGAAGGTGAACGACTCGCGAAAGATGTGAGAGGTCGACTATGCCAACATCCAGGTACGTCGCCGTCTGCAGCCATCATTTTCCATTGCGCCGCCGCTGTAACGTGTTCACCTGCCGCTGCTCGTCATCCTTTCACAGGGTCGGGATGCGTTGGTGGATGCGGCCAGGTAGTTGCTCTTTCAGGTGTATGGTAATTACGTGAGTGTTTGGTCGGGTCATGTGGTTAGTCCACGATGCATCCTAATCCCGGTGTTGAGGCCGTGTAGTTGTCATTTGTGCGTACACTCTAGTGACATGTGACAAAGTGCTCAGTCATCAATTGCGTATTGTTTGACGTCGAAGTTCGATTGGAGATAGATCATCCATTTCTTTATGTCTTGGATCATCCAAATTAATGTTTGGTTGGATGGACTGGACGAACCAATTTTTTGTTGGTAGGTTGGATGAAACTTGATTGGATTATTGAATCATCAAATCTGATAATTTCATAATATTATTCGTGCGCATGATGATGGATCGTGCACGCAGAGCGTCGAGTTATTCGGAACGCTGAGCAAAGTTCGGACGTAGAGTTTGAGTGCACGTGCGCGCTGCAAGATTTGGTGCGCTCGCGTATGTGGCAATCATCAGGGCAGGGTGGTACAGTCGCAGGAACCGTGTAGTGCGCCCTTGGCTATAAGATTTGCAGCGTGAACGTACGTAGCAACAATCTGGGCAGGGTCGCACAGAGACGGTTGTCCGGAAGGGCTGCAAAGAATCGATTTTGGTGTTTGGGAACACGGTATTTTTGGAGTTTTAGACCATCCGCAGCGGTTTCCTCTAAAACTTACTCTACCCCTCTATACTTCAAGTATATTCTCTATACTTCCAGCATTTCACTATGGACACTAACTCTATACTTCCAGTAATCTACTCTATAATTCCAGTCCAGTAAGCTTTCCAATGAACCACTGCGGATGGTCTTAGAGCAATTAGCAATATTGTGGTATTTGAGATTACTATGGTATTTTTTACAGAATGGTGTTTGTCAACCAAACAGTCCTATGTATTGCAAAATTGTGGTATTACAAAACTGTGTTATTGAAATACGTACTTTGGTATTGCCATGTCATTTTAAAAATTGTGGTTTCCTAAAGCTTTACCGTGAACCACTTCAGATGGTCTTAAAGGCAGGTCCGGCTCTGGGCCTAGGCGGGCGGAAATAAATTTTCAGCAGCCCTGCCGCACAACGTCGTGCGTGCGCCCCCGCCCCGCACGTTGTCCCATGGAAATCCCGCTGAGATCCTTCGCTTCGCGCTGGTGGGTTTGTTGTCTGGACACCGAAGGATGAAAATCCCGCGTGTCCCACTCCCACGATTATGCGATTTTGATCGGACAGCGTGCTAGGCGGGGGGCGCACACGCAATGATGTGCGGCAGGGTCACAGAAAATTTGTGGGCTACTGCCTAGGGCCAGGGCGGTGGATGGGGGTGGTGGTGCGGGCACGATGACAGCAGATAAAGAGGAAAAAAATTAATTAATTGTGTAGCTTTTTATTTTCGTAATTTTTTGAAATATAATTCTAATACGTACAATACGTCCTACTAATGTTAGTTCAATTCTTTGTCCAAAACATCAAATAAAATAATAAGGAAGGAGTATTTATTAGATACACTATAATATTACTAATGTGTTAATTTTCTATATGCGATGTTTTTCGATAAAAGGAGGAGTTTTCGTTAGTGCATGTACGGTAGGACACGTTGTTCATGAACATAAAATAAAAGACATTTTTCATTAACATAAAACAACACATATATTACAAACAAGAAAAAAACACATAGAAAACAAAAGAAAAAATTACTACTCATCCTACTCTACTCGGAGGAGGACTTGTCCACCTCCACTAGCGGCGCCTCCGCCTCCGCATCCGCCTCTGGTGCCTCCGCCTCCGCTGCAACTGCCGGAGGAGCATCCTCCAACACCAGATCGAACTTCTTCCGACTGACAACGTTCACGAGTTGCTTGTGAAACCCCTACCTGGCCTCATCACCGATCGTCTCATAGAGGCAGTCGAGACGAGCGGCAACAAATCCTAACCCGAAGATGTAGTAGCCGACGGGGTCCATGCTGGCGTGGTGGGGAAGGACACCAAGTCCCAGTCGGTGACAGGAGTGAGATGTATTGTGAAATACATCCTGCGCCATTTTGTCGAGCGCTTTTGCTTGCACGTCGGCGGCGAACAAGCTACCGGTGACCTCCTTAAGCTTGTCGTCGAGTTTGTCGATGCTTTCCTCCATGAGGCGGACAATCTCGTCATAGTCGGACGGAAGAGGTGCGGGCGCCGGGGGCGGAGACGGGAGTGGAGGTGGTGCGGGCGCCACCTCCAGTTCCACCGGCCTTGGCAGCGATGGAAACGGAGAAGGGGATTTGGAGGACGTTGATGACCTGGAGCGCTTCGGTGTGGGGCTACCCATTTGTGCGACGACGGAGGTGCGAACAAAGAGAGAGAGGTGGTCGACGCTGGTGCGGCAGAGAAGCAAGAGGAGAAGTTTGGAGGCTAAAATCCATCGAGAGGTGCGGCAGAGAAGAAGAGGAAGGTGTGCCTTTATAGCGGATCGTCGTCTAAGCTCGTGAGTGGAGATGATAGGACGCTTCAAAAATTGTGCTTTTGAATCGACGGTCAGAGTTACTCCAAACCGCAGTTCGCCTCCTCTCAGAGTTACTTCAAACCGCGGTTCGCCTCCTCTCAGTTATAGCAACGGCTCAACATGTCCCATTGGCCAGTTTTTTAATTTGACACGCAAAGGTGCGAAGATTGACTTGAACGCGCGTGGCAATCGACCGAGAGTCTATATCTTATTTTTAAGGATCCGACCGTTGCTGACTGAGAGTCCATATCGAATTGATAATTGTCATGAGCATGGATGATGGTGGACATGAATGTAATGCATGTGAAAGAGACTCGCGATCAAGCATGTTTGGTCACGTGTTGAGGATTTTTGTGCTCCCTTGTTGAGGAAAAGGTTAATTGGATGACGTTGAGGACCGGATGTGGCATACGTGTTCCCACAAGTGTGTTCATTTGTTCCTAAAATCAGAACACGTAGCGGCTAGCGCCTACGCCTGTTGTTTCTTCAAAATACGAGTACAGCGATACATAATGGCATCATGCGATCGATTAATTTGATGAACCATGTACGTACGTAGTGAGAGATGTGTGCTTATTAGATGATGGTAGTCCACATTCTATCCTTGTACCATCGAGGGAACATCCTTGTGTCAAATTTGTTATCTCTATTGATGATTGGATAATATTCTTCGTTAGTGTGGTAGTTAAACTGCCATATACTGTAGGTTTAGAGCATACACACATGCATGGTAGAGAATATGATAAATATAGAAATATATATACATGGTAGGAAATATTATTCTATTCTTGGAATACATGTTTGAGACATAGCATATGTACGTCTAACATACATGTGAAAGACCTCGATCATGTTTGCTGATGTTACGTGTTCTCTTTTTTTGTCGTGAGATCGTCATGTTTGAGGCTCGTTGATCATGTTTGGGGCGTAGCATGCATGGACAACTCACATGCATGTGAAAAACTTTGATGCATGTGAAATAACATTCATGTTTTTGAAAGCAAGATATAGGGCCTGTTTGGTTTATTTACTAAGGTTGCCACAATTTGCCACAAATTTTTGCCTAACTTGACTAAGGTTAGGTGCTCAAATTTTCAGCCACAACATGGCAAGCCTAAAGGAATCTTGCCACACTTTTTTGAGTCTTTGACATGTGGGACCCAGTTAGATGGCAAGGAATCTTTCCACAATTGTGGCTATGAACCAAACAATGACTAAGTTGGTAAAACTTGACTAAACTTAGGTGTGGCAAAATGTGGCAAGTTTTGGCTTCAAACCAAACAGACCCATAGTGTTTCCTCAAGAAAAAATAATTTTATGAGAGATTGGGTGCACAAGCAAAAAAGCTAGAACTTGAGCGATGCACCTACGAATTCCATATGCCGGGATGATCGGCAGCAGCCGATCCGCAAACACGATGGTAAGATCAGTAGTCGCTGGAGAGCAGCTTGCAGCCGACCTTGAAGGAGACGAAGGCGTCGATGCACGCATAGCTAATTTGCTCGCCGGAGAGATTGTATGCATCCCAGTTGCTCGTCCTCACCCGGTAAGGCTTTTCCATGATGGCACCCATCACGGCGCTCGCGATGTCCTTCAGCCCCGCACGGCGGAGGCTCGGGCGATCCATCTCCTTGCCGCGAGCTCGGCTAGGTCCACCGTTTTGGCCACCTTCAGCTACCAGTCCTTCCAAAGTATGTTGGAGTCACCCTCCACACCGACGCCGACGAAGCAGTAGTTGGAATTGCCGAGGAAATATTCTAGTTCGTCGGGGAAGTAGTCAGCGTGGATGACCTGGAAGATGAGGCAATGGCGGCTAACGCTGAGCTGCAGAACGGCGATGGGGTTCTGGTCGGCAGAGTAGCTGGGGCGCCACTCGACGTCGAGCCCGACGACGAGCTTGTGAAGGCGCCGATGGTGGACGGAGAGGACCTCATCAAGCCAGTCCTCCACGACCTTGCCGGAGGATGTCACCGTGGTGGTGATCACCTCTTCCTCGAATGTCACCTTGTACACCTGATTCCCCACCATTGGGTCTCTCTCCTTGTCGTCCCTATGGTTGCCGTATGCGGCGGCGCGGCGCAACTCTCTCTCGTGCAAAACCTTCGTCTACACCTTCAGTTTGGATTTTAATAGGAAACATGCATGGATATATAACTGGTGCAGTTACGATATGAGCGGAGGAGTTTCCGAATTTGACAGGCCCGAGCCCGGAGTAAAGAGAGTAATGGAGATTTTTGAATCTTATATACTCTTTCTAATTTTTAATTCTTATCGTTATGACCACAAGTTGCATTGTCTCAACCTAACACCACATACAACAACAACAACATTTCTCAGGAGCCCACCCACTGGATATGCCGGGTGGGCCACGGGATACCCTGGGTCCATTCACCAGAGAATAGCTAGTGTGAATACATGCTGGAGAGATCAGCGGAATCGGGAACTGGCCAATGAAGATGGATGTCAGCAGTGTCACGGTTCATGTATCGAAACACGCACCATCCTTTTTCTTCTTATCTTTTTTCTTATAAGTTCGTATTATTTTCAACCAATCTTCTAAGAGCATCTCCAACCCTGTTTGCTATTTTTAGTTTGCTATTCTTTCAAATAGCAAATACGCTATCCACATTTAGCATCTCATTTTATGAGCATCTCCAACCCGTTTGCTATATGATGTGCTATATTAAAAAATTTCATATTTCATTAATATGTAATAATTATTTTAAAATTCAAATAACATTGTTCGAACGGCTATATTGTGACGTTTGTATTTCTAACGGCTATTTTTCAATGGTTATATTTCTAACGACTATTTTTCAATGGTTGTATTTCCAACGGTTAGTTTTCAACAACTATTTTGCAACAGAAATGACAATAATGTAGCAGAAATTGGGGATAGCAAACCGGATTCCATATGCTACTAGTAGCACACCGAGAGCTCCATATAGCAAATGGCTAAAAGTAGCAATCCTAATAGCAAACTGGTTGGAGATGATTTCTGCTCTAAATTTGCTAAATAATAGGATAGCACACCATATAGCTAATGGCTAAAAGAGCATCTCAACCCCATTAGCTATATGATGTGCTATCATATTATTTAGCAAATCTAGAGAAAAAATCATCTCCAACCGGTTTGCTATTAGGATTGCTACTTTTAGCCATTTGCTATATGGAGCTCTCAATGTGCTACTAGTAGCAAATGCTATCCGATTTGCTATTCTCGATTTCCGGAACATTGTCGTCGTTTCGTTGCAAAATAGTCGTTGAAAATTAGCCGTTAGAAATACATCCGTTGAAAAATAGTCGTTAGAAATATAACCATTAAAAAATAGCCATTATAAATACAACCGTTACAATATAGCCATTGCAACAATGTTATTTGAATTTTAAAATAATTATTCTGTACTAATAAAATATGAAAAAAATTTAATATAGCACATCATATAGCAAACGGGTTGGAGATGCTCATGGAATGAGATGCTAAATGTGGATAGCATATTTGTCTTTTGAAAGAATAGCAAATCAAAAATAACAAAGGGGTTGGAGATGCTCTAACCCTCCTTTATTTGAAGTTGTACGATTGGATCAGGATACGTGGCCGGCGTACACTTTATGACACACTAGTGAAAGTAAAACACCCGATACATTTTATGACATACTTGCGAAAGTAAAATACCAGATACATTTTATTATTATTGAAGTCTATAACTAAGACTCAATCCAAATCGGGCAAAAATTTCGATGACCCTGACTTCTAGTTTGTTTTTGCAAGTCATCCGAATCAAGTCTTTTTTGTCTTCACCTTATTGCAATGACGCCCACGAGCATCTAATCTGGGCTAAAGTTGATACGTACTACAGAAACTGTTGTTGCGTTTTTTGTGATTTACTACGTGCTTTGCTGTTTGATTGCTCATTATGTTGGATCCGTGTTAGGTTTGAACAGAGAGTGGCCTTCTCCCTGCTGGTCCTATCAGATAAACTAGTAGGTGATAGTCACTTTCTGGATCTCCAACTCAGTAGAGATGTAAGTGAAAATATATTCCATTCTAAAAGATAAAAGAGATAAATAGTCCACTAGTTTATCGTTAGAACAACAACATTAGAACTATTTTTGCGCACCAATGAATAGAAATATAAAGTTCATTACCTTAAGACGATACATTACAAAGAGGAAAAAAGAAAAACACAGACTACAAACAAGAAAAGATACACAACACAACTAAGAACAAGAAAAAAACTACTTCTTCTCCACCTCGCTCCACCTACTTCTCCTTCTCCTCCTCCTCCTTGGGCTCCTGGCTGGGCGGGGACGCCTCCCGCGGCGGAGACGGGAAGCCCAGTTTCCTGGACGTCGCAGCCACCAGGTTGTCGCAGCCGGCGACGCCGAGCTCATCCGCCAGTGTTTCCCAGAGGATGTCGAGGCGACCGGCCATGTGCGTCATGCCGAAGATGTAGTGGCCCGTGGACCCCATGGCAGCATACTCTGGAAGGGGACCAAGCCCAAGGCGATGCATGGAGCGCGATGTATTGTCAAATACATCGCGCACCATTTTCCGGAGAGCCCACTCCTTGTCCGGGGGGGGGGGGGGGGGGGGAGTCCGGTCGGGGACGATCCCCCTTGGCGTCCTTCAGCGGGCTTGGCGGCGGCGTTGTCTTGTCAGCCATGGTGTTCTTGGCGCGGTTTTGGGAAGAGAGGAAGAGTGGCTGTACGGAGAAGATGATGGCGTGCCTGGGTGATCTTATAGCGTAGTAGCAGCCTGGCTGGGGTGCTCATCCTCTGCAGTACTGCAGGTGCAGCAGAGGTGGCTGACATGTGGATCCCATACCATGTGGGGCCCTCATGTCAGCCATCTCTACTGCATCTGCAGTACTGCAGGGGATTTAAACCCGCCTGGCTATTCGCCTCTCGACGCGCGCAGTAGTTTTGATGGGACGCAGAGCGGTTCCAATTGAATTCAAAGAGGCACATGCGCTGCACGCGTTTAAGGCGCCTCGGTGACTGGCGTGCACGTAAGCTCGGTGCCCCCGGTCGCATCAGCCGCCTGTATAAATGGCTACGGCTTGAACGAAGGACCAAATCTTATGCGGCAAACATCAACATATAATACTTCCCCTGCACAAACTCAACTCTATTTCTGTTTTGGTCGAACTAATTACCTTTGACCAATGATTTATATGGAATTTATTAACTTCAATAACATGTAGTACTAGATTGTATATTATGGAAATATTGTCATGGTGAATCTAAAAGTAGAATTCTTGTATTGTTAAAACAGATCAAAATTGCGTAAATCTCAAAGATAGATTTGACGAAACCTAAGACTTACCTTTGAAAAAAGTTTTATGCTTTACGTTAGTTTTACATATGTAATATGCACATATGATATATCACTAAATAGTTTTGCAAAAAAACATGGAGGAGAAATATTTATATCCCATATGCTACTAGTACGTAAATTAGGGGTGGGCAAATAAACCGAGACCGAAAAACCGAAATCGATAAAATCGAGACTGGAACCGAAAAGACCAAAATATCGGGTATCGGGTACTTTTTGGATAGCAAATATAAATAACCGAAATACAAATGTCGGGTTCGGGTACCACTCTCGGGTAACTGAAATAGCCGAATAGCCGGTCCATCAAATAATAAGTTAAATTATGCGTGCTAAACTATGAACCATTCAAATTTAGATATTTTATTTTCAAGTTGTGATGTGTGAAGTTGTTTGATTTAAACATTTATTTTTTATTTTTCATTTCTCAATTTATATTAAATGACCTCATGGGATTAAATTTATCAATCATATTAAATTTGTGCAAACATGACATGGATATAATGTATAATTCGGATATATCAGGTAGGACCAAAGACCGAACCAGAATTTTGGTACCCAAAATGTTTGGGTACCTAATATTATTACAACAATTCGGGTAGTGATTTCAAGAAACCGAATTTTGAAAAATACCGAAATACCCAAACCAAAATATTGGGTAGACCGAATGCACACCCCTTAACATAAATCCATCTGAAATAATTAGCTAGTTTGAGGATGAATGAAGTTGAGCTTGCAAGCTTCATGAGCACCATCATTGTTTTGAGCAGCGATTAATTTATGGCATCATCAAATCTGGAGTAATTTTTCTAGATCATTTGGGGCCGAAAAATTAGTTAACACGCTATATATGAAGAGAAAGATTAGGATATGCTACCTATTGCTTGTGTTGAATAACCCTGCGCTGTGGACAACATATACCTGACCATTCATTCTGGTCGCCAGGATCATTCTACCCTAGGGATGAAAACGGTACGATAAATTCCCGAACCGTCTGACGCCGTTTTAGAAAATTTCCGATGCGATTACCATTTTTGACAATTTCCGAAATTTTCGATCCGATTACCATTTTTATCGGACATTGAAATTTGGTAAACAGAATGGAAACGATTTAGACTGATTTCCGACTGAATTGTCGAAATAACGTATTTTAATGGAAATTTTCCGAACAATAACCGAATACTTTCAAAATAGTAGGTTGGGTCTAATGGGCTGACATGTACTCTCTCCGTCCCTTGGAATAGAGGATTTTTAAAGGAAACTTAAAATGAATTCATTCTGACATTCTGCTAATGTCACAGGTGTTTGGAACACAGGAATCATATTTCCTTTCCTGTAGAAAGACTTCCTTTCCTATGTAAAATGGAGGAGTGAAATAATCTAGTCCAAGTTCTTTGTGGTCTGCTGGTTGGCTATGGAGGGAATATATAGGGTGCTAAAAGTCAAATTAACTAACCTAATGATTTGCATGGAATAATTATTTCTTTTTTTAAACAAGGGAATAATTATTTCTGAGCTACTGCAATGCAATAGATGTTTTGATGTTAGAAATATAGGAATGAAGTTGTTTATGAAGCAAACTGGTAGTTCATTTTGGCAAGAAGTTATGACTTTGATTTATGTATTACAAATAATGATAGTTAATATTCTAAAGAATTTTGTTTATAGTTGCTCTAACATTTTTCCTATGTTTTCATTCCTGCATTCCAAACATCTTGAATTCTCCATTCCTCTGATTTTGATTCCCGTGGTTTTCTCACTTTCTCCGTTCCTGCATTTTGTCTATTCCTATGTTTTTTCCAATTCCTGTGATTTGGATTCCTACGTTCCAAACGGGGCCATTGTAAATATCGCTTTGTAGTTTATTTTTGAACTACAAAGCGACAAGTATTTAGAGACGGAGGGAGTAATAAGCTCAATTCTTTAAATTTTTTATTGAGACACCAGTTTGAATAAAGAGTTGTCAAAGGTAATAAGCTCAATTCCGACCGTTTTCAAACCTATTCTGCCCCAAGTGATCTGGGACAGCAGGCAGAGGACCTTGATGATCAGGATAAGGACCAGGCAAGAAATCATTGGTCAAAGGTAAGTTTGACCAAAGCTAAAAATAGAGTTGAGTTGGGGCAGAGGGAGGATTACTTTTTACAGACCGCTTTGCAGGCCCTGCTGCGGGCGATCTCCTGCCTGCTGACAACTCCAGCGGCTAAAATAGAGGACAACTGCACTTTAGAAGTCATAACCCCAGTTTCGCAAGTAGCATTCCAAACGGTGCACTTTAGAAGCCATAACCATCACTGCGCGCGTCTCATCGTCTTCTCCGCGCGTACTAATAAAGACACACCATCCTCTTCTCTGCAACACACATAGGCCATCCTCTTCTCCGCACGTACTCTTCCTCTTCATCTCTGTCATGCGCGCCCTCATTGGTTCCCTTCAAAGCCCACGGAGTTCCCCTTGCCACACGATATTGCGGTCCTGATCGCGAGGTGGGTCGCCACAACCTCCCCGCAACCCATGGACGACCTCTCCATCTGCGCGCCACCTGCAAGGCCATGCACGCGGCATGCCATGATCGCGCCGTGGGCAGGCACATGGCGCTGGAGCGGGAGAACATCTAGAAGTATAACTGGAGCTACGACCGCCTCGTGGAGTGCCTGGCAATCGTCTGCAACCCTCATGCATGCTACGTCACCGGGTTCGACCTCGTCTTTCTACACGGTCGCACGCAGCCGGGAACCCAGTTCCTTGCACGGGCGGCCGCGAACGTCCACATGGTGGCGGCCTACGTCCTCGCCATGCTCCGCTACAACGCCGACCGCAGGGACTGCGACGCCTTCGAGTATATTCGACAGGTCAAAGGGCAGGCCCACGTCGGCTACAACGCGGCCCCGTCCGTCGCCATGAAGTGGACCAACAAGGAGTGTTACTGGTGTTGGCGTGAAGCCATGAATAGTATCGATGATGTCGCCTGGAGGTTCCTGGGCAGGCCTCGTATAGAAGTGCCGCTGGTGGCGGTGCCCAACATTGATGATGACGCTTGGGACTGCTCAATAGGGGGGAACCAGGGAACTGCCCACTGCGGCAGGCCTACGTGGGAGGAGTGGAAAGTCTTTTGTACAGAGAACTGTAGGATTAAGCACGAGCATGACCTGTTCTGCCGTCTAGCGTTGTACTATATGGGTTATATTCCCTCCATTCCCATTTGGATGCATCCCGCTAGTTCTCCCAACGCCAACTAAACGAGAACAAAGGGAGTATATAAAATAGACTTGTACTAGTATATGTGTTTCCCCTATGCCCGCTCGTCTCTGATGAATGTTGCACTTGTTGTGTTTCCCCTATGCGCGCTAGTCTTATGTTTAGCCCCGTTTGCATCAAAGTAAACTCACGGGATAGTTTAAAGAAATGGATTCTTCTGGAAATGAATACATTCAATGATACAGTAGTTTGTAAGGAAGGAAATCAGTGTTCCCATCTCTCTGATCATTGTCTCCACTTTTCATTCCAGTCATCGCTAATCGACAGAACTAGCTATTACATAATCCCCAATAGACACAAAATAAACTAATCGGCACATCTAGTCCGCAGCACTTCCCTTGAAGCAGTGGAAATAACTTTTGGCCACGTATAGGAGTAGTGGTAATGATTACACCGCTTATAGGGGCATAGGGCCAATGGTACGTTGGAGTTCTACCTATCTTTTTCTAACATTTTTCTCCTCCTTTCTTTTCTTTTCTCTCTGTTGATTGTCTCCACTTTTGTTTCCAGTCGTCGCTACCTGTTAGTACTGTATATTACTTTACAAACGGCTTTGAAGGCCCCGCTGCGGGCGATTCCTGGCACCTCTAGCGGCTAAAGTATCGTATAGGAAACTTTACAAATGAGCTTACTCGAACTTTTCGAGCTTGAGCTCATCAAGCTGGCAATACTCAACGTCATCCTCAAACTTTCAATCAAAACTAAGTTTGGTCCTTCAACTTTCAAATGGGTCAATTATTTAGTCCATCAACTTCAAAAAACCGTTTCACTTTCATCCTTACTCTGAGTTGGACATCCATACATTGGCATGCCACATAAGATAGTTAATGTGTTTTTAATCCTGTTAATTTGTGATAGAAGTTTGTTTTATTTAAATGTTTAAAGTATGCATCATTATATGCATGTAAACTCTTTCTCATGTTGAAGCAAGCAGACAAGAGTTTAAGAAACGATTTGAATGGACCCCTTAGTTGGATAGTTGGGAACTACAACCATCGGATCAAAACAAACAGTGGATGCAGCCTTTACTGCACGCATGCAGCAAAATGTCGCTACGTCAGGCGATCCTGGTCCAGGCAGGTATGCTTCGATTCCTGTCCTCCAACTCCATCTAGGCTTCCGATTATGCAGGTGGTTCACCAACAGACTATAGAAAGGATAAGCACGCACACATGTAATAGTCATTGTTGACTGCGTTGGTCTAATGTCATTGTTTGACTGCGTAGGCCTACGTTTAGTCATTAACGCTAGCTTTTGAATCTGTGTAGTGCCAAAGGGTTTTGTTTTCGTTTCACACTACACTAGCTAGCCTATATAAGGTTTATTTGTGTTCCCTGATGAATACACAACAAACATTCTCCATACAGAATGAAACTTGCATGCCACTTTCTATTGCCAGAGGTTTGAAGGAAACTACATGGCTGGTCGGGTACACGTACGGTACAGGTGTGCCGGTGTACCTTAACCCCCTGTACGTCGTCCGTCCCCGGTGGTTGTTGGGAAGAGCCTTACAGGTATGCTCTGATTCCAGTCCCCTTACTCCATCTCTAGGTTTCCGATGACACAGGCGGTTCACCACTAGGCAAACCAAAAAAGGTTGAGCGGCATGCAAGTTTTTTGATGAAAAACTGACTGCGGCCTGCTGATTAATCCATCTCTAGTTTTTTGATGACACTCTCGCTGACATGTCAACATATTATTTGTTGTGAAGGTATGGTAGTTAAACTAAGCATTAATAAAGGGACCAATAACATTTTGACACATCAGCGGGAAGACGCACGGGAGGTCAGAACAGGAGGGACACGGCTTGCAGCCACTTTGTCATCAAGAAATTTGCATGCCGCTTATCACTGAGGATTTGTTGGTTTGTGTGGTGGTGAACCGCATGCAGCATCAGAAACCTAGATGTAGTTAGAGGACAAGAATCAGAACATACCTGCAGGGGTCTTCCAACCACCACCGGGGACGCTCGACGGGGGTTAAGGTACACACCGGCACACCCGGACAGTACATATGTGCCGGTGAAGATGAACGGCGTGCCGGCTGTGAAAGCACCTGCATGGCTTCCGTTGGAAGGTGATCGACTCGCGGAAGATGTGCGAGGTCGACTACGCCAACATTATTTGTTGTGAAGGTATGGTAGTTAAACTAAGCATTAATAAAGGGACCAATAACATTTTGACACATCAGCGGGATGATGCATGGGAGGACAGAACGGGAGCGGCACGGCTTGTATACTCCCATTCAGTGCTTCCATGCGTGCTCCTACTTAAGTGTCATGATTTTATTGGCCCTTTAATTTATCTAACATAATGCCTGATTTAACTTCAACCAATTAGATGATGACTAATAAGCGGGAGTACGCATGGAAGCACAAACGGGAGCACCGAAGTTGCATCCGAACGGGAGTACACGGCTTGTATACTCCCATTCAGTGCTTCCAGCGTGCTCCTACTTAAGTGTCATGATTTTATTGGCCTTTTCATTTACCTAACATAATGCCTGATTTAACTTCAACCAATTAGATGATGACACATAAGCGGGAGTACGCATGGAAGCACAAACGGGAGCACCGAAGTTGCATCCGAACGGGAGGACACGGCTTGTATACTCCCATTCAATGCTTCCATGCGTGCTCCTACTTAAGTGTCATGATTTATTGGCCCTTTCATTTACCTAACATAATGCCTGATTTAACTTCAACTAATTAGATGATGACACATAAGCGGGAGTACGCATGGAAGCACAAATGGGAGCACCGAAGTTGCATCCGAATGGGAGGACACGGCTTTTATACTCCCATTCAATGCTTCCAAGCGTGCTCCTGCTTAAGTGTCATGATTTTATTGGCCCTTTCATTTACCTAACATAATGCCTGATTTAACTTCAACCAATTAGACGATGACACAAAAGCGGGAGTACGCATGGAAGCACAAACAGTTTATCATCAAGAAATTTGCATGCCGCTCATCACCGAGGCTTTGTTGGTTTGTCTGGTGGTGAACCGCATGCGTCATCGGAAACCTAGATGTAGATAGAGGACAAGAATCAGAACATACCTGCAGGGGTCTTCCAACCAGCACCGGGGACACACGAGGGGGATTAAGGTACACATCGGCACACCCGGACCGTACATATGTGCCGGTGAAGATGGAACTCAACAGTCTCACGGTTATGGATAGAAAAAAGGAAGAAGAAAAAGGATGTTGCGCGTTTTGATCTATGAACCGCGAGACTTCTAACTTCCATTTTAATTAGCCAGTTCCCAATTCCATTGAGTCATTGTTGTTGTATGTGGTGTTTGGTTGAGACAATGCAACTTGTGGTCATAACAATAAGAATTAAAAATAGGAGTATATCAGATTCACAAATCTTCATTACACCAGGTCGTATGATGGCTGGACACTCTCCAATCCACTTAGATTGAAGTGGAACCACTACTACCCAAATGAGGAAAATAAATTTATGGATATGGTATGCATATCCAAGGCTATGCGTACCGTTCCACATTTGTGACATGTGTCCACATGAACGGACGCGCACAGTAGTGGTGATGGGACGCGGAGCGGTTCCAATTGAATTCAAAGATGCGCATGCGCTGTGCGCGTTTAATGCACATCAAGTACTGGCGTGCACATAAGCTCGATGCGCCCGGTTGCATCAGCCGCCTGTATAAATGGCTACGGCTTGAACGAAGGACCAAACCTTATGCGGCAAACAGCAACGTATAATACAAAGTGACTCGGCGCAATTTTAGCCCACGAATAACAAGCGGCCCAGTGCATTGTTGGGCCTACTCTGATAGCTTCACGTACGCTTTGTCCTGGCTACCTCCCTGTCGGACCCTTCGATCCACAACGGCCCCCTCTCCCGATTGCACGAAACACGCCTGGAGGAGCATCCGCCGGCCGCCACGCTCTTGGAAGAGCATCCGCCGTCCACCGGCGTGGAGGAGCATCCGCCGGCTGCCGCACGTGGAGGAGCAACAGCGCTAGGTACAATTGCTCACATAATGTTAGTGTAGTTCAATCCTCTTACAGATACGCTGATTGAATTGTAGGAAGCGATGTCAGAAGATAAGACATGGATGGGAAAAGACAGGCGTACGAAGGAGAGGCAGGATGGAATGAAGTCATTTTTAAATTTAGCATTCCAGGGCACTCGTGAAGAAGAAACTAAGCCTTGTCCTTGCACGAAGTGTCGTAATATTTGCCACGGGAGATGCAAGGAAGTTCATCTTCACTTGCTTTGTAATGGGATGTCATTTGATTATACTTGTTGGGTACACCATGGAGAAAAATGAGTTGAGAAAAAAATTGCTGAGCAAAGAGCAAATAATGAGGAGATAATTTCTGATGATGCAGCTATGGAAAATATGTTGTCCAGCCTTCTTTGAGGCACTGGTGATCATGGTGGTACTTCAGCAGGTGTTAATGAACCAGAAAATGCTATAAAGCAGCAGGAGCCAACTAGGTGTGCAAAGGCATGGCTTATTAAATGATGCCAAAAAGGAGTTGTATCCAGGTTGTGAGAAGGTGACCCAATTATCCTTCATTGTCAGGTTGTACCAGATAAAGTGTTTAACTGGTTTGAGCAACAAAACGTGTGAGTTCATCCTTGAACTATTCTCATATGTGCTTTCAGTGGGCCGTTGCATTCCTAATACACTTGATAAAGTTCAGAAGGTTGTTCGTGACCTCGGGCTGAGCTACGAAAAGATCGATGCATGTGTCAATGACTATGTGTTATTCCGGAAGGACTATTCTCTGCTGGATCGATGCCCAAAATGTGGTGAATTAAGATGGAAAAAATAGTACTGGTGGGGATTCAAGAGAGGCTTTACCTTGTGGAAAAGCCAAGAATCTTGTAGCATGCAAGATTCTACGATACTTCCCTCTTATTCCCCATCTTCAAATGTTTTATATGGCATAATCAACGGAATCAAACATGTGCTGGTACAAAGAAGAACGTATGGATGATGGAATATTACGCCATCCTGCAGATTCGAAAGCATGGAAGCATTTTGATAGCATTCATCCAAATTTCTCATCTGATCCTCGCAACATAAGACTTGGGCGAGCATCTGATGGTTTCAATCCTTTTGGAGTAATGAATGTTTCTTACAGTACATGGCCTGTGATTCTAATCACTCATAATCTACCACCTTGGTTGTGTATGAAGCATCCTTATTGGTTGATGTCAATGATAATTCCTGGGCCAAAGTCACCTGGATACAACATTGATGTGTATCTGCAGCCTTTGATTGATGAGCTACTAAAATTATGGTCTGATGGTGTTGAAACATATGACAGTTCAAAGAAAGAGACATTTCTCATGCGAGCTTCTATATTGTGGACAATAAATGATTCTCCAGCATATGCAATGCTATGTGGATGGAGCACAAAAGGTAGGCTAGCATGTCCATACTGCCATGTAAACACTGAAGCCTTGTGGTTGAAGCATGGACGAAAGTATTGCTACATGGGTCATCGTCATTTCCTACCTCAGGATCACCGGTGGCGTCGGGACAAAGCTTCTTTCAACAACAAAATAGAGAATAGAGAGGCTCTAACATCACTCTCTGGTCATGAAGTACTCAAGCAATATGAGGCTTTTGATCAAGTGAGTTTTGGAAAGACGAATAATAAGATAAAGCGCACTGAGGAAGATAGGTGGCATAGTTCGAAGAAGAAAAGTATATTTTTTCAGCTCGCGTATTGGAAGACATTGCTAAAAAGGCATAACTTGGATATTATGCACATTGAGAAAAACATTTGTGATAGCATATTGGGTACATTGCTTAATATGGATGGTAAAACAAAAGATAGTCTACAAGCTCGTTTTGATATGCAGGAAATGGGTATACGGCCAAAGCAACATCCAGTTAATACGAAAGGAAATTATGATTGTCCATCAGCATAATATACTTTGCAAAAAGATCAGAAGACCACCTTGTGCAAGTTTTTGGTGGATGTGAAGATGCCCGATGGTTATGCCTCAAACATCAAGAGAAGTGTGGACATAACAGCACGTAAGGTATCAGGTCTAAAAACTCATGACTGCCATATTATATTTCAGAAGCTCCTTCCTATTGCAATACGTGACATATTGCCCGAAAAAGTTGTTGAACCATTAATTGAGTTTAGTAGATTCTTTTCTAGAATTTGTTCGAACGAATTGGCGAAATCAGATTTGGATAAGATGATTGAACAATTTCTTGAAACAATTTGTAAGCTTGAGATGTTGCTTCCTCCCGCTTTCTTTGATATCATGGTACATCTTCCAATCCTTCTTGGTGAAGAAGCTCGCTTGGGTGGACCTATTTCTTACAGATGGATGTATGAAATTGAGAGGTACCTTGGTACATTGAAGAGGTATGTACGTAACAGAGCTCACCCAGAGGGTTCTATAGCTGAGGGATATATTATGGAAGAGTGTATGACTTTTTGTAGCCAGTTTTTGGATAACATCATCACCAAGCTTAATAGGCCAGAACGTCATGAAGCTGCAGCTAGGAATGAACCTTCTCTCGATTCTAATATATTTACAGAAGTTGATAATTCTAAAAAAGGGTTTAAATGGGGCGAACTTACTATGGTGGAACTACATAACATCAGGCATTATATTATTTCTAATGTGGAAGAGGCCGCTCCATGGATCAAGTACGTCTAACACTCAGATGTTCTATACTATATTAATGGATCATGCTTATTGTAGAAGGCTAACTTAATTTTGTACCCTTTTCAGTGAGCATTTTGAAGAGCTGAAAAAAATTCATTCTCGTAATGTTGAAAAACGCCATAGAGATGAGTTTGTTTATTGGTTTTAGAAACAAGTAAGCACATGCAAGTTTTTACATTGATGAAATATTGAAGAAATATCTGTTCTGAAGTTGGTTTATCGATGACCCCTTTTATACTCATTGATGTGTACAGATTACGACATTACACAAAGAAGGCAAAGTAACCGATTATTTGTATGCATTATCTAGAGGACCTGATCGTCGGGCACGTTTTTTTAGTCGATCATTCATAAATGGCTTCTTCTTTCGAACAGCAGAGGTGGAAAAATATTTACGGATGCAAAACAGTGGTGTTGTTGTTCGGGATGGTGATCATGAGTGGTATGGAGTAATCAAGAAAATGATTTCTGTTGATTTCAAAAAAAAAATCAAGAGGTTCTGTTGTTTGAATGTGAATGGTTTGATCGGCCTCGTTCCGGTCAGAGCCAAAGCAGAGGATACAAAATGGATCGATACGGAATGATAGATGTTGACACTACTATTTCTCAATTTAAGTATGAGTCTTACATTCTAGCCACCCAAGCAGAACAAGTTTTTTTACGTTAGAAGTGTGAAGCAACCTAAATGGGCTACAGTTGTTATAACAAAGCCACGAAACCTTTTTTCCATGCCCCCTGGAGACAGTGAAAATAATGTCACTGAGATGATGGAGACTGAGACATTATTTGATGATCGAAGGCTTACTAATATAAATGAGGTTATGACCACATGGGATGGGAATGAGAATGACATTGACGGAGCAACTGGTGATGCTTCCGCTCTTTCAAATGAAGATGACGACGATGATGACCACGACGATGATGATACATATATTAATGATGGTATTGTACCTCCAATATTTAGGGAGGACAGCGAAGATGATGATTTTTTTCATATAGGTACTGTGTGAGCTAGCTGTACGTGAACTATGTAATGCAACGTTTGTGTTCTGTGGCGATAGATCTTAACGCCACCAACCAGTATTTCATGGCAACGTATCCTAATACAACGATTGTGTTTCATGGCGATAGATCCTATCGCCACGAACTTGTGAATCATGGCATAAGTTCCTAATGCAACATTTGTGTTTCATGCCGATAGATCCTAATGCCACGAACTTGTGAATTGGGGAAAAAGTTCCTAATGCAACGATTGTGTTCCGCGGCGATAGATGCTAACGCCACAAACTATTGAATCGTGGCAACAGATCCTAATGCAATGATCGCATTCCGTGGCGATAGATGCTAATGCCATGAACAAGTGAATAATGGCAACATATTCTAATGCAATGATTGTGTTCCGCGGCGATAGATGCTAACGCCACGAACTATTGAATCGTGGCAACATATCCTAATGCAACAATCGGGTCCCATGGCGATAGATGCTAATACCACGAACTAGTGAATCGTGGCAACAGATTCTAATGCAACGATCGGGTTCTGTGGCGATAGATTCTAATGCCACAAACAAGTGAATCGTGGCAATAGATCCTAGTGCAAAGATCGTGTTTCGTGGCGATAGATGCCAATGCTACAAACTAGTGAATCGTGGCAACAGATCCTAGTGCAATGATCGTGTTCCGTGGCGATAGATGCTAATGCCACGAACTAGTAAATCGTGGCAAAAGATTCATGGCGATAGATCCTAATGCCACGAACTAGTGAATCATGACAACAGATCCTAATGCAACGATCGTGTTCCGTGGCGATAGATGCTAATGCCATGAACTAGTGAATCGTGGCAACAGATTCGTGGCGATAGGTCCTAATGCCACAAATTAGAGAATCGTGGCAACAGATCCTAATGCAACGATCCTATTCCGTGGTGATAGATGCTAATGCCACGAACTAGTGAATTGTGGCAACAGATCCTAGTGCAACGATCGTGTTCTGTTGCGATAGATGCTAATGACACGAACTAGTGAATCGTGGCAATAGATTTGTGGCGATAGATCCTAATGCCATGAACTAGTGAATCGTGGCAACAGAACCTAATGCAACGATCGTGTTCCATGGCGATAGATGCTAATGCCACAAACTAGTGAATTGTGGCAACCGAAATGAACTAAATATCCTTGATTAAGATATTTTCACCAAGCCACTTGATGAAAAACGCTTTTGCGAGCTCCGAAATGAACTAAATATCCTTGATTCTCGGAGTGTAGCTTGAAATCTTGTATACCTGAATGTTATCTTCAAAATTCATTGATTGTGTTGTGAAAATCATCTCTCTCAACTTTTCTGAAAAACTATGTCAATTATAAGATCTTGGTGAATTCTGATCATTGCTTGATTGTTGTATGCTTACTGATCATATTCATCAAAATTATTTGATTTGATTTGCCTCCCTATTTTCTAATTAAGTACCTTCAAATATATACGAATGGGATACACATTTCTTCTCTGGTGACCACGGACTAGTCCGTGATTACCCAAACTAGTCCGCCCATGCAGACTAGTCCGCAGAGCGCCGGTTAGGTCGGACTAGTCCGGCAGACCACGGACTAGTCCGATATAGCCTCTGTAAAAGTTTGGACTAGTCCTATCATTTTCGGACTAGTCTGATTTTTTGTGTCCATAACCCTAGCCGCCGCCAAACCCTAATCTTCCTCATCCCACACTTGCCTCAAGCTTTCTCTCTCCATGCTCGAGCTCCTTGAGGCGATTTGGCGACTCCTCCATCAAAAAGCTCCAAGTTTGGGTGGAAATCAAGATCCTTTGCTTAGGGATTGAAGTCCACGGACTTGTCCGCCATTCAACACCCTCCTCTCCTAGATTTAAGCAATTTTTCGGGAATTTTTCCCCGAAACCCTAGAAATCTCCATTTTCTTCATTGTTGATCGAATAGCCTAGCTTCTTTCACCTAATACTAGTGTCCTTGATGTATTACATTGCTGTTAGGCTAGTTTTGCATTGAGCAACTCCATTTGTCTCAAAATTAAGGTTTTTGAGGATGAATATCAGACTAGTCCGATCCATGCGCGGACAAGTCCGGTCACCCGGACTAGTCCGTGCCTGTACGCCGGACAAGTCCGATTTTTCTGAACTCAACCTTATCCTTTTAATTCCTCAATGCAATTCCTTGTCATCCATTCTCATCCATAACTTGTACAATCCATTCTCAGGGCACCTCGATCTCTCACGACAAGTTTTCTGACTTCGAAGACAAGATGGACGAAGAAGCCCTGCTTCGGTCCTCGATGGGCCAAAACAAGAAGCGCCCTTCTGAGCCAGCCCCCTCTACTCCTCAGTCTTAGAATAGGGTGGCTCGACGCAAGGTGCCTGCTTCCAGGGCTTCCGCTTGTGGTGGCCCTAGCTCGACAAGTGCTCGCCATGCAAAAGGGAAAGGCAAAGGGATCGCAACGGGCCCGATTGGCGCTCTAAAGATGTGAGCTCCAAAGCAGAGGGCTCGAGATCCCACAGAGGAAAGGTTCAACGGGAAGGGCAGCGACTCAGCTGCAAAGTTTAGGAATACGGATTGCTATAGCCAATCCAAGCAGACTGCAGATGGACCATTCTGGAGTAACTTCCATGCAGACTTTTACAAGTCTGTCTACCTCTAGATGAAGACCCCAGTGGTGCGCAGTCAGTGTATTTATTGGGAACATCTTGAGAGGAGGAGATGCTCCACCTTTGATGAGGTGGTCGAGGCAGCTGAGAGACATGGCATGAAGGACCTCTTCGCCTCCAAGTACAACTGGAATGACGAAGTGATAGCTCAGTTCTATGCTACTTGTCACTTTGCTAGTGATGAGGAGGAGCGGGTGACTTGGATGACTCACGGGTCCAACTACACCATTACCTACGATGAGTTTGCCAGTCTCCTCCACCTGGAGAACACCGACAACAATTCACTGGTGATCCACAACATTGGGGTTTTGGAAAAGGATAGGATGAAGTTCCTATATGACCCATCATTGAAGTTAAATACTCCCTCCACAAAGAACATGAAGCCCTTCTTTGTGGTGCTTAATAGAGTGCTGAGGAAGACAATTGCCCCGAAGGATGGGGTTGCATGGAGTGTATAGGGCTATCTCTGGACCTTGATGAAGGTCATAAGCAAGGACCGCAAGTTTGATATGTTTGACTATATCTGGAACGATATGGTCAACATCTCTAGCACTCCAAACAGATCCTCTGGGTATGCCCCCTACCTCATGTTCATGATTGAGAAGGTCACATGCATCGAATTTGTCAAAGATGTGGAGCACACACCATTGAGGCCTCAGAAGCCTCAACAAGCAAATGTTCAAGCTGCTCCCTCTCTTGCTTCTAGTACAGAGGCTCTGGCGAGAGCGAGTGAAGATGCCGGGGCTGCCCCTGCCACTAGGGCAGCTCCTCAAAAGAGGTCTGCAAGTGGCATCTTCAAATACATGGCAGCTATTTTTGCCTCCTGCAAAAAGGCCGAGGTGAAGGCCCACAATCTCAACAAAAGAAGAAAGGAAGACATGAGATATGTCAAGGAGAACATGAAGCAGATTTGTCAAAAGCTAGAGATCGAACCCATTGGATCTCCAGTAATTTCTGATGACTCCGACTCTGATTACACCGAGCTCGGGCCCTTGACTCCCTCCGAGCTTGCCTATTTTGGCATTGGGGACTCGAGTGGCTCCGTCCCTCCTCCTCCTCATTAGCACAAAGATGAAGATGAAGACGATGAGAGGACCGACAACGAGGCTTGTAGACTTTAGGTCCCACCTCTCCTTCTTTTTGGTGTCTTGATGCCAAAGGGGGAGAGATTGAGGGGGAGTCCTAGGCTTTAGCTGTAGGCTGTGAGGAGAGCTCTCTTTTACAGTCTTTTGACTCCTTTGGGTTGTAAAACATTAAAATTATGCTATTGTGATACTTTTAGTCGTGTGATGAAATGTTATGAACTTGTTATGCTCATATTGATGAAATCTGTGTTTTTTGTCCAACATTGTCTTTTATGCTTACTATTGATACATCCATGTCAATTACCTTATTATCATCACAATTGTTGCTCATACTCATTTAGTTTTCTATCCCACCATAAAGGGTGCACATATGCTCTTGTTTTCATTGCTTAATGTGTTTCGAGCTGATATGTGCACACTTTATGAAAATCTCAATTTTTATCATATTTTTTGAAATCTCAATCGGTTGTCATCAATCACCGAAAAGGGGGAGATTGAAAGTGCATCTAGGCATCCCTTGTGGGTTTTGGATGATTTATGACAAGCAATTGAGATCCTAACCACATTGTTGAGATAAGTGCAGGTCTTATTGAAAGAATGAAAAGAGCGCCAAAAAGAAAGGAGAATGAGGAGCAATGCATAAAAGAGCTCAAGAATAAAATGTGTAGATCTTTGTATATGGAGTGTGTTAATGAAACTCACCCTAAGAGCTCAAGCACAAATTAACACACACACATTGCACAAGTTTATACAGGTCTGGACTAGTCCGACTGACCCTGGACTAGTCTGATTTCTTTCTGTAACCAATCAGACAAGTCCTCACAATGCAGACTTGTCCACAAAGTCCAGTTTTCACTGATCGGACTAGTCCGATATCATCACGGACTAGTCCGATATCTTTCTGACTAGAATCGGACTAGTCTCCCTATTGCGGACTAGTCCTCCAAACACTTTACAAATTGCACAAAATCGGACAAGTCCGATATTAGCATGGACTAGTCCGAAAAACCCTCTGACCTAAATCCGACGAGTCCTCCAAGTGTGGAATTGTCCCTAATTCACTTAGGGTTTCAAATTTCTGGACAAGTCCGATATCAACCGGACTAGTCCGAAGATTTCCATAAGCGAAATCAGACAAGTCTGCTTCTAGACGGACTAGTCCGATATTTCGGGACACCTAGGGTTTGCTACACACAGCATACCGGACTAGTCCGGTGTCCACCACGGACTAGTCCAATCTTTCAGAACCGTAACAGTTACTTTTGGGAACCCATATAAATAGGTGTACACGGCCCATCTTTCACATCTCTCGACCCCCTGCACCGTCACACCTCCCAAGAGTCTCAAAAAGACATCTCTCCACGAAATCAAAAGCAACAAAGATCAATCCCTCGAGGATACACTTTGTATCATTGGAGAGACACGGTTCATCACTCATTGAGCTCTTGGTTTGATTCCCTAACACACTCCTGTGGTTTTCATCAAAATCTTTTGAGTGTGTTCTTCGTGGAGTTCTTGTTGTGATCTTGGGGAGCCCTCAACGTGTTAGAAGGCCCCTTGAATTTTGTTATTTACATTTGTGATAAGTGAAGAGAATTGGCCTCCATAGCGATCCGACGAGGGTAGGGTTGGAGAAGACCCAGTCCTTTTGTGGACTCTTCAACGTGGACGTAGGTTGCCTCCATGAGAACCGAACCATGGGATAAAATCATTGTGTTCTTTCTTTCCACCCATTGTTCTTAGATTTCATATATACATCTAGGGTTTCAATCAATCGTGCTCACTTTACATTGAAACATTGAGTTTAAGATTAAATTATGATGCACCCTAGTTTATATTTGTGCAACACTTAAATTACAAGTATAATTATGCTGCTTACACCCTAGAATCAAGTTAATCGATCAAATTTGATTAGCCTAGTCGATACACACCGGACTAGTCCGCACATAACCGGACTAGTCCGATATCTCGAGATTTGATCTAGTTGTTAAGTGTTGCAGGTTCCGAAATAATTCAAAAAGTCCTATTCACCCCCCTCTAGGCAACATTCACTGAGAAGAAGAGCAGTGTTCTGCAGGGCAGCAGTGGTGGAGCTCCACAAAAATACCAAATAGTGTACCGATCACCGTCCGGTCAAAGGTGGCAGCCACTAGCACGACCGCCGATGTTCAGTGGCCGGCCGTTCCACGCCCCATGTTTCCGACCACCCCTGCTATAGCAGCAACAGCAGCAGAAATAGAGAATGATACCTCGTGCACCCCCACAGCAGCAGCGTGCACCGGGTTTCCGTCCTCCGGTCTATGGTGGTCCGACCCAATATACGTGCTACAATTGTGGGCGTGTCGGACACCTTTCCTACAACTATCTGGACAAGCAAACCAGTGGACAAGCATCATATCAGGGTGCCAATCAACCCCGCAACCATCCCAAGAAACCAAATCCCAAACCCGGCAATGTCCACCACATCGCGATTGAGGACGTACAGGAAGGCGAACCGTACTCGCGTGTACGTTCACTCTCATCGATCACCCCATGATCATAATTTTTTATTCTGGAGCCACCCACGATTACATTAGTAGTTCATATGTTGTCAAACACCAACTACAAATATTTCCTACAAAATATCCTTACATGATTTGTTCCCCGGGCGGGAAAATATCAGCTCATAGTATGATTCCTAAAGCACCATTGTGCATGGGTGAAAAAATATATCCAACCACTCTCATTATCTTAGATGGCCAAAATATCGATGTCATATTAGGTATGTCATGGTTACGTCACCATGATGCTGTTTTGGACATCGTTCCTCGAACCGTTCATTTGGATTCTCCACTACACAGTTCATATACTCTCATTCTTGATTGACCCGTTCAAAAGTTGCAGCAGCGTGCCACTCTGAATCTATTAAGTTGGATGACATTCCGGTGGTCCGTGAATACCCTGATTTGTTTCCCGACGATCTACCGGGCATGCCGCCCGAATGTGACATTGAGTTCAAGATTGAACTTGCATCGGGAACCACACCGATCTCTCGAAGACCTTATTAAATTGCGCCCAATGAGCTAGCTGAATTAAAGGAACGTCTTAAGGACCTGCTGGACAAAGGTTTTATTCGCTCAAGCTCCTCACCTTGGGGCTGCTCCGCGCTGTTCGTTAAGAAGAGGGATGAAACATTGTGGTTATGTGTGGACTATCGTCTGCTAAATGCTGTAACCATCAAGAACAAGTATCCACTACCTTGCATTGACATTCTTTTTGATCAATTAGTGGGTGCTAAGGTATTTTCCAAGATGGATCTTCGGTCTGGATATCATCAAATAAAAATTCGGACGGAAGATATACCGAAGACTGCATTCTCGATGCAACATGGACTATATGAATATCTCGTCATGTCTTTTGGTCTCACCGACGTTCCGGCCCACTTTATGTATCTTATGAACTCAATATTCATGCCGGAGTTAGATAAGTTCGTCATGGTCATCATCGATGACATCTTGGTTTATTCCAAATTGGAGGAAGAACACGCCGAACACTTGCATATCGTGCTCCAATGATTGCGAGACCATAATCTCTATGCAAAATTCAGCAATTGTGAATTTTGGATCAGTCAAGTGCCATTCTCGGGACACATTATTTTAGCTAAGGGCATTGTTGTGGACCCAAGTAAAATTGTTCAAGTGCTGAAATGGCAATCTCTAATGTCGATACATGAAGTCCGAAGCTTCCTGAGTTTAGCCGGATATTAACTTATGATGGAGCTGTTGAAGAAAAGCACCAAATATATTTGGAGTGAAGCTTGTGAGATGGAATTTCAAACATTGGTGAAGCATCTCACAACAGCCCCAGTTTTAGCTCAACCGGATACAACGACACCATTTGATGTTTATTGCGATGCATCCGGCATTGGTCTTGGCTGTGTTCTTATGAAAGAAGGATGTGTGGTCGCTTATGGATCACGGCAGCTCCGTAATCAGGAACAGCACTACCCTACTCACACTACAGGAAATGTGATCATTTGCGACGGCTAAGTTTATTTGCGACGACCTGCTGTCTCAAATAACTTAAATTGTGACGGCCTGTCCTGGGTCATCGCAAATAAGCAGACCATCGCAAATAAATTCTAATTTGTGACAGCTTCGTCGACAGCCATCGCAAATAAGGGTTTATTTGCGACGGCCAACCCTGGGGCCGTCGCAAATAAAGTAGCCATCGCAAATAAAGCCTTATTTTCGACGGCTGCAAAAAGTACCATTGCAAATAACATTACTTTGTGACGGCTGTAAGTTAAGGCCATTGCAATTAAGAATGCTATTGCAAATAAGGGCTAATATCGGGCACATCGGACCCCGATACCTCATTATCTTCAACCGCCCACATACGCCCGCCACCGCCGCGCCTACCGCTGCCCTTCCGCGCCCCTGCCACCGCCCCGTAGCTGCCCCGCCGCCCCCGACCCTGCCATGCCACCCGCGCTTGACGCCGCCCTGCCGCGCCCTCGCCGCAGGCCCGCCGCCCCCGCTTCGTCTGCGCGGACAACGCCGCCGGCCCCGCTGCCCCCGCCCCTGCCATGTCCCCCACACCTGGCGCTGCCCATCCGCCGGTCCGCCGCCCCCGGCCCCGCGGCCCCCCGCACTTGACGCCGCCCCGCCGCGCCCCGCCGCCCCTGCTCCCGCCGCACCCTCGCCGCCCCCGGCCCTGCCGTGGCCCCGCCGTCCCTCCGATGCTGCCGGCCGCACCAGACAGCGCCGCTGGCCTCCTCCAACGCCGACGGCCTCCTCCGACGCCTCCACACGGGCCTCGCCGAACTAGGTATTGTAGTTATGTTGTAAATTTTCATGTTTCGGTTGGAAATGCATGATGGACATAATTTTTTTCACCATTCCTATTTCATTGCTAGTTATGTTTAGATGATGCAATGTTGTTTAGATATGAAGTGAACTTCATTGCTACTTCATTTTTAGATATGTTTAGATGATGCAATGTTGCTGTAGATATCCTAGCTTTGTTTAGTTATGCACTTACCAATGATCATACACGTGCTCATAAAACATCTTGTTTGTCGTTTGATATTTATTTTTTATCTATGCTTATTGTTTATTGATATTTAATGATTTTGAGTGACTACTTAATATATGTAAATAAAGGGGTTTTGGGCCGCCTCGGACCAACCCGGAAGGGCACAACACGCAATAAGTGTGATCGTGCCGTGTAGACCATTGTAGTGGTACCGTATGCGTCAAGGTGACACAGAATCGAACGGGTTGGTAAGGACGTCAATGACCCGCGATGAGCTGGTTGCAGGGTCGGACCGATGCATTTCGGGCCCTTTGTCGCTATTGGGCTAGCGATGAGTTTAAGGCTAAGTCCGGGAAGGGTCGAGAGTGCAGAGGGGTCGAGGGGAAGATCAAGCACGACCAAGATAACCACTTGTGTTTAGCTAAATGCATGGTATGTGTATGTAACTTATGTTTATATATTCATAATATACAATACGTACGAACATGTATTGACAGGATCGTGAGACGAGGGTGCCGCCGACCCCTGCTGAGATCTGGAAGAGAGGTCACAGGGTCTCTTCTCGGCCTCAGGGTGCAGTCAGGCTGCAGCCGAGCGATTGGTAAGTCTAGAAATCATTCATATTAAATATAACTATATGGATTGTTGAACTTACACAATTTTCTTGTTTTGCAGACTAAGTACGGAGAGGAAGCTAGGAAGATACACAGCGAAGATTTTGATTGGGATTGTGAACCAATCGATCCTCAAGCCGCATATGCAAGCGGAGGTGGAAAAGCACACGAAAGGTGAGTTTATATGTCATTTTATCATTTTCAATTCAAAGTATTCAAGATATTTCAATTTAATATTACCGACTCTCCTTTTTATTGGCTCGCCATATTCGACGGAGTTGTCGACTCGAGGGCGGCGAGACCTGCGAGAGGCAGCTCCACGCAGGTTTCGTCGGTGGGCACATCAGGTCGCCGCGTCTCGCAAAGGGACATTGAGATGCATTCCCTAAAAAAACTGTAGAAGAGAACCTCAGGCAACAGGAGGAGGCGGAACGCTAAAGGATCACGATGGAGGCCACGATCTCTTCCCAGGCATCAGTGTTGTTGCAGATGCGGGAAGCAATGGAGGTAACAAAATGAAAACTAAAGTTCTCATTAATTCAACGTAAATGACTTACTAATAGGTAACATTTAATGTTTGCAATGACAGGCCATGGCTCGGGCGCAAGGTCTGGGGATCCAGCTACTACTACTACCGGTCCTTCCAGGCGATCCTTCTTCTGCGGGTCAGGTAATTTTCTATGTCAACTTAACAATTCTAGTTTACCACAACCAAAATAAAGCGAGGAAATGGAGTGATAGTTAAAGATAGTTAGATAGAGTGAGAGATGGAGTTAGAGAGGGACGAAGATAGAGAAAAAGGATTGAGATAGAAGAGAGAGGGAGATAGTTAGATAGAAGAAAAGAATTAAAACAGAAGAAAGAGTGAGAGATAGTTAGATAGAGTGGGAGAGGAATGAAGAGAGAGAGGGAGATGTAGATGGAGATAGAAGGAGGGGAAGAGAGAGGGAGATGTAGATGGATAGACGGAGGAAGATAGAGGGAAAATGATAGCAATAGAGAGATGGAGTGAGAGAGAGATAGATGAGATAGAAAGAGGAATGAAAAGAGAGAGGGAGAGAGGGGATATAGATGTAGATAGAGGGAGAGGGAGGGAGAGAGATGTTGATGCATTTATATTCTAACTCTAAATCTTATTAATTGCAGGGATCTGCGACAGCTGCTCAGACTCCATCGCGGTCATTACCACCACCTCGAATGAGGCGCAATGACGACTTCAACTTCGTAGGTGGCTTTGGAGGTCAGACGGGCAAGTGAGCTCTTGTTTGCTTTGTTCATGGTGATGTGCGATGTATCGACGATATTGTGAAGTTGTTTGTCATTGTGATGCTATTTGTGATTGTCATATGTTATCTTGTCTATTCTGTGATTTTGGCCATCGAGCCGAATAGTATTTTCGGTTTTTTAAAAAAAATAAAAAACCTTATTTGCGACGGCTTTTTATACAGAACCGTCGCAAATAAGGATCTAGGCCGTTGCAAACTAGCCTCTGTTATTTGCGACGGCCCGGCCATCGTAATTAAGTCCCTATTTGTGACGGCCAGTCCATCGCAAATGGCCGCGTGGGCCCCGTCGGATGACCGCGTGGGACCCATCGGGTGAGCTTATTTGTGACAACCTGGCCGTCGCAAATAGGTACTTAATTGCGATGGTCTTGCAATAATTTGCGATGGCTACTGCGGGCCGTCGCAAATAAGTAAAGCCGTCGCAAATAGCTTATTTGCGACGGTTATTGTCTTCTTTGCGACGGCCCTGGCCGTCGCAAATCATCGGAATTCCTGTAGTGTCACGACTTGGAGCTTGCTGCCATGGTGCTTGCTCTAAAAATGTGGAGGCATTATTTGCTTGGAAATCTGGTTCACCTCTACACCGACCACAAAAGTTTGAAGTATATCTTCACTCAGAAGGAGCTGAACATGAGGCAACGAAGATGGTTAGAATTAATCAAGGATTATGAGATTGAGATTCATTATCATCCCGACAAAGCTAATGTTGTTGCTAATGCACTTAGCCGCAAATCTCATGTCAATAATTTGACTATCATTCCTATGGAAGAAGGAGAAGAACCGAGTCTATATGTAGTTCCATATGGAGATTTATACAATCTTGCCCTCATTCCCACAATCCAAGATGAGATTATTGAAGCTCAAAAGAAGGACAAGGGTATGTCTCACATACTCAAGAGACTGGACTGCGGTGCGATGAAGTGCTTTCTAATAGATGAACATGGTGCTCTATGGTTCAGGAATCGGATTGTAGTGCCCCGTGACATGGAACTCCGAAAGAAAATTTTGGACGAGGCTCACTTGTCCAAATATTCTATTCACCCGGGCAGCAATAAAATGTATCAAGACTTGAAGACTAAGTTTTGGTGCACACGGATGAAGCGTGAGATCACTAAGTACGTATCTGAGTGTGATACGTGTCGGCGAGTGAAGGCCGACCATATGAAGAAAGCAGGACAGCTGCAACCGCTGAAAATTCCGGCATGGAAATGGGAGTATGTGGGTATGGACTTCATCGTCAGATTGCCACCCACATTCCGGAAGCATGATTCGATTTGGGTCGTAGTCAATCCACTAACCAAGTCAGCACACTTCATTCCGGTAAATGTCGTATTCAATGCCAAGAAATATGCGGAGTTGTACATATCAAGAATTGTGTGCCTACACGACATTCCCCGCACGATTATTTCAGATCGAGGCTCGCTGTTTGTTGCTCGTTTCTGGTAGCAGCTGCACACCTCATTTTGTAATAAACTGATTAGAAGCTCCGCCTATCACCCGCAGACCGATGGACAAACTGAGCGGGTGAATCAAGTACTTGAGGACATGTTGCGAGCGTGTGTCATCCACCACGGTAAAAATTTGGATGATGATTTACCATTGGCGGAATTCTCGTACAACTATGGGTTATCAAGCGAGTATCAAGATGGCACCATATGAAGCTCTCTACGGCCGGAAATGCCGCACACTGCTGAATTGGTGCGAGTCCGGCGAAAGAATGACATTCGGGATTGATCTAGTCAACAAAGCCGAGGAACATGTTTGAATCATTCAAGCGAACTTGAGAGCTGCTCAATCTCGACAGAAGAATTATGCGGACAAGCGGCGTCGCCCACTGCACTTCAATGTCGGGGACCATGTATACCTATGCGTGTCTCCGATGAAAGGAATTCACCGGTTCGGAGTAAAAGGAAAGCTAGCTCCCCGGTTTATTGGTCCGTTTGCTATTACGGACAAGTGCAGACATGTGGCTTATAGATTAAAATTGCCTTCATTTGTTGCTGGTATCCACAACATTTTCCATGTATCTCAGCTCCGGAAATGTCTCAAGTTCACAGCTGCACTCCACACGGATGAGATCGGCGAGTTGCAACCGCCTCTCACATAATCTGAACATCCGATTCAAATTCTCGATGAGAAGGCTCGAACAACGCGGAACCGCACACTGTGGTTCTATAAAGTGTTATGGGGCAACTATACTTCTGTAGGAGCGAATGGGAATCCAAAGAATATCTCCGCTCCAACTATCCGGATTTCTTATCGTCTCATATCCAGTAATTTCTCTCCTACATTCGTCTCTTCATTGTAATCTCGGGACGGGATTATTTTAAGGCAGGAGTAATGTAAAAGCCCTAATTTCCATAATGCAATTTTCAGTTAGGACAAAAAAAATTTGAATGGTAAAAAGAAATAAATAGGAAATGAGAAAAACAAATTACAAACTCCAAAAGGGGGAATTCAAAAAACTAAGCTTAGCTACTGTTCAAATGAAGTTAACATGATGCTTTGAGTTGACCATTGGATTCCAAATATTTAAAATAGCCTCCCTGCAGACTTTCATAATTTTTGAAGCAAGTTTGCTATTTAATTCAATAGCTACATTGAATTTATCTCAAATTAAAATTCAAGCTTGAACTCAAATGAAACTTTTTGAAATTATCAATCTGAATTCAAAATCAAATTTTACATAATTAATCCAGCCTTCCCACAAAAATCTAGCAAATTTTCGACTGAATTAGGTGGTAGAAGTGAATGAGCAAGGATGAGGATGAGGGAGAGAAGTGGGACCCACCTGACATTGGAAGAGTGCTCTGTTATTTCTTCCCAGGGCGCCACCACACCGCATGCATTTGGCCAATGAGGTGCGCGCTTCCCTGCTTGCCTCCATGTTCATCCAGCATGCCCAGAGCTCCTACTTATCTTCCTCCAAGCCCCAAAGTCGAGCACTTCACCGTTGCTTCATTACCTGGCGCCAGATTTTGCCCACCAGTGAGTTCTTCACCTCCCACTCGAAATCCAGCAAGGATCATTGGTATGGAGCAGTTTTCTTTGCAGCCTATCATTTCTCCACGTCTTGCGCACCTGCTTGATCAATCCCTCGTTCAGTTTGAGCCTCCCCAACGGTGGACAAGGCGATTTGCCGGCCACCATGCTATGTTTTTCCCTGCCGCTCCTCTGTTCACCGTCGACCCGGCACTATACACCGTTTTTCATCCCCGACCTTAAAGGAAAAAGATGGGCTATAGTACCTAGAATCTGCTCGTAAAGTTTCAGCCCTTGCCATCCCTCCTAGCTCGAGTATTAGTGATTTTCCTGATGAGCTTCATGTATCAACTGAGTAGGTCTCGGTCCAAATTTGTTTTCCACGTTTGATTATCTCTCATGGCCATGAGATTTTATGTTCCTCATGTTCCTACGCACCTTCATGAATAAAAAGCGAAGAGATTCATAAGGTAGATACTTGGGAAATCAAAATTTCCTAGCCACCAGCCAGAAAACACGACCTCATCGTCGAATGCATATTTTCACAACCTTTTCATCCTTTTGGAATACCCTATCAGCATCCTTAGGTCTCCAGCAACAGTTTCGAGTTTACTCCGACCAGAAAAATGCACCGTAGGGCCCGGCCGACATGACCGGAACCCTAGCTCTGCCCGCCGCCGTCGCACCACCATCTCCAGTCGCCAATCGCCGTCGGGAACCTTACCATCGTGTTCTCCGTCTGATTTTTGGTGGGGCGGCGAGTTTGGAGGGCTGGCGTGCCCTGGAACGGCCGCGGGGCGAGTGGCCGCCGTCGGGCGCCGCCGCGAGTCACTCCTCAGCATCGTGGGCGAGAGGTTGAAGAAGGCCCCGTGGGGCCCGACCGTCAGACAAATGAGCGTGCGCCCTGGATCTGCTGCGGCTTGGCGATCGGGTGTGCCTACAACCCTGAACCGCGTGGCCCCGTGTGGCTTGAATGCCACTGGTCCATTTTAAACCCGTGGGACCCATTGTTTAATTCAAACTTTTCTATTTGGATTTAATTCCATATTTTGCTCCAACTTTGAAAATCCATATATCATAGAATACTTTTCCAAAGATTCCCAAATAAATTTTGTTGGAACCAGGATGATCTGTACTTTCAAGTGGTGCACTTGGATCTGTATGAAAATCCCTAAATTATTCTCAATAATGCCATAAATAAAAATTCTATTGGAATTTATTACGGGTGCTGCATTCATTCAGAAATTCTCCATTTTTTCCACATCATTCAAAATAATTTCCTTGAGTTCCAGAAAAAATTTCAGGTCCTTTTGAGTTCATTTGAAGAGCCAAATGGTGTTTCCAATCTCATTTTCCTAAAAATTCCAAAATATACAGAAACATTTCAGCAAATTGTCCAAACTTCTAAATTCAATATCTCATAGTAGAATGGTTAGAAAATTACGAAAACAATTTTTTTGAGTCACTATTGACCTCCTATAAACAGAACATCTTTTTTTGGCCATGTTAAAATACCAGATTACCCATGAAATCTGGGAATGGTTTATATACATTGAATTTTATACAACAGAGACTTCCATAAACTTAGCCCAATTTCAGCCAGTTCCTCACCCATATTTCCTACTGTCCACTGTAAAATTTCCAGAACCAGTGGCCTTTATTTAGTATACTTAATTGTATTTCCTTTCAGCTATGTAATAATACCAATATTGATTCACTTGTATTATTCCGTGCATATTGAATAGTTGCCGAGCTCGAGAAGACCGCAGAGCCATTGGAAGTTATCAACCCGGAGACTAACTTTAATCCTGTCTTGCAGCCAGGCAAGCCCCGGTTTGCATTTAACAGCGTTTTAAACTTTCATATGTATCACACTATATGGGTTAGTATGTATGTGCATTAAGTATAGGTTATTCTTGGAGTTTTCCACATGCATGACCAGAGAACCCATGAGAGAAGGGTAGATGGTTAAGTCCTCGATGTGTCCATGCTATGCTTAATGTTATAGTTGCTTCGATAGAAGTTGAGTTGTTAGAATCCACTCACAAGTTCAGGAATTGGGTTCACACGAAATCCGTCGAGTGAGAGATTCATCATTTGGTTAAATATGATATTGGGCGTGGAGTAGGAGCAGCAGGACATAGAGGCCTGTTTAGCTATAGTTGTGCCTGTGTTGGTCAAGGACCGATCCGTGTGCGACCCTGTTGAAAAGGTTTGAATGTACCAAAGGCATACTGGATATATGGGACCCAATAAACCGATGTGACTTGTCCACCTTAGCGTCGAGGCATACCACACTGCCTTATAGGTGTGGGTTGAGAGCAGCAAGATGTAAACATGCCAGCGGGTACCTGTGTGGGTTGCGAGTCTTTACTTGGTTCAATATGGATCACTCTACAACCTAGCTCTCATTCCTACCATCAGGGAGGATATTGTAGCAGCTCAGCAGGAAGACATAGGAATGTCGCATATTCGACAAAGAATGATAAAGGGGGAAATGAAATGTTTCCATAGTGACAAAGAGGGTACCATCTGGTTTAACGACCGTATAGTGGTACCCCGAAACATGGAACTTAGAAAGAAGATACTAGACGAAGCTCATTTGTCCAATTATTCCATTCATCCGGGAAGCAGCAAGATGTACCAAGATTTGAAGAAGAAATTCTGGTGGACTCGGATGAAGAGAGAAGTAGCTAAATACGTGTCCGAGTGTGATACGTGTCGGCGAGTAAAGGCCGACCATATGAAGGCAGCTGGACAGCTTCAACCTTTAAGCATACCGGCTTGGAAATGGGAGGATATCAGTATGGATTTCATTGTTGGGTTGCCTCCCACTCTCCATAAACACGACTCCATTTGGGTGATCGTTGACCGATTGACCAAATCGGCTGATTTCATACCGGTCAGCGTGGCATACGATGCGAAGCGATATGCGGAAATTTATATCTCCAGAATAATATGTCTACATGGTGTACCCTGTACCATCATCTCAGATCGTGGAGCTGTATTTGTTTCGCGATTCTAGGAGCATCTCCACGATGCACTGGGGACCAAATTGATTCGGAGCTCGGCTTATCATCCTCAGACCGATGGTCAGACCGAACGGGTGAATCAAGTGCTAGAAGACATGATTCGTGCCTGTGCCATCCACCAGGGTAAGAACTGGGATGATCATCTACCTTTGGCAGAGTTTTCATACAACAACAGTTACCAGGCTAGCATCCAGATGGCGCCATATGAAGCTCTCTATGGCCGAAAGTGTCGCACGCCCTTGAACTGGTGCGAATCAGGTGAACGGGCAGTGTACGGCATCGACTTAGTAAATGAAGCCGAGGATCGAGTTCGCACTATTCAGGCGAATCTCAAAGCTGCTCAGTCTCGTCAGAAGAGCTACGCGGACAAACGACGTCGACCTCTTCACTTCGAAGTTGGAGATCAAGTTTATCTCCGGGTATCCCCTATGAAGGGTATCCATCGCTTCAGGGTAAAAGGGAAGCTAGCTCCACGCTTTATTGGGCCGTTCGCAATAATCGAAAGATGCGGACCTGTGGCATATCAATTGGAGTTACCAACGTCACTTTCTGGAGTCCACAATGTATTCCACATTTCCCAATTGCGGAAATGTCTTAAGGCTCCAGCTGATATCCGTATATAGGATTTGGAAGCTCTCCAACCAGATCTCACTTATTCCGAGCATCCAACTCAGATCATTGATGAAAAGACTCGCACCACAAGAAGTCTTACCTTGCATTTCTATAAGGTTTTGTGGAGCAACCACAGTGCGGAAGAAGCCACGTGGGAAAGCGAGGAGTATCTTAGAACGAACTATCCGGACTTGTTAGCGGCATATGTTCGATAGATCCTTTTTCCTTTACCTTCTTTTGTAACCTCGGGACGAGATTCTTTTAAGGGGGGAGGAATGTAAAACCCCACTTTTATGGCATGTTAAGTTCATATGGGTTTTTTGATCAACTATTTTAGATATCCAATATAATGGTGCACATGAACTATGCCATCCAAAACTTTTCTTGCACTCATTGTTGAATTCTTTTAACATGGGTATTGGACTTCACCATGAATCCAAATTATATTCTATTCACCCTTTTTAAGAATAAGAATTTTTGGATAAGATTTAGTAAGCAATGCAAAATGAAGCCCTAATAAGCACTAACCCAAATATTCAAATTAAGGGCTCTAAATTTTTCCATGAGCTCCTAAATTCCTCAATAGCATGCTTACAAAGTTTCAAGATTTTAGAAACTCATCTACTATTTTAATTGAGGTGCTTGGCAAATTTGAATCAAATTCAAATCTGAATTTTTAATTCTTCTCCAACTTCTTTAAACATAAGATTTGAGTTCACCATTGTGTTCAGAATAATTCATTTGCCACCTCCACAAAATTTCATGATTTTTGGAGTTGATCTTCTATTTTTAAATGAATTAGTAACTGAACTGTGGGGAGTATCACTGGACAGTGGGCCCCACATGTCAGCTCCTCTTTGAACGGATCAGCTCGACCCCGCCATCTCTGTACCGACGCACCTCCGCTCGACACCACGCGCGCGCATGCAGCTCCAGCGAGCTGCCTGCCTGCTCGCTGCGGCCCTATAAAAGGCCGGCCGAAGCTCCCTTCAATCCTCATCCCCGATCGCAGCTCCACTGCCTTGCGACTTTTCTTCCGCCGCGCGCCATCGCCGCCGCTCGCCACTGCTCCGCGGTGTGCCGCCGTTCCGCGCCGTTTCAAGCCAAGCTCCAAAGAGCAAAAAGGTGCGCCTGATCAAACTCTAGCTCATGGTACAAACCATTTCCCTTATCGTTGAAGCTTGAGCGAGTTATTGTTCGTTTCCCCTACGGTCGAAAGTAGATAACTAGCTAAGTTTTCATGTCGATTCCTTTTCTGCAAGTAATCATCCTTTGCAATTGCTTAGAGATAGTTTCTATAGGCCCTAGCGCTCCTGTCTGAGCAAGAACCACTAAGAATCATCGAGCAACGGCTCTGAATTTCGAGTTTTGCTCGCCGCCGGTGAGAAAACCTCGGTTCACCGTCAAACTCGTGATTCCCGGCAACTCACTCCCCTTCTACGCCCAGATCCTTGAACTCCATCATCCCAGAAAGGTTTTGGAGAAATTCCCAAGTGATTTGAGCTACTCTGGAGCGAGTTCTATGTTGCCCGAGCGCTCACAGCCGCCGCCGCCGTCGCACGACCTTTTCCGGCGAGCTTCAGGACCCACTGACCTCACCATCATGCTCAGCGACCCCAAAAACCCCCAGGCGGCAAGTTTCCGCGAGTCTGGTCCGTTGGTTTAGCTGGCGGCGAGCTCGCCGGCGAGCCACCGCCGCGGGTGCTGCTCCGCGCGAGCACCGGCCCGAGGTAGACGATGACCCCATCGGGTCCCACCTGCCATTCACTGCGGGATCATGGTGCGGCTGAGATCTAGTGTGGCTGCGCGCTTTAATTCTGTGGACCCCGGTGCTGCCTCAACCAGAATGCGCCACGTGGTCTTTGGGATGTATTTAATTCCAGAAATTTGTCCAAACTTCTAAATTGAATATCTTTCTGTAGAATACTCTAAATTCATTCAAACAAATTTTGTTTGAAAGCCCTTGAGCTCTAGTTTCGCTCAGTACCAATTAGGCTCTGATAAAATCAATATTTAATTCTGTAGAAATTAATCTTCCCCAGTAAAATGCAATTTTTCCAGATGAAGTATTCCCTGGAAAAATCCCCAAAATTCACATAAAAATTATTGTCCTATTCGTGACTACCAGCAAAAATTTGGGAGCCATTGCACCTGTTTTAACCTCTGTATAATTCAATTACCTTTTTCAGTTATTGAATTTTCACAGATATGCATAAGCTTTATTATGCCCCAAATTTGGGCTGAATCTTCCTTTAGTCATACCTTAGCTCCTGTAAAAATCTTGGATTTAATGGACCTCATATTCTAGTCTTAATTCAATTTCAAACTGAATATTGACTAAATGCTTAAAAGTTCAATTACAAGACAATTCCAGAAATTCTTGTCAACTTAGAAACTCAATAAATTCTTTACCAAGACTTAGAAATTTATGAAACCACTTTTGCTAGGACCAGGACAATTTTCTCTATCTTGATTATCAACTGATGGCTATATTCAAGCTACAGTTTCATCTCTAAAAATTGTGGAAGTTATTTTCTTGCCATAATCTTAGAGACCACACTCTACTTTGATCATCTCCTGTTCTTTGCAAGAACTTCTATAGTATTCCCTAAATACCTAATTCAACGTTCCCAAGCCAAATAACTAATTATCCTATAATGGTCACCATAAATTAAAATCCTGGTCTTGATATTAAATATTTTCAAAGTCATTCATACCGTATTTTATGCATATCGTATAGTAATCGAAGTCGAGGAGGAGTCAGAGGCCTTGGGAGAGCATCTTCCAAATTCTAACTCAGAACTTGACCTGCAACAAGGCAAGCCCCGGTTTGCATTTAAGTCGTTTATAAACTTTTGCTTTATCACTATGATGAGTAGTATATGAATTGTGCATTACGTTTAGGGTGAATGATACTCCACATGCATGACCAAAAATCCCAGGGTTTATTTGGCACGAGTTACAGTTGACCTGTAGTAACTGCTTCGCAAATGCATAGGAGATACGGTAGAAGTCGAGTAGTTGGAATCTACTCGCGAGAGATGTATCTCACAGGATTGGTTGAATAGAAAATGGCTTAATATAATGAAATTGAGACCGGGCAGGGAATGGATAGGAAGCGGCGAGAATTGAGTCTCGGTCGCATAGCCCTGCCTGTGTCGATTAAGGCCCGTCCGTATGCAGCCCCTTCGGACAAGCTTGAATTGTACCGGCAATATAATGGACATATGGAATCCAATAAACTGATGTAACTTGATAACTGGGATGTCGAGACCCATTAACTCACCATCGATAGGGGTGGGTTGAGGACAGTAAGGTGTAAATCGGTCGGCGGACACATGAGGTGTTCCGTGCGGAGACCTTCTGTTTGCGGAGGTGAGATGGGCTCAGCATTCGAGTTTCTTGTGAAAGGTGGCCATATACGCCTAGTACTGAAGTTTATGTAGGTACAGGTGTGCTCGCTAACACTTCCGAACGACGTATGTGTCGTGTTGTCCGGGTGTGTCTTGATTGCAATCACTGTCCCTCGCAGTAATAGAGTACCACTTGTTCACTGAGCGGTGACGTAGTAAATACTAAAGAAGTCAGAAAAGTCATATATTGAATTATAATTACTTTGCAACCTTGTTTGGTTTAGAGATAGTATAACTAAAGATTTTCAATTTCCCCATACTTTAGCTGTAATAGCATTATTTGTCTCGAGCATGTCATATCATTGGTAAAGCGTTTCTTGTTTGATTGTGAAGCCCATGATGTGCCGTGCATGGGAAATGTCATTTGCTACTTAAAACTTGATTATAAGGATCAACTTGTAGGCGAGACATTTATGCTTCAACTTACCTATGTTTAGCATCCACCTTGCATATGTCTAGTGAGACGGGTTAGTCTTGCTGAGCCTTATGCTCACGTTTGCAGTTAACGAGTTTTTGCAGGTTACTCTATTGAGGATGGGTTTGACAATGAGGCAACACCCCCTCCAGGGTGTACAGCCGAGTGGGAACCCTGCACGCCGCCATAGTTTGCATGTTGCTAGTGCAAAGTATCCCAGGCATGGATAACTTTCCTTTTGCATAGCTAGTGCCGAGAGCGTAGCTATGATATATATATATATATATATATATATATATATTTCTTTTTCCTATAGTATTGTAAAAACTTCCGCTGTGTATTAAATAAAAGACTTGGTCTTGTACTTTATTCTGGTTCTATTCTTGTATACTGTTGGGTGTCGCATCGCACGACACCACCCAATGAGATCCTCGGATGTGTGGATTCCGGTCCTCACAACAGTGACATCTGTGGCAACCGAGCATGTGCTGGCCCGTTGTTGACGGTCGTTATGTACCAATTTCGACCATCAATATAACTCAATTATGTGAAGTAACAAATATTTCTTACACACATCATCTTTTTATTTGACATAATTCCACTTGTACTTGGAGAAATAGCGCATGCATGTATTTTATTTCAGAATTGATGGAGAATGAGGGGAGCAATCCAGAAAAGTGACAACCCGACTAATCACACAACGACATGTGGCATCACATGAATTGATAGACCCATTCCTAGGCGTATCCGAGGGTATCCAATTTCGATTCACGCGGGGTGAGGTTAGGGCCCACTAGACAGTGACTTGGAGGAAGCACACGCCAAGGGGCGCTAGGACCAAGTAGGCCGAACCAAGTGTTCGGCCAACCCTTCCCTGGCACCAAACTCGGTCAGCTGACATATGTAGCCCTCTTGTGGTGCTCTGAAGTCGGTGGCGACTAATACGTGCACAAAAGACGGCGGGAACTGCCTCTACTCCGTGTATAAATAGGAGGAAGAGGCATCACTTCACCTGGACACCACTCAAGCATTCTCTCATTGTGTACACTAGTTCTCTCTAGTCCTTACTGGAGGTTAGGCTGTAGAGAGGAGCCTATAGTCCCAAGTCCAAATTGGACAAGGTGTGGCTCATGAATCTTTCTTTCCCTTTTTGACTTTATGTATTATAACAATATTGTTATTGGTATCTCTTTATTTATATACTTGGGCAAATCATTTCTTCTTTTATCGCAGAGTGCATGTATGTGCTAGGTGTAGATGTTATTATGATCTGATCATGATGTCCATGTCATGTTATCGTAAACATCATACACCACCACTATTATCTAATTAGGTAATAATACGATTATGTTATTATGAATTTGTTAGTGCTTGGTCCCAACATTGGTTCAATGACCTTTAGGTTAGTCATGGCCTTAGGAAGGTACTTGTATTGCAGCTCTTAAGGCATTTACTTAAAATGTAAGCGTGGTGCTTAGATATTTAAGTAGCACTAGATGTCTCGTGGACCCAGGAGTTGTAGGGGTAGGCGGCAAGTGGTGACAACCCTGTCGTCCTTCGTACTCCTCCATGTTCGGCTATGCCATGGGCTGTTTGCGGGAATCGTCCTGGTTTTGCTTGGGGTAAACCCGTGCCCGATGTGTTGGACCCCTAAGCCCCAATATTCATCGTTAGCATATTCATCTGTACACTAATAGGCTATGTATATGAGTAATTAGAGCACAATAGGAGTAGCTCCATCTCGTAACCTGACCTTCACTTCGACATCCTTGCCCAATTGACTAGATTGCTTAGGTGTGTCACACTACCCCCACTACATCATTTACCCATCCTACTAGGATCCTCACTAGAACAGCCTACTCTTCATATGATCTTGCCACTCTTCACTTGCCTTCATTTGGGATAAAATAGATATGATACCCTAGGGCATACTCTCGCGTGAATGCTACAGCTGTACTTTCCGTGCGCCTGCAGAACTCATCTTGCTTTAGCTTAGGATAGCCTAGTGCCAACTGCCTGTCTAACACTTGTTGCTAGGATGAACTGTAGATCTTTAGAAATACCAACAAGCATTTCTGGCACTATTGCTGGGGAAGGCACAAAAGTTTTGCATAACCATGTGGTAGATAGATAGGACTCTAGTAGGTTTGTAGTAGGATAACTTTTGTTTTCACATTCTTTGATGTGAAAATAGTGTAGTGTACGACCGGTTTCTATTTTCCAGAAAAGTACGCCAAAGATCTCAAATCACTACTGAGAAGAGTTCTACCTCGTGTCGTTCATCCTCATGTGATCCAATCGACACGGAAGCCCATCATTTTCGCACCATCACGCTGCAAGCCAATTACCCAAAAGACCCTTCATGAGTTTTTGACTCCCTCTACTGACAATGTGCCTACCGGGCTCAATGTCAACACGGGAGACATGAACTTCGAAATCAAGACTGGCCTAATCGCTATGGTGCAGGCTAATCGTTTCTCTGGGAAAGCCAGTGAGGATGCAAGTGCTCACCTGCAACAATTCCTAGAGATTTGTAGCACATTCAATATCAAGGAGTCATACAAGATGCCACCATCTTTGATTGTTTTTGTCCTCCCTCCCTGGGAGAGCAAAGCAGTGGTTCTACACGAAATGAAGTGCTATAAACATTTGGGAAAAGTGTTATACGGCATTCCTCGCTAAATTCTTCCCGTTGGACAAGACCAATGCCCTACGATGAAGAATCTCATGCTTCCAGCAACAGCCCAAGGAATCCATTCTTGAGACTTGGGAGAGGCTTTAGGAGTACATCTTGGCCTGTCCTTGCCATGGGATGGATGATTGGCTTATCATACAAAATTTTTACAACAGGCTGACTCAGTTGGCCCGTGATCATGTGGATGCTGCTGCTGTAGGTGCCTTATTATCACATACAGTGCCCAAAGAAAAATAATTAATTGAGAACATGGTTTCCAACAATGGTTGGAGCGACGAGGGTCTCCACTCTGACAGCGAGGCATGCACACCTTGAAAGAGGTGGACATGATAGCTGCTAAGATTGATCTCCTGTTCGACCGCCGAGCCAATGGAGAAGTATTTGGCACCGCCGAGGCCTTAGACGCTAACTTGTGTGAGGTCTGTGGCAACGCGGGTCATATGGAGAGTGATTGCCTCGAGACCTGTAAGGAAGCCTTGCACTTAGCCAACAATGGATATTTCAACAATGGCTACTGCCAGGAGGTCCAGGGTGGGGCCAACCATGCTCTTTCTTTCAAGGGGCGTGCAACAACAACAATGGAAATGGAATCAGCCAAACTTGAAGGAACTTTCCATTACACAACTCAAGATCAATGAGGCCTTATCGAAGAAGCTATCGGCTAATGACAAGACCCTAGAGAACATCAATGCCATGATTGAACGCTTAGCTTTTGTCTTCAAGAACCAGTTCAACTTAAACAAGATGTTGGAGATTTAGTTAGTTCAACAAACAGTTGTTGTCCCTCGATTGGAGAATGGCAAGATGCCAGGAAGACCCAACCTCCCATGAAAAACGTCACCGTGATTTCCACATGGGAGGGCAATTGGCTAAAGGACCCAAGATACCCCACAATGTCCTACTCAAATTGGACACAACACTTTGACAAGGCACTTTGTGACCTTGGTGCAATGTTAGTGTTAGGACAAAGGTGGTCTTTAACAAGCTCAACTTTACTACATTGTCTCCAATGCCAATGCAGTTCCAGTGGGCCGACTCTTCGGTTCGCTACCCCTCGAGTATTGTCGAAGACGTTGCGGTGAGAATCTGGAACTGCTTCATACCTGTGGACTTCGTGGTGCTCGATATGGAGATCGAAAAGGAAACTCTGGTCATACTTGGGTTCCCTTCCCTAGTGCCACCAATGCTCACATCAACGTGTGGCCAGAGAAATCTGCTTCCATATCAATGGCATGGAGGAGAAGTTTTACATTCAGCCAAGGAAGGAGCAATGCTCCATGATAAAGATCAAATATCGACCGAATGTCAAACATATCAAGATGGTAGAGGTGACACCACCTCAAGTGGACATCCTCATTGCATTCATCAGAAAATATATTTATGAGGAGACTCCATGTTTTTGTCCACACTGTCATTTATTGAAGATGGAGAAGCCTCGACTGTTTGAACGGCCCAAGTCCACTAAACCGTTGAAGAAGGAATTGCAGAAGAAGCAAGGAGCTGACCGTGCCTACTGCTCTGAGGCCGGAGGCTTAAAATTGAAGCTTCATGAAGACGGAGGAAAATCCATCGCATCAGATTTTGGATAAGACCTCGCCAATAGGTTAATTTGGTAGTTATTTTATTTTTTATTTTCCATCTCCATTTGAATTTCGCTTTTCCATGACATGTTTGCTTTTTTCCATAGGGAGTTGGGAATATCTGAATTCTCAACTTACATTTTTTTTGTTTTTTGAAAACAAAAAGGATATAATTTTTGGATTTGGAAAAGTTTTATTTAAAAAACAATTTTTCAGGGCAAATTTGTGGCTGATTCACCCAACAGCTAGAAATATAGCTCTTGGGGAGCCACATGCCAAAAGAGGGACCAAGGGGGCCCACACCACATCGCAGTTGAACCCCCTAGTCGGCAGACATGGGGAAATGCCATTTTGGTTGTCCCTCCTCCATTGTCTATATTCCCTTTTCTCATGATCATTGGGGGTGCTACACTATCTATATATGTTGATTGTGTTGCTTCACACTTCATCCCATTTTCACCTCCCCAACTCACTCACTCACTTGCTCAAGAATTGTTTTGCTCTTCGTTGAAACACTTCTCTCAATTTCAAAGCCAAAAAGATTCGCTTTCATCCCCATTTGCATTTGCAAGTTGGTCTCAAGTTGATAAAACAATTCATCGGGGGTTTTTGTTTGGTTTTCACTAATGAAACTGTTTTGAGTTTGTTTTATTTATTCGCAAAGTTGTGCAACCATGAATAGCATGAAAAGGATATTTGGGAAAAGGAAGGGTGCTTCATCAAGACCGATCCATGGGAGAGGCTCAAGCTGACATCTCTCCTTCGAGCCTACACCCAATCCACGGTGGGGAGGTGCGCAAGGCGATGTCCCGATGGAAGAAGGTGATGCTGCCTTCTCAACGACAATGACCTCAACTTGGAGCATGATGTTGAACAAAAAGCCTACAACCTCTTCCGAGAGAGTGAGTTTTCTCACACAAAAGCCTACGATCCGGCGCTACCCTCCAAAATTGGTATGGATTCCAAGTTTTTTACCATTTGGCGTGCAACAGGATGGGATAACTTTGGTCAAATAGATGACAAAGGTTCAAGTGTCCTCACGATTCAATTCCTATGCACCCTAAAAATAGGATTTGAAGGTACCAATTTTAGGTTTTTCAGAAAAGAATACTTTATCCTATGGAAAGAATTAAGTGAAATCCTAGGCTTCCATAGATGTTGTTTAATAGATTTAGACACTTTGCCTAAATTTAGTAAACAAGGTTATTGGCAGGAATTGACTAGTGAGATAGCATGTATGGGTCTTATGAATAGCCACTTGCAAAACCCCACTTTACGCTTCATGCATAGATGGATTGCTATGTCTATGTTCCCTAGAGGAGATGTTAGGGTTGTGCACAAAGATGAACTTAGGATCGTTTATGCCATGGTTAGAAAGATTAAAATTGCTCCTATTAAGGACATGATCTCTAAATGGATAGAAACCCCTAAAAGGACGGGTCCAATTGAAAGCACATCATTAATTACACATGTTGCTATAAAATTAGGGGCTTTAGGAAATGCTTCAATTGAATATATTTTAACAAGCCGATACTTAATAAATGAGGACTATCTAGTGCAAGGACACACTCTTAAACATGATCTAGATAGATCCTTGCTGTTTTTCTATCCCGACTATGTAAATGAGATTTGGTTACCTAACCCAGAATCTCATTTGTACAAATGTAGGCAACTAACCATTGCTCTTCAACCTATTGAAGAGGCTCGTAGGAATAATGATTCAGGCAGGGTCACAAGAAGCCGTTAAAGAAGAGCAGTCATGGAGATGCCTCCACAATCTACTCCTTCCTATGAGTATCAAGAGGAAGTCGATCTGACAGGTGATGCACCCGGCTTGACCAAACCTAAAACATATGATGCCGGAGGATCGTTGTGGCAAGAGTGGACTACCTTCGGAGGGACATGGGACCCTTACGGTTCCAACTCAAGCTCTAGTAGCTTGCATCCTCCATTGATGGGTACATGTCGTTCCTTCTCGACCTAAGGTTCTCATGACCTTGGCCAAGGAATGGCGGAACTCACTCAACGGATGGGAGACTTTGAAGTAAGGACGGGTGACGTCCTCAACACCCTTCAAGACCACATCCAAGGTATCCATGACTAGCAACATAAAATCGACGCGTAGTTCAACAATGTCAACACCAGACTGCAACAACAACAGGCTGACCTCATAGCCTATTTCCCTCATCAAGGGTTCAACCCTTATAATAGAAATTCATGAAGAACAAGCTTGGAGGAGGACCCCCGCTTGAGGTAACTTGTATCACACCCCATTCACATTCCATTATTTTATTTATCTCTTCCTACATCATTTGCATCTAAAAAATAATGTAGTAGAGGTTAGGTTAATGTGAGACCTATGTGCTGAATACACTAACAAATAGGTTTAAAGTGAGGGTTTACACGTAAAATTTTGAGTATACCTTAGTCACACACTTCGGATTGTGTGAACTTACAAGATTTTATTTTGCATTGTCCGAACATTATCACGCACGTGAGCTGCATGTGTTTTCGCTTCAGATTTTTTGAACTTTTCCTTTTATAACGCATGGTTGCTATTTTGGACTGTCCGATCTTTTTTTTCTGAAATATTCGTGCGGCTGCTTTGTTTTTAACTCGCAATATTCAAACTTGGTTCGTAGCTTCTGGGAAGGTTGCTTAGTATTCATTTACTGAGTTTTTGATGGATTTTGGTGGATCATGGTGGATATTATGTTTCTATGTTTGCAACATGCTTATGTGAGGCTCTCACATAAGGTGTTGTGGTTTTCAGACTAATGTGAGTCAAGTTGAAGACTTGTGCTCGGAAAAGTTGCTTGTTTGTTCGTGTGCAAATGTTGCTTGAGGTCAAGACATAGCTGGTGATGGTGATCTTTTGAACTATTATTAGGGAGAAGATGAGGTTCAACAACCAAGTTCCGGAGGAGTTGAGTTGAGTTGATCGGGAGGTCACACAACATGTTTGAATCAAGAATAATGCATATGACGGTATCGTGAACGTTTTGGAAAGTGTTTTCATGTGCACAAGGGGTGCATTGATGTGGCTACATTGTTCCAAGGCGTGATGAAGAGATATGGATGTGAAGAATCGGCTGGAATGATCCAACCGGCATGATTATGTGCTCAGGCTGTGGACGAGACAGTTATGGTTCGAATATGGAAAGTTTCGAGTTTGTTTTGGTTAAATTTCGTGGTGAGCATGAACGTTGCAAAGGTGTTTTAAAGTCTTAAGATTGTTTCTATCTGTTTATGGAAGAGTTTTGAGCAGTTATGGAAAGTTTTGGTTGTAACTCAGTAGGAGTAGGGAGTTATAGTTGGATTGGAGTTGCCTTAGGGCTGGTTATAAAATCAAGGGAGTCCAAGGCTCATGGTGCACGATTTGTGGCTATTCCTCTTGTATTTTTGGTGAATAAAATAATAGTTTAGAGGATCTTTGTGCCTTGTTCGTCCGACTTATTTTTGTCAATTGTTTCTTGTCAAGTTTTTGCACAGCCCAACATTGCCTCGATGTTTTGATCATAACTCGCATATTAAAGATCCAATTGATGTGATTATTTTTGTTTTGTCTTCAAAACTAGATATTCTATAATTTGTAAAAATTTCACATTTATTAGATTTGTGGTTTTTGATCTACAAAAGTTTCTTTGCAGCATAGCAGATTCATTTTTAACTTGGATAGAACAGATTGACCAGTGCTCAGTCTTTTGGTCATAACATGAGTTTTACTTGACGGCTTTTCATGATTCTTGTTGTGGTGTATTCGTGACATGATTCTATACAGTCTATACTACTTTCATCATGGTTGAACACATCTAGATCAGTTGCACACACGGTTTGTTATCATATTGGTTTTCTGCCGAGGGCTTTTATCACTTGCGCTGAAAAAAGTTATAATCTACCATTCACCCACCTAGCTTTTCACGTGCTCTTCGATCCTATAATTGGTATTAGAGCCAGGGTGCTCTAATCTTTTCTATTTGCACGTGTTTTTTCTGATCATCATAGAGAAATACTCCGCAAAACCTTGTGTGTTCAGTGGTGTTGATTTTCAGGTTTGGAAGACTCATATGGAGGCTTACATACAGGTGCAAGGCTTCGCCATACGGGAGAAGGTCTACAAGTCCTTTGATGTGCCACCAAATGATCAAGTTATGGCTGCAAATATGAGGGACGTCAACAAAAACAACAAGGCATGAAACTTGGTCATACAATGATTGACTCAAAGCGACTTTGACCGTGTTGCACACCTCTGATCTGTGTATGATGTGTGGAAAGCACTATGCGACTGCCACGACAGATCCAATATGAGTACCGGATTCATAAATTTGTTTTGACTAACCCAATACAGAGTTATCGACGTATTGTGCTTCTATGTAGGTTAGACACTTAAGGAAGGAAATTTTTTGGCTTGTGGATTCAGGTGCTCACGCCACATGAAAGATAACAAAGAATGATTCTCCTCTCTCTCTTTTGCGTCATGTGTAGAGAATTTTATTTTTTAGATAATTCTTCAAGTCCAATAATTGCTAAAGATTTGGTTAGAGTTAATAATCACTACACTTTGAAAGATGTGGCACTTGTTAAAAACTTGAAATACAACTTGCTCTCTATTTCACTGTGATATGGATGGAGTTCTGGGAGGCGTTCCATGCCTATCACATACCTCCTGGGATTATGAAGAGAAAGCTTCAAGAATTTCTTGAACTCAAGCAAGGCGGGAGGAGTGCTCATGAGTACTCCAAGGCTTTCAACCACTTGGCACAATATGCACCGTATCATGTGAACACTGAAGAAAAGAAATGGGACTGCTTCTATCGAGGCTTGTAAGCAAAGATGAAGGACAAGCTCGTGTTGTTCAATCGCGGCACGTTTAATGATTTTGTCAACGCGGCGATTGTACAAGACGATGCAACACGCGAGTTGGTTACTGAGTGAAAGTGCATCTAGGCATCTCTTGTGGGTTTTGGATGATTTATGACAAGCAATTGAGATCCTAACCACATTGTTCAGATGAGCGCAGGTCTTATTGAAAGAATGAAAAGAGCGGCAAAAAGAAAGGAGAATGAGTATCAATGCGTAAAAGAGCTCAAGAATAAATTGTGTAGATCTTTGTGTATGGAGTGTGTTAATGAAACTCACCCCAAGAGCTCAAGCACAAATTTACACACACACATTGCACAAGTTTATACAGGTCCGGACTAGTCCGACTGACCCTGGACTAGTCCGATTTCTTTATGTAACCAATCGGAAAAGTCCTCACAATGCGGACTTGTCCACATAGTCTAGTTTTCACTGACCGGACTGGTCCGATATCATCACGGACTAGTCCGATATCTTTCTAACTAGAATCTCACTAGTCTCTCCAGTGCGGACTAGTCCTCCAAACACTTCACAAATTGCACAAAATCGGACAAGTACGATATTAGCACGAACTAGTCCGAAAAACCTGCTGACCTAAATCAGACAAGTCCTCCAAGTGCGGACTTGTCCCCAATTCACTTAGGGTTTCACATTTCCAGACAAGTCCAATATCAACCGGACTAGTCCGAAGATTTCCAGAAGCCAAATCGGACAAGTCCACTTCTAGTAGGACTAGTCTGATATTTTGGGACACCTAGGGTTTGCTACACACAGCCCGGTGTCCACCACGGACTAGTCTGATCTTTCATAACCCTAACGGTTACTGTTGGGAACCCCATATAAATAGGTGTACATGACCCATCTTTCACATCGCTCGACTCCCTGCGCCATCACACCTCCTAAGAGCCTCAAAAACACATCCCTCCACGAAATCAAAAGAAACAAAGATCAATCCCTTGAGGATACACATTAGATCATTGGAGAGACACGGTTCATCACTCATTGAGCTCTTGGTTTGATTCCCTAACACACTCCTGTGGTTTTCATTGTAATCTTTTGAGTGTGTTCTTGGTGGAGTTCTTGTTGTAATCTTGGGGAGCCCTCAACGTGTGAGAAGGCCCCTTGAATTTGGTTATTTCCCTTTGTGATAAGTGAAGAGGATTGGCCTCCGTGGCAATCCGACGAGGGTAGGGTTGGAGAAGACCCGGTCCTTTTGTGGACTCCTCAACGTGGACGTAGGTTGCCTTTGTGGGAACCGAACCACGGGATAAAATCATTGTGTTCTTTCCTTGCGCCCATTGTTCTTACATTTCATATATACATCTAGGATTTTGATCAATCGTGCTCACTTTACGTTGAAACATTAAGTTTAAGATTAAATGGTGATACACCCTAGTTTATATTTATGCAACTCTTAAATTACAAGTATAATTCCAGTGCTTACATCCTAGAATCAAGTTAATCGATCAAATTTTATTAGCCTAGTTGATACACACTGGACTAGTCCGCACTCGACTGGACTAGACCGATATCTTGAGATTTGATCTGGTTGTTAAGTGTTGCAGGTTCCGACAAATTTCAAAAAGGCCTATTCACCCCCTCTAGGCCACACTCAATTGGTATCAGAGCAAGGTTCTTCAAAAGGAGACTAATCGCTCGAAGATATCATTTCGGACATGAAGGACTTACACAAGAGCAACAACCAAGAGAAGGTTGATGAAGATAATAACCAGAAATTGGAGAAGCTCCTCGAAGCCATTCAAGACTTCCAGGATGACGATGAGGAGACGATGGAACTCCAGGCGCTCCTAAGGAAGAAAAACCTTTCGTAGGGAAAGGTGAAGATCGAAGATGAGAAGAGAATGAAGGGGAGTAGTCACACCGACTACTCCCGATATCCTTTTAACTATGATCGCCTAAATACTAACAACAATCATTATCTATCTATTCCACTTGGAAAAGCCCTACACTTTGACGATAATGACTACTAATTGTGGAGGCAAAACATGAAAATGCATTTGATTTCTCTCAATCCAAGTTTGTGGCACATAGTATGCACAGGAATAAATATCCCGGATGATGATGAGGAGCTCACACCTAGCCAAGAGCAAGCCATCCATCGAAATGCTCAAGCTGCTGTAGTCATTACTTCAGCGCTCAGTTGGGATGAGTTTAGAAAGGTGGATGGACTCGAGATCGCAAAGGAGATATGAGATTGCAAACCGCACATGAAGGCGATCGTCATGTGCGAGAAGCGAAGATCGAGATGATTTAAGGCGAGCTAGGAAGGTTCACCATCGAAGAAGATGAGTCGCCACAAGACATGTACAACCAATTAAAAAGCTCATCAACAAGGTGCGAGCATATGAAAGCAAGAAGTGGAACGACCATGAGGTGGTGAAGCTCATTCTTAGAGCCTTCATCTCTCACAATGTTACCCTGTTCTCAATGATACGAGAAAGCCCCTGGTACTAGAAGATGACCCCGAATGAGCTACTTGGGAAAATCATCAACTTTGAGATGATGGAAAAACAAGCCAAACATGTTAAGGAAATTGCCGATCTCACCTCGGCAAAGAAGAAAGTGGTCGCTCTAAAGTACACACTTAAGCCCTTGTCTAAAGAAGCTCGAGAAGCTCAACTAGAAGAAGACGACGATGATGAAAGCAGTGACTTGGATGAAGATGACATGATACTGTTCATGAAGAAATTCAAGAAGAGGATGAAGAAGAGACAAGGCGCTAAAACAAGTGAAGGAAAGTACAAGGAGAGATCAAAACCATAATTGAGGCGGGCATGCTATAATTGTGGTGAGTATAGCCACTTTATAGTTGAATTCCCATATGAAGAGAACAAGAAGAAGACCAAAGAAGCAAAGCCTCAACCCAAGATATTCTTCAAGAAGAAGAAACAAGCCGAACAAGTGCATATAGGGAAAGAGTGGGACTCAAATGATGAGTCCTCGTCATCAAAAGAAGAAGAGATGGCTAGCATAGTCATCGAGAAGACATCCAAGAAGTCCACTCTCTTCCCTACTCTCCGCGCATGGAAGGGGAACGGCACTTGCCTCATGGCAAAGGAAGGTAAACGCAAGGTAACTACCAAATACTCTTCTGTACATTCCTATTCCAGTGATAGTGAAAGTAATAATGATAATGAAGATATGCTCATTGGGTTAGATAAGAAAACAACCACAAAAATGAACTATTTACTTGATCAACTTGTTGAGAAGGAGAAGTTGATACATCGCCAAGAAGACATGATTATCTCCAAAAAGGAGGAATATGTTGAACTTTACAAGCTTCTAGAACTTGAAAAGGAGCGAAGCAAGTCACTGGAGCTTGAATTAGCATCAAGCAAGGAAGATTGCCTGGAGTTAAGCGACTCAAATGCTACAATCAAGGATGAACTTGCTAACCTAATCAAGGTTAACAAGATCCTTAAAGTGCAAGTTGAGTCACTCAAGCAAGGTGACCCTTCATCCTCCTCAAGTTCACCTTCTCAACCAATTAAAACTGAAGTTGCTTCTACTTGTACATGTGGTAAAGTTGACAACAGTTTGAAAGAAAAGTCAACCTCTACCAAGGACAAGCATCCTTCACAAAATGGCATATTTGACAAAAAGAAGATCAAATATGCACGTAAGGCATACTTGGTCACAAGACCTCCAAATGTCAAATATGGCATTGGTTACTCTTATAGTGAAAAGCAACATGCGAGAAGCCATAAGAATAACAAGGAGAGTAGTGCCTTTGTAAAGGGAAGACCCTCCCAAACTAGAAAATCCAAAATTAATGAATCCAACACTCATGATCACCGGACAAGTCTGGTAGGGATCCGGACAAGTCCGGTCCTCCAGACAAGTCCGATCTCCTAGACCAGTCCTGTGTATAAACAACAACAATTGCTATTTAGAACTTTTGATGCATCTTATGTCTTAATGAGAAGTAATTTTGGCAAAGTTTATGCTCATTATGTTGGGCCACGCAATGGGAACACCAATTCTCATGTGTGGGTGTCCAAACCCCTTGTGACTAACCTAAAAGGACCCAAGCAAGCTTGGGTACCTAAAACCAAGATATGATTTATTTTGCAGGCCTATTCCTCCGGTGGATCTAAATGGGTGCTAGACATTGGATGCACCAACCACATGACTGGGGAAAGAAGAATGTTTGTTGAGTATGAAGAAAATAAAGATCCAAGTGAAGGTATCTATTTTGGAGACAATAGTCAAGGAAAGGTGCTCGGTATCGTAAAATTATGACAGATAGGTTTGAGATGTCTATGATGGGAGAGCTAAAGTACTTCTTGGGATTCCAAGTGAGTCACCAAAAGGAAGGGACGTTCATAAGACAAACTAAGTACACTCAAGACATACTCAAGAAGTTTGGAATGGACAAGGCGAATCCCATAAAGACTCCCATGGCAACGAATGGCCACTTGGATCTCAATGAAGATGGACCAAACGTCGATCAAAAGGTATATCGCTCCATGATTGGATCTTTACTCTACTTATGTGCATCTAGGCCAGACATTATGTTGAGTGTATGCTTGTGTGCAAGGTTTCAAGCCAACCCAAAAGAGTGTCATTTGACAGCCGTTAAGAGGATCTTGCGGTATTTAGTTCATACACCCAACCTAGGCCTTTGGTACCCCAAAGGTTCCAAATTTAATCTCATTGGTTACTCCAATGCAGATTATGTCGGATGCAAAGTAGATAGAAAGTACCTCCGATACATGCCAATTCCTTGGTAGATCCCTAGTTTCTTGGTCCTCCAAGATACAAAACTCGATTGCCCTAGCCTCGACTGAAGCGGAGTATGTTGCAGCCGGAAGTTGTTGTGCACAACTCCTTTGGATGCCACAAACTCTAAGGGATTACGGTTACAATATGAACCGTATTCCAATTATTTGTGATAATGAGAGTGCCATTAAAATTGCCCATAATCCCGTTGAGCACTCTAGGACCAAACACATAGACATCCGTCATCACTTTTCGAGAGACCATTCAATGAAAGAAGATATAACCATTTCACATGTTAATACCGAAAAACAACTAGCTGATATTTTCACCAAGCCACTTGATGAAAAACGCTTTTGCGAGCTCCGAAATGAACTAAATATCCTTGATTCTCGGAGTGTGGCTTGAAATCTTGTATACCTGAATGCTATCTTCAAAATTCATTGATTGTGTTGTGAAAATCATCTCTCTCAACTTTTCCGAAAAACTGTGTCAATTATTAGATCTTGGTGAATTCCGATCATTGCTTGATTGTTGTATGCTTACTGATCATATTCAACAAAATTATTTGATTTGATTTGCCTCCCTATTTTCTAATTAAGTACCTTCGAATATATACGAATGGGCTAGGCATTTCTTCCCTGGTGACCACAGACTACTCCGTGGTTACCCGAACTAGTCCGCCCATGCAGACTAGTTCGCAGAGCGCCAGTTAGGCCGAACTAGTCCAACAGATCACAGACTAGTCCGATATAGCCTCTGGAAAAGTTCGGACTAGTCCGATCATTTTCGGAATTGTCCGATTTTTCATGTCCATAACCCTAGCTGCCGCCAAACCCTAATCTTCCTCATCCCACACTTGCCTCAAGCTTTCTCTCTCCACGCTTGAGCTCCCCAAGGCGATTTGGCGACTCCTCCATCAAAAAGCTCTAAGTTTGGGTGGAAATCAAGCTCCTTTGCTTAGGGATTGAAGTCCACGGACTTGTCCACCCTTCAACACCCTCCTCTCCTAGATTTAAGCAATTTTTCGGTAAATTTTCCCCGAAACCCTAGAAATCTCCATTTTCTTCATTGTTGATCGAATAGCCTAGCTTCTTTCACCTAATACTAGTGTCCTTGATGTATTACATTGCTGTTAGGCTAGTTTTGCATTGAGCAACTCCATTTGTCTCAAAATTAAGGTTTTTGAGGATGAATATCTGACTAGTCCGATCCATGCGCGGACAAGTCCAGTCACCCGGACTATTCCGTGCCTGTACACCAGACAAGTCCGTTTTTCTGTACTCAACCATAACCTCTTAATTCCTCAATGCAATTCCTTGTCATCCATTCTCATCCATAATTTGTACAATCCATTCTCAAGGCATGTCAATCTCTCACGATGAAGTTTCTGACTTCAAAGACAAGATGGACCAAGAAGCCCTGCTTTGGTCCTCGACGGGACAAAACAAGAAGCGCCCATCCGAGCCAGCCCCTCTCCTCCCCAGTCTCAGAAAAGGGTGGCTCGACGCAAGGTGCCTGCTTCCAAGGCTTCCGCTTATGGTGGCCCTAGCTCAACAAGTGCTCGCCAAGCAAAAGGGAAAGTCAAAGGGATCGCAACGGGCCCGATTGGCCCTCTAAAGACGTCAGCTCCGAAGCAGGGGGCTCGAGATGCCACAGAGGAAAGGTTCAACGGGAAGGGCAGCGACTCAGCTGCAAAGTTCAGGAATATGGATTGCTATAGCCAATCCTGGCAGGCTGCAGATGGAAGATTCTGGAGCAACTTCCATGCATACTTTTACAAGTCTGTCTACCTCTAGATAAAGACCCCAGTGGTGTGAAGTCAGTGGATAGATTGGGAACATCTCGAGAGGAAGAGATGCTCCGCCTTTGATGAGGTGGTCGAGGCAGCTGAGAGACATGGCTTGAAGGACCTTTTTGCCTTCAAGTACAACTAGAATGACGAAGTGATAGCTCAGTTCTATGCTACTTGTCACTTTGCTAGTGATGAGGAGGAGCGAGTGACTTGGATGACTCACAGGTCCAAGTACACCATTACCTACGATGAGTTCGCCAGTCTCCTCCACCTGGAGAACACCGACAACAACTCATTGGTGATCCACAACATTGGGGTTTTGGAAAAGGATAGGATGAAGTTCCTATATGACCCATCACTGAAGTTAAATCCTCCCTCCACAAAGAACATGAAGCCCTTCTTTGTGGTGCTTAACAGAGTGCTGAGGAAGACAATTTCCCCAAAGAATGGGGATGCAGGGAGTGTATAGGGCTATCTCTGGACCTTGATGAAGGTCATAAGCAAGGACCGCAAGTTTGATACGTTTGACTATATCTGAAACGATATGGTCAACATCTCTAGCACTCCAAACAGATCCTGTGGCTATGCCCCCTACCTCATGTTCGTGATTGAGAAGGTCACATGCATCGAATTCGTCAAAGATGTGGAGCACACACCATTGAGGCCTCAGAAGCCTCAACAAGCAAATGTTCAAGCTGCTCCCTCTCCTGCTTCTAGTGCAGAGGCTCCAGCGAGAGCGAGTGGAGATGCTGGGGCTTCCCCTGCCACTAGGGAAGCTCCTCAAAAGGGGTCTGCAAGTGGCATCTTCAAATACATGGCAGCTATTTTTGCCTCCTGCAAAAAGGCCGAGGTGAAGGCCCACAAACTCAACAAAAGAAGAAAGGAAGACATGAGATATGTCAAGGAGAACATGAACCATATTTGTCAAAAGCTAGAGATCAAACCCATTAGATGTCCGCTAATTTCTGATGACTCCGACTCTGGTTACACCGAGCTCGGGCCCTTGACTCCCTCCGAGCTTGCCTATTTTTACATTGGGGACTCAAGTGGCTCCATCCCTCCTCCTCCTCATCAGCACGAAGATGAAGATGAAGACGATGAGAGGACCGACAATGAGGCTTGAAGACTTTAGGTCCCTCCTCTCCTTCTTTTTGGTGTCATGATGCCAAAGGGGGTGAGATTGAGGGGGGGTCCTAGGCTTTAGTTGCAGGCTATCAGGAGAGCTCTCTTTTACATTCTTTTGACTCCTTTGGGTTGTAAAACTTTAAAATTATTCTATTGTGATACTTTTAGTCGTGTGATGAAATGCTATGAACTTGTTATGCTCATATTGATAAAATCTGTGTTTTTGGTCCAACATTGTATTTTATGCTTACTGTTGATACATCCATGTCAATTACCTCATTACCATCACAATTGTTGCTCATACTCATTTAGTTTTGTATCACACCATAAAGGGTGCACATATGCTCTTGTTTTCATTGCTTAATGTGTTTCGAGCTGATATGTGCACACTTTATGAAAATCTCAATTTTTATTATATTTTGTGAAATCTCAATCGGTTGTCATCAATCACAAAAATGGGGAGATTGAAAGTGCATCTAGGCATCCCTTGTAGGTTTTGGATGATTTATGACAAGCAGTTGAGATCCTAACCACATTGTTGAGATGAGTGCATGTCTTATTGAAAGAATGAAAAGAGCGCCAAAAAGAAAGGAGAATGAGGAGCAATGCATAAAAGAGCTCAAGAATAAAATGTGTAGATCTTTGTGTATGGAGTGTGTTAATGAAACTCACCGCAAGAGCTCAAGCACAAATTAACACACACACATTGCACAAGTTTATACAGGTCCGGACTAGTCCGATTGACCCGGACTAGTCCGATTTCTTTCTGTAACCAATCAGACAAGTCCTCACAATGCAGACTTGTCCACATAGTCCAGTTTTCACTGACCGGACTAGTCCGATATCATCACGGACTAGTCCGATATCTTTCCGACTAGAATCGGACTAGTCTCCCCACTGCGGACTAGTCCTCCAAACATTTCACAAATTGCACAAAATCGGACATGTCCGATATTAGCACGGACTAGTCCAAAAAACCCTCTGACCTAAATCGGACGAGTCCTCCAAGTGCAAACTTGTCCCCAATTCACTTAGGGTTTCACAATTCCGGACAAGTCCGATATCAATCGGACTAGTGCGAAGATTTTCATAAGCGAAATCAGACAAGTCCGCTTCTAGATGGACTAGTTCGGTATTTCACTACACACAGCACACCGGACTTGTCTGGTGTCCACCACGGACTAGTCCGATCTTTCTGAACCCTAATGGTTACTTTTGGGAACCCCATATAAATAGGTGTACACGGCCCATCTTTCACATCTCTCGACCCCCTGCGCCGTCACACCTCCCAAGAGTCTCAAAAAGACATCTCTCCACAAAATCAAAAGCAACAAAGATCAATCCCTCGAGGATACACTTTGGATCATTGGAGAGACACGGTTCATCACTCGTTGAGCTCTTGGTTTGATTCCCTAACACACTCCTGTGGTTTTCATTGTAATATTCTGAGTGTGTTCTTGGTGGTGTTCTTGTTGTAATCTTGGGGAGCCCTCAACGTGTTAGAAGGCCCCTTGAATTTGGTTATTTCCCTTTGTGATAAGTGAAGAGGATTGGCCTCCGTAGCGATCCGACGAGGGTAGGGTTGGAGAAGACCAAGTCCTTTTTTGGACTCTTCAACGTGGACGTAGGTCGCCTCCGTGGGAACCGAACCACGGGATAAAATCATTGTGTTCTTTCTTTGCACCCATTGTTCTTACATTTCATATATACATCTAGGGTTTCGATCAATTGTGCTCACTTTACATTGAAACATTGAGTTTAAGATTAAATTGTGATACACCCTAGTTTATATTTGTGCAACACTTAAATTACAAGTATAATTCCGCTGCTTACATCCTAGAATCAATTTAATCGATCAAATTTGATTAGCCTAGTCGATACACACTGGACTAGTCCGCACATAACCGGACTAGTCCGATATCTCGAGATTTGATCTGGTTGTTAAGTGTTGCAGGTTCCAACAAAATTCAAAAAGGCCCATTCACACCCCTCTAGGCCACATTCACTGAGAAGAAGAGCAGTGTTCTGCAGGGCAGCAGTGGTGGAGCTCCACAAAAATACCAAATAGTGTACCGATCACCGTCTGGTCAAAGGTGGCAGCCACCGGCACGACCGCCGATGTTCAGTGGCCGGCCGTTGAACACTCCAATTTTCCGACCACCCCTGCCACAGCAGCAACAGCAGCAGAAACAGAGAATGATACCTCGTGCACCCCCACAGCAGCAGCGTGCACCGGGTTTTCGTCCTCCGGTCTATGGTGGTCCGACCTAATATACGTGCTACAATTGTGGTCATGTCGGACACCTTTCCTACAACTTTCTGGACAAGAAAACCAGTGGACAAGCATCATATCAGGGTGCCAATCAACCCCGCATCCATCCCAAGAAACCAAATCCCAAACCCGGCAACGTCCACCACATCGCCATTGAGGACGTACCGGAAGGCGAACCGTACTCGCGTGTACGTTCACTCTCATCGATCACCCCATTATCATAATTTTTTATTCTGGAGCCACCCACGATTACATTAGTAGTTCATATGTTGTCAAACACCAACTACAAATATTTCCTACAAAATATCCTTACATGATTTGTTCCCCGGGCGGGAAAATAACAGCTCATAGTACGATTCCTAAAGCACCATTGTGCATGGGTGGAAAAATATATCCAACCACTCTCATTATCTTAGATGGCCAAAAGATCAATGTCATATTAGGTATGTCATGGTTACGTCACCACGATGCTGTTTTGGACATCGTTCCTCAAACCGTACATTTGGATTCCCCACTACACAGTCCATATACTCTCATTCTTGATCGACCCGTTCAAAAAGTTGCAGCAGCGTGCCACTCTGAATCTATTAAGTTGGAAGACATTCCGGTGGTCCGTGAATACCCTGATGTGTATCCCGATGATCTACCGGGCATGCCGCCCGAACGTGACATTGAGTTCAAGATTGAACTTGCGTCGGGAACCACACCGATCTCTCGAAGACCTTATTAAATGGCGCCCAATGAGCTAGCTGAATTAAAGGAACATCTTAAGGCCCTGCTGGCCAAAGGTTTTATTCACTCAAGCTCCTCACCTTGGTGCTGCTCCGCGCTGTTCGTTAAGAAGGGGGATGAAACATCGCGGTTATGTGTGGACTATCGTCCGCTAAATGCTGTAACCATCAAGAACAAGTATCCACTACCTTGCATTGACATTCTTTTTGATCAATTAGTGGGTGCTAAGGTATTTTCCAAGATGGATCTTCGGTCTGGATATCATCAAATCAAAATTCGGACGTAAGATATACCGAAGACTGCATTCTCGACGCAACATGGAATATATGAATATCTCATCATGTCTTTTGGTCTCACCGACGTTCCGGCCCACTTTATGTATCTTATGAACTCAGTATTCATGCCGGAGTTGGATAAGTTCGTCATGGTCATCATTGACGACATCTTGGTTTATTCCAAATTGGAGGAAGAACACGCCGAACACTTGCATATCGTGCTCCAACGATTGCGAGACCATAAGCTCTATGCAAAATTCAGCAATTGTGAATTTTGGATCAGTCAAGTGCCATTCTTGGGACACATTATTTTAGCTAAGGGAATTGCTGTGGACCCAAGTAAAATTGTTGAAGTGCTGAAATGGCAATCTCTAAAGTCCATACATGAAGTCCGAAGTTTCTTGGGTTTAGCCGGATATTAAACCATGACGGAGCTGTTGAAGAAAAGCACCAAATATATTTGGAGTGAAACTTGTGAGATGGAAATTCAAACATTGGTGAAGCATCTCACAACAGCCCCAGTTTTAGCTCAACCGGATACGACGAAACCATTTGATGTTTATTTCGATGCATTCGACATCGGTCTTGGCTGTGTTCTTATGAAAGAAGGATGTGTGGTCGCTTATGGATCACGACAGCTCCGCAATCAGGAACAGCACTATCCTACTCACACTACAGGAAACATGATCATTTGCGACGGTTAGGTTTATTTGCAACGACCTGCCGTCGCAAATAACTTAAATTGCGACGGCTTGTCCTGGGTCGTCGCAAATAAGCAGACCATCGCAAATAAACTCTAATTTGCGACAGCTTCGTCGACAGCCATCCCAAATAAGGATTTATTTGCGACGGCCAACCCTGGGGCCGTCGCAAATAAAGTAGCCGTCGAAAATAAAGACTTATTTGCGACGGCTGCAAAAAGTACCATTGCAAATAACATTACTTGTGACGGCTGTAAGTTAAGGCCATTGCAATTAAGAATGTTGTCGTGAATAAGGGCTAATATCGGGCTCATTGGACCATGATACCTCATTCTCTTCAACCGCCCACATACGCCCGCGGCCACCGCGCCTACCGCCACCCTTCCGCGCCCCCGCCACCCCCAGCCCCGCAGCGGCCCTGCCGCCCCCGGCCCTGCCGCACCACCCGCGCTTGATGCCGCCTTGCCGCGCCCTCACCGCCAGCCCGCCGCTCCCGCTCCGACCGCGCGCACATCGCCCCCGGCCCTGCCACCCCCGCCCCCGCCATGCCCCCCCGCACCTGACGCTGCCCATCCGCCAGCCCGCCGCCCCCGGCCGATGGCCCTTCGCACTTGACGCTGCCCTGCTGCACCCCGCCGCGCCCCGCCGCCCTGCTCTCGCCGCGCCCTCACTGCCCCCGGCCCTGCCGTGGCCCCGCCGTCCCTCTGATGCCGCTGGCCGCCCATGACAGCGCCGCTGGCCTCCTCCAACGCTACCGACCTCCTCCGACGCCTCTGTACCGGCCTCGCTCGACTAGGTATGGTAGTTATGTTGTAAATTTTCAAGTTTCGGTTGGAAATGCATGATGGACATTTGAATGATGCAATGTTGTAATGTTGGTTGGGAATGCATGATGGACATAAATTTTTTCTCCATTCCTACTTCATTGCTAGTTATGTTTAGAGATGCAATGTTGTTTAGATATGAAGTGAACTTCATAGCTACTTCATTGTTTAGATATATTTAGATGATGCAATGTTGCTTTAGATATCCTAGCTTTGTTTAGTTATGCAGTGAACTTACCAATGATCATACACGTGCTCATATAACATATTGTCTGTTGTTTGATATTTATTTTTTGTTTATGCTTATTGTTTATTGATATTTAATGTTTTTGAGTGACTTCTTAATATATGTAAATAAAGGGGTTTTGGGCCGGCTCGGACCAACCCGGAAGGGCACGACACGCAATAAGTGTGATCGTGTCGTGTAGACCATTGTAGTGGTACCATATGCATCAAGGCGACACAGAAGCGAACGGGTTGGTAAGGACGTCAATGACCCCGATGAGCTGGTTGCAGGGTCGGACCGATGCATTTTGGGCCCTTTGTCGCTATTGGGCTAGCGATGAGTTTAAGGCTAAGTCCGGGAAGGGTCAAGAGTGCAGAGGGGTCGAGGGGAAGAGCAATCACGGCCAAGATAACCACTTGTGTTTAGCTAAATGCATGGTAAGTGTATGTAACTTATGTTTATATATTCATAATATACAATTCGTACTAACACGTATTGACAGTATCTTGAGACGAGAGTGCCGCCGACCCCTACTGAGATCTGGAAGAGAGTTCACAGGGACTCTTCTCGGCCTTAGGGTGCAGTCAGGCTGCAGCCGAGCGATTGGTAGGTTTATAAATCATTCATATTAAATATAAATATTTGGATTGTTGAACTTACACATTTTTCTTGTTTTGCAGACTAAGTACGGGGAGGAGGCTAGGAAGATACACGGCGAAGATTTCGATTGGGAACGTGAACCAATCGGTCCTCAAACCGCGTATGCAAGCGGAGGTGGAAAAGCACACGAAAGGTGAGTTTATAAGTCATTTTATCATTTTCAATTCAATGTATTCAAGATATTTCAATTTCATATTACTGACTCACTTTTTTATAGGCTCGCCATATTCGACGGAGTTGTCGACTCGAGGGTGGCGAGACCTGCGAGAGGCAGCTCCACGCAGGTTTGGTTGGTGGGCATGTCAGGTCGCCGCATCTCGCAGAGGGACATTGAGGTGCATTCCCTCCAAAAAACTTTAGAAGAGAACCTCAGGCAACAGGACGAGGCAGAACGCTAAAGGATCGCGATGGAGGCCACGATCTCTTCCCAGGCAGCAGTGTTGTTGCAGATGCAGGAAGCAATGGAGGTAACAAAATGAAAACTAAAGTTCTCATTAATTCAACGTAAATGACTTACTAAAAGGTAAAATTTAATGTTTGCAATGACAGGCCATGGCTAGGGCGCAAGGTACGGGGATCCAGCTACCGTCACTACCGGTCCTACCAGGCGATCCTTCTTCTGCGGGTAAGGTAATTTTTTATGACAACTTAACAATTCTAGTTTACCACAACCAAAATAAAGCGAGGAAATGGAGTGACAGTGAAAGATAGTTAGATAGAGTGAGAGATGGAGTTAGAGAGTGAGGAAGATAGAGAAAAAAGGATTGTGATAGAAGAGAGAGGGAGATAGTTAGATAGAAGAAAAGAATTAAAACAGAAGAAAGAGAGAGATAGAAGAAAGAGTGAGAGATAGTTAGATAGAGTGGGAGAGGAATGAAGAGAGAGGGAGATGTAGATGGAGATAGAAGGAGGGGAAGAGAGAGGGAGATGTAGATGGAGATAGATGGAGGAAGATAGAGGGAAAATGATAGCAATTGAGAGATAGAGTGAGAGAGAGATAGATGAGATAGAAAGAGGAATGAAAAGAGAGAGGAAGAGAGGGGATCTAGATGGAGATAGAGGGAGAGGGAGGGAGAGAGATGTTGATGCATTTATAATCTAACTCTAAATCTCATTAATTGCAGGGATCTGCGACGGCTGCTCAGACTCCGTCGCCGTCATTACCGCCACCTGGAATGAGGCGCAACGACGACTTCAACTTCGTAGGTGGCTTTGAAGGTGGCTTCGGAGGCCAGACGGGCAAGTGAGCTCTTGTTTGCTTTGTTCATGGTGATGTGCAATGTATCGACAATATTGTGAAGTTGTTTGTGATTGTGATGCTATTTGTGATTGTCATATGTTATCTTGTATGTTTTGTGATTCTGGCCATCGAGCCAGGTAGTATTTTCGGTTTTTTTAAAAAATAAAAAACCTTATTTGCGACGGCTTTTTATACAGAACCGTCGCAAATAAGGATCTAGGCCGTTGCAAACTTGCCTCTGTTATTTGGGACGGCCCGACCATCATGATTAAGTCCCTATTTGCACTGGCCAGTCCGTCGCAAATGGCTGCGTGGGCCCCGTCGGATGATCGCGTTAGACCCATCGGTTGAGCTTATTTGCGACAGCTTGGCCGTCGCAAATAGGTACTTAATTGCGACGGTCTTGCCGTCGCAAATCGACCTGTGGGGCCCATCGGCCCCCTGGCAATAATTTGCGACGGCTACTGCGGGCCGTCGCAAATAAGTAAAGCTGTCGCAAATAGCTTACTTACGGCGGTTATTGGCTTCTTTGCGATGGCCCTGATCGTCGCAAATCATCGGGATTCCTGTAGTGTCACGACTTGGAGCTTGCTGCCATGGTGCTTGCTCTAAAAATGTGGAGGCATTATTTGCTTGGAAATCTGGTTCACCACTACACCGACCACAAAAGTTTGAAGTATATCTTCACTCAGAAGGAGCTGAACATGTGGCAACGAATATGGTTAGAATTGATCAAGGATTATGAGATTGAGATTCATTATCATCCCGGCAAAGCTAATGTGGTTGCTAATGCACTTAGCCGCAAATCTCATGTCAATAATTTGACCATCATTCCTATGGAAGAAGGAGAAGAACCGAGTCTATATGTAGCTCCATATGGAGATTTATACAATCTTGCCCTCATTCCCACAATCCGAGATGAGATTATTGAAGCTCAAAAGAAGGACAAGGGTATGTCTCACATACTCAAGAGACTGGACTGCGGTGAGATGAAGTGCTTTCGAATAGATGAACATGGTGCTGTATGGTTCAGGAATCGGATTGTAGTGCCCCGTGACATGGAACTTCGAAAGAAAATTTTGGATGAGGCTCACTTGTCCAAATATTCTATTCATCTGGGCAGCAATAAAATATATCAAGACTTGAAGACTAAGTTTTGGTGGACACGGATGAAGCGTGAGATCGCTAAGTACGTATCTGAGTGTGATACGTGTCGGCGAGTGAAGGCCAACCATATGAAGAAAGCGGGACAGCTGTAACCGCTGAATATTCCGGCATGGAAATGGGAGGATGTGAGTATGGACTTCATCATCAGATTGCCACTCACATTCCGGAAGCATGATTCGATTTGGGTGGTAGTCAATCGACTAACCAAGTCAGCAGACTTCGTTCCGGTAAATGTTGTATTCAATGCCAAGAAATACGCGTAGTTGTACATATCAAGAATTGTGTGCCTACACGACATTCCCCGCACGATTATTTCAGATCGAGGCTTGCTGTTTGTTGCTCGTTTCTGGTAGCAGCTGCACACCTCATTTGGTACTAAACTGATTAGAAGCTCCGCCTATCACCCGTAGACTGATGGACAAACTGAGCGGGTGAATCAAGTACTTGAGGACATGTTGCAAGCGTGTGCCATCCACCACTGTAAAAATTTGGATGATCATTTACCATTGGCGGAATTCTCGTACAACAATGGTTATCAAGCGAGTATCAAGATGGCACCATATGAAGCTCTCTACGGCCGGAAATGCCGCACACCGCTGAATTGGTGCGAGTCCGGTGAAAGAATGACATTCGGGATTGATCTAGTCAACAAAGCCGAGGAACATGTTTGAATCATTCAAGCGAACTTGAGAGCGGGTCAATCTCGACAGAAGATTTAAGCGGACAAGCGGCGTTGCCCGCTGCACTTCAATGTCGGGGACCACGTATACCTATGCGTGTCACCGATGAAAGGAACTCACCGGTTCGGAGTAAAAGGAAAGCTAGCTCCCCGGTTTATTGGTCCATTTGCTATTACGGACAAGTGCAGACCTGTGGCTTATAGATTAAAATTGCCTTCATTTGTCGCTGGTATCCACAACATTTTCCATGTATCTCAGCTCCGGAAATGTCTCAAGTTCACAGCTGCAGTCCACACGGATGAGATCGGTGAGTTGCAACCGCATCTCACATAATCCGAACATCCGATTCAAATTCTTGATGAGAAGGCTCAAACAACGCGGAACCGCACACTGTGGTTCTATAAAGTGTTATGGAACAACTATACTTCTGAAGGAGCGAATGGGAATCCGAATAATATCTCCGCTCCAACTATCTGGATTTCTTATCGTCTCATATCCGATAATTTCTCTCCTACATTCGTCTCTTCATTGTAATCTCGGGATGAGATTCTTTTTAGGCGGGAGTAATGTAAAAGCCCTAATTTCCATAATGCAAACTTTAGTTAGGACTAAAAAAAATTTGAATGGTAAAAGAAACAAATAGGAAATGAGAAAAACAAATTACAAACTCCAAAAGGGGGAATTCAAAAAACTAAACTTAGCTACTATTTAAATGAAGTTAACATGATGATTTGAGTTGACCATTGGATTCCAAATATTTAAAATAGCCTCCCTGCAAACTTTCATAATTTTTGAAGCAAGTTTGCTATTTAATTCAATAGCTACATTGGATTTATCTCAAATTCAAATTCAAGTTTAAATTCAAATGAAACTTTTTGAAATCATCAATCTGAATTCAAAATCAAATTTTACGTAATTAATCCACCCTGACATTGGAAGAGTGAATGAGCAAGGATGAGGATGAGGGAGAGAAGTGGGACCCACCTGACATTGGAAGAGTGCTCTGTTATTTCTTCCCAGGGCGCCACCACACCGCATGCATTTGGCCAACAAGGTGCATGCTTCCCTGCTTGCCTCCATCTTCATCCAGCATGCCCAGAGCTCCTACTTATCTTCCTCCAAGCCCCAAAGTCGAGCACTTCACCGTTGCTTCATTCCCTGGCGCCAGATTTTGCCCACCGGCGAGTTCTTACCCTCCCACTCGAAATCCAGCAAGGATCATCGGTATGGAGCAGTTTTCTTTGCAGCCTATCATTTCTCCACGTCTTGCGCACCTGTTTGATCAATCCCTCGTGCAGTTTGAGCCTCCCCAACGGTGGACAAGGCGATTTGCCGGCCACCATGCTATGTTTTTCCCTGCCGCTCCTCTGTTCACCGTCGACCCGGCACTATACACCATTTTTCATCCCCGACCTTGAAGGAAAAGGATGGGCTATAGTACCTAGAATCTGCTCGTAAAGTTTCAGCCCTTGCCATCCCTCCTAGCTCGAGTATTAGTGATTTTCCCGATGAGCTTCGTGTATGAACTGAGTAGGTCTCGGTCCAAATTTGTTTTCCACGTTTGATGATATCTCGTGGCCGTGAGATTTTATGTTCCTCATGTTCCTACGCACCTTCACGAAGAAAAAGTGAAGAGATTCATCGAGTAGATACTTGGGAAATCAAAATTTCCTAGCCACCAGCTGGAAAACACAACCTCATCATCGAATGCAAATTTTCACAACCTTTTCATCCTTTTGGAATACCCTATCAGCATCCTTAGGTCTCCAGCAACAGTTTGGAGTTTACTCCGACCAGAAAAAGGCACCATAGGGCCCGGCCGACATGACCGGAACCCTAGCTCTGCCCGCCACCGTCGCACCGCCATCTCCGGTCGCCAATCGCCGTCGGGAACCTTACCGTCGTGTTCTCCGTCTGATTTTTGGTGGGGCAGCGAGTTTGAAGGGCTGGCATGCCCTGGAAAGGCCGCGCGGCGAGTGGCCACCGTCGGGCGCCGCCGCGAGTCGCTCCTCAGTGTCGTGGGCGAGAGGTTGAAGAAGACCCCGTGGGGCCCGACCGTCAGCCAAATGAGTGCGCGCCCTGGATCTGCTGCGGCTTGGTGATCGGGTGTGTCTACAACCCTGAACCGCGTGGCCCCGTGTGGCTTGAATGCCACTGGTCCATTTTAAACCCGTGGGGCCCATTGTTTAATTCAAACTTTTCTATTTAGATTTAATTCCATATTTTGCTCCAACTTTGAAAATCCATATCTCATAGAATACTTGTCCAAAGATTCCCAAATAAATTTTGTTGGAACCAGGATGATCTGTACTTTCATGTGGTGCAATTGGATCTGTATGAAAATCCATAAATTATTCTTAATAATGCCATAAATAAAAATGTTATTGGAATTCATTACGGGTGCTCCATTCATTCAGAAATTCTCCATTTTTTCCACATCATTCCAAACAATTTCCTTGAGTTCCAGTTAAAATTTCAGGTCCATTTGAGTTCATTTGAAGAGCCAAATGGTTTTTCCAATATCATTGTACCTAAAAATTCCAAAATATCCAGAAACATTTCAGCAAATTGTCCAAATTATAAATTCAATACGTCACAGTAGAATGGTTAGAAAATTACGAAACCAATTTTTTTGAGTCACTATTGACCTCAGAACACCTTTTTTTGGCCATGTTAAAATACCAGATTGCCCATGAATTTGATATACATTGAATTTTATACATCAAAGACTTCCATAAACTTAGCCCAATTTCAGCCAGTTCCTCACCCATAGTTCCTAGTGTCCACTGTAAAATTTCCAGAACCAGTGGCCTTTATTTAGTATACTTAATTGTATTCCCTTTCAGCTATGTAATAATACCAATATTGATTCACTTGTATTATTCTTTGCATATTGAATAGCTGCCGAGCTCGAGAAGACCCCAGAGCCATTGGAAGTTATCAACCCGGAGACTAACTTTAACCCCGTCTCGCAGCCAGCAAGCCCCGGTTTGCATTTAACAGCGTTTTAAACTTTGATTTGTATCACACTATATGGGTTAGTATGTATGTGCATTAAGTCTAGGTTATTCTTGGAGTTCTCCACATGCATGACCAGAGAACCCATGAGAGAAGGGTAGACGGTTAAGTCCTCGATGTGTTCATGCTATGCTTAATGTTATAGTTGCTTCGATAGAAGTCGAGTAGTTAGAATCTACTCGCGAGTTCAGGAATTGGGTTCACAGGAAATCGGTCGAGTGAGAGATTCATCATTTGATTAAATATGAGACCGGGCATGGAGTAGGAGAAGCAGGACATAGAGGCCTATGAGTAATAGTTGTGCCTGTGTTCGTCAAGGACCGATCCATGTGTGGCCCTGTTAAAAAGGTTTGAATGTACCGAAGGCATACTGGATATATGGGACCCAGTAAACTGTTGTGACATGTCCACCTTAGCGTCGAGACATACCCCACTGCCTTATAGGTGTGGGTTGAGAGCAGCAAGATGTAAACCTGCCAGGGGGTACCTCGTACTTCGTGTGGGGGCCTCCTGCTCATAGCGGTGGGACCGGTTCGGCGTTTAGGTAGTGGGTGAAAGGTTGCCGCATACAAAATCAGTGGACTGTGCCTTCATAGCTCTGAGTGTGGGTGTATGTGTCATGCTATTCGGGTATCCCTGCAGGTGTATATCGATTCGAGTCATCGTCGTCTGTGGTTATTTGTAACACCCTCATTTTCATGCATCATGCCCTACATACATTCATATACATGTTTAACATTAACCCACAACAAGAGGAACGAGTTTAAAATTGATTTGGAACAAAACCGCACTTAAAATGGAGGAAAGTGCGGACTAGTCCCATTTTACTGAGGACTAGTCCGATTTCTCTCTGACTAAAAATGGACTTGTCTATTTTTGCTGTGGACTAGTCTGATTTTGCCTCTGGAAACTTTCGGACCTGTCCGATTTTCTGCGGACTAGTCCGATATTCCATGAATCCTTGAAAATTTGCTAAGTCCCTAGACTTTTCCGGACTAGTCTGGTGTCCCAGCGGACTTGTCTGTTTTCCTCTCCGACAAAAGTTGGACTTGTCCGATTTTTGGCCAGACTTGTCCGATTTTCACTCTGGACATTTTTGGACTAGTCCGGTCCTTTTCGGACTTGTCCGGTATTTCGTGACTCCGAGTTGATCTATTGTTTTACAACTTGTTTCTTGGGTTTCATGTTAAGTGGGCCTAGGGATGTCGTGCCTAACTCTTTTAGAGCCCATATGGGACTCTAAACCGGCCTCTACTCCTCTCAATCTCGAAATCCATCTAACCCTAGCCTCCACCTCTATATAAACAACCCCACCCCTTGGCTTGACATCTATTTTCCACTTTTCCAACCCACCCGAACCCTAGTTCATGGAGAGCCACCATCAAGGAGGGAGGAGAAGATCCCAATCAATAAGAAGAAGAGGAGGAAACAAAAGAGGATCAAGATCTCCACCAAGCTTCCGTTCTTCATCACCAATTCATCTCCAAGTTCACCAACCCTAGATCATCAAGATCCAAGTGTTACCTCAAAGTTTCTTGATTCATTCGAGTTCTAAACACCTGGTATACCTTCTATTCTCTTTTCCTTACGTGAATTCAACCCCTAATCTCCAAGTTTACGTTGATCTAGAAAACCCTAGTTCGCCATTTCTGCGAAGTTCGGACTAGTCCGGCCTTCTACAGACTAGTCCGATTTTGCTGACTAAATTGTGTTGAATTGATTCTAAAATTTGATCAAATCAACTCCAAACCTGTATAAACTTATTAAAAGCTATTAGAACTAGTTGGTGATCATTAAAAGCAATCTATTAACAAATTCTACCTTGCATTTGCATCAATCATGCATATCATGTCATATTGAGTAATATTTGTGCACTCTTTGATTTTGTTTCTTGTCTTGTATGTTTATTGTGTGGAATAGACGGATTTGCGCTAGAGAGTGCCTCGGAGGATCTACAGCACCAAGAGTTTGAAGGCTTTGACCCTAACCAACCGCAAGAGCAAGGCAAGTGTCCTTGAAGCATATTGATCCTGTTTTAAAATAAATGTTTTGTTTGCAAAATTGCATGCCTGTGTCAATTTTATGGGAATCCTATGGTAGGAAGTTTACTACTTTTGTTGACCACCCTTGTCACCTGGGATATATGGTAGAGAGTCGGGATGGGATTTTTACTTTTTGCTTCGCCTAATTAATTGGGATGGGAAAACAACTATACCACTCAATTTAAATATGCATGGATGAGATTATGGTTAACATGAACTGGTTAAATATGATATGGTAATGGGTGATCTAAGCAAGCCTTGTATGTGGATGGGTTGGATGATATGGTGGTTTGCTTGCTTTAGATCTAAGGACCGGTTCATACGAGAATAAGCGAAGACTACAGTGCCATCACGAGGCCATGTATGGGTGCGGCGTAGCTGATCCAATTATGGATCCGAATGGCTCAAGAGGGGGCCCTTGGTTGAAGATGTGCTCAGTTGGAGGCATCACCACTGGTGAAACCTCAGTGTGGTCTAAATAGGCTAGTAATCCCTTTGTAAAGGCTATTTTGTGATCTCTTGGCCATACACCAAAGGAAGTGTAATTGGCATAAGGGAGGTTCTTTAGTCGCCGACGGGTGATGAAATCACAAACACGTGGGTAAAGTGGTACAAACTCTGCAAAGTATTAAAACTATCATGATAGCTGTGCTCCCGGTTATGAGCACCTGGACAACTTCCATGATTAGAGGGAACTCAGTATGGGGATGGGTATGGTTTGGTAATTGTTATGGATGGTTATGGATTAATTTCTGATATTGAATATGGTTATTGGCAAATGGAGAAATCTGGAATTATTGATGATGGTAGTGAATTCAGACTGATATTATGATATTACTTATGATTATGATGGGTTTACTTCACATACATGTAATATATTGCTTTTCAAATGTTTTAATGTACTTTTTAGCACTTTGCCTTTATTACATTCGTCATTTGAATCAGCCACATGTCATAATTTCCACACTTGCCGAGTTTGACATGTACTCACTCTTGCAATCCCCCCCAACAGGTGCAGGTCAGGATTGGGAGTTTAATGGCGATAATGCGGAGTTCTAGGCCGTGTCTACCCTCAGCTTTGCCTGTGGTGTTATTGGAGTTTTGCTATCCCTTATGATTAGTTTGCTTAGTTGCTTAATTAGTTTATTTCCACTGCATTAGTTGAACTTTTCATTATTATTCATTAGAGCTTGTATTCGAGGATAATATGAATTGTGTAATAAAAGTACTTATTTAATAACTTGTGCTGTGGTAATTATCTGTATATCGTTTGTGATGCACTTGTATATGTGTGTTAAAAATCCTGGGCACACATATACTGCACTTTGTACATTTTCGCAACCGGGTGTCACAGATTGGTATCAGAGCCACAGGTTGACCGTAGGACGCAGCCCAGATAGAATGGACACTTTAGAGCACATAGGAGCACTCAGGAAGTATTGTGATTTTGTTTGGTGTGATGTTGCTATATATTGTTTGCTTGTGTGCTTAATAGAGGATTTTGGGATGCTTTAGCATTGCCATGTCCACGTAGGATAGTTAGTTGCCTAGTTTCATATCCCTTAATGCATATAGGTGGGGACGTTTTCTATCTCTTACCTATTGCTTTTCTTCAGATGGTGAGGACTCAAAACCGGAGGGGTGCTAATGATGAGGAGGAGAACAATGGAGTACCCCAGAACAATAGTGGACAAGGACCTGCTCATGGAGCTATGAGTATCGAGCACCTATTGGCTATGCAAAACCAGCTCATGCAGACCATGATACAAACAATGGGACAACTGCAGGCTGGCAACATCAACAATCAGCCCCACATGCATCCACCGCCACCCCCACCCCCTCATAACCGGTTGGGAGAGTTTATGAGAACTAGGCCACCAACCTTTGCTCAAGCTGTTTACCCTATGGACGCGGATGATTGGCCCAAGTCTGTGGAGAAGAAACTTGCTATTGTCCAATGCAGTGATCGGTAGAAGGTGCTTTTCGCTTCTCATCAACTAGTTGGAGTAGCTGCGGATTGGTGGGATTCACTATGCAATGCTCATGAGAACCAAGAGAGAATTACCTGGGCGGAGTTCAAGGAGATTTTCCGTTCTCATTATGTGTCGGAGGGAGTTATGATTTTGAAAAGGCAATAATTTGAAAACTTAAGGAAAGGAAGATTGAGCGTGAGTGAATATCTCAATAAGTTCACTCAACTCTCAAGATATGCGCCTGAGGATGTTAGTCGAGACAGCTGGAAACAACACTTGTTCATGAGGGGCTTGAACAATGAAATCCAAGTGCAACTACTCAACTGTGATTATGCAAATTTTCAGAAGCTTGTGGACAAAACAATTGTGGTTGAGAACAAGATCCGTGAGATGGAGCAAGACAACAAGAGGAATGAGCCATATCAAGGACATCAACAAGGAAGTAATGTGCGCCCTCGCTTTGCGCCACCCAATGCGCCTCATTTCAGCTCTTATATTCCTGCTCAACGCCCTTGTTATGCACCGCGCCTAGCTCAATTTGTGCAGCAGCGCCCTGTCATGCAAGCACCTAGCCCTCTAATGCCTTATGCAGCTCGCGCTAACTTTCCTACTGCAAGTGTTCAAAACCAAGCTCACCCCAATAATCCAGGTGGACTTAAGAAGTGCTATACTTGTGGAGAAGCTGGACACTTTGCGCACCAATGTCCTAAGTCAGGCCTTAATCAAGGAAGCAATGCACCGAGGCAAAACCCAAGACCAAATGGAGGACAACCACAAGGGAACCATGGATAGCAGAATTTTGCTCGTGGCAACGTTAACCATGTCTCTACGGAGGATGCTCAACAAGCGGATGACGTGGTCATTAGTTTGTTTCTCGCCAACTCCAACCCCGCGACTATGTTATTTGATTCCGGAGCATCGCATTCATTCATTGCATCGAAGTATGTTGCCAAGTGTAGTTTGCCTATCTCTCATATGAAGTCTACACTATTGGTTAAGTCTCCTGGAGGAGAGATTAGGACAAATATAGTATGTCCAAAAGTAAGCCTTAGAATAAGGGGGGTAGACTTCTCCGCCAACCTCATTGTTTTGGATTCTCAAGGATTGGACATTATACTTGGTATGGACTGGTTGAGGAATCATAATGGAGTTATTGAGTGTGCCAGAAAGACGGTGAGGTTGACCAATGAGGAAGGGATCACCGTAGAATTTAAGGCATCTCAAACCACACCGAAGCAATTGGAGCTGAATCATATGGACGGTGCCACAATTTGGGAGATCTCGGTGGTGTGTGAATTTTTGGATGTTTTTCTAGACGAGTTGCCAGGTATGCCACCTGATCGAGACACTGAGTTTTTTATTGATTTAATACGTGGAACTACACCTATAGCTAAGATGCCGTATAGGATGCCTCCTATGGAATTAGCGGAGCTCAAGAAACAAATTCAAGAGCAACTAGGGAAAGGTTTTATTCGCCCAAGCTCTTCGCCTTGGGGAGCGCCCATTCTATTTGTGGACAAGAAGGATGGAACCCAAAGGATGTGTGTGGATTACTGAGCTCTCAACGAGGTAACAATCATGAACAAGTAGACCTTGCCACGCATAGAAGACTTGTTTGATTAGATGAAGGGTGTTTGTATCTTCTCTAAGATTGATTTGAGGTTGGGATACTTTCAAATGAAGATTAGACCGTCGGACATACCCAAGACAGCTTTTAGGACGCGGTATGTATCTTATGAGTACACCGTGATGTCCTTTGGATTGACCAATTCACCTGCCTACTTTATTACATCATGAATAAGGTCTTCATGGAGTACTTATATATGTTCGTTGTGGTATTTATTGATGACATTATGATCTACTTGAAGGATGAGAAGGAACATGAGGAACACTTGAGGCTTATGTTGTAGAAATTGAGGGAGCATCGATTGTATGCCAAGTTCAACAAGTGTCAGCTTTGGTTGAGAGAGGTGTTGTTTTTGGGTCATATCATCTAAGGAGGAGGAGTATCGTTTGACCCTGGAAAAGTGAGAGACGTGTTGAAGTGGGAGCCCCCACAAAACATAAAGGAAATAAGGAGTTTTCTTTGGATGGCGGGGTATTACCGTAGATTCATCAAGGACTTTTCCAAGATAGCCAAGCCAATGACGGAATTGCTAATGAAGGGAAAGGCATTCCAATGGACTCAAGCTTGTCAAAACAGTTTTGATGAGTTGGAAAAGAGGTTGACAACAGCCCCAGTTACTATATTGCCGGATGTGAGCAAGAATTTTGATATTTATTGCAACGCATCGAGACAAGGACTTGGATGTGTGTTGATGCAAGAAGGTCAAGTGGTTGCATATGCTTCGAGACAACTGAAGAAACATGAGTAGAATTATCCAACACATGATTTGGAGCTTGCAGCCGTGTCACATGCATTGAAGATTTGGAGACACTACATCCTTGGACATAGGTGTGAAATTTATACGGATCATAAGAGTCTCAAGTATATTTTCACACAAACGGATCTGAACTTGAGGCAATGAAGATGGTTGGATCTCATCAAAGATTATGTTTTGGGAATCAACTATCATCCGGGAAAAGCCAATGTAGTGGCCAATGCTTTGAGTAGAAAAGGAGTAAGTCATCAACTCACAGTTCGAGAGTTACCATTCGAGTTATGTAAGGAGTTTGAAAGATTGAACCTTGGATTTGTAAATGAGATGGAGGTGATGGAGTTAAACCCAACCCTGGAGCAAGAAATTCGAGAAGCACAAGCCACGAATGAAGAGATCAAGGAAATCAAGGAACGGACCGAGGAAGGGAGAGAATTCAGATTTGATGAAGACGAACATGGTACCTTATGGCTTGGAAAAAGGATTGTCGTGCCCAATGTGAACCATATTCGGGAGAAAATACTAAAGGAGGCACATGACTCATCATACTCGATTCACCCCGGTTGTACGAAGATATACAAAGACTTGAAGGCTTGCTATTGGTGGGATAGCATGAAAAAGGACATAGCTGAATATGTGGCATTGTGTGATCTTTGTCAACGAGTCAAGGCGGAACATCATAGGCCAGTGGGACTATTGCAACCATTGAAGATCCCCTAATGGAAGTTGGAAGAAATCGGTATGGACATCATAGTTGGTTTACCCCGTACCTAGTCCGGGTATGACTCAATTTGGGTAATCGTGGATCGATTGCCCAAGTCAGCTCATTTTGTTCCCGTCAAGACCAAGTATACATCTGCACAATTGGCCGAAATATACATGGAGTAGATTGTGCGTCGACATGGAGTCCCTGAGAAGATAGTCTCGGATAGAGGTTCTCAATTTACCTCTAGGTTTTGGCAAAAGTTGCATGAAGCTTTGGGAACGAGGCTGAATTTTAGTTCAGCGTATCACCCTCAAACGGATGGACAAACCTAGAGGACCAATCAAATTTTGGAAGACATGTTAAGATCTTGTGCTTTAAAGCATGGAAAAAGTTTGGACAAGAGCTTGCCATATGCAAAATTTTCATACAACAATAACTACCAAGCAAGTTTGAAAATGTCACCATATGAAGCGCTCTATGGGAGGAAGTGTAGGACGCCTTTATTCTGGAATGAGGCAGGAGAACTCAAGTATTTGGTCCGGATGTGTTGCAAGAAGCCGAAAAGCAAGTCCAAATAATTCGTAAGAACTTGAGGGCCGCTCAATCAAGACAAAAGGGCTATGCGGACGATAGGGGAAGGGAATTAACCTTTGAAGTGGGAGATTTTGTTTACCTCAAGGTGTCACCAATGAGAGGTCATAAGAGGTTTAACATAAGAGGAAAGCTAGCACCTCATTATATTGGACCATTCAAGATTGTGGACAAGAGGGGAGAAGTAGCGTATAAGTTGGAGATACTGAATCATCTTTCAGACTTACATGATGTCTTTCATGTTTCCCAACTCAAGAAATGCTTGAGAGTGCCAGAAGAACAAGTGACAATGGAAGAATTGGAACTAGAGGAATATTTTACTTATGCCCAACAACAAAACAAGATCTTGGAAACCAAGGAGAGAGCCACAAGGAACAAGGTGATTAGATGGTGTAAAGTTCAATGGAAGCACCACACAGAAAAAGAAGCAACGTGGGAATTGGAGGATGATCTCAAGAAGGAATTTCCCTATCTCTTCTCTTCTGCATCGAATCTTGAGGACGAGATTCATTTTAAGGGGGGTAGGATTGTAACACCCTCATTTTCATGCATCATGCCCTACATACATTCATATACATGTTTAACATTAACCCACAACAAGAGTAACGAGTTTAAAATTGATTTGGAACAAAAACGCACTTAAAATGCAGGAAAGTGCGGACTAGTCTAATTTCACTGAGGACTAGTCCGATTTCTCTCTGAATTAAAACGGACTTGTCCGTTTTTGCTGCAGACTAGTCTGATTTTGCCTCTGGAAACTTTCGGACTTGTCCGATTTTGTGCGAACTAGTCCGATATTCCATGAATCCTTGAAAATTTGCTAAGTCCCTGGACTTTTTCGGACTAGTCTGGTGTCCCAGCAGACTTGTCTGTTTTCCTCTCTGACTAAAGTTGGACAAGTTCGATTTTTGGCCAGACTTGTCCAATTTTCTCTCTGGATGTTTTCGGACTAGTCCGGTCCTTTTCGGACTTGTCCGATATTTCGTGACTTCGAGTTGATCTTTTGTTTTATCACTTGTTTCTTGGGTTTCACGTTAAGTGGGCCTAGGGATGTCGTGCTTAACTCTTTTAGAGCCCATGTGGGACTCTAAACCGTCCTCTACTCCTCTCAAACTCGAAATCCATCTAACCCTAGCCTCCACCTCTATATAAACAACCTCACCCCTTGGCTTGACATTAATTTGCCACTTTTCCACCCCACCCAAAACCCTAGTTCGTGGAGAGCCACCATCAAGGAGGGAGGAGAAGATCCCAATCAAGAAGAAGAAGAGGAGGAAACGAAAGAGGATCAAGATCTCCACCAAGCTTTCGTTCTTCATCACCATTCATCTCCAGGTTCACCAACCCTAGATCATCAAGATCCAAGTGTTACCTCCAAGTTTCTTGATTCATTCGAGTTCTAAACACCTGGTATACCTTCTATTCTCTTTTCCTTACGTGAATTCAACCCCTAATCTCCATGTTTACGTTGATCTAGAAAACCCTAGTTTGCTAGTTCTGCGAAGTGCGGACTAGTCCGGCCTTCTACAGACTAATACGATTTTGCTAAATAAATTGTGTTGAATTGATTCTAAAATTTGATCAAATCAAATCCAAACCTATATAAACTTATTAAAAGCTATTAGAACCAGTTGGTGATCATTAAAAGCAATCTATTAACAAATTCTACCTTGCATTTGCATCAATCCTGCATGTCATGTCATATTGAGTAATATTTATGCACTCTTTGATTATGTTTCTTGTCTTGTATGTTTTTTGTGTGGACTAGACGGATTTGCCCTAGAGAGTGCCGTGGAGGATCTACAGCACCAAGAGTTTGAAGGCTTTGACCCTAACCAACCGCAAGAGCATGGCAAGTGTCCTTGAAGCATATTGATCATGTTTTAAAATAAATGTTTTCTTTGCAAAATTGCATGCCTGTGTCAATTTTATGGGAATCCTATGGTAGGAAGTTTACTAGTTTTGTTGACCACCCTTGTCACCTGGGATATTTGGTAGAGAGTCGGGATGGGATTTTTACTATTTTCTTCGCTTAATTAATTGGGATGGGAAAACAACTATACCACTCAATTTAAATATGCATGGATGAGATTATGGTTAACATGAACTGGTTAAATATGATATGCTAATGGGTGATCTAAGCAAGCCTGGTATGTGGATGGGTTGGATGATATGGTCGTTTGCTTGCTTTAGATCTAAGGACCGGTTCATACGAGAATAAGCCAGGACTACAGTGCCACCACGAGGCCAAGTATGGGTGCGGCGTAACTCATGAATTAGGGCTTTGCTAGTGTTGTTTGGTTTATTGTGGATTCTATGGGAAGGGGTAGTCGGATTGGGTTTGTTGATGATTGGTGGGACTACCCTGGGATCCGAATGGCTCAAGAGGGGGCCCTTTGTTGAAGATGTGCTCAGTTGGAGGCATAGCCACCGGTGAAACCTCAGTGGGGTCTAAATAGGCTAGTAATCCATTTTAAAGGCTATTTTGTGATCTCTTAGCCATACACCAAAGGAAGTGTAATTGGCATAAGGGAGGTTCTTTAGTCACCGACGCGTGATAAATCACAAACATGTCGGTAAAGTGGTACAAACTCTGCAGAGTATTGAAACTATCATGATAGCCGTGCTCTCGATTATGAGCACCTGGACAACTTCCATGATTAGACTGAACTCAATATGGGGATGGGTATGGTTTGGTAATGGTTATGGTTGGTTAATGATTAATTTCTGACATTGAATATGGTTATTGGCAAATGGTGAAATCTGGAATTATTGATGATGGTAGTGAATTCAGACTGGTATTATGATATTACTTATGAGTATGATGGGTTTACTTCACATACATGTAATATATTGCTTTTCAAATGTTTTAATGTACTTTTTAGCACTTTGCCTTTATTACATTCGTCATTTGAATCAGCCACAAGTCATACTTTCCACACTTGCTGAGTACGACATGTACTCACTCTTGCAATCCCCCGCAACAGTTGCAGGTCAGGATTGGAAGTTTAATGGCGATAATGCAGAGTTATAGGCCGCGTCTACCGTCAGCTTTGCTTGTGGTATTATTGGAGCTGCGCTATCCCTTATGCTTAGTTTGCTTAGTTGCATAATTAGTTTATTTCTGCTGCATTAGTTGAACTTGTCATTAATATTAATTAGAGCTTGTATTCGAGGATAATATGAATTATGTAATAAAAGTACTTATTTAATAACTTGTGATGTGGTAATTATTTGTATCTCGTTTGTGATGCACTTGTATATGTGTGTTAAACATCCTGGACACACATATATTGCACTTGGTTCATTTTCGTAACCGGGTGTCACATTATTTGAGTACAGCTTGATCACTGAGTTGTCACGTAGTTAATTATTTGGAGCTGAATATTATTGAATCATGCTTTATGGAATAATAATGTATTGATACTTGTATCTTAAGATCAGTTTTCTCACTAAATTTTAGATTCACGAAGCCTTAATTTGTTGCTAAAAGCTGAAAGTAAGGACTAACATTTAGGCGAGTCTTTTATTGCAAACTGATGTCCTATTTTACGTATATTCTGCATATAGAGTTCCTTGCTTAATGGAGACAGTTAAGTCTTGCTGAGCCTTCGTGCTCACATTTGCTATTTTCAGTTTTTGCTGCAGGTGATGATCTTCTTGATGAAGGGTTCACCGTTGAGGCGTTGTCCCCGTCGGGGTACACGGCCGAGTGAGAACCCTGCACGCCGCCGTGATGTGTTCTGTGTGCTGCTAGTGTGATTTTGTTCTAGGACCGAACGGAATGACTTTTGCATAACTTAGGCTTGAGTGTCTAGAGCTATGAACTTATCTTCCGCTGTAGTGTATTTAAATGTATATTATTTGTAAAAGACAAAGCTTGTATAATACAATGTTGTTTTATGTAATATGATGTACCTTTTTCTATGTGCTGTTGGGTGTCGCATCGCACTGCACCACCCAATTGCGATTCCTGGAATATCGTATTCTGGTCCCCACAACATGCCGCAGCATGAACGAATCGTCAGCAAAATACAATGTTTTGTTACTTGGCACCAAATTTTCCTTAACTAATGTACCTAATGGGAACCTACGGAAACTGTGAATAAATATGAGAGTTACAGGAAGATAACAATTCATTTGAGGGCTTCGGGTCACGGCAGTTTTTTGTTGCTTCGCTGCACATCAAACATACAAACTTATTTATTCTTTCCTGCGGCCTTTGTTTTCTTATCTGCAGCCGTTTTATTTGGTTTCTCTGAAGTTTCTGACAATTGAATGGCAAGAAATTCGTGAGCTCAGGTACTGACAAGTGAAAAAAATTCATGATCTCATGTACTGACAGTTGAAATAACTTTTGCAACAACACAGATATATAAGTAACAGAAGATTTTGAAGAATACATTGGTACGAGTCTTAAGAAATATCTGCTGATATGGTATAAAAACTAGTCGGCTATTCACACTAATATTAATGTGGTCAGCAACTTCGAAATCAATTCTCATTTTGAAAGGAGAATCATAGACAATCATATACTTCAAGTATGTCAAATGGTGATTAGCGAAGCAGATAAATGAATAATAGAGGTAAGCAAATTGTATAAGAATACCTGTGATGAACACAACGGGTAGAAATTAATATATCTTTTGAACGCACAACCTACTGGAGCATCATCATCTTCATTTGTGACTTCTTTCACTATTTCCTCCACTTTGTGTCGGTAAAGCTGGTTAGAAAAGAACATATTATAAGGTTGCAAATGACCACTTCCCCAGCTTATCGATGGACTGCATCATGACATGAACAAATTTAAAACAAGGTAATAATCGTTTCTCAAATATATGTATCTTACAAAAGCAAGGTAATCAGGAACGAATCCTAGCCATGGCCATGGTTGCCGGGTGGAGGGGGCGATGAGCTAGAGCCGTCATCGGGGGTAGGTGCCCGAACGACGAACGCGCTGCTGAGCGGGAAAGAGGAAGGCGGTGAAGGGCTTGTAGTCGGAGGAGAGGGCGTCGGCGCCAGCTGCCACCACCTCGGAGCTGAACAAAACCCTAGGCAACGAGAGCCTGGATCTTGACGGCGGCACCACCCTCGCGGTTGCTGGCACGGTGGTCTTGGCACGGCCGGCAAGAGGGGTTGGCACAGAGGGCCTGAGATGGCGAGCGTGGAGGCCATCTGGGAGCCCGGAGCGAGGCAGAAAGGAAGCGGTCACTGGGAGCGGTCACTAGGAGCAGGGGAACAGAAAGGAAGACGAAAAGAGTAGTCGGGGGGCGGCATTTTATACAGTGGCAAATGCGGGTAATTTTCTTCGAACTTGAAGAGTAGTTTTGTACACCTAGTTGTGGGAAGCTGTTAAAAGCAGGTGGGATGTCGCTTCTTCGTCAAATTGCTTGCTAGTTCATTTTCGGAAGCGCATTTGTGAGAAGTGGGGTCAAAAGCTACCTGTTTAGGAGTCCAAGCGCTTAAATTTATTGAAAAACAGGTTGAGAAGCTGTGTCAAACAGGACCAAAATAGGTTTTGGCAAAGGTTCATGTATTTCTAATGAAAGGAGTCTACGGTATAAATTGTTCAAGATCAATTATGGTTGAAAAGGATTACAAGAGAAATCAATTAATCTGTGATGATACTTCGATAAAATGGAAGTGAAACTGTTAATCCATATCCTAGATCATAACAGGATAGTACCAGAATATTTTCATAATTTTCTAAGGTCTGGAGTTTGCAGAAAAAATTATTCCATGGTTTAAGTTCTCAGCCTTTTATATACATTTATAAGGTTTTTCATGTAAATTAAACTGGACCACTGTGAAGTTTAGATCAGAAGGAATCCAAAGAAATTTATTTCATATTTTTAGGAGTTCTCTACGAATTTCTATGATTTTTACAAGTTGATATTATTTACTGTATTTTTCTTTTACTGGAAATGGGCAGCACATTAATGGCGGCAACAGAAACGGTGAATTCCTTCACCCCGGTCTTGCAAAAAATATGAAAATGATCAAGGAGTTGCGCGCATTGGTGCACAAGCCTAAGAAAGAATCAAATCGACGGATGCCTCGCTGTGGGTGGCGAATTCATTTGGCGAGGAGTGGTGTGCTTGACGGCCCGCGTTGACGAATACGGCTCGATTTGCCAGCGATGAGGCGAGATCAGGGGGACCAGTTGGGTGGAAGAAATAGGACTTTCTTGCGCTTCTTTTGAAATCTTTGGTTGAGCGAAGGATGGCCGGACAGATACGAGCGACAGAGACCTGTAGTGGCAGCACAAGGGAGGCGGTGATGACGACGCCATGTTGCAGCTTTGTGAGGAAGGATGATACAAGAAAACACATCAGACATATGTTCAAGAGGTTGAGTAAAATATGCAAACACCCACACTGCCCTAGGCTCACCGTGAGCTCCGAATTTCGCCGGTGCACCTAAATTGCCCGACGGCCACCTATTGAAAGGAGTATATCGATTTGAGCTATACAGAGCCGGGAGCGATTGCATTGCTCATTGTAGACGTAGGACACGTGCGCGCGCACCTAGCCAGGACTTGGTGGGGCAGAGAAGTAGTTTGCACGTGACACTGCGGCAAGGTAGCGATGGCCATTTTGAACCGAGGAGTGTTCATCTTAGGACGACTCGAGGAAGGCAGGGCTAGAGGTGGGAATTGGGCCTGGCCGAAACCGGGCGGCCAGAAACACGACCTAATGGCCCGAGGCCCAGCACGACCCGGCCCGATAGAGATTCGGGCCATGCCGGCCCGACACAAGGACTTGGGCCGTGCCGTGCCGTGAAGTCTGGCACGATGGGCGGCATGGCCTGGCCCGGCGATATGGGCCGTGCTCGGGCCGGCAAGGACCGAAATTAGGCCCGAAAAAATTTGTTTTACCTTGGGAGTTGACCGGCCAACTTGCAGACATATAGCCAAATGCGCCAGCCCAAGCAGTTGTAAACGTTAGACGAAGCTTAGTTGCAAGGTGTCAGTCTGTAACACCCATATTTCATGTACAAAAAATTAAACCAATTATAGTGCATTCAAGTGTGCATTTTTGTGTGAAATTTTTGAATTCAAACGAGTAGAAAACGTTGAAGTTTGAATTTGAAATCAAATCAAAATAAAAGTAAATGAAAAAGAAAAAGTAAAAGAATAAACCCCCCCCCCCTAATGGGCCAAAACCCCACCCCGGCCCATCTCCCCTCTCTTTCACCCGCAACCCAGCAACCCCCTCCCTCTCTTCTCTCTCTCTGATGCGCGAGACCCGCTTGTCATCTTCTCCACTGGGCAACCGCTGCCCCTCTCCCTTAGCCGCGCTGCGCAATGCCTCCACCCCCTCCAACCGCTCCACCCCGCGTGGAATCTAGCGGGAGAACCGCCCTTCGCACGCGCAAACAACCGCCGCACGCGCCTCACCTATGAAATCCCGCCCTCCCTCTCTCTTTCTTCTCCCTCCGCGCCAAACCCTAGCTTCACCCTCGCCGAGGTTCATCGCGCCCGTTCCCAGCTCTTCGGCAGTTGCCTTCCTCTCCACTCTCCACTACTCGGTTTGCCTTGACTATAGGAACACGTCGGGCAAGCTTGCGCGGAGGAATTGTCGGGGCTTCACTGGAATCGACGGGTGCCGATGCCAACCGCCGCCGCCCCTCGTCATCAGCTCCTCTCCGGTCGATTTTGGGCCCCGAAAACACCTGAGGTGCGTTCCTTATCTTCCCCTCTTTCGTTTCACGTGGAAAGCGCAAGGATTAGGTGATGTTTGGCCGATTTGGCCAAACGCTGGCGAGGTCGCCGCCGCGGGCGCCGAGCGCCACCGTGCCGCGTGCCGCCTGCGTCGCCTAGGGCGACGTGGCTGTGTCTCGACTGTCGATTTGAGGCCGACGGACGAGATTAGAACGTGCATACTATTTCACATTAATAAAATCTGGGCCACCCGATTCGGATACAAAGGCTCACATTTGAAATTCATTTCCCGCCGCCGCAATTTCACCGAGGCCCCTGGAATCTTGCGGGCTACCCCCTGGACTTTACCGAAATGCAAATCTAACCCCTAGAATTGTCAATCTAGCCCCTGGACTCTCTGGAATTAGGTTTAATGAATTCAATAAACAATCTAAGCCCTGGAAACTTGTAGAATTATGTTTTTAGCCCCTGTACAGTATAGGAAAGTTACAACTAGCCCCTGGAATTTTATTTATTTACTGAATATTGTTTAAAATTGTATTTGATGTGTAGAATATATATAAAATGGTAAATAAATATAAAAACAGTAGGAAAAATTGTATAAAATATTTTTATGCTGTAATAAAGTTGTAGAGTGCAGATAAAATATATTTTGACCCTGGAAAATTTATTTTAAATGTATAAAATTCATTTTGGCCATAGAAAATTCAGTAAAAATGACATTAGCCCATGAATAAATCTTAAAAATGTAAAATAAATATTAAATGCATATTTTGACTATGTAAAATAATAAATACTTCGTAGGGACGCATGAGTATAGAATTTTATGCTTATGTGTATGTTGTGATGACATGTATTGTGTCCTCTTTACTTATTTAGCTTTTATTTCTCTTTACCATGCTTGGGTAATATATTTAGAGTCATACTACAACCCCAACTTTAATCTCCAAGACCAAGACTTCAGCAACAACCAGGTCTTCCAAGAAGTCATATGCCCTTGACCATGTTGTACCAATTTTAGGATTTTAGTTAGATGCATGCTAAATAAAATGATGTCCTCTTTCATGCTACATGTCTTGTTCCATATAATTCCTTGTCACCTGATTTGGGTTGGGAAGTAGATAATTATTAATTATGCTTAGCCATGGTTAGACATTGGGAACGGGATTTATTACAAATGTGACATATTCTACTTTATGATTACTTTAATCATGATGGATACACAATAGTAGTGGATAGGAATCTGGTGGTTGGATAGTTTTGGCATGGTGCAGTTTGCACGAGACCCCGGATTGGGTTTGGCTCCATCGGATTCTAAGGACCGGTTTATGGAGGAAGCCACTAAGCTTTATAGTACCACCACGAGACTGAGATGGGGCAGCTTGGTCAATTAATTAGGTTTCTACCGATGAAATGCTAGAAGTTGGATGGTGCGGGGAATGATGCAGGGGTACTGCTATGGGAACCGCAAGGATCAAGAGGGGGCTTTGAGGCAGAGGGTTACTCCGGAAATGCCTCAGTGGTGGAAATATTAGAGGGCTAGCACTAGTCAGGAGTACCTTTGTAAAGACCCTGTAGTGATCTCCTGGGCACACACCTACGAAAGTGTGAAATGTGGTTGATCACCACGGGCTACATGGAGGTTTACCTAGTCCACCTGGCAAGAAGGGATGGAATCACTGCTTGTGGGTAAAGGGTACACTCTCTGTAGAGATTTGGAAAACTGTCATGACAGTCGTGCTCACAGACAAGAGCGGTTTGGGGCCAGTTCATAATTAGTTTATAGTTGTGAAATGGTGGTAATTTATGATTCAAGTTACATTTATTCATCATTAATATGTGTTGGATTATTTCTTGAATTATGATACTGATAACTGAAGCTAAGGCTAGGATCTAAGCATAGTGCTTAAGCCATAATTAGCTACCCTTGTTCTAGCCAATCATGTCATTCTCTTCCCATAATTGCTGAGTACTCTATGTACTCAAGCATTTACTTTTCCATTAGAATATGAAGAAGAAGAAGCACCAGAAGACTTCTTCGTCAACCTGGAGGACTTGGTCTACGCTAACGATCCTTCGCGCGACTACCTGTGAAGACGGAGCCCTATTTGTCTATTTAGCCTTCTGCTGTAGTTTGAACTATGTGAAATGTTTAGATGATGTAAATAGGTTTGCGGTGTGTAATTGTAGACCTTCAGGTCATATTGTAAGAATATTTATGTACTCGAACGTGGCTATGTAATGATATTTCACTTTCGTCAACGTATGCACGATTCAATCGATCCTGGCGTACATGTGATTAACGTCTGTTCATCCTTTCGATGATCGGGCGTGACAAAGTGGTATCAAAGCCGTGTTGCCCGTAGGATGCAAGCCTAGTTAGAAATGGTCGAAAATAAGGACTATACTATTTTCTTATGAAATAGTATTTCCAAAACTTTGTGTTTCCCCCTCAATCCTTGTGTTTCTTACCTTGTTGTACCTATTGTTTTTATTCTAACTTATTTAATGATTATTGATCTCACTCTTTCCTTTTCAAGTGTTTGTAGATGGCGCGCACCAAGCAGACGGCACGCAAGTCGACTGGGGGTTGGGTTCCTCAACACGCCCTAGCTAGCCGCTCCGCACCTCACGCACCCAGCAGGGAGATAGTGCTGATCTCTTCTGGACATGCTGCATCGAGGATGCGTACCCGCCTTCGCTCCCTCCTTCGTGCTGTGGGGTATCGTGAGTATCGTGTTCGCTTCGTCTACCACACTACTACGGCCTCTATACCCTCTACTGGTGGACTGGAGTGGACTACCCAGCTGTCGATCTACTACGACTCGGAGCTGCTGCACTCACACTACTCTCCGGCTTGGAGGAGCTCCCAGCGTGCTGCTGAGGGGGATGCTACGTGGGAGGCGACTACCTACTGGATTCACGCCCACAGGTTCCGTCTCGAGCACACAGAGCACGCGGTCACCCCTCAGCGCCCTAGTGGCACAGCTGACTTCACTAGACGTGACGTCGAGGGGACTCTGTACCTCGCTCAGAGCAAGAGGCTTGTTGACGACATTATGGAGTTGTCCTCACGACTCCAGTGTTATCAGCAAGAGCTTTAGGATAGCAGGGAGCTCGTTGACCGCTATGAGCAGCTTCGCCGCCGCTACACGAGTATCACTGCAGTTGACCCGGACTCCCCTCAATACGCATCAGACACTGTGCGCTAGGACCCAGACTCACCTGATCATCGTGAGCACTCACCCGTGAAATCAGGGGAGGACACAGAGGAGGACCCATAGGAGGAGACCGAGGAGGACTATGACGAGGACCCAGACGAGCAAGAGTAGACTTGTTACCTTGTTGGACGACTCAGGACACCTACCCTTAGTATGTAGGAGCGTGTAGCTACGCCCTCCCTAGTCTTGAGTTGTGTTATCTATGGTATTGTATTAGTGGTTTGCTTCGTGATGTGTGTGTGTGCGACGTGATTTGTGGAATGGCTAGGCATCATCCAAGTCATTTGTCTATAGGCTTGTTAGTGTGTTCTGCGAGTTGTGGAATGCATTAGCATCCTGTCCACATCCACACTAGTTGATTAATGGATTTGCTTACTATATATATGTTTCCCTTGATGCATGTAGTTGGGATTGTTTACCATAGCATATCTCATCTATTATCCTAAAGTTTCAGTTATTCCCTATACAGGTGGCTGGTAGAGGCAGAGGTCGTGGAAGGGGTGCTGTACCCCAAGATGATGAATTTGGAGAATTGCTAGGATGGATGGGTAGGGGTGCTCGAGGAGCCCCAGCAGTGCAGCAAATGCAACAAATGATGGCCATTCAGACCCAACTGCTCAACAACCTCAACCAGATAGTTACCAATATGCAGCAAGCACCACCACCACCACCCAACCCTCCACCACCACCACAACCTTTTCCACCCAGGTCCTTCCTAAGGGACTTTCTTAACACCCATCCACCCACATTTACCACAGTTAGTGAGCTAATGGATGCTGATGATTGGCTTCGAGCAGTTGAGAGCATGTTGAGGCTCATTCAATGTGAAGGAAGGGAGAAGGTACTGCTAGCTTCTCGCCAACTCCAAGGACATGCGGTTGACTGGTGGACTGCTTTCAGTGAAGCCCATTAGAACCCGAATATATCACTTGGGAAGAATTCAAGACCAATTTCCGTAATCACTTTGTGCCTGAAGGAGAAGTCCGGGCAAGATGTGAGGAGTTTCTCATGTTAAAGCAGGGCCGTATGACTGTGCGGGCTTACTTGAACACATTCACACAGTTATCTCGCTACGCACTGACAGATATGGATACGGATTCCAAGAAGCAGTTCTGTTTCAAGAATGGACTTGACAAGGAGTTGAAGTTCGCCATGTCTTCCAGTGACTACAACAGCTTTCAGAAGTTGGTTGACAAGGCTTTTGAAGTAGAGAGGACCAAGACGGAGCTGGATGATGATGACACGAAGAGGAAGTTGGCTCTAGGACATGCCTCTGGTAGCAATGTACGCCCTCGGTTCGCCCCTCAGCTTGCAACACCCATCACTCGCCCTATGACCACCTACTCGGGATATAGGTTCCCAAACACCAACTACAGGCCACCCACACCCTACAACTAGCAGATGTGCTAGCAACAATAGCCTCCACGCCAACCAATGCAACCCCCTCGCCCCTCAGCACCAGCTAACCGTCCCAATGGTCAACCACGGAGGAATCAATCAGGAGGTAACAATAGCCAGAACAATGCTGCAAGAGTTCAGTGCTACAAGTATGGAGAACTGGGACACTACTCCAACAATTGTCCAAAGAAGTAGCAGAACCCACCTGGACGTGTCAATCATGTGACACTAGAGCAATCTCAGGAAGCATCTGATGTGGTGATCAGTATGTTTTCTGCTAATTCCCACCCCGCCACAGTATTGTTTGATTCGGGTGCTACACATTCATTTATATCCAAAGATTTCATAAATAAGCATGACATGGTAGTTACATTCTTGAATCGGCCATTGCTGATAAACTCTCCTGGAGGAGAGATGGTGACAAGGCATCTATGCCGTAAAGTGAGTATAAACATAAGGGGGTAGTCTTTTGGGCCAACCTAATAGTGTTGGACTCGCAAGGATTAGACATCATTATGGGAATGGACTTGTTGACAAAGAATCAAGGAGTCATTCACTGTGCTACCAGGACAGTTTGCTTAACACATCCGGATGGCACTATAGTGGAGTTCAGGCTAGATCAGGCACAAGAGGCAGTTGCATAACTCAACCATCTTGAGAGTACAGAAGGCATCAGGGTTGTGAGTGAGTTTCCAGATGTATTTCACGATGACTTACCAGGTATGCCCCCTAATCGAGAGATTGAGTTTATCATTGAGTTAGTACCTGGAACGACTCCAATATATAAGAGGCCGTATAGAATAGATGCTAGTCAACTAGCTGAACCAAAAGATCATTTTGAGGAGTTATTGGGGAAAGGATATATTCGTCCTAGCTCATCGCCTTTGGGAGCACAAGTTATATTTGTACCTACGAGGGATGGTACCCAAAGGTTGTGTGTAGATTACCGTGCATTGAATGCTGTAACAATCAAAAATAAGTACCCACTCCCAAGAATTTAAGATTTGTTTGATCAGCTGCGAGGAGCATGCGTATTCTCTAATATTGACCTTCGCTAGGGGTACCACCAACTGAAGATTTGACCCTCAGACATCCCCAAGACTGCATTTGTCTCTCGACTATATGAGTATACAGTTATGTCATTTGGGTTGACCAATGCTCCTGCCTATTTTATGTATTTGATGAACGAGGTATTCATGGAGTACTTGGACAAGTTTGTAGTGGTGTTCATTGATGACATACTTATCTACTCTAAGACTGAAGAAGAGCATGAGGAGCACATCAAGATGGCTCTACAAAAGCTTCGCCAACATCAGCTATATGCCAAACTTAGTAAGTGTGAGTTTTGGCTAAAGGAAGTATCATTTTTGGGTCATGTCATATCTGAAGGAGGTATAGCAGTGGATCTAGTCAAAGTGGCAGATGTCCTTAAATGAGAAACACCTGAGAGTGTACATGATATACAAAGATTCTTAGGCATGGTTGGTTATTATCGTTAATTCATCGAGGGATTTTCAAAGATCTCTCGACCACTAACCAAGTTGCTTGAGAAAGGAGTTGCTTTCAAGTGGACCCCCGAATGTGAAGTGAGCTTTGCTGAACTGAAGAAGAGGTTAACTAGTGCGCCTGTATTGGTGATGCCTGATATGCAGAAGGCATGAAACTTGATCATACAATGATTGACTCAAAGCAACTTCGAACGTGTTGCACACCTCCGATCTGTGTATGATGTGTGGAAAGCACTATGCGACTGCCACGACTGATCCAATATGAGTACTGGATTCATAAATGCGTTTTTACTAACCCAGAACAGAGTCATCGACGTATTGTGCTTCTATGTTGGTTAGACACTTAAGGATGGAAAACTTTTGGCTTGTGGATTCAGGTTGCTCACGCCACATGAAAGGTAACAAAGAATGATTCTCCTCTCTCACTTTTGCATCATGTGTAGAAAATGTTATTTTTTAGATAATTCTTCAACTCCTATAATTGCTAAAGATTTGTTAGAGTTAATAATCACTACACTTTGAAAGATGTGGCACTTGTTAAAAACTTGAAATACAACTTGCTCTCTACTTCACAATTGCTATATGAAAATATTGAAGTTAGTTTCACTAAAAATTGCTGCAAGGCTCAAAATTTAGATGGTGAGCTTATGTTTAACACGTCTCGGTTTGGAAGAGTTTTTAAAGCTGATTTTGATATGTCAACTTCTAAGCATTGGTGTCTAGTTGCTAATGAATCAGAGGACTTATACTTTTGGCATCGTAGACTTGGTCAGGTAGGCTTTGATCACCTCACATGTGTTAGTGGTTTTGATTGCATGTGTGGGTTACCAAAGCTTAAAGGGGACAAAGATATTGTTTGCTCTTCTTGTAGACATGCTAAGATGGTTGTAGGCTCACATGATCCACTCACAATGACCATAACAACAGCAACAACACAACTTCTACACCTTGACACCGTAGGTCCTTCACGTGTTCAATATTTTAGAGGTAAATGGTGTGTGCTTGTTATTGTTGATGATTATTCTAGACACTTGAAAGTGCATCTAGACATCCCTTGTTGGTTTTGGTTGATTTATGACAAACAAATGAGATCCTAACCAAATTGTTGAGATGAGCGCAGGTCTTAAAAGAAATTATGAAGAAAGCGCAAAAAGAAAGGAGAATGAGGATCTATATGGAAAAGAGCTCAAGAGCTAAATAGATTAGATCATTGTGTAAGGAGTGTGCTGGAGAAACACACCCCAAGATCTCAATCACAAGAATAATCACTCACTGCACTAATTTATACATGTCTAGACTAGTCTGATAATATCCATACTAGTCTGATAACCCCTTTGTTCAAAATCGGACAAGTCCTCCCAGTGCGGACTTGTCTGCATAGTCCGAGTCTGCACAGGCCGTACTAGTCCGATATCACCACGGACTAGTCCGATATCTTTCTCACTAAAATCGGACTAGTCCTTCCCAGTGCGGACTAATCCTCTACACTTCATAGATTTACACAAAATCGGACAAGTCCTAAATCGGCACAGACTAGTACGATAACCTCTATGACTAAAATTAGACAAGTCCTCTTAATGCGGATTTGTCCCAATTCACTAAGGACATCACCAAAATCTGACTTGTCTGAAAATAATCGTACTAGCCCGATCTTTTCCAGAGCCAAAATCGGACTAGTCCGCCCTAAGTCAGACAACTCCGCTCTTCTTGAGAACTTATGGTTTCCTGCACGCCGCACACCAGACTAGTATGGACTCCACCACGGACTAGTCCGGACCCTCGAAATCCTAACGGTAACTTTTGGAAACACCATATAAATAGATGTGCACGGCCCTACTTTCAACTCTCTCGACTCCGTGCGCCGTCACACCCTCCAAGAGCTTAGAAAACACATCTCTCCATGCAATCCAACGCAAGAAGGATCAAATCCCTGAGGATTCATCTTGGATCAAAGGAGAGACACGATTCACACGTTTAAGCTCTTGGATTTGATCTCTAACACACTCCTGTTGTTTCGTTGTTGATCTTAAGAGTGTGTTCTTGGTGGTGTTCGACTTGTAATCTTGGGGATCCATCAACTTGTGAGAAGGCCCCTTGAACTTGGTGATTTACCCCTATTATAGTGAAAGAGAATTGGCCTTCGTGGCAATTCAATGAGGTTAGGATTAGTGAAGACCCGGTCCTTTCGTGGGCTCCTCAACGTGGACGTAGGTTGCCTTTGTGGGAATCGAACCACGGGATAAAAATCATGTGTCTTCACTTTGTGCATATTGTTCATACTTCTGTTGATATCTAGGTTTTTACTTGATCTTGTTCATATTACGTTAAAACATTGAATATAAGGTTAACTTGTGCAACATCCAGTTTCATAGAAGTATTACACTCTAATTACAAGTATTTCCGCTGCATAGAGTCTAGAATCAATATAATCGTTCAAACTTGATCGATCTAGTCCGCAAGACCGGACTAGTCCGCACTCTACCGGACTAGTCCGATTTCTTGGTATTTGATCAAGTTGCTAAGTGTTGCAGGTTCCAACTAAAAATCAAAAAGGCCTATTCACCCCTCCTCTAGGCTACATTCAATTGGTATCAGAGCAGGACTCTTTACAAGAGACTAATCGCTCGAAGAGAACATGTCAGACATGAGGGATGTGCACAAGAGTCTCAACTAAGAGAATGTTGAAGATGAGAAAGCTCAAAAACTGGAGAAGCTCCTCGATGCCATTCAGGACTTCAAGGATGATGATGAGGAGATGCTTGAACTCAAGGCGCTCCTAAGTAAGAATGCCCTCTCCAAAGGGAAAGTGAAGATCGAGGACAAGAAGAAGGGGAGAAGTCACACTGACTACTCCCGATATCCTTTCAACTATGATCGTTTAAATTCAAACAATAGCCATTATTTATCTATTCCTTTTGGAAAAGCCCCACACTTTGATGGCAATGATTACTCGATGTGGAGGCAAAACATGAAAATGCACTTAATCTCACTCAATCCCAGCCTGTGGCATATTGTGTGTATCGAAATAGATAACCCGGACGACGATGAAGAGCTTACACGAAGCCAAGAGCAAGCAATTCATCGGAATGCTCAAGCTGTAGCAGTCATCACATATTCACTAAGTCAGGACGAGTTCCCAATGGTGGATGGACTCGAGATTGCAAAGGAAATCTGGGACACATTGCAAACTGCACATGCTGGCGATCGTCATGTGCGAGAGGCGAAGATCGAAATGATTGAGGGCGAATTGGGGAGATTCACCATAGAAGAAGATGAGTCGCCACAGGACATGTACAATCGGTTAAAGACTCTCATCAACAAGGTTCAAGCATATGCCAGTAAGAAGTGGAATGATAACGAGGTAGTGATGCTCATCCTTAGAGCTTTCATGCCTCGCAATGTTAACCTATGCTCAATGATTAGAGAAAGCCCCGTGTACAAGAAAATGACCCTGGACGAACTGCTTGGAAAAATTATCAACTTCGAGATGATGGAAAACAAGCTAAACATGTAAAGGAAATTGCCGACCTCACCTTGACAAAGAAGACATGGGTCGCATTGAAGTCTACTTGCAAGCCCTTGTCAAAAGAAGCTCGAGAAGCTCAACAAGAAGAGGAATGCAATGACGAGAGCAGTGATATTGACGAAGAGGACATGATCCTCTTTATGAAGAGATTCAAGAAAATGATGAAGAAAAGACAAGGGGGAAAATGAAGTGAAGGGAAATACAAAGAAAAATCAAGACCGAAGCTGAGGCGGGCATGCTATAACTGTGGTGAATATGACCACTTTATAGTTGACTGCCCGTATGAAGAAAACAAGAAGAAGACCAAGGAAACAAAGCCTCAACCCAAGAAATTCTTCAAGAAGAAGAAGAAAGCTGGAGTGCACCTAGGAAAGGAGTGGGACTCAAATGATGTGTCCTCATCCGAAGAGGAAGAGGAGATGGCTAGCATAGGCATTGAGTAGACAACTAAGAAGTCTACCCTCTTCCCAAATCTCGGCGCATGGAAGGGCAATGACACTTGCCTCATGGCGAAGGAAGGTAAATGAAAGGTAACAACAAAATCTACATCCTCGCATTCTTTTGATAGTGATAGTGACAACTATAGTTATGATGAGAACATGCTAACTGGCTTAGACAAGAAAACTACTGCCAAAATGAAATTCTTGATGGATAAGCTTATTGATAGGAAGGGGCTGATTGATCGTCAAGAAGATATGATCATCCTCCAAAAGGAGGAGTATCTCAAGATAAATAGCTCCTTGAACTTGAAAAGGATCAGATCGAATCACTTGAACTTGAGTTAGCTTCAAGCAAGGAAGCTTGCTTGAAGTTAAGCGACTCAAATGCAACCATCAAGGAAGAACTTGTTAACTTAACCAAAGTTAACAAGATCCTTGAAGTGCAAATTGAGTCACTCAAACAAAGTGACCCCTCATTCTCTTAAAGATCACCTTCTCAACCCCTTAAAACTGAAGCTACTATTACTTGTTCATTTGCTAAAATTGACACTAGCTTGAAAGACAAGTCAACCTCTACCAAGGACAAGCATCCTTACCAAAGTGGCATATTTGTCAAGGAGAAGACCAAATATGCACGTAGTGCATACTTGGCCACAAGACCTCCTAATGTCAAATATGGCATTGGGTATTCTTATAATGAAAAGCAATATGCTAGAAGCATCCGGTTCCCTGGACTAGTTCTGTTCATAAACAATAACAACTATTATTCAGGACCTTCGATGCGTCCTATGTTCTAATGAGAAGTAAGTTTGGTAAAGTTTATGGTCATTATGTTGGGCCATGCCATGGGAACACCAATTCTCATGTGTGGGTGCCCAAATCTCTTGTAACTAACCTCGGAGGACCCAAGCAATATTGGGTACCTAAATCCAAGGCATGATTTGTTTTGTAGGTCTATTCCTCCTGCTATCCATATCTCAATTATGTGACAAATGTTATAATTGCTTGTTTACTAATGAGGGTGTGATCGTCTCTAGAAGGAGTGATGACTCGGTTGCATTCAAGGGTGTGTTGAAGGGAAAGCTTTATCTTGATGATTTCAACAAAGATAAAGCCAAACTTGACACATGCTTGATTGCAAAGATCAACATGGGTTGGCTGTGGCATAGACGGCTAGCAGTTATTGGTATGAGGAATCTTCAAAAACTCCTTAAGGGCGATCACATCCGAGGTTTAAAGGATGTTGTTTTTGAGAAAGACGGGCCTTGTAGCATGTGCCAAGCCGCAAAGCAAGTAGGAGCACCTCATACCGTGAAGAACATCATGTCTACAACAAGACCGCTCGAGCTACATCATATGGACTTATTCGGTCCAATTGCTTACATAAGCATCGGCGGTAACAAATATGGCTTAGTAATTGTTGATGACTTTTCGCGCTTCACTTGGGTTTTCTTTTTGCATGACAAGACAAAAACTCAAGGAACCCTCAAGAAATTTCTCAAGCGTTCCCAAAATAAGTTCTCATTGAGGATCAAGAACATACGAAGTGACAACGGCATGGAGTTCAAGAACACTCAAGTTGAGGAGTACCTAGACGAAGAAGGGATAAAGCATGAGTTTTTAGCACCTTATTCCCCTCAACAAAACGGAGTTGCCGAGAGGAGGAACTCAACCCTCATAGATATGGCGAGAACAATGCTCGATGAATACAAGACCTCGGATCGGTTTTGGGCGGAAGCGGTTAACACCACTTGCCACACCATAAACTGACTCTACCTTCATCGACTACTCAAGAAGACATCATATGAGCTACTAATGGGTAACAAGCCTAATATTTCGTATTTTCAAGTTTTTGGTTCTAAGTGCTATATTTTGAACAAGAAGCCTAGGACTTCAAAGTTCGCTCCAAAGTTCGATGATTGTTTCTTGCTTGGTTATGATTCGAACACTTACGCCTATCGTGTCTTCAAAAAGACCTCTGGACTTGTTGAAGTAGCACGTGACGTAGGGTTCGATGAAACTAACCGCTCTCAAGAAGAGCAAGTTGATCCATATGTGCTAGATAGAGAAGAAGCTCCATGTCAAGCATTGAGAAGAATGGCGTTGGGCGATATTCGACCACAAGTGCCATCTTCAAGTGCAAATGAAGAAGATGAACCACAGGTATAGGTAAACGATCAAGGAGGAGCTTCCACACAATATCAACATCAAGAAGACGAAGATGATCAACAAGTCAATGAGGGCAACCATCTAGGGGGAGTAGAAGATGATCATGAAGACTCAAGAACACAAGTGCCACACCCAATAGTACACCAATGCATCCAAAGAGATCACCCCGTCGACAACATAATCGGAGACATCCAAAAGGGAGTAACTACTAGATCCCGAATTGCTAATTTTTGTGAACATTACTCTTTTGTATCCTTTTTGGAACCGCACAGGATTGAGGATGCGTTGAAGGATCCGGATTAAGTGGTGGCGATGCAAGAAGAACTTAACAACCTCAAACGGAACGAAGTGTGGGAACTCGTCGAAAGACCCAAATACAACATCGTCGGCACCAAATGGGTCTTCCGCAACAAACAAGACGAACATGGGGTGGTGACAAGGAAAAAGGCACGACTTGTGACCAAAGGGTATTCACAAGTCAAAGGTTTGGATTTCGATGAAACCTTTGCTCACGTAGCTAGACTTGAATCTATTAGAATATTACTATTACTTGCATATGCTACTCACCATGATTTCAAGGTCTATCATTTGGATGTGAAAAGCGCCTTACTCAACGGACCAATCAAGGAGGAGGTGTATGTGGAGCAACCCCCCGGATTTAAAGATGAAGAGTTCCCCGACCACGTCTTTAAATTGCGTAAGGCTCTCTACGGCCTAAAACAAGCTCCTAAAGCTTGGTATGAGTGTCTTAGGGATTTCTTAATCGAAAATGGTTTTAAAATTGGCAAAGCTGATTATACATTATTCACGAAGCATTTTGATAATGATCTCTTTGTTTTCCAAATTTATGTTGATGACATTATCTTTGGTTCAACTAACAAATCCTTTTGTTAATAATTTAGTAAGATTATGAAAGATAGGTTTGAAATGTCTATGATGGGAGAGCTGAAATACTTCTTGGGATTCCATGTGAGGCAACAAAAGGAAGGGACGTTCATAAGCCAAACTATGTATACTCAAGACATACTCAAGAAGTTTGAAAAGGACAAGGGGAAGCCTATAAAGACTCCCAAGGCAACAAATGGACACTTGGATCTCAATGAAGATGGTCCAAGCGTCGATCAAAAGGTATATTGGTCCATGATTGGATCTCTACTTTACTTACGTGCACCTAGGCTAGCCATTATGTTGATTGTATGTTTGTGCGCAAGGTTTCAAGCCAACCCAAAAACGTGTCATTTGACCGTCGTAAAAAGAATCTTGTGGTATTTATTTCATACACCCAACCTAGGCCTTTGGTATCCTAAAGGTTCCAAGTTCAATCTCATTGGATACTCCGATGCAGATTATGCCGGATGCAAAGTAGATAGAAAAAGTACCTCCAATACATGCCAATTTCTAGGTTGATCCCTAGTTTCTTAGTCCTCTAAAAAAAATAATTCCATTGCCCTATCCACGGCCGAAGCGGAGTATGTTGCAGCCGGGAGTTTTTGTGCACAACTCCTTTTGATGCGAGAGACTCTAAGGGAGTACGATTATAATATGAGTCGTATTCCACTCCTTTGTGATAATGAGAGTGCCATAAAGATTGCCCGTAACCCAGTTGAGCACTCGAGGACTAAACATATAGACATCTGGCACAACTTTTTGAGAGACCACTCAATGAAAGGAGACATAACTATTTCTCATGTCAATACCGAAAAACAACTAGCCGATATTTTTACCAAGCCACTTGATGAAAAATGTTTTTGCGAGCTCCAAAATGAACTCAATATTCTTGATGCCCGAAATGTGTCTTGAAAAGTTGCATACCTGTATGGTTTCTTCAAAATATGTTGATTGTGTTGCAAAAATCATCTTTGTCAATTTTTCCCCCAGAACTACTTCAACTACTTGATCTTGATGAATCATGATCATTATTTGATTGTTGTATGCTTACTAGTCATATTCATCAAGATTCCTTGATTGTTTTGGCCCCCATGTTTTCCTTATAAGAACCTTTGAATATATATGAATGGGCTAATTCAATTTATTCTGGTGACCACGGACTAGTCCGTGGTTGTCTGGACTAGTCTGCACACTGCAGATTAGTCTGTAGAGTGTTCGGTAGTCCGGACTAGTCCGGCCAACCACAGACTAGTCCGATTTTTTGACTCCATAACCCTAGCCACCGCCAAGACCTAGTCTTCTTCATCCTCACAACTTGCCCCACGCTCTCTCTCCTCGCTCGAGTGCTCCCAAGGCAATTTCCTCCGTTCTCCATCTAATCCCTCCAAGTTTGGGTGGAAAACGATCTCCATTGCTTAGGGATTGAAAACCATGGACTTGTCCACAACTTCAACCCCCCCCCCCATCTCCATGAATCAAGGATCTTCGGTAAAATTTCTTCCCAAATGCTAGAAATCGTGATTTTCTTCATTGTTGACTAAATAGCCTAGTTCCTCTCGGTTAATACATGCCTCCTTGCTGTATTACATTTATCCTGAAATAGTTTTGCATTGGGAATAACCATTTGTCGTCTAGTTAGGGTTTGAGGTGATGAACACCGGACTAGTCCAGTCCATGTACAGACAAGTCTGATCCTCGGACTAGTCCGTACCTGTACACCGGACAAGTCCGATTTTTACTGAACTCAACCCAAATTTCTCATTCCTCAATGCACCTTATTGCCATCAATTCTTATTCATACATTGTGCAATGCTCTCTCAGGACAATGTCGAATGAGAACATCTGCGACTTTGAAGATGAGATGGAACAAGACATGTTGCCGCGAGCTTTAGAATCTCGCGCTCAAAAGAGGCAGGGGCGCCCCTCTGAGCCTGCACCTTCTCCACCTCAGGTGCGATGCAAGGTGCTCGCCAAGAAGCATGCGTCCAAGGCTATGGACATAGCTAGCTCTAGCTCAGCGGCTCTTCGGCAAGTGAAGGGCAAAGGAAAAGGAATTGATTCGGGCCCCGTTGGCCCTCTCAATATGCATGCTCCGAGGCAGGGAAACAGACATCCCTCCGAAAAGAAGTTCAACGGAAAGGGAAGTGACACTGCTTCCAAACTCAGATTTGTTGATTGCTACAACCGTTCCAAGAAGGCTGTTGATGCTAGGATTTGGAGAAACTTCCATGCAGACTCCTACAGCTCGGTTTATCTTACCATGAAGACTCCGGTGGTTCGCAGCCAGTGGATCTACTGGAATCACTTTGAGAGGAAGAACTATTCAGCATTTGATGAGGTTATAAATGCAGTTGAGAGGCATGTAATGAAGGAGCTGTTTGCTTTCAGATTTAACTGAAATGATGAGATCATTGCTCAGTTTTATGCCACTTGTTTCTTTGCAAGTGATGATAAGGAAAGGGTGACTTGGATGACTCATGGATCCAAGTACACTATCACTTATGATGATTTTGCAAGACTCCTTCACCTAGAAGACATTGGCGACAATGAGTTGACTATCCACGACATCGGTGTCTTGGGAAGGGATAAAATGGACTTCCTCTATGAAACTACCCTGAAGTACAACCCAACATGAAGCCTTTCTTCATGGTTCTCAACAGGGTGCTGAGAAAGACAATAGCACAAAAAGATGGGGATGCAGGAAGTGTCCAAGGTTGCTTGAGGACCTTGATGAAAGTTACAAGCAAGAACAGAAAGTTTGACATCTTTGACTCTACCTGGAATGATATGGTCAACATCTCCTGCATGCCGAACAGATTGTGGCTATGCCCCCTACTTGATGTTCATGATTATGAAGGTCACAGGGATCGAGTTTGTGAAGGACATGAAGAACACTCCCTTGAGGCCCCAGAAGCCTCCCCAAGCAAATGTCCAAGATGCCCCATCTCCAATGTCGAGTGAAGAGGCTCCGAGGAGAGCTAGAGGAGATGAGAGGACTGCCCCCTCCAATAGGGCACCTCCTCAAAAAGGTCTCCTAGTGGAATCCTGAAGTACTTGGTAGCAATCTTTGCCTCATGCAAGAAGGCCGAAGTGAATACTCACAAGTTGAACAAGGCGAGGAAGGGAGATATGAGATATGTGAAAGAAAATGTCAAGCATGTTTGCCAGAAGATGGAGATCGAGCCTATTGGATCCTCAGTCATCTCTGAAGACTCAGCCTCTGATTTCACTGAGCTCGGACCTTTGACTCCCTCCGAGCATGCTTACTTTGGCATCGGGGCCACTTCGAGTAGATCCGCTCCTCCTCCTCCTACCCATCCGGAAGATGAAGATGAAGATGAGGAGAGAACCGACAGCGAGGAATGAGCCACTAGATCCCTCTTCTACTTCTTTTTGGTGTCTTGATGCCAAAGGGGGAGAGATTGAGGGCGAGTCACTAGTCCTAGATGTAGGTTGAGATATGAGAGCTTCATTTGTGTATCTTTTTGTGTCTCTCTTGGGTTGTATAACTTTAATACTGTTATCTCTATCTTTGGCATTGTGGTGTGATGGAATGACTTTGCTTATGTTATGAAATTTGTGTTTTGCCTTGAAATTGACATATGCTAAATATTGGTACTTTAATGTCAATCACTTCATTCTCATCACAATTATTGCTCACACTCACGTATCTTTACATCCCACCATAAAGAGTGCACATATGACCTATGTTTTTATTGCTTAACTCGTACCTAACTCATATGTGCACACTTTATGAAAATTCTGTATTTTTATAATATTTTGTGAAATCTCAATTGGTTGTCATCAATCACCAAAAAGGGGGAGATTGAAAGTGCATCTAGGCATCTGTAACACCCTCATTTTCATGCATCATGCCTTGCATACACTCATATACATGTTTAACATTAACCCATAACAAGAAGAACAAGTTTAAAATTGATTTGGAGCAAAACCGCACTTAAAAATGTAGGAAAGTGCGGACTAGTCTGGTTTTGCTGAGGACTAGTCCGATTTCTCTCTGTCTAAAAATGGACTTGTCCGTTTTTGCTGCGGATTAGTCCGATTCTGCCCCTGGAAACTTTTGGACTTGTCCGATTTTGTGCGGACTAGTCCGATATTCCATGAATCCTTGAAAAATTGCTAAGTCCCTGGACTTTTCCGGACTAGTCCGGTGTTCCAGCGGACTTGTCCGTTTTCCTTTCTGTTCAAATTCGGACTTGTCCGATTTTGGGCCAGACTTGTCCGATTTTCTCTCTGGACGACTTCGGACTAGTCCGGTCCTTTCCGAACTTGTCCGATATTTCGCGACTCCGAGATTGAACTTTTGTTTTACGACTTGTTTCTTTGGTTTCACATTAAGTGGGCCTAGGTACGTCGTGCCTAACTCTTTTGGATCCCATGTGGGACTCTAAACCGGCCTCTACTGATCCCAAAACTCGAAATCCATCTAACCCTCGCCTCCACCTCTATATAAACAGCCCCACCCCTTGGTTTGACATCTATTTACCACTTTTCCACCCAACCAAACCCTAGTTCGTGGGGAGCCACCATCAAGGAGGGAGGAGAAGATCCCAAACAAGAAGAAGAAGAGGAGGAAACGAAAGAGGATCATGATACGTCGATCTTGAAAACCCTAATCTGCCGATCTCGTCAAGTGCGGACTTGTCCGGTCCCTAGCGGACTAGTCCGATCTTCCTAGTTAAATTGTGTTGAATTAATTCTAAAATTTGATCTAATCAACTCCGAACCTGTATAAACTTGTTAGAAGCTATTAGAACTAGTTAGTGATCATTAAAAGGAATCTAGTAACATGTTCGACCTTGCATTTGCATCAATCATGCATGTCATGTAATATTGAGTAATATTTGTGCACTCTTTGATTGTGTTTCTTGTCTTGTATGTTTATTGTGTGGATTAGAAGGATTTGCGCTAGAGAGTGCCGTGGAGGATCTACAGCATCAAGAGTTTGAAGGCTTTGATCCTAATCAACAGCAGGAGCAAGGCAAGTGTCCTTGAAGCATATTGATCCTGTTTTTAAAATAAATGTTTTGTTTGCAAAACTGCATGCTTGTGTCAAATTGATGGGAATCCTATGATAGAAAGTTTACTAGTTTTGTTTAACCACCCTTGTCACCTGGAATTTATGGTAGAGAGTCGGGAAGGGCTTTTTACTTTTTGCTTCGCTTAAACAACTGGGATGGAAAACAACTATACCAATCAATTTAATTATGCATGGATGAGATTATGGATAACATGAACTGGTTAATATGGTATTGCAATGGGTGATCTAAGCAAGCCTGATATGTGGATGGGTTGGATGTTATGGTGGTTTGCTTGCTTTAGATCTAAGGATCGGTTCATGCGAGAATAAGCCAGGACTACAGTGCCACCACGAGGCCATGTATGGGTGTGGCGTAGCTGATTAATTAGGGCTTTGCTAGTGTTGTTTGGACCATTGTGGATGCTCGGTTAAGGGGTAGTTGGATTGGGTTTGTTGATGATTGGTGGGACTACCCTAGGATCCGAATGGCTAAAGAGGGGGCCCTTGGTTGAAGATGTGCTCAGTTGGAGGCATCGCCACCGGTGAAACCTCAGTGGGGTCTGAATAGGCTAGTAATCCCTTTGTAAAGGCTATATTGTGATCTCTTGGCCATACACCAAAGGAAGTGTAATTGGCATAAGGGAGGTTCTTTAGTCGCCGACGGGTGATGAAATCACAAACACGTGGGTAAAGTGGTACAAACTCTGCAGAGTCTAAATAAACTATCATGATAGCCGTGCTCCCGGTTATGAGCGTCTGGATGACCTACATGATTAGCGGGAAATTGGTAATTGGGATGGTTATGGTTTGGTAATGGTTATGGATGGTTATGGATTTATTTTTGGTATTGAATATGGTTATTGGAAATGGTGAAATCTGGAATTATGGATGAGGATGGTGAACTGTGGACTGGTATTATGGTATTATTTATGATTATGATGGGTTTATTTCACATACATGTAATATATTGCTTTTCAAATGTTTTTATGTACTTTCAGCACTTAGCCATTATTATTATCGTCATTTGAATCAGCCACATGTCATACTTTCCACACTTGCTGAGTACGACATGTACTCACTCTTGCAATCCCCCCCAACAGTTGCAGGTCAAGATTGGGAGTTTAATGGTGATAATGCGGAGTTCTAGGCCGTGTCTACCGTCAGCTTTGCCTGTGGTGTTGATTGGAGCTGCGCACACATACCGTGTCGCTTATGCTGCATAGTTGCTTAGTTTGCTTAATTAGTTTATTTCCGCTGCATTAGTTGAACTTGTCATTAATATTCATTGGAGCTTGTATTCGAGGATAATATGGTTTGTGTAATAAAATTTGGTCAATTAATCTTGTTCTGTGGTAATTTTCTGTATACTCTTTTGTGATTGCACTCGTGTATGTGTGATGAACATCCTGGGCACACATATGGGTTAGCTTGGTTCAGTTTTTTCAGAACCGGGCGTCACAGATTGGTATCAGAGCCACAGGTTGACCGTAGGACGCAGCCTAGATAGAATGGACACTCTAGAGCACATAGGAGCATTCAGGAATCGATGTGTTTTTGCTTGGAGTGCTGTTTGCTATATATATTGTTTGCTTGCGTGCTTAATAGAGGATTTTGGGATGCCTTAGCATTGCCATGTCCACCTAGGCTAGTATAGCTAGCTGTTTAGTTTCATATCCCTTGATGCATATAGTTGGGGACGATTTCTAATTCTTACCTACTGCTTTTCTTCAGATGGTGAGGACTCGCAACCAGAGGGATGGCAATGATGAAGAGGAGAACAATGGAGTACCTCAGAACAACGTTGGACAAGGATCTACTCAGGGAGGTATCAACATCGAGCAGCTATTGGCCATGCAAAACCAGCTCATGCAGACCATAATACAGACTATGGGACAGCTGCAGCCTGGCAATATCAACAATCAGCCCCACATGCCTCCACCGCCACCCCCGCCTCCTCATAACCGGTTGGGAGAGTTTATGAGGACTAGGCCGCCAACCTTTGCTCAAGCCGCTGACCCTATGGATGCGGATGATTGGCTCAAGTCCGTGGAGTAGAAGCTAGCTATTGTCCAATGTAGTGACCGGGAGAGGGTGCTATTTGCTTCTCATCAACTAGTTGGAGCAGCTGCGGATTGGTGGGATTCTTATTGCAATGCTCATGAGAACCAAGAAAGAATCACTTGGGCCGAATTCAAGGAGAATTTTCGTTCTCATTATGTGCCCGAGGGAGTTATGATCTTGAAGAGGCAAGAATTTGAGAATTTAAGGCAAGGAAGATCAAGCGTGAGTGAATATCTCAATAAGTTCACTCAACTCTCAAGGTATGCGCCTGAGGATGTGAGTCGGGACAGCCGGAAACAATACTTGTTCATGAGGGGCTTGAACAATGAGATCCAAGTGCAACTACTCAACTGCGATTATGCAAATTTCCAGAAGCTTGTGGACAAAGCGATTGTGGTTGAGAACAAGATCCGTGAGATGGAGCAAGAAATCAAGAGGAAGGCACCATATCAAGGACAGCAACAAGGAAGTAATGTGCGCCCTCGCCTTGCACCACCCAATGCGCCTTATTACAACTCTTCTATTCCTGCTCAGCGCCCTGGTTATGCACCACGCCCAACTCAGTTTGTGCAGCAGCGCCCTGTCATGCAAGCAATGCCTTATGCACCTCTTGCTAATTTTCCTGCTGCAAATGCTCAAAACCAAGCTCGTCCCAACAATTCTTGAGGGGTTAAGAAGTGTTATACTTGTGGAGAAGCTGGACACTTTGCGCATCAATGTCCTAAGTCGGGCCTTGGTCAAGGAAGCAATGCACCGAGGCAAAACTCAAGACCTAATGGAGGACAACCACAAGGAAGCCGTGGACAGCAGAATTTTGCTCGTGGCAACGTGAACCATGTCTCTACGGAGGATGCTCAACAAGCGGATGATGTGGTCATTGGTATGTTTCTCGCCAACTCCAACCCCGCGACTATGTTATTTGATTCTGGAGCATCGCATTCATTCATTGCATCGAAGTATGTTGCCAAGTATAGTTTGCCTATCTCTCATATGAAGTTTACTCTATTGGTTAAGTCTCCTGGAGGAGAGATGAGGACAAATATAGTATGTCCAAAAGTAAGCCTTAGAATAAGGGGGGTATACTTCTCCGCCAACCTCATTGTTTTGGATTCTCAAGGATTGGACATTATACATGGTATGGACTGGTTGAGGAAGCACAATGGAGTTATTGAGTGTGCCACGAAGACGGTGAAGCTGACCAATGAGGAAGGGGTCGCCGTAGAATTTGAAGCATCTCAAACCGCACCAAAGCAATTGGAATTGAATCATATGGATGGTGCCGCAATTGAGGAAATTCCGGTGGTGTGTGAATTTTTGGATGTTTTTCCGAACGAGTTGCCAGGTATGCCACCCGATTGAGACATTGAGTTTGTTATTGATTTAATACCTGGAACTGCACCTATAGCTAAGAGGCCGTATAGGATGCCTCCTATGGAATTAGCGGAGCTCAAGAAGCAAATTCAAGAGCAATTAGAGAAGGGTTTTATTCGCCCTAGTTCTTCACCTTGGGGAGCGCCTGTGCTGTTTGTGGACAAGAAGGATGGATCCCAAAGGATGTGCGTGGATTACTGAGCTCTCAACGAGGTGACCATCAAGAACAAGTACACCTTGCCCCGTATAGAGGATTTGTTTGATCATATGAAAGGTGCCTGTGTATTTTCCAAGATTGATTTGAGGTCGGGATACTTTCAAATGAAGATTAGACCATCGGACATACCCAAGACAACTTTTAGGACACGGTATGGATCTTATGAGTACACCGTGTTGTCTTTTGGATTGACAAATGCGCCTGCCTACTTTATGTACCTCATGAATAAAGTCTTCATGGAGTACTTGGACAAGTTCGTTGTGGTATTTATTGATGACATTATGATCTACTCGATGGATGAGAAGGAACATGAGGAACACTTGAGGCTTACACTGCAGAAATTGAGGGATCACCAATTGTATGCCAAGTTCAACAAGTGCCAGTTTTGGTTGAAAGAGGTGCCATTTTTGGGTCATATAATCTCAGGAGGAGTATCGGTTGACCCCAGAAAAGTGAGAGACGTGTTGAAGTGGGAGCCACCACAAAATGTTAAGGAAATAAGGAGTTTTCTTGGAATGGCTGAATATTACCGTCGATTCATCAAGGACTTCTCCAAAATAGCCAAGCCTATGACGGAATTGCTAATGAAGGGGAAGGCATTCCGATGGACTCAAGCTTGTCAGAATAGTTTTGAGGAGTTGAAGAAAAGGTTAACAACAGCCCCGGTTTTGGTATTGCCATATGTAAGCAAGAGTTTCGACGTCTATTGTGATGCATCAAGACAAGGACTTGGGTGTGTATTGATGCAAGAAGGTCAAGTGGTCGCCTATGCATCAAGACAATTGAAGAAACATGAGCAGAATTACCCCACGCACGATTTGGAACTCGCGGCCGTGGTACATGCATTGAAGATTTGGAGACACTATATTCTTGGACATAGGTGTGAAATTTACACGGATCATAAGAGTTTGAAGTATATTTTCACACAAACGGATCTGAACTTGAGGCAACGAAGATGGTTGGAGCTCATCAAAGATTATGATTTGGGGATCAACTATCATCCGGGGAAGGCCAATGTAGTGGCCGATGCTTTGAGTAGAAAGGGAGTAAGTCACCAACTCACAGTTCGAGAGATACCATCCGAGCTAGGCAAGGAGTTTGAACGGTTGAACCTTGTGTTTGTAAATGAGATGGAGATGATGGAGTTAAACCCAACCTTGGAGCAAGAAATTCGAGAGGCACAAACCACAGATGAGGAGATCAAGGAAATCAAGGAAAGAACTGATGAAAGGAGAGAATTCAGATTTGATGAGGATGAACATGGTACCTTATGGCTTGGAAAGAGGATCGTTGTGCCTAATGTAAAGCATATTCGGGAGACAATATTAAAGGAGGCACATGACTCGCCTTACTCGATTCACCCAGGTTGTACGAAGATGTACAAAGACTTGAAGACTTGCTATTGGTGGGATAGCATGAAGAAGGACATAGCCGAATATGTTGCATTGTGTGACGTATGCCAACGAGTCAAGGCGGAACATCAAAGGCCAGCAGGGTTATTGCAGCCATTGAAGATTCCAGAGTGGAAGTGGGAAGAGATTGGTATGGACATTATAGTTGGATTACCGCGAACCCAGTATGGCTATGATTCAATATGGGTCATTGTAGATCGGTTGACAAAATCAGCTCACTTCATTCCTGTCAAGACCACATATACCACCGCGAAGCTAGCAGAATTGTATATGGAGCATATTGTGTGCCGACATGGAGTACCAAAGAAGATAGTCTCGGATAGAGGTTCTCAATTTACTTCCAGGTTTTGGCAAAAGTTGCATGAAGCTTTGGGAACGAGGTTGAATTTTAGTTCAGCATATCACCCTCAAACGGATGGACAAACCGAGAGGAACAATCAGATTTTAGAGGACATGTTAAGAGCTTGTGCTTTAAAGCATGGGAAAAGTTGGGACAAAAGCTTGCCATACGCGGAATTTTCATACAACAATAGTTACCAAGCAAGCTTGAAAAAGTCACCATATGAAGCGCTTTATGGGAGGAAGTGTAGGACACAATTATTCTGCAATGAAGCAGGGGGAAACTCAAGTATTTGGTCCGGATGTGTTGCAAGAAGCCGAAAAGCAAGTCCAAATAATTCGTGAAAACTTGAAGGCTGCCCAATCAAGATAAAAAGGCTATGCAGACAATAGGAGAAGGGAATTAGCCTTTGAAATAGGAGATTTTGTTTACCTCAAGGTGTCACCAATGAGAGGTCATAAGAGGTTTAACATAAGGGGTAAGCTCGCACCTCGCTATATTGGACCATTCAAGATTTTGGACAAAATAGGAGAAGTAGCGTATAAGTTGGAGATGCCAGCTCATCTTTCAGATGTACATGATGTCTTTCATGTTTCCCAGCTCAAGAAGTGTTTGAGAGTACTGGAAGAACAAGTGCCAATGGAAGAATTGGACCTAGAGGAAGATTTGACGTATACCGAGCAACCGGTCAAAATCTTGGAAACTAAGGAGAGAGTCACAAGGAACAAGGTCATTAGATGGTGTAAAGTTCAATGGAAGCACCACACCGAAAAAGAAGCGACGTGGGAATTGGAGGATGATCTCAAGAAGGAATTTTCCTATCTCTTCTCTTCCGCGTCGAATCTCGAGGGCGAGATTCATTTTAAGGGGGGTAGGTTTGTAACACCCTCATTTTCATGCATCATGCCTTGCATACACTCATATACATGTTTAACATTAACCCATAACAAGAGGAACAATTTTAAAATTGATTTGGAGCAAAACCGCACTTAAAAATGTAGGAAAGTGCGGAATAGTCTAGTTTTGCTGAGGACTAGTTCGATTTCTCTCTGTCTAAAAACGGACTTGTCCGTTTTTGCTGCGGATTAGTCCGATTTTGCCCCTGGAAACTTTCGAACTTGTCCGATTTTGTGCGGACTAGTCCGATATTCCATGAATCCTTGAAAAATTGCTAAGTCCCTGGACTTTTCTGGACTAGTCCGGTGTTCCAGCGGACTTGTCCGTTTTCCTTTCTGTTCAAATTCGGACTTGTCCGATTTTTTGCCAGACTTGTCCGATTTTCTCTCTGGACGACTTCGGACTAGTCCGGTCCTTTCCGGACTCGTCCGATATTTCGCGACTCCGAGATTGACCTTTTGTTTTACGACTTGTTTCTTGGGTTTCACGTTAAGTTGGCCTAGGTACGTCGTGCCTAACTCTTTTGGAGCCCATGTGGGACTCTAAACCGGCCTCTATTCATCCCAAAACTCGAAATCCATCTAACCCTAGCCTTCACCTCTATATAAATAGCCCCACCCCTTGGTTTGACATCTATTTACCACTTTTCCACCCACCCAAACCCTAGTTCGTGGGGAGCCACCATCAAGGAGGGAGGAGAAGATCCCAAACAAGAAGAAGAAGAGGAGGAAACGAAAGAGGATCAAGATCTCCACCAAGTTTCGTCCTTCACCACCAATTCATCTCCAAGTTCATCACCAACCCTAGATCATCAAGATCCAAGTGTTACCTCCAAGTTTCTTGGTTCATTGGAGTTCTAAACACCTGGTATACCTTCTATTCACTTTTCCTTACATAAATTCAACCCCTAATCTCCGAAAGTACGTCGATCTAGAAAACCCTAATCTGCCGATCTCGTCAAGTGCGGACTTGTCCGGTCCCTAGCGGACTAGTTCGATCTTCCTGGTTAAATTGTGTTGAATTAATTCTAAAATTTGATCTAATCAACTCCGAACCTGAATAAACTTGTTAGAAGCTATAACAACTAGTTAGTGATCATTAAAAGCAATCTAGTAACAAGTTCTACCTTGCATTTGCATCAATCATGCATGTCATGTCATATTGAGTAATATTTGTGCACTCTTTGATTGTGTTTCTTGTCTTGTATGTTTACTGTGTGGATTAGACGGATTTGCGCTAGAGAGTGCCGCAGAGGATCTACAGCATCAAGAGTTTGAAGGCTTTGATCCTAATCAACAGCAAGAGCAAGGCAAGTGTCCTTGAAGCATATTGACCCTGTTTTTAAAATAAATTTTTTGTTTGCAAAACTGCATGCTTGTGTCAAATTGATGGGAATCCTATGATAGGAAGTTTACTAGTTTTGTTTAACCACCCTTGTCACCTGGAATTTATGGTAGAGAGTCGGGAAGGGCTTTTTACTTTTTGCTTCGCTTAATCAACTGGGATGGAAAACAACTATACCAATCAATTTAATTATGCATGGATGAGATTATGGATAACATGAACTGGTTAATATGGTATTGCAATGGGTGATCTAAGCAAGCCTGGTATGTGGATGGGTTGGATGTTATGGTGGTTTGCCTGCTTTAGATCTAAGTATCGGTTCATGCAAGAATAAGCCAGGACTACAGTGCCACCACGAGGCCAAGTATGGGTGCGGAGTAGCTGATTAATTAGGGCTTTGCTAGTGCTGTTTGGACCATTGTGGATGCTCGGGGAAGGGGTAGTCGGATTGGGTTTGTTGATGATTGGTGGGACTACCCTGGGATCCGAATGGCTCAAGAGAGGGCCCTTGGTTGAAGATGTGCTCAGTTGGAGGCATTGCCACCGGTGAAACCTCAGTGGGGTCTGAATAGGCTAGTAATCCCTTTGTAAAGGCTATTTTGTGATCTCTTGGCCATACACCAAAGGAAGTGTAATTGGCATAAGGGAGGTTCTTTAGTCGCCGACGGGTGATGAAATCACAAACACGTGGGTAAAGTGGTACAAACTCTGCAGAGTCTAAATAAACTATCATGATAGCCGTGCTCCCGGTTATGAGCGCCTGGATGACCTACATTATTAGAGGGAAATTGGTAATTGGGATGGTTATGGTTTGGTAATGGTTATGGATGGTTATGGATTTATTTTTGGTATTGAATATGGTTATTGGTAATGGTGAAATCTGGAATTATGGATGAGGATGGTGAACTGTGGACTGGTATTATGGTATTATTTATGATTATGATGGGTTTATTTCACATACATGTAATATATTGCTTTTCAAATGTTTTTATGTACTTTTCAGCACTTAGCCATTATTATTGTCGTCATTTGAATCAGCCACATGTCATACTTTCCACACTTGCTGAGTACGACATGTACTCACTCTTGCAATCCCCCCCCCCCCAACAGTTGCAGGTCAGGATTGGGAGTTTAATTGCGATAATGCGGAGTTCTAGGCCGTGTCTACCGTCAGCTTTGCCTGTGGTGTTGATTGGAGCTGCACATACATACCCTGTCGCTTATGCTGCATAGTTGCTTAGTTTGCTTAATTAGTTTATTTCCGCTGCATTAGTTGAACTTGTCATTAATATTCATTGGATCTTGTATTCGAGGATAATATGGTTTGTGTAATAAAATTTGGTCAATTAATCTTGTCCTGTGGTAATTTTCTGTATACTCTTTTGTGATTGCACTCGTGTATGTGTGATGAACATCCTGGGCACACATATGCGTTAGCTTGGTTCAGTTTTTCGGAACCGGGCGTCACAGCATCCCTTGTGGGTTTTGGTTGATTTATGACAAACAAATGAGATCCTAACCAAATTGTTGAGATGAGCGCAGGTCTTAAAAGAAATTATGAAGAAAGCGCAAAAAGAAAGGAGAATGAGGATCTATATGGAAAAGAGCTCAAGAGCTAAATAGATTAGATCATTGTGTATGGAGTGTGTTGGAGAAACACACCGCAAGAGCTCAATCACGAGAAAACTCACTCACTACACTAATTTATACAGGTTCGGACTAGTCCGATAATATCCGGACTAGTCCGATAACCCCTCTGTTCAAAATCGGACAAGTCCTCCCAGTGCGGACTTGTCTGCACAGTCCGAGTCTACACAGACCAGACTAGTTCGATATCATCACGGACTAGTCCGATATCTTTCTGACTAAAATCGGATTAGTCCTCCCTAGTGCGGACTAATCCTCTACACTTCACAGATTTACTCGAAATCGGACAAGTCCAAAATCACCACGGACTAGTCCGATAACATCTCTGACTAAAATCAGACAAGTTCTCTAAATGCGGACTTGTCCCAATTCACTAAGGAGATCACCGCAGCCAGACTTGTCCGAAAATAATCGAACTAGTCTGAACTTTTCCAGAGCCAAAATTGGACTAGTTTGCCGTAAGTCAGACAAGTCCGATCTTCCTGAGAACTTAGGGTTTCCTGCACGCCGCACACCGACCGGACTAGTCCAGACTCTAATGATAACTTTTGGAAACACCATATAAATATATGTGCACGGCCCTACTTTCAACTCTCTCGACTCCCTGCGCTGTCACACCCTCCAAGATCTTAGAAAACACATCTCTCCACGCAATCCAACGCAAGAAAGATCAAATCCTTGAGGATTCATCTTGGATCAAAGGAGAGACACAATTCACACGTTTGAGCTCTTGGGTTTGATCTCTAACACACTCCTTTTGTTTCATTGTTCATCTTAAGGGTGTGTTCATAGTGGTGTTCGACTTGTAATCTTTGGGAGCCCTCAAATTGTGTGAAGACCCCTTGAACTTGGTGATTTACCCCTGCGATAGTAAAAGATAATTGGCCTTCATGGCGGTTCAACGAGGTTAGGGTCAGTGAAGAGCCGGTCCTTTCGTGGGCTCCTCAACATGGACGTAGGTTGCCTTTGTGGGAACTGAACCACGGAATAAAAATCTTGTGTCTTCACTTTGTGCATCTTGTTCTTACTTTTGTTGATATCTAGGTTTTTACTTGATCTTGTTCATATTATGTTAAAACATTGAATATAAGGGTAACTTGTGCAACATCCAGTTTCATAGAAGTATTACACTCTAATTATAAGTATATTTCCGCTGCATAGAGTCCATAATCGAGATAATTGTTCAAACTTGATCGATCTAGTTCGCACGCACTGGACTAGTCTGCACTCTACCGGACTAGTCCGATTTCCTAGTATTTGATCAAGTTGCTAAGTGTTGCAGGTTCCGACTAAAAATAAAAAAGGCCTATTCACCCCCTCTAGGCCACATTCAATACTCTTGGGTTTACTTTATGGAATCTAAGAATTAAGATTTTAGTCACTTTAGAAGTTGTTCTTAGAGTTTCACTTGATCACCAAGGATCCTTAAAAGCAATTAGAAGTGATAATGGAACCGATTTTAAAAACAAATCATTTGATCACTTTTGTGCTGAAAGTGAAATAGATCATCAATTTTGTTCACCATATGTACCTCAACAAAATGGTTGTCGATACCGTACGTATCGGGTACCCCACAATACCGCAAGAAGTACAAGAAAGTTCCACCCGTTAGAGTTGAAGGCCCATGCAGGTCCCACATGTCACGTTACACCGGACCCACTCCCCTCACATGGCTGGCTCCTGGGTTAACACGTGTAAAATAAGACCGGAACAAAACTCCCAACCAAGGGAAGCTCCGGCAATTACACGTGTATAACAGCCCCGGACCTAGCCCCCGTCAGAGTGGAGCTCCGGTGCCAACACATGTACAACAGCCCCAAACCTACCCTCCCGCAAGGAAAGCTCCGGATCTGGCACGTGTGAAGCCCCCGGACCTTCATCATCAACAAAAACACAAGCAGATCACGTCTGTTACAAATATTCAAGGACAGTTAAAGCAGTAGTTACAAGGTCTGATAATGTGTCTTTAATGCCATACTAATGACACACGATCAGTGCACCGTTAATAGGGGTAACGCTGCCATGAAGGCACGTTACCACACTATTAAATGTACTTAATACTCTTTAGACAGTGTATTAGGTCATTAAGCATGCTAGGGCCACATGTCGGGCCAGGCCAACTTTGTAATGATCACTCCTTCGAACAATAAAAGGGCTGCACAGCACGAACGTCTAGGAGGACTGATACAAGCTAGGCTGATCAGATTCAACCTGACCCTAGCGAAAACACTCGCTCAATACAATTACACAAACCCTGTGGAGTAGGGTGTTACGCTCAGGCGGCCCGAACCACGTAAATCTCTGAGGTCATCATCTTGATATTGATCTCTGCGTGCCCCAACCAAAAAAGAACCTCCGCGGGCTGCTTCTCATCGGGTTCGGGGGAAGTGTCGTATTCAACACTTCGACATTTGGCGTGCCAGGTAGGGGTAAGCCCAAGATCACAAGATGGTGAATTCAGCTGCTAGATCATCCAGCGGCAGTCGTGCTAAACAACCCGCTGGAGGCAACCCCTCCAATATTCAGCAGCCAGTAGGTGCCAATGCACCAGCAGGCACTGTAGCACCATCTATTCCAGCAAACAATGTCGACCAATGAGATGGGGCATCTGCATCGATCACCGCATCGGCAAACAACAACCCTGAGCATGCGCTCATCGCTGCGCGAGCTCTTCTGCGACATCCACCACCTCCAGGTGCACCCCAGGGCGCTATGGAGTAGTGGAGGGCCGATGTCGACCATCTGGTCGCAGCTAAGGCTGCAGGCATCAGAACCAAGGTCCTCCTCCTTCGGGGCGAGCACCTTCACAACGACGGACACTGTTCGGCCAGCTTGGTCCACAAATCTCCCAACAAAGGAGACGTGCTGCCTCCCAGCAGGTGACCTCGTTGCCCCCCGGGGCTTGACGCACCCATACCATGACCAGGATTCTGACTCATGACTTGCGGTCAGAACTGGATCGCCGTTACCGACAATAGGACGGTCGAGTCCATATTGAGCGTGCTCGCGAAAGGCGAGAGGCTCGGGACAACCCTGCTCCTCAAGGAGTAGGAGGAGGTTGTTCTGCCCTGGCCATGCATTTATGCGCCATCGGATGGCCATAGAAGTTCCGGCCTCACTTGCTGGAAAAATTCAATGGGACAGTCAACCCCACCAAATTTCTTCAAATCTACTCAACTGCCATATTGCCAGTGGGAGGTGATGAGGCTGTAATGGCCAACTACTTCCCGGCGACTTTAACCGGGACTGCAAGGTCCTGGTTCATGAGTCTTCCACCCGACTACATTAATAGTTGGGCGGAACTATGCCAGCAATTCACTGCCAACTTCGGGAGCTCCTACACCCGGCCCGGCACTGAATTGGACTTGTTTGCTGTAAAGCAAACGTTGGGGGAATCGCTACAGTCCTTCATCCAGCGATTCTCTTAGGTACGAAATACCATTCCTTCAATCTCGAGCTCCTCTGTTATTGTTGCATTCAGACAGGGTGTTCGAGATAAGAAGATGCTAGAGAAGGTGGCTATTAAAGAAGTTACCAGCGTCATGGAACTCTTCAGGCTAGCCGACAAATGTGCTAGAGATGCGGAGGGCCGTGAAATGAACTCCAAGCCAGCTCCGGAGGCCAACCATAAGGCCTCCAAAACTGAAGCTGCTACCTCCGGTAGTGGCAAGAAGAAGAAGAAGCCCAACGGCAAAAAGAAGTCGTTGGCCGGCGCTCCAGCTGTTGCTGCTGCAGCTCCTGGAAGCCGGGGGCCACGCCTTGAGAAGCGACCTCGACCTTCATCATAGGATGGCAACAGTTCCAAAGCATGGTGTCCAATTCACAAGACGAATCGACACAGCTTGGAAGAGTGTCGGGAGGTCCAGAACCATGCCGAACGCTACGATAAGCGCTGGGAAGATCTACAATTTTTGATAGAAGTACCGGACAAGTCCGGTATTGAGACCGGACTAGTCCGGACCCCGACCGGACTAGTCCGGTCTGTTCAATAACTGTCAGCTTGAACTCGAAATTGACATGTGTTCTAATTGAAAGGACACAATCTACTGAATGTTATGTCCCTGATCGGGGGACACAACTATTCCTAAGGGATGGGAGGCTCCCTCCTGTCCCTCTTGGTCAAGTATAAGAATAGGATTAAGTGTATGATCAAGGAATGCTTATGCATACACACAAACACACTTGAACACTCTTAACCCACTCAGAATCCGATCAACGCACGAAGAGAAGAACAAGGGGAAACGCCTCTCATCGTCGTTCTTCTTGCGGCCCTGCCTTGTTGGCTTGATGGTCGCATTGTCAGGCAACAACAAACATGGAGGAGAAGGTATTAGTAGTGTTCTTGTGATATTTGAGAGACAAAACTTGATGTTTATGTTGTATTCAGATTTCTCCATGTAATTCGAAATGATTTAGTGGTCATTGATCTTTGGGCTCCCTTTTGATTCTAGCAATGGTATCTGAGCCGTTTAGGCCACTAATTATTTCGAATTGAGTTTTGATCGAAGTTTTTTGCTGCAAGTTTTGAAGGTCCAAATTTGTCCGTTCTATGGACCGGACTAGTCCGGTATGCCACAATGAAGTGGTTAGGTTTTTCGGATCAGGGCGTTTGGACGCGTTCATCTGATTGAAAACCAATTAGCACTTTGGATTGAAATCCATTGTGAAAATTAAGTTGATATTGTAAGATGGTAAGATTATGATTCCCTTTTGGGTATCTTGGCATTTTCCGATTTTTATATGAAACTTTTTTGGGGTTGGCCGGACTAGTCCGAGATAGTACGGACCAAACTCGAAAAGTTCAATAAAGGACAGATCAAATGTTTTTAGAATAGTATCAGACTTGTCCATCTTTTGGACCAAACTCGTCCAGCCATGGTTCTGTTTTATGTTCGGACACGTCCGGTGTATGGACTGGAGTAGTCCAAAAACCATATTGTAAGAGTTCGGACTAATCCAGCCATGTGCGGACTAGTCCGGGCTATACAATTAAGTTTTCTTATTGAATTAAGCTTCCGCTGTAATTTAAGGTTATATTGTCATAGCAATTTGGTCGAGTAACCAAAACAAATATAAATTGCTATGTCATTTTATGTTACATGAAATTCTATTGAGTAACCTAAGTGAAAAATAGAATTGTCATACTTTTTAAGCTATATTAATATTATTATTGGTCGAGTAACCAAACCAAAAGGCATTAATGACTTTTTATTTCTAAGAACATAGTAATTTGGTCAAATAACCAAAGCAGAAGATAAATTATTATGTTGTTTTTCAGTTATTCTCAAATGTTGAGTTTTGGTCAAGTAACCAAATTGAAAGATAAAACTCAGCATTTTTTATAATTAACAATTATGCATTCATTCATGATTCGTCGTTTGATTATGAATGTTCCTTGAATGCAAATTCAACACTGAATTTCATCGCTTCTATTGATCCACTCAATGGAAGCAATTATAGGAGATGGCGAGAAATGTTCGAAATTGATTTGGCAGTCTCTGAGATAGACTTGGCTCTCACTACTCCAGCTCCGGTTGCACTGGTAGAACCAGTAAGAAATGATGATGAAACTTAGAAAGCCTTTGCTGTGAGGACAATGGAATATACTAATGAGTTATTGGCTTATGACATTGATTGTTATAAGTGGAAGAAATCAAACAGGAAATGTTTGATGGTGATTAAGGGCACTATCACTGAGGCCATTCGGGAAGCAATCCCTGAATGCGACACTACTGTTCAATCCCTCCAAAGGATAGAGAATCAGTTCACTTGTTCTTCTAAAGCAACATCAAGAACTCTTATCAAGATGCTTGTTACTGAAAAGTATTATGGAGGTGTTATGCATGAGCACATCTTAAGGATGACAAATATGGCTACAAATCCTAAGCCTATGGATTTGGGGATTAAAGATGAGTTCATTATGCATCTCATCATTGCCTCACTTCCTAAGGAATTTGAGACTTTTTTCATCAACTACAAGTCTCAACCTGAACTATGGAACATAGAAAAACTCATGGCTATTTGTGTTTAGGAGGAAGATAGGATTAAGTCCCTTCACGGTAATGATGCTATTAATCACGTGAAGGGAAAATGTAAGGCTAAGAAGAATTATTCTTCTAATCAATCTTTTAAGAATCATGGTTCTTCTCACCATGATAAAGATAAGGGTAAGGCTCCACAAAGCCATCCTTACCATAAGGACGTGAAAGTGGAGAAAGATCAGTTCCATTTTTGTTTAGACAAAGGTCACCATCAGAAGGATTGTATAGGATTCTTTAAATGGTGTTGCAACAATGGTAATGATTTTGTGACCTTTATTGATGAATCCCTGCTTTTAGATTATACACCATCTACTTGGCGGATTGAATCAGGTGCCACTGTGCACGTTTGCAATTCGTTGCAGGGGTTAAATTTGAGCACCCTATAAAGAGGGGAAAGGGCCATTAAAGTTGTTGATGGCCATGAAGCTGAAGTGAAAGCTATTGGAGATTATCCATTAGTATTAAGAAATGACTTTGTACTTACACTTCAGGATGTATTATGTGTACCCTCTGTAAGTCGAAATCAGATCTCAGTATCATGCTTAGATGATAATGGTTATGTTTGCCAATTTGGCAAAGACAAATGTGTAATTAAGTTTGATAATAAGATTGTTGGTGTTGCCATAAAACAAGGCATGCAATACTTATTATCTATGCACGATGATATTAATGTTATAAGCGACAATCAGTTTTCCTCACATCAGGGTAAGCGTAAGAGAATCGATTCTGAAATGTCTTCAAAATTATGGCATTGTCGCATGGGCCATATTTCGAGGGGTAGAATTAAACAATTGATTTCACAATCGATTCTTCCTCATTTGGATTTTTCGTATTTAGAAGAATGCATAGACTACATTAAGGGAAAATTTGTTAAGAAAAATAAGAAAGGTGTCATACACAGTGCGGGAAGTTTGGAATTAATCCATACGAACATGTGTGGTCCATTTCCCGTAGTATCTGTTGATGGTCTTGATTCATTGATAGCCTTCACGGATGACTATTCTCTCTATGGCTATATTTATCCAATTAAAGAACGCTCTAAAGCATTGGATAAATTTAAGATATTTAAGGCTGAAGTTGAAAATCTGAATGTGGCCTAGAGGGGGTGAATAGGCCTTTAAAATTTCCTGCACACTTAATAGAGTTGTCAAAAACTTGTTTGACCGGACTAGTCTGGTTGTGTGGGCGGACTAGTCCGGTGTGCTGAAATAAGTGAATTGATTAAGTGTTGTTTGGGAAACTAGATTCTTTTAGCAGCGGAAATGAGAACAACATATACTTTGGTTTACGATTATTATATAAATGCACATGGAATCTTATAAGCGACTTAAATTGATGTTTAGTAATCAAGTGATCTAGTGAACAAAATGTAAAAGAAATAAGGCACAAGAGACACGAATTTTTACCGAGGTTCGTTCTCACCACGAGATCTACGTCCTCGTTGAGGAAGCTCACACAGAGCCGGGTCTCAAACCCTTTTCCTCTTCAAGTCACCACACATGCCGATTTGATTCCACTAGCACGTGTAATCACCGAGTTTGTGGGGCAATCTCACACGTTGAGGGCTGCCATGAGAATTACAATGAAAGAAGCGATCAAATACACTTGAAAGTATTACAATGCAGAGTATGAGTGTAGAAAGATCAAACCCTAAGAGCTCGCAACGAAGGAACGATGATCTCCCAATCCCGAATCCAAGTGTTCAATTGATTTTACTCTTCTTGCACTTTAGATATTTGGGGAGATGTGTTTTGGGCTCTTGGGACAAGGTGGCGGCGCTAGGGTTTGTATTTTCAGCAGTATTCGACGTGTCTTCTTCTAGGAAAGCCGTGGATCCTCCTTTTATAAGGTTTCCAAAAAATTACCCTTGTAAAACCCTAATACCGGACTAGTCCGTTGCAAGTCCGGACTTGTCCGGTCACAGTGCAACTCAATGTCCAGAAAGTTTGGCGGACTAGTCTGGTTTGAAAATGGACTTGTCCGGCCCTATGTGAAAATGGACTCCAGAAAGACTGGCGGACTAGTCCAGTTGGAAAACGGTGAGTCCGACCCTATGTGAAAACATACTCTAGAAAGTCTGGCGGACTAGTCCGGTTAGAAAACGTACTAGTCCAGTGCACTGTGAGATGTTAGGTAAATTTTAAAACCCTTACCCCTGCTCCGGTGCACTGTGAGATGTTAGGTTCATTTTAAAACCCTTACCCCTGTGCAAGGTCGTGAGCTCTTGGAGTGTGTCTTTCATACACTCCCTATACATTTAAAATCTAATTTGTTCTTCCAAGTTCAATCAAAGTATTCCTCTTTGGACACCACTCCATTTTCAACCTTTTTGTGTGCACTGAGCTGTTTCACTTTGTTTGTCCTGCAATCATCTCAATAGTTTCATTAGGATCTCATATGTTCGTCATCAATTAGCCAAAACCCACAAGGGGTATCCTAGATGCACTTACAATATCCCCCTTTTTGGTGATTGATGACAACCATTTGAGATATCACAATTGAGAATAAAGTTTTGATTTTCATAAGGTGTGCACATATTAGAATAACAATTAATTCACAAAAATCTTCTCACATATGTGCACACCTTATGGTGGGGTGCCTAACAGGTGTGTGATCAACAAAGTGTGATGAAATAAAGGTAAACAATAATGAACATAGAAGTAAGCATTAGAGCAACAATAAGCATCACACATAGGAAAAGAAATGTTGCATTACAAAGTTTTAAAAATAGGAACATGTCCTCGATCACAAAAGCTTAATAACTAATACTACAGAAAGTTTGAGTCTCAATCTAGTCTTAATCTCTCCCCCTTTGGCATCAAGGCACGAAAAAGGGAAAAACCGAGGGGAATCACTCATCGCTGCTCCCTTCTTCAGTTTCAGTCTGATCTTCATCTTCACCATCATCGTCATTCACCGGAGTAGGATCTTCCTCTGAGTCCTCGAAGGCTGGTGGTGATCCAACCGGCTCAATCTCTAGCTTCTCACAGATAGACTTGATATTTGCATTCACATACTGTTGATGTTTCCGCTACCTGACTTCGATCTTGCGGCAACAGGCAAAGATAAAGGAGAGCATTTTAAGGACGCCACCGGAGGGTTCATGGACAGGAGAAGAACCAGGAGGAGCAGCTGCAGACCTTGTGGCATTCACATCCTGAGATTGTTTAGACCTCCTCTCAGCTCCGGGGGGGGGGGGGGGGGGGGGATGAGCAGTTGGTGCTGAGGGAAGGGTGTACTCGGTGGGCTTTTGTGGCTTCAACCCCGTATGAGAAACATCCTTGACAAACTCAAGTCCGGTCACTTTCTCAATCATGTACATGATGTACAGGGCATACCCACAAGACCTATTGGGAGTGATTGAGGTGTTCACAATGTCGTTATAGATGTACACAAAAACATTGAACGATCTCCTTCCACTAATGACCTTCATTAGGGTCCTCAAGGTTGCTTGGATAGTCCCCGCATCTCCATCTTTCGGGGCTATTGTCTTCCTCAAAATTCTGTTGAGGACCACAAAGAAGGGCTTTAGATATTTGCTGTTGGGAGGAACATAGGGCATCCTTGTGTCATAGAGGAACTTAAGCTCATCCTTCTCCAAGGGTTTCAGATTGTGGATGACAAGATCATGATCCAGAGTGTGTTCAAGGTGAAGAATCCTTGCAAATTCATAAAAAGTGACACTATACTTGGAACCATGAGTCATCCAAGTAAGACTGTCTCCATCACCACGAGCAAAGTAGAGGGTAGAGTAAAATTGGGTGATGATTTCATTGTTCCAGTCATTCTCAAAGGAAAGCAGTTCCTTTAGACCGTGCCTCTACAAAGCCTCAACCACCTCACGAAAAGCAGGAAACCTCTTCGACTGAAGGTATCCAACATTCACCCATTGACTCTTCACAACAGGATTCTTCATCTTCATGTACACGTGCTCATAGTAGTCAGCATGAAAGTTGCTCCAGAATCTGGCGTCAGAGCATTGCCTAGGTTGATTATACACATCAATCTTCGTGAAGTTATCGGCTAGCTGACCCCCTTTTCAAGTGAAATCCTCACTAGAAGGCTGCCTGTTGTGGTGACTGGGGTTTTTCATCTTCAAGGGCCCAATGGGACCACTAGCAAGTCCCTTCCCTTTATTGAGAGCCCTTTTTGGCCCTGATGAGCTCTCAGTAGCAGTTTTTCTTTGAGCCTTTTTGACAATAACATGCCTCTCCTTAGGCAGATTATCATCCGAGGGTGGAGAGTGGACATTGACATCATGTGTTTTCTTCATAACTCTCTCCTTGGCTCTCCTCACTCTTTCGCGTTGAGCTTCTTCATCAATGTGGAAAGAGCTGTCATCTGAGCCTGAAGACATCGTGCCTGATAGGGAGTTCACGGATCAGATAAGAATGAACCAAGGATTGAAGACAATGTAGGGATTCAGATGTCAGAGACCGGACTTGTCCTGTTTCAGAGTGCGGACTTGTCCGGCGTACCGGACTTGTCCGTATCTGAGTGCCGGACTAGTTCGGCCTAGCATAAGAACCCTAACGATTTCCTTTGAATTCAAAACTTCTATCTAAAGATACAAAAGGGCAGGAAAGTGGTAGGAATACATCGATGAAGCCAATGTACAACCTTGAATCAAGGGAAACGAGCTAGGACAAGAAAAGTTGAGAATTTGGTTTTAGGGTAAAATTTACCGAGATTAGAAGATTCACATTGAAGGAGCAAGAATCTGTCCGGATGAGTCGGGAGGGGAGAGTCCACTCGTCGAGGAGAGGATTTCCCATGGAGAAAACTTGAATTTTGAGGGCTCAACCCGAAAATCACTTTGGGGGCTAGGGTTTAGGAGAAGAGAGGAGAGGGAGACTTAGGGTTTAGGGTTTTGGACCTCTGGGCCGGCCAACCGCTTATATACGCAATGGACCGGACTAGTCTGGTCAATGTGGCGGACTAGTCCGGTGTCCTTGGAAAACCTAGGGATTACGTCTGTCCGGACTATTCCGGTGGTAACTCGGACAAGTCCGATTTCAATAGAGTTGATACATATAGAAAATATTAATAGTGATCCAAGGACAATAGTTTTGTAAATAATCTTGGTAATTACGACCAGTAGGTAAGCAACAATGAAAAGTGGTCATAAACTGCAAGATTTCTTCATTAAAATAGTTTTCTTGGAAGAAAAAGAGATGAGGAGCAGTTTTAACAATAAAATGTAACATTTGAAGTTTCAACCAGGTATGCAAAGTTTCAAGCCACATTTTGAGAGTCAAGAATGTTAAGCTCATTCCTAAGCTCACAAAATTTTTTCTCATCTAATGGTTTGGTAAAATATCTGAAAGTTGTTTTTCGGTCCTAACATGTGAAATAGCAATGTCACCTTTTAACGAATGATCTCTAAGAAATTGATGATGGATATCTATGTGTTTAGTTCTTGAGTGCTCTACAGGGTTGTGTGCAATTTTATAGCACTTTCATTATCACATAGGAGCGGGATATGGCTAAGATTGTAATTGTAGTCCCTAGGAGTCTGTCGCATCCAAAGTAGTTAAGAGCAACAACTACCGGCTGCAACATACTCTGGTTCCGCTGTGGAAAGAGCTATGGAGTTTTGCTTTTTAGATGACCAAGAAACTAGGGACCTACCAAGAAATTGACAAGTCCCTGACCCGCTCTTTCTATCAACTTTGCATCCTGCATAGTCGGCGTCGGAATAGCCTATCAAGTTAAACTTTGATCATTTGGGATACCAAAGGCCCAAATTGGGTGTGTGCACAGTGTACCTTAGGATTCTTTTTACAGCAATTAGGTGACACTCTTTAGGTGCGGCTTGAAACCTTGCACACAAGCAAACACTAAGCATAATATCTGGCCCAGGTGCACATAAATAAAGTAAGGAGCCGATCATGGACCAATATACCTTTTGGTCCACATTTGGACCATCTTCATTGAGGTCGAGATGTACGTTGATGGCCATAGGTGTCTTGATGGGCTTGGCTTTGTCCATATTGAATTTCTTGAGAATCTCCTGTGTATATTTGGTTTGGCTTATAAATGTACCTTCTCTCAGTTGCTTCACTTGGAATCCCAAGAGGAACTTCAACTCACCCATCATTGACATATCGAACCTATCAATCATAATTTTGCTAAATTCTTCACAGAAGGACTTGTTAGTGGATCCAAAGATAATGTCATCAACATAAATTTGACATACGAATAGATGATCATCACAATGTTTAGTGAAGAGTGTATAGTCAGCTTTACCAATTTTAATCCATTTTGAGTCAGAAAATCTCTAAGGCACTCATACCAAGCTCGAGGAGCTTGTTTGAGGCCATAGAGAGCCTTACGCACTCTGTAGACGTGGTTGGGATACCTTTGGTCTTCGAATCCTTTCGGCTGCTCCACATAAACTTCCTCCTTTATCTGACCATTTAGGAAGGCGCTTTTGACTTCCATTTGATACAGCTTGAAATTATGGTGAGTAGCATATGCCAATAAAATACGAATAGACTCAAGTCTAGCTACAGGAGCAAAAGTATCGTCGAAGTCCAAACCATCGACCTGAGAATATCCTTTGGCCACCAATCTCGCTTTATTTCTTGTTACTACTCCATGCTCATATTGCTTGTTTCGAAAGACCCATTTGGTTCCAACGATGTTCGCCCTTGGTCTCTCCACCAGCTCCCACACCTCATTTCTTTTGAAGTTGTTCAACTCCTCTTGCATTGCCATCACCCAGTCTGGATCCCTTAAGGCTTCTTCTATCATGTATGGTTCCAAAAAAGACACAAAAGAATAGAATTCACAGAAATTTGCATCTCGAAATCTAGTAGTTACTCCCTTAGCAATATCTCCAATGATATTATTGACAGGATGGTCTCTTTGCACGCTCTGATGTACTCTTGGGTGTTGAACTTGTGTAGTTGCTTGTTCTTCATTATCTTCATGTTCATTATCTCCCCCTAGATCATTGCTTCCATGATTGTCTTGGTATTCTTGATCTTCTTCATCTTGATCTTGTGCAAGAGCTCCCCCTTGATCATTGCCTGCGTGTTGAAGTTCATCTTGTGCATTTGAGTCTAACGATCGCTCTTGTGGTAATATATCACCAAGTGCCATTTTCTTCAGCGCTTCATATGGAGCTTCCTCTTTATCTAGAATACACTTATCAACGGTAAGGATCTCATATGGAGTTTTCTTCAGTAGTCGGTGGAGGTACAGTCGATTTGTGGCATGACAAGCAGTGTTCACCGCTTCTGTCCAAAATCGATCTGACGTCTTGTATTCATCCAACATAGTTTTGGCCATTTCGATCAATGTCCTATTCTTCCTTTCGGGCACTCCGTTTTGTTGAGGGGAGTAGGGTGCTGAGAACTCATGCTTTACCCCTTCTTCATCGAGATACTCTTCAACTAGGGTGTTCTTGAATTATGTCCCATTGTCACTTCTAATATTCTTTATGGTTGATGAGAATTCGTTCTGAGCTCTTTTCAAGAACTTCTTGAGGATTCCCTGAGTTTCTGATTTATCATACAAGAAAAATACCCAGGTAAATCTTGAAAAATCATCAACAATTACTAAACCGTATTTGTTACCGCCGATGCTGATGTACACAATTGGACTAAAGAGTTCCATGTGGAGAAGTTCCAGCGGTCTTGCGGTAGTCATCACATTCTTGGCGGGGTGTGGTGTTCCGACTTGTTTTCCTGCTTGACAAGCGTTGCATGGTCTGTCTTTTTCAAAAACCACATCCTTAAGACCACGGATGTGACCACCTTTTAGAAGTTTATGCAAATTTCTCATCCCAACATGAAATAGCCATCTATGCCACAGCCATCCCATGTTGGTCTTAGCAACCAAGCAAGTGTTGAGTTCGGTTTTATCTTTGTTGAAGTCAACAAGATAAAGATTTCCCTTCAACATTCCCTTGAATGCAATCGAGCCATCGCTTCTTCTAAAAGCGGTCACACCCTCATTAGTTAATAAACAGTTGTAACCTTTGTCGCATAGTTGAGATATTGACAAAAGATTACAATCTAGAGAGTCTACATGTAAAACATTGGATAAGGTGTGTTGAGAGGATATTTCAATGTTACCGCAACTAAGGACCTTTCCTTGGCTGTTATCTCCAAAGTATATGCATTCACCTGGATCCTTGTTGTACTCGTACTCCACAAACATACCTCTCTCTCCAGTCATGTGATATGTGCATCCGCTATCTAGCACCCATTTAGATCCACCGGAGGAGTAAGCCTACAAAACAGAATTATTCCTTGGTTTTTGGTACCCAAGCTTGCTTGGGTCCTCTTAAGTTAGTCACAAGAGTCTTTGGCACCCACACACAAGTTTTAAAGTTCTTGTGGCGTGGCCCTGTATATTTAGCAATGACTTTTCCATATTTGTTTTTCATAAGAACATAGGAAGCATCAAATGTGCGAAACAGTGTTTGTAAATCAGATTCATGGGATTTCTCCTTCACAAAAGTGATTCTATTCTTAGCATGATTAGGAGTAGACATGTGTATGTTCCTGTCAAAACCAAGACCATCTTTGACATTAGGAGATCTAGTGACCATATATGCATTGCGTGCATATTTGGTCTTCTCCTTATCAAAGATGCCGCTTGTGGATGGATGCATATTATGAGAAGTTGAAGTATTAGAAATAACATTATTCTTACTAGAGCAAGTGCAGGTTCTGATTGTTGTCGAACTCATATCTTTGGATGAAGATCTCTTGGAGGAATAGGAGTCACTTTGCTTGAGCGACTAAACTTGCACCTCAAGGATCTTGTTAACTTTTGACAAGTTAGCAAGTTCTTCCTTGATTGCAATATGCGAGTCCTCTAGCTTTGAGTAAGTTTCCTTACTCAAGGCTAGCTCAAACTCAAGTGGCTCGTTCTTCTCTATTTCAAGCTCAAGAAGCTTTTCAACTTCTTGATATCTCTTCATTTCACGGATGAGCATATCTTCTTGTCGGTTAACAAGTTCCTCCTTTTCAAAGATCTCGTTCGACAACATTTCCATTTTCTTTAAAGCACTTTTACTTAATACTCTAAACATTTCTTCATTATCACTAGAGCTATCAAAGTCATCAATAGAGGAATTTAGCATAGGAGGAGTAAGTCGAACCTTTTTCTTGCCTTCCTTAGCGATAAGGCAAGTGTGGTTGTTCATATCCCGTCCTCCCATGTTTGGGAAGAGTGTGGCTCTCATAGGGGGCTTCTTGACTCGATAGTGGCCATCTCTTCTTCATCATCGGAGGAGGACTCGTTGTTTGAGTCCCACTCCTTGCCAATGTGAGCTTGATGGGATTGTCTTCATTTCCTTAAATTTTTCTTTTCTTAAGGTCTTGTTTCCTTCTTCTTTTTGTTTTCTTCATAAGGGTAGTCCACCATGAAGTGACCATACTCTCCGCAGTTGTAGCAAGTGCGTCGAGCCTTGGATTTCCCTTTATCCTTGCTTTTGCCTTCATTTGAATTGTTGTCATGTCTTCTTTTCATCATGCGCTTGAACTTCTAGATAGAGAGTACCATTTCTTCATCATCAAGTTCGGTGCTCTCGTGGCTTGTATCTCCGTTGTCTTGGTCTTCACGAGTTTCTTTGAGTTTGGGTCTGCACATTGCTTTGAGAGCGACTTCTTTCCATTTGGGAGAGGTGAGTTCGGCTATGTCTTTGACGTATTGAGCCTCTTTCTCCATCATTTCATGATTTCTGATCTTCCCCACTCACTCATCGGGAGTCATTTTGTGAAAACCGAGGCTTGCTCTAATCATTGAGCAAAGTGTGACATTTCTTGGCATGAAGGCTCTAATCATTTTTTTGACCACCTCATGATCCGTCCATTTCTTACTTCCATAGGCACGAATTTTGTTGATGAGTGCCTTCATCTGGTTGTACATGTCTTGAGGTGATTCGCCTTCTTCAATAGCATGTCTCCCCAACTCTGCTTCAAGCATCTCAATTTTAGCTTCACGAACTGACCAATTTCCTTCGTGAGCTGTCTTAAGTGTATCCCAGATTTCTTTTGCACTTTCTAAACCATCGATCTTTGTGAATTCCTCTCTGCTTAGTGATGATGTGATCATCGAGACGGCTTGTGCGTTTCTGTGAATCTCTTGTTCTTCTTCTGGAGTGAGTTCCTCATCCATGTCTGGGATATCTATGCCTGTGCAAAGAATTTGCCACAGACTAGGATTCAAAGATATTAGATGCATTTTCAAGTTGTACTTCCACATGGTGTAGTCACTTCCGTCAAACTGTGGAGGCTTTCCCATAGGAATAGAGAGATAGTGATTGTTCTAATTGAGACGGTTGTAGTTGTAAGGATATCGGGAGTAGTCGTGATGACCACTCCCAGTCGTCTTCTCTTCTTCATTTCCTTTTTGTGCCAGCAGATTCTTTCTCAAGAGTGCCTTTAGCTGTCGCACTTCTTCATCATCATGTGGGATTTCTTTCAGCACATCGAAGGCTTTAGCTTCTTGTTCCTCCTCATTGATGTTCATCTTCGGGATATCGTTGTTCTTCTCAGCGGCCATTGATCTCTCCAAGATGTGAGTCTCGCTGACGAAGAACCAGGCTCTGATACCAATTGAATGTGGTCTAGAGGGGGGTGAATAGGCCTTTAAAATTTCCTGCACACTTAATAGAGTTGTCAAAAACTTGTTTGACAGGACTAGTCCGGTTGTGTGGGTGGACTAGTCCGGTGTGCTAAAATAAGTGAATTGATTAAGTGTTGTTTGGGAAACTAGATTCTTTCAGCAGCGGAAATGAGAACAACAGATACTTTGGTTTATGATTATTGTATGAATGCACGTGGAAACTTATAAGCAACATAAATTGATGTTTAGTAATCAAGTGATCTAGTGAACAAAATGTAAAAGAAATAAGGCACAAGAGACACGAATTTTTACCGAGGTTCGATCTCACCGTGAGATCTATGTCCTCGTTGAGAAAACTCACACAGAGCCGGGTCTCCAACCCTTTTCCTCTTCATGTCACCACACAGGCCGACTTGATTCCACTAGCATGGGTAATCACCGAGTTTGTGGGGCAATCTCACACGTTGAGGGCTCCCACGAGAATTACAACGAAAGAAGCAATCAAATACACTTGAAAGTATTACAATTGAGAGTATTAGTGTAGAAAGATCAAACCCCAAGAGCTCACAATGAAGGAACGACGACCTCCCAATCCCGAATCCAAGTATTCAATTGATTTTACTCTTTTTGCACTTTAGATGTATCGGGAGATGTGTTTTGGGCTCTTGGGACAAGGTGGTGGCGCTAGAGTTTGTATTTTCAGCGGTATTCGATGTGTCTTCTTCTAGGAAAGCCGTGGATCCTCCTTTTATAGGCTTCCAAAAAATTATCGTTGTAAAACCCTAATACCGGACTAGTCCGGTGCAAGTCCGGACTTGTCCGGTCACAGTGCAACTCAATGTCCAGAAAGTTTGGCGGACTAGTCCGGTTGGAAAACGGACATGTCCGACCCTATGTGAAAATGGACTCCAGAAAGTCTGGTGGACTAGTGCGGTTGGAAAACGGAGTAGTCTGGCCCTATGTGAAAACAGACTCCAGAATGTCTGGCGGACTAGTCCGGTTGGAAAACGGACTGGTCTAGTGCACTGTGAGATGTTAGGTTAATTTTAAAACCCTTACCCCTGCTCCGGTGCACTGTGAGATGTTAGGTTAATTTTAAAACCCTTACCCCTGCGCAAGGTCGTGAGCTCTTGGTGTGTCTTTCATACACTCCCTATACATTTAAAATCTAATTTGTTGTTCCAAGTTCCATCAAAGAATTCCTCTTTGAACACCACTCCATTTTTCACCTTTTTGTGTGCACCGGGCTGTTTCACTTCATTTGTCCTGCAATCATCTCAATAGTTTCATTAGGATCTCATATGTTCATCATTAATTAGCCAAAACCCACAAGGGATATACTAGATGCACTTACAAAATCAGCACAACACTAAGATTAAAGTGGTAAGATTCGATCGTCGTGGTGAGTACTACTGTCGTCATACCCCGTATGGCCAAGTTCCTAGACCATTTGCTTGGTTCCTACGGGAAAATTGCATAGTCGCCCAATATTCCACACTAGGCGAGCCTCAGCAAAATGTAGTAGTGGAATGACGCAACTGTATGCTAATGGATATGGTTAGACCCATGTTAAGTCAATGAGATTTGCCGGTTAGCTTATGCATGGAGGCATTATTAACCGTTATCCATGTGCTAAATCGAGTTCCTACTAAGTCGGTGCCTAAAACACCGTATGAGTTGTGGACAGGACGTAAGCCCTCATTAAGTTATATGCATATATGGGGTTGTCCCACTGAGGAAAAAGTGTTTAGCCCAAACATTTTTAAGTTGGATGCTAATACAATATGTTGCCATTTCATTGGCTATGCATAAAAGAGTCAGGGATATTGTTTCTACTATCAAGAACGATATACTAAGTTTGTAAAAACAAGGCATGCCGTCTTTTTAGAGGATGCCATGATCAGGGGGAGTACGTTAAGACGAGAACTTAATCTTGAAGAGAAGCGGGTTTATGTACCCACTCCTATGATTCAAGAACCATATTTCTCATTACCTGCTGTTGTTTAACCATCAGTGCCTATTAGTAAAAATTCAACACCTGTTGTTAGTTCTCTATTGGTAACAGAATTATCAAGAGAGGCGAGCATTCTCAGTCCATTGTCATTAATAATGAAAACAGTAGCCTCAAAATTAGGATAATGTGCAATTAAGAAGATCTTAACGAGAAAGAAAATCGGCCATTTCGGACGATTATGAGATCTATATGAGTGAGGCAATTCAAATGGAGGGTGATCCCACCACATTTGAAGAAGCTATGAGAAGTCCTCAATCATCTGAATTGTATAAAGTCATGGAGGATGAAATAAGGTCTATGGAAGCAAACAAAGTATTGGATTTAGTTGAGATTCCTAATGGATCCAAAACAGTAGGTTGTAAATGGGTCTACCGAATTAAACGTGACTCCAAAGGAAATACTGATAAGTTTGAGGCCAGACTTGTTGCAAAAGGCTTCACTCAAAGAGAAGGGATTGATTATAATGAGACATTTTCACCCGTCTCAAGTAAGGATTCGTTCAGGATTATTATGGCATTAGTTGCACGTTATAATTTAAAATTACATCAGATGAATGTAAAGACGGCATTTTTCAATGGTGACCTATATGAGAACGTCTATACGACACAACCGAAAGGTTCTGTTGTTAAGGGTAAGAAACATATGAGATGCCACATAAGAAAGTCCATCTATGGACTTAAACAAGCATCAAAGCAGTGATATCTCAAGTTTGATGAGACAACAAGATTGTTTGGATTTAAATAAAATGAGGAGGACAATTGCATTTATGCTAAGTTTAAGAATGGGAAATTTATTTTCCTCCTGCTTTATGTAGATGACATACTGCTTGTAAGTAGTGATGTCAATCTACTATCAGAAACTAAGAAAATTTTTTCCTCTAATTTTGATATGAAAGATCTTGTTGAAGCGTCCTATGTATTGGGCATAGAAATTCTCGGAGATAGAAATAAGAGGGTATTAGGATTATCACAAAAGGTATACTTAGAGAATGTACTCAAAAAGTACAGTATGCATAAGAGTAAGCCTTCGCCTGCTCTGATTTTCAAGGGCGATAAGTTTGGGAACTTTCAGTGTCCCAGGAACCAATATGAGATCGATCAAATGAAATTGGTTCCATATGCTTCTACTATCAGAAGCCTTATGTATGCTCAAGTCTGTACTCACCCTGAATTAGCTTATGTGACCAGAATGCTTGCCAGATATTAGGCCAATCCAAGGATTGATCACTGGAAGGCAGTTAAGAAAGCTTTAAGATATGTGCAAGGCACAAAGGGCCTCATGTTGACATATAGTAAGTCAGACCCACTTGAAGTAGTGGGATATTCAGATTCAAATTTTGCAGGTTGTATGGATACTAAGAAATCCACATCAGGTTATCTATTCACCCTCGCAAATGGAGCCATTTTGTGGAAAAGCTCCAAACAAATTGTCACTACATCGTCCACAATGCATGCCGAGTTTGGTGCATGTTATGAGGCCACCGGGCAAGCTGTTTGGCTTAAAAAAATTTTACCCAATTTTAGAGTGGTCGACAGCATTGGCAAACCACTTATGTTATACAACGATAATGAGGTCGTAGTATTTTACTCTCACAACAATAAATCGAGTAGTGCTGCCAAGCACATCGACATTAAGTTTTTATGTTGTGAAAGATCGAATCTAGGATAATACCATAAGTCTTGAGCATATAAATACCAAGCGTATGCCTGCGGATCCACTAACAAAAGGTCTTCCACACAGCGTGTTCAGTGAACACATAGCCGGCATGGGTTTAAGGGAGAACCTATGACCCCTGGATATTTAGTGGCCGAGTAAGAGTAGGGTTCATTTTTAAGTGTGAGATGCATTGTGGTCTTCGAGTCCAACAATACGTAAATGGTTGTTGTGATGCATCATGCCCTATATGTCAAGCATGAGAAAATGGACACTAAGTTTAGTATTAAGTAAGTTGGTAAGTTTCAGATTTGAGTTAAAGGGGGAGAATGTTAGAAGTACCGAACAAGTCCGGTGCTGTCCAATAAGGGTAACCGGACTAGTCCGGATCCTGGCCGGACTAGTCCAGTCAGCTCAATAACTGTCAGTTTGAACTCGAAATTGACATGTGTTCTAATTGAAAGGACACACCCCACTAAATGTTATGTCCCTAATTGGGGGACACAACTATTCCTAAGGGATGGGAGGCCCCCTCTTGTGTCTCTTGGTCAAGTATAAGAAGAGGGTCAAGTGTATGATCAAGGAATGCTTATGCATACACATACACACACTTGAACACTCTTAACCGCTCAAAATCCGATCAACAAACAAAGAGAAGAACAAGAGGAAACACCTCGCATTGTCGTTCTTCTTGTGGCCTTGCCTTGTTGGCTCAATGGTCGCATCGTCAAGCAACAACAAAGATGGAGGAGAAGGTATTAGTAGTGTTCTTGTGCTATTTGAGAGTTAGCACTTGGTGTTTATGTTGTATTCAGATTTCTCCATGTACTTCAAAATGGTTTATTGGCTATTTGATCTTTAAGCTCCCTTTTGATTCTAACAATTTTAACTCAAAATTCCTAGTCTTTATGGGCTGAATTTGGGTAAACTTTTATTTACACATTTGTAGAAAATCATCTCCCCTTTCCAGAACTTGTTGCAATACACCAAAAGATGTTCCTATGGGGAGATATTGCAAAAATTTAGAGACTGGTACATTAAGTCAGGAAATTGTAGCAGTTTTTTGTTTCTTGAGGTTTTTTTACCAATTTGGTGTGCCTTTATGTCCTGGAGGTTAACAGAGCAATTGTAGGTGACTTCTCAACCTTTCCAAAACTGTTTTTACACACCTGCATTGGTGAAGTCTATAAAGAGATATGTAATATCAAAGTTCAGCAATTTGCTGCCAGAAGCACACATTGAGATGTAAGTATAATAGATTTAAAATTTCATTCATTTTCATGCTTCCATTATGGAGATTTGTCATGGGTATTAACAAAAACTTTTATCTTAGAGTTACATCCTCGACATGGACTCGAATTATCGACATCTCCGACGTAACCCAAATAACATGTCAGTGTTATGTTCGTCACCAAATAGAAAATCCTAATCGGATTACCTCCAGCATATACGTCTCATAGGTGGTACTAAAATCGAGCACTCGCAAACATATTATACTAGCAAAACACTAACACTGTTAGTGTACCTGCATAAGGCACACATATACAATTCACATAAATAGCACCTCGAGGCTGAGCCACATGGGAAGCATTTCAGGCAGTCACAATATAATATATTTGTCACAAAAACTAACGCCATGTATCATTCCATACTAGCCGTCCTCGAGGAGTGCACGTCTCAAGAAACGTGATCATGTTTCAACAGCACATGACGAGGGACTCGAGTAGAGCACGTACGAATAGACACAGTCGGGTATGATATCCCCTGAAGGATACCACCTACTGCAACAGAGAGGCACGCCGGTGATGAGCGCTCCGTATGGCTCATTGAATATGATTTTTTCAAGAGTTGCATACTATCATGTTTCTAACCACACGATGGGCCTCCACTCTTTTTGCCTGAAGCATGCTGGGAGACTAGCGCTTGTTTATGTTCTTAGAAACATGAATAATTTTAGACACTCATATCAACTCCCATGTCAAGCCACAAGAGACAATCATATACCACTTCTCTTATGGTGAGCTTATCAAAATTGATCCGCTTTCAGTGGCATACCTTACCTCTTACCTAAGCGTAGGTGCGTTGTCGAACTGTTTGATACGACACTTCCCCCGGACCCGCTAAGAAGCAGCCCGCAGAGGTTCTTTTATGGTTGGGGAACGCAGAGATCAAGATCAAGATGATGACACTAGAATTTACGTGGTTCGGGCCGCCTGAGCGTAACACCTTACTCCATGGGGTTTGTGTTGCTGTATTGTGAGCTAGTCAGCTGGGATCAGGTCGAATCAGATGTCCCCTGATGTTTGTGTGGTACAACCCTTTTATAGTTAGGACTGACTGTTACAAAGCTTGCCTGGCCTGACATGTGGCACTGGCGTAATTAATGCCCTAATACACTGTCTAAAGAGTATTAAGTATAATTAGTTGTGTGATAATGTGCCTTAATGGCTGCGTTATCCCTATTAACAATGCACTGTTCGTGTGTCATTAATACAGCATTAATGACACGTTATCAGGCCTTGTAACTGCTGCTTTAACCATCCTTGAATGTTTGTAATAGATGTGATCTGCTTGTATTTCTGTTGGCTATGAAGGTCCGGAGGCTCCACACGTGGCAAATCCGGAGCTTTCCCTTGTGGGAGGGTAGGTCCGGGGTCGTTGTATACGTGTCGGCACAGGAGCTCCTCTCTGACGGGGTCTAGGACTATGGTTGTTGTAAACGTGTACTCACCAGAGCTTCCCTTGGTTGGGAGTTCAGTTCCGGTCTTCTTTAACACGTGTTAATCCGAGAGCCAGCCATGTGAGGGGAGCGGGTCCGGTGCAAAGTGACATGTGGGACCTGCAAGGGCCTTTGACTCTTGCGAGTGGAACTTTCTTGCACCTTTTGCAGTATCGCGGGGTATCCGGTACACAGGGTACCGACAGTGGCCCCCAGAACCACCTTTTGGAGAAATCCTTTGGGTTATGTTATTCTGCCGGAGGTGGGGCCATTCTCGATTCCCGAGCTTTGATTTTTGAAAGTCCTCTGATGCGCCGATAGAGTGACGGTCCGAGAGTGAACCTTTGACGCGTGGCTTGTTATGAATACGGCATATGAGACCTTTGAGTGCGGATCTCGTGCAATTGAAGGTCACTGGTTCCCAATACGAAAACCGTATCGGTTCCGTGCGCCCTCTCAGAGCGCCGACTTTGGGCTTCCCGCCGCTCATCATGACAACGATTTGCCTTGGGTAAGAACCTCGATGTCTTCGTCGAGGTGGTCTCAGGCCCACTCGTCATTGACGGGGTAGATTTTTGAAAAGTGCCTTCGATATCACTGCGGTTTCCATCCAAGCATCGCGGAGGCTTACTTAAGAAGGAAAGTGCGCACGGTTTGAGAGCTCTTTACGCCTTCGATCATCTTTGCGCTCAGAGCCTCCCAAACTCCACCTAACTTCCCTTCCTTTGCTCTGCTTTGCTGCGATGGAGTTGGGTCTCCCCAAGAGCCGCCTCAAGAGCGATGATGATCTGATGAATGTTCGGACCAACATGGGGTGTCTAGCAACTACTTCAACCATTTGGTCCGTGCCGGCAAGCTCCCATTTAGGAAGGAGTGCAATGGCGATATGGTGTACTTCACAGCGTACACCATGGTGGGATTCATTCCACCATTCTCTTCTTTCCTTTTGATGCTGGTAGACTTTTATGCTCTACAGCTGTATCACCTTGGCCCCATTTTCTTCTTCTCGTGGTGACATTCATCCACTTTTGCAAGATGTGGGCGGGTATTCCCCCCTGCGTCGAGCTTTTCCGCACCTTCTTCACCATCCATACCACCGGCAAGGGGTCCGAGTTTCATGGCTTCTACTATTTTGTGAAGCGCGAGAACTACCCCTACAAATACTTGAAGTCGTTTCCTTCCAGCAAGTGGGACGACTGGAAGAAGGATTGGATCATCATTGCGGTGGAGGAGCGCGAGAAATTGGAGCTACCCGAAGGTCTCCCCAATATTGACACTGACGCTTGGAGTGTAGTTCCAGTGCTGTCAGATGCCTTCAACCCTGTCTTGACCAGGATCCACATGTGCGTGGAAGGTGGAGTGACCCCCCAGATGGTCTTCTGCAACTTCCTGGTCAACAGGTGGGTTCCGCTGAAGAAGAGGGAGAAGCTCGCGTGGGCCCTCAACAGCGTGATGGATGACGACCGGATTGAAACTAGTCTGAAATCCAACATGGATGATGAATCCTTGGAATTTCATTTGAAGAAATTCTAGCATGGGATTAACGTCAACGGCGACGACTTGGTTCCGCCACCAGCCTTCCTCCCCCTGATCATGAAGGCGCATTCTAGTAGGGAGCTCCAGAGGAGTATGCCGGTGCTTAACGACCTTCGTGAGGTAGAGAGGCGTCCGACCACCAGATTGGTGATTCCCGGAGCTTTCGAGGGTGGTTCTGCCTCTGCCCTAAACCAAAAGACTGAAGACACCGGCAAGGGCAAGGGCAAATAGCCAGCTGAGCCCTCCAACCGGAAGAGGAAGTTGAAGCACGCTGATGGGAGGTCCGTCAGACCTGCTCCTTCCACGACGGCTCCTTCTCCCCGGCGGGCATGGTCATCTGCATCTACCCCTACCCTGGTGCAAGCGCCTTCAAGAGGCATCAGATCCGGGCCATCGACCTCGGCCTCAGTGCCGGCTATAGGCTCCAGGCCTCGGAGTTCTTCCCGGACAAGAGAAGCTCCGTCCGGAAGAACTTTGGCTTCTGCAAGTGGTCCTCAACTGAGGTCTGAAGCAGTTGTCACACCAGATTCGGTGGGCTCTAGCTCCCGGCCCCAGAAGAAGAGGTTCCGAGGTGACTGGGTGGGTGCTTCCGTAGGTAAGCATTAATTGCTCACCCTAACATGCCAGTCTTTTTCTTGACATGTTTTTAATCTCCTCTTCCCGTTATTTCTAGGGTGTCAAAGAAGGGGTCGGGAGCTTCAGCACCTGTTGCAGCAGCCAAGGCTGCGCTCGCCGAAGCTCCATCTTCAAGCGTTGAGCCTCCTCGTCAAGCGGAGGCGCAAGTCGCGACAGCTCCGGCGCCAGCTGCCGTGAGCTTGGACTTGGAGTCCTCACCCGAAGCACTTGTGGTAGAGCCGGACCACAGGAGAGAACTTGTAGATGTACCCCTAGCAGCGAAGGCTGATGCTCCAGCACCGGTGATGCCAGAAGTTCCGACTTTTGAGTCGGAAGTTGTCGAAACCCTTGCTGTTGAGCCAGGAGTAGTTGAAGCCCTGACTATTGAGCCGGAAATCACCCAAGCTCCGGCTCTTGTGCCGGAAGTGGTTGAAAGTCTGACGGTTACACCGGAGGCGCTTGAAGCTCCAGTCGTTGAATCGGAGGTAGTAACCATGCCGGAGCTTGAGCCAGCGACGGTTGAGGCCCCAGTTCAAGCCTCGACTGCCGCTCTGAAGTAGAGGTGTCGGAGGTACCTGGGCCAGAGCCAGAGGAGCCTGAAGAAGTGGCGGCAGGTCCCCCATCCTCGGAGCCTGTGATTGAAGACCCTGAAGCGGGGCCTTCAATTGCTCCGGAGGTAGAAGTTCCCCCAGTGGGTTCTTCTGCTGCTGCTAAAGGGCTCCAAGAGAGCGGCCCTAGCACTGCAGGAGTCTAGGAAACCACTATTGTAGAGTGGGACCCAATTTTTGTGATGGAAAATCCTTTTGAGCCTGTAGAAATGGTCCCAGCAGGCCCAGAACCCATCCCTCTGGCGTTGTCCATAGAAACCGCTTGCTCAAGTCTACGACAGGTCAAGCTTGCCTTCGATCATGAGAGCAAAGCCCTGGAGGAGGAGTGCAACACCTTGAGGCATTGGCGCAACATACTCCATTTTGAGACCAGGCTTGCCCAGACGAGGCTGGCTGACCAGAAGGAATAAATAAAGGGGGAGAAAGCCTAGTTAGAGTACTGGGATAAGCTGATGGAGTTGAAGGAATCCGCCATCCGGGCGCTCGATGCTAACTCCAGAGAAATCTTGGAGCAAGTCAAGGAGAGACATGATGCTGCTGACGAGCATCACGAAAAGCTCACTAAATTAAATGAAATTCTCCTGAAGCGTCGAGCGGACCTAGAGGCGAGGGAGGAGAAACTCCTAAAGCAACACGAGGATGTGGTGAAGAGAGAGGCGGAGGTCACCCATAAATTGGCTATAGGTGAGCAAAATTTGGCGGATCGCAGCAAAAAGCAGGATCTATGGTAGGAGGAAGAGAGGAAGAAGAACTGGAAGGTGGGGCAAGAGCTATCAAAAAGAGATTCTAACGTTGCCACTGAGGAGGAGAGAGTCAAAGGTAGGGAAAAGGACCTGGCTCAAACGCATAACCGCATCCACCTCCGGGAGACGGAGCTTGCCAACTGGGAGAAGCAAGTTGCTGAGCACATGCAGCAGCATGCTAAGTTGGTCGAGTGCCTTGCCCGTGAAGGTTCGGAGCTTGCGGCTGCTCGGAAGTCACTGGAGGAGCTGCGGAGCCTGAAGGAGACTAAAGACATTCAAGTGTGGGACTTCTTGGGGCGGGCCAACGATGCGCTGACACCACTAGGCTTCAGTCACGTACGTCCGGACAACCCGAAACTGGACATGGACCAAGCGCTGGTGGCCCTCAACGGTGCTGGTGGCAAACTTGACGCCATGAGCGACATCATCGTGGACAAGCTGGAGACAGAGGGGAAGACTCTGGCTACAAACATCATAGAATACGTGCTGACATGTTATGTGAGCCGAGATCCCCAATTCCCACTAGACCCGATGCTCGAAGGTCTCGTTGCTGAAGAGGAAGACGCCGCCAAGGACAGTGTCCAAGAAGTTGCCCAAAAAGTCGCTTCATTCTTCCGGAGGTCTTAGGTCCTCCAGTAGCTAGGGCATTCTTCCTTTTGCCTCTTGTAACCCCAATTTTGTAATCTTGTATTTTTGGTTGAAATACTCCTTTCGGCCTTCAATTTCACTTTGTCTTCAATATACAGTGCCGTATCTTGGTGGCCCCCTGGTACATGTGTACAATTGAAGTGTGTACATGTACCAAAGGTTGTGGTAGTATGTTGACGACTTGGATGCTTCACACTTGTAGATTTTAGGTCCGAAGTCTTCAATTCTGAGGCGTTGAACACAGGCCCCTTGGTATGGTCGGAGCTTGGTAGCTCCGACGTCATCCACTATCAACATTTTAAACATTGACGGCAGACCCATCTTGGAGGATGTCTGAGCTTAGTAGCTCCAGCGTCGTCCACTATCACTATGAATTTTTGCTTTTCCTGCACATTAAAGGCAAGAGAGAAAGTAAAATTTGTCCTCCTATCTATAAATTGGTTGTGACTTAATGTTCTTATTTGGACTTTAGATCCTAAGAAACTCAACATGATAACAAGCATTTTGAAATAATCTTTCTAGATCTGCCTTCCTTTTTAGTACTCACCCTACTGAAACCTGCCGCGGTGTAGGTAGAGCGGCATACTTAGGGTGCAGGACCAGGCTAAGCTGATACCACACTCCGGACCTATGTTGGCTTGGTGTTCAGGCAAGCAGACTATGTAGCAATGTTAAGATCCAAAAAGACTGTCAATAAGGCTTGTTATTCATGTGAACTACTTGGAACAAAGCTCAAAAAGATTTGCACAACTTCATTATAAAAGGTAGGGTAAAAATAATTTGATTTATTGAGCCTTGCACAAAAAGTAAATGCACGTGGAGTCTGTTTTCACACAACAATGCCTTTCATTATAGGTCCGAATTACAGGGGAGACAAGGACACACTTAGGGTGCTGGATCGTACTAAATGTGCTATACATCTTGTACTAGCCCAGAGCAAGTAGTTACACTTTTAGTGTTGTGACTGTCTCAAGTGTTACTTGAACTTCGCGGACCCTACCGGAGGGGTCCGGATGTTATTGCGGAGGATTTGCCCGTCTTTGTGTAATGACTCTACAACATGCATTGTGTGTAATTACAGACTCACCATCATGATTCTAAGCATAAAACTTACAGAGGAGCTCGATGTTCCAAGGATTGGGAAGCGGGGTCCCATCCTCTATTGCCAAGTGAACGCATCCTCGTCGGGATACTTTAATTACTCCGAAGGGACCCTCCCGGCTAGGGGAAAGTTTGTTCATTCCTTCACGGCTTAGTATCTTCCAAAGCACCAGGTCGCCTTCTTCAAGCTGTCGGTCACGCACATGCCTTTAATGATAGTGCCGGAGCGCTTGTTGATAACGTGCGTTCCGAGCAGCTGCTTGGAACCTTCCCTCGTCGACAAGGTCAAGGTCTTCACGCCAGAGCCTGTGTGGCTTTGTCAAAGGTCCGGACTCGTAGGGACCCCAAGGTGATCTCTGGAGGAAGGACTGCTTCAGCTCCGTCCACCAGGAAGAATGGAGTTTCCCCGGTTGACCGGCTTGGAGTTGTCCTGTTCGCCCATAATGTGGATGGAAGCTCCTCAATCAAGTTAGCTCTGTGCTTTTTCAAACGCTTATATGTGCACGTCTTGAGTCTATTTAAGATTTATGCATTTGCTCTCTCGGCTTGGCCATTGCTTGCAGGATGAGCTAATGAGGCGTAGCTAAGTTGAATGCCGAGGTCTTCGCAATATTGTTGAAATGCAACACTTGTAAATTGAGTTCCGTTGTCAGTTATGACTTTTTTGGGAACTCCAAATCTGCATATAATGGACTTCAAGAACTTGATTGCTGATTGTTTATTGATTGTTACTACTAAAGTTGCTTCTGACCACTTGGTGAACTTGTTGATGGCAACATACAGGAACCTCTAACCTCCGACGACTTTTGGGAAAGGTCCCAAGATGTCCATGCCCCACACAGCGAATGGCCCTGTAGGAGGTATCATTTGTAGCGATTGAGCCAGTGTGTGAATCTGTTTGGCGTGGAACTGACACACTTCACATTTTTTCACTATCTCAACCGCATCCTGGAGTGCTGTAGGCCAGTAAAAGCCATGTCGGAAGGCTTTACCGACCAGCGTGCGAGAAGAAGAATGGTTCCCGCACTCGCCTCTATGGATTTCCATGAGGAGCTCGCAACCTTCTTCCCTTGCAATGCACCGCATTAGGATGCCATTGGCACCACGTCGGTAGAGATCCCCTTCTACCAACGTGTATCTTTTAACAAATTTGACTATCTGGTCAGCGGAAAAATGTCTTCAGGAAGGATGTTGTCTTTCAAGTAGCTCCGGATCTCCGAGATCCATGCATCGGAACTAACTTGAGCTTCTGAGTCTTGCGTGCTGGGTTGCTCGGAGCTTCCAACATCACCTACGACTCTTGGTGGACGCCATGGTAGCAGGGCCATTGGGACCGCCAACTTCGAGGTGTTGGTCTTGCCCCCTTCGCTCAGTTCGGCAAGCTGAGCTGTTGGTTTCGACAACCTCTGGACGAAGATTCCATTAGGAGCCGGAGCTCCGATTGAGGCTTTCGTCGAGAGTTCGTCGTCTTCAGAGTTGTGAAGACGCTGAACATGATGGAGATCCAGGACTTTGAAGTTCTTCTGAAGCCTCTGGACTTCAAGAAGATAAGCAACTAATTAAGAGTTGTTGTAGGAACATTCACCTTTCACTTGTTTAATGATGAGTTGTGAATCACCCTTTACCAACATCTGTTTGACACCATAAGATAGTGCCACCTTGAGTCCAGAGATGAGGGCTTCATACTCCGCCATATTGTTGGTTGCCTTAAAATCAAGGTGTACCATGTACTTGACCTTCTCCCCGGCCGGAGCCAGGAGAAGGATTCCAACTCTGACCCACTACTTCTGCACGGAGCCATCGAAGTAGAGGGTCCATTGAGGCTCGGTTAATACTGGAACTTTGAGTTCTGGTATCTGCTCATTGTGGCCCCTAGGGTTTGATGAGAGGGAGTCCATTCCGCCACAAAGTCAGCCAAGGATTGACTTTTAATTGCTTGTATTGATACGAATTCTAGATCGAATTCGGCCAGTTCCGCTACCCACTTTGCAATGTTCCCAGTAGAATTAGGGTTATGCAAAATCGCAGGTAGTGGAAAAGAAGTTACCACTGATATTTTGTGGGCTTGGATGTAGTGACGAAGCTTCCTTGAGGCAATAAGAATTGCGTAAAGCAGTTTATGTACCTCAATGTATCTTGTCTTAGCGTCGTGTAGTACTTCACTGATCAAGTACATAGGGCGTTGGATGGTCCATACCCTTTCAGAAGGACCCGGAGCTTCCTCTCCATCGACCCAGACCTTGCTGGAGGGTCCCGGACCTTCAGTTTGTGCTTCTTGGACCCTCCCATAGGGGTTCAAATTTTCTTCTTTTTCAACCCGTATCTCACTAGGAGGATCCATATTATCTTGGTTAGCCAGCTGAACCTCTTCAGACGGAAGAGGTTGATCTCCTAGCACTTCGTTTTGAGGTTCCGTGTCTGGGAACTGAGTCCTAGTCACATCTTCAGGTGATTCAAGACCCTCCTGGAGGGGTTCGAACATTTGAATCGGATGTGGCTCTGGTCTTTCCGCAACCCATACTGACAACTTCGGTGGTTGCCAAAATGTAAAGAAGTAGAGGCTCACCAAGATTAGGAGCTACCAATATTGGTAATGTGGTGAGGAGCTGTTTCAGCTCTTGAAACGCCTTTTCTGCTTCTTCAGACCAATGAAAAGGTCCAGACTTCCTCAAGAGTTTGAAGAAGGGTAGTGCCCGTTCTGCCAATCTTGAGATAAACCACTGAGCGCAGCTAAGCATCCAGTTAGCTTCTCGACATCTTGAATGCGGGTTGGTGGCTGTATTTCTTCTATAGCCTTGATCCTTGCCAGATTTGCTTCAACTCCTCGGTGAGTCACCATGAACCCCAGAAGCTTTCTGGAGCTAACTCCGAAGACACACGTGTCTGGGTTCAGCTTGGTGCGCATAGTGTGCAGCTTGTCGAAGACGACTTGTAAGTTGTCAAGGAGTGACTCCTTGTTTTTGATCTTCACGACAATGTCATCAACATACACCTCCACCAAGTCTCTAATTAGCTCTCCAAATGTTTTGTACATAGCTCGCACAAATGTTGAAGCAGCATTTTTAAGACCGAATGGCATGTGAGTATAACAATACAATCCATCTACTCTGATGAAGGCAGTATGCTCTTCATCTTCCTTAGACATTTGGATTTGATGATATCCAAAATATGCATCTAAGAAACACAGTAGCTCACACCCGGAGGTGGAGTCCACTATCTGATCTATTCTATGTAGTGGAAATGGATCCCTTGGACATGCCTTATTTAAGGTGGTGTGGTCGATACACATCCGAAGCTTCCCGCCGGCCTTGCGTACAACAACTGGGTTTGTTAGCCATTTTGGATGGAAGACTTCCCGGATGAATCCAACTTCGAGCATCTTATTTATTTCCTATCGGATGAAGTTTTGTCGCTCGATTGATTGCTTTCAGGGCTTCTGGTGTACAGGCCATGCGTCTGGGTAAATCTTCAGATTTTGCTCAATCACCTCCCTAGGGATCCAAGGAATTTGTGGCGGTTGCCAGGCAAACACGTCGACATTAGCCCAGAGGAAAGTGATGAGCGTGAGTTCCTATTTGTGGTTCAGACCCCCCGATATTCGGGTAGTCTAAGCAGTATCAGAACCAATTTGGACAACTTTGACGAGAATGTCGGCGTCGCCGCTTGGTTGCACACAAGGTGCGGAGGTAGAGCCTTTGTGACGAATGCTTGGAGGATTTGGAGCTGGCTCCTTAGCAGATGCTTCCTCTTGTGCTATGTTATGCGCATAGAGTTCTTCTAGTGCAGTAACTCGTGCGGTATGGTCTTCGCGGATCCGGAGAACGCCCATGGGTGTTGGCATCTTCAATACCAAGTAACCATAATGGGCAGCAGCTATAAACTTGTATAAAGCTGGTCTACCCAAAGTGGCATTGAAAGGCAGACTGATCTGCGCAACTGGGAGTATAATGGAACCAAGAGGAGTAATGGTTCCCGGACCTACTCCAGAGAAAGGTCGGGATGGGCGAAGGTCTGAAGGCCGAAGCTAAAGCTTAACGAAAGCTTCAAGGCTTATGAGGTGTAGCTCAGAACCTTCGTCCACCATTACATCGTGGATGTGAATATTGTTAATGGTGGGTGAAACCATCAACGGGAGTTGGCCAACCATGATCATGTTTCGGGGGCAATCCAAAGCATCGACAATGACAGGTGTATCCATCCACTTCTGATGTGGTTCTGCCTTAGTGGCGATGGTGTTCAAGGTCTTCTGACGTTCGCTGTCAGAGACGTCAGAATTGACGTCAACAGTGTTGTAAACGGATTTCGAGACCTTTTTGGCGTCCTGGAAACCTAGCTCCTCTTCAGCCGGAGCTTCGTCGACTTTTTATTTTCCTTCCCTTTGACTGAAAGGAGCTTCTTCGCGACGCTTGTTATAGCGTTCGGCAAGGTTCTGAACCTCCCGGCATTCTTCCAAGCTGTGTTGGTTCATCTTGTGAATCGACATCATGATTTGGGACTGCTGCTATCTTCTGATGAAGGTCAAGGTCGCTTCTCGGGGCGTGGCCCCCAGTTTCGAGGAGCTGCAGTAGCAGCAGCTGGAGTGCTGGCCGACGACTTCTTTTTGCCATTGGGCTTATTTTTCTTCTTCCCACTACCGGAGGTAACTTCTTCAGTTTTGGAGGACTTCTAGTTGGCCTCCGAAGCTGTCTTGGAGTGCATTTCGTGGCCCTCCGCAGCCCTAGCACATTTGACGGCTAGGCTGAAGAGTTCTGTGACGCTGGTAACTTCTTTAATGGCCAGCTTCTCTAGCATCTTCTTATCTCGAATAACCTGTCTGAATGCAACGATAAAAGAGGAGCTCAAGATTGAAGGAATGGTATTTCGTACCTGAGAAAACTGTTGGATAAAGGATCGTAGCGATCCCCTAGATGTTTACTTTACATCAAACAAGTCCAATTCAGTGTCGGGCCGGGTGTAGGAGCTCCCGAATTTGGCAGTGAATTGTTGGCACGGTTCCGCCCAACTATTAATGGAGTCGGGTGGAAGACTCAAGAACGAGGACCTTGCAGTCCCAATTAAAGCCACTGGGAAGTGATTGGCCATTACAGCCTCATCACCCCTTGCTGTCAATATGGCAGTAGAGTAGATTTGATGAAATTTGGCAGGGTTGACAGTCCCGTCGAATTTTTCTGGTAATTGGGCCCTGAAATTCTGTGGCCACCTGACCATACGTAAATACATGGCCAGGGCTGAACAGCCTCCTCCTACACACTGAGGAGCAGGGTTATCCCGAGCTTCTCGCCTTTCACGAGCGCGTTCAATATGGACACGGTCGTCCTGCTGCCGGTAATGGTGATCCAGTTCCGACCATAGGTCATGAGTCGAAATCCTGGTAATTGTGTGGGTGCGTCGCGCCCTGGGAGGCAACGAAGTCACCTGCTGAGATGCAGCATGTCTCCTCTATTGTATGACTTGCGGACCAAGTTGATCGGACAAGGTCCATCGTTGTGAAGGTGCTCGTCCTGAAGGGGGAGGACCTTGGTTGAAGATGCCTACAGTTGCAGCTGTGACCAGATGGTCAACATCAACCCTCCACTGCTCCATAGCACCCTGGGGTGCACCTGGAGGTGGTGGGTGTTGTAGAAGAGCTCACGCAGCAATGAGCGCGTGCTTAGGGTTGTTGTTTGCCCATGAAGTGATCGACGTAGATGTCCCATCTTGTTGACCAGCATTGTTTGCTGGAACAGATGATGGTTGTGGTGCCCCAACACCTGCTAGAACAATGGCACCTGCCGGTTGTTGGACGTTGGAGGGATTGCCTCTGACAAGTTGCCCAGCTTGGTTGCCATTGGAGAATCCAGCAGCTGAATTCACCATCTTGTGATCTCAATATTGCACTCCCCTACCTGGCACGCGAAATGTCGAAGTGTTTGATAGGACACTTCCCCTGGACCCGCTGAGAAGCAGCCCGCGGAGGTTCTTTTATGCTTCGGGAACGCAGAGATCAAGATCAAGATGATGACACCATAGATTTACGTGGTTCGGGCCGCCTGAGCGTAACACCCTACTCCACGGGGTTTGTGCTGTTGTATTGTTGTTGGTATTTCTTAACACCAGAGAGTTATACGCAAGCGCAAGGAAACACTGTTGTAGCACTTCCCCTTAAGGAGTAATCCCAAGGGTATCGAATCTAAAGAACGTGTGTGCTAATCTTTCGAACTAGCTCACCCAAGGACACAAAGTTGTTTCGTAGGCAAGGAACAAAGAGGAATTCAAAGTATAGATCCTAATTCAAGGTAGTTTGCAGTAGATGCTTGCTCCAGGCATGGGCTTACGCCTAGCAATACTAGGATGACTCCCGCCAAGAGCCTATTGCATAGCCGAACGTGGAGGATTACGAAGGACAGATAGGGCTGTCACCACCTACTACCTACCTCTTCAATCCGTGGGTCTACGATATATCCAATGATGATTTATAACCTAAGCACCACACTTACGTTCTAAATCACTACTCTAGTTGTTTCGAACACAAAGCTACAACTAGAGCCTCTAATGAATTAAAGCAGTGAACCCACAAGTAACTACTTGTGCAAACTACTAAGAATAAAAGATCAAACTTGTATTGAATTCACAATGGCTTACTTGATTTAGTAAAACCTTTGTAGGGGTACAAGTGTAGAAGAGGGACTTGACAAGCCCAAGCCTCCTTCTCCTAGACTCTTCACCACACTCTCCTTATACTTTGGTAGCCTCTAGGACTACTCTAAACCTTTGGAGTGTAGCACTATTCTCAACTTTTGGTGTGTGTGAGAAGTGAGGTGAGGGGGTCTATTTATAGGTGGAGAAGGGTCGGTTCTCGCCATAATTTACGCGCGAATCAGTCACCATTGACCTCAGGGAGCTGGGAGGAGCCAACACGTGTTGTTTGACCGAGTTTGTCGCCAGGAAGAGGTCGGCCAACCAGGGGGTTCGGCCGACCTGGTCAAGGCTCCCCTCGGGGAGTGCTTCTTCTAGGTGGCTTCCAGGTGGGTCCTCTTGATATATATCGATGCAACACCAGTGGATCTCCTTGCATTCTTCTGTTTGTGGGTCATTTGATCCATGTGTTGCCATGTGTCATCGCCTGATTCGTTAAAATCCATTTTCATGGATTCATCTCTACATGTTTTGGTATGTTGGGTAATAATTCACCTGCATACAAATAGACACCAACACTTGTGGAATTGGGTTAGTGTATAACCCTACCACTAGGTTTTGTGTTTCTTTTATGCACATTATGAGGTGAATTGACGGTCAAAATGTGGTACTTAAGGACCGTCAACAAACTCCCCCACACTTAGTCCTTTGCTCGTCCTCGAGTGAAGTCAAGAAGAACTAGAGTGTTTTCATGAAATTTCTATAAGGTAGAAAATAAGGATACTAGATATTTCAACTTATACCTGAATTCATGGATTCCCTTTGTGTATGTGGCTACCACATCAATCTTGGGTGTTTGAAAAGTGGAACAGTTAGAATGAAGTTCCCTTGGATCATTCTCTGCTGAAATGATTAGGCAATTGCTATATTTGAAAGTCATAGGAACTTTTGCCTTTGCCTTCTCGATTGGAATCTCTCAAATCTCTCAAAGTGTTTGAGTCCTCACCATGGCATGTTTTGCCAATTCTTGTCCCTATACTAAAAGTGGCTATATCTGGAGCTTGGTAGGGATGAATGTGGCACACATTTGCAATTCATATGTTACTAAGTCAAAAACTTGATCCTATGAGAGACTTATGCAATGAACAAAGTGAAGAGAAAATTCTTGTGCACATGAATGAAAAGGAGGGGTGAGGTGATAACTCCCATGAATTTGCTCTCTCTTAAGGATGAAACATGGCTACTTTTTTTTAGCACTCTTACTCTTTTTCAAGAGTGGATGCTTTTTCTTTTTCTTGTATCCATGTCTTCTACTCCTTTTTATTTTTAGAGATGCTTTCATTTGTATTGTCTGGAGTTTCTTTTTGGCAGATGGGTGATCGATGGATGCAAACTCTCAATGTAAGAAATTTTGCATGAATGGAGTGCACAAGAGTTTTCACTTCAAAAAGATCATGCATGTCACTCAATTGGGTCACAAGTTTGACAAAGTTCAATGAAAAGCATAGTGGCATATGCTTGTGGTTTTCAATGAATATATCATATGGCCTTGGTAGGTATATAAATTTCCAATGAGAGGATTAGGCAAAGTTCAACACTTCAAATATTTACAAGTGTCAAAATCAATTTCAAGAAAAAGATGGTTTCTAAAGAACTCATTTACACTATCACACTAGTCAAATACCTAGATGATGTTTTTTCCTAATGAATTATGGGAATCATAAACAAGGTAATGAATTGAAATGTAAAGTATTCAAATTTTCAGCTTAAGCAAATTCTTGACTACCAAATTTTATTTCAATTTGTTGAGTTGATTCATTTTAGTTATGCAATGGAAAATATGAAATCAACTCAAACAACAGGGTAGCGCATAAAAGTGGGGATAGGAAATCCAAACCGATTTTCTGGAGCGAAACGGAGTCGTACAGAGCAGAGCACAGGTCGGCCGACCAGGGTGTTCGGCCGACCTCCTGTTGGCTTTGTTGTGGCTCTGTTTTGTCAGGTCATTTTGCTCATTCGGTCACGACGTGTTTTGATATGCAACACTAATTTTTCACGTCAGGATTTCGTGACTTGGGGACATGTTTCCCCCACACTTTTTTCCTAAATTTTTATTCAGCAAAATAAACTAAAGGGGGAACTTTACCGGTGTTAGATGAACCGGTAAGTTCACTTTATTGAAATCAAAATATGGGGATGCTTACATTATTCAACCTAGCTTTGGAAAACAAATGATTGCAAAAGAATAAAAATTCTAAGTAGTAAGCATCCTATACTATCGGGCGAGGGAAGTTTTGTCGTTGGCCGGCGTAATGTCTCCGCTCAGGTTGAAGGTTGAGCTGGAGGAGGTGTGAGGCACAATATTCTTGTCAGCCATGATGAGGACAGGAGGAGGAGGATGATTCAATGAGGTGTACAACTTTCCTCTCCGTTTCCGTACTTTAAATAGGCGGGGAACGACACGTTTCACCGAGGATTTTGTGGAAAATATTGAGGAGGATCAACACGAGAAAACAGAACGCGAACGGCGTGAAGCGAGTGTCGGCGTACCCTAGGGTTCGGCCGAACCGCTTCTGGCTCTGTTCGGGCCACATTTTCTCGGGTCGATTAAATGGGCCTCATAGATGAAGAATTGGATGGGCCCATTAGTTGGACGTGGAGGATTTTAATAGAATTGATAGAAATGGCATGGAAATCGATTTGATTTACGACGTCAAATTCTTTTTCTGTATCCTTCTGGGAATCGAGAAATAATTTGAGTCAATGTCCATTCACACTGAATAGTTGACCGTCATCACCTTGGAGTGTGATTGCTCCATGGGATGAAGTCTCTACTACAGTGAAGGGTCCTTCCCATTTACTTCTAAGCTTCCCATGTCCAAAGAGTTTAACCCTAGAATTAAAGAGTAAAAATTTATCTCTAGGTTTGAACTCTTTCGGCGTAATCCTCTTATCGTGCCATCTTTTGGTTCTCTCTTTATAAATCCTGGCAATATGGTACGCCTTATATCTCCATTCCTCCAACTCAGAGATTTGCTTCAATCGGTGACTTCCAGCTTCGTCAAGGTTTATGTTCCACCGCCTGATGGCCCAATACGCTCTATGTTCCGATTCTACAGGAAGATGGCAAGTCTTCCCATAGACAAGTTGGAAAGGAGACATGCCAATATGTGTCTTGTAGGCGGTACGATATGCCCACAATGCATCAGGTAGCTTTTGCTTCCATCCCGTTCCCATTTCCAAGACAGTCTTTTGCAGGATATTCTTAATTTGCTTATTAGATGTTTCTGCTTGACCACTTGTCTGTGGGTGGTATGGGGTAGCAATGTTATGATGGACTCCATGTTCCCTTAGAAAGTTCCAAAAAGTCTTATCTATGAAATGAGACCCTCCATCACTTATGATCATACGGGGAGTTCCAAAGCGTGGGAAAATGATCTCATGGAACATTTTCCTTGCTTGCTTGGAATCAGCATTTTTGCATGGCAATGCTTCTACCCATTTTGAAACATAACCGACAGCAACCAGAATATACTCGCAATCATAAGACCTAGGAAAAGGACCCATGAAAACAATACCCCATACATCAAATAATTCCACTTGGAGATTGTATGTTAGGGGCATCGCATCGCGAGCACAGATTCCTCCATGCTTCTGGCATTTCCAACATCTACGAATGAATTAATTGGTATCTTCATACATTGAAGGCCAATATAATCCACTCTGCCAGATCTTTGCCTGAGTACGGTAAACACCGTAATGACCATCATAGGGGCCAGCATGGCATTTCTCTATAATTTTGGTGCCTTCGATTGATGGGCCACACCTTCTAAGAAGGCCATCGACACATACTTAGTAGAGGTAAGGGTCATCCCAAAGGTGTCTATGACTCTCATAAAAGAGTTTCTTTTTGTTCTTCCCTGGTGGTATGTATCCCGTGACCATAAAGTTGACGATATCCGCGTACCAAGGGTGAGAGTTTGTCACCTTGAGGAGCATATCTCGTAGGAAGTCATTGATAGGTACGTCCAGGATTTGTGTGACTTCCATACGTGAAAGATGATCTGCTACTGAATACTCTACTCCTTTCTTATCTCTTATTTCCAGATCGAATTCTTGGAGTAGAAGAATCCATCAAATTAGCCTGGGTTTAGCGTCCTTTTTGGTAAGCGGATATTTCAAAGCAGCATGGTTTGTGTAGACTATGACCTTTGCTCCAACCAAATAGGATCTAAACTTGTCGACAGCAAAAACTATTGCTAGGAGCTCTTTCTCAGCTGTGGCATAATTGAGTTGGGCTCCTGTTAGAGTTTTGCTAGCATAGTCTATTGCTTGATGCTTTTTATCTTTGGTTTGGCCCAAGACCGCACCAACAGCAAAGTCACTGGCATCACACATGATTTCGAATGGCAGCGTCCAATCAGGAGGTTGGATAATTGGAGCTGAAATGAGTGCCTTTTTGATTATATAAAATGATTTAAGGCATTCATCATCAAAATCAACGGGAGCTTCTTTAGCTAATAGTTTGGTGAGGTGTCTAGCGATTTTGGATAAATCCTTGGTAAATCGTCAGTAGAACCCCGCATGACCTAAAAAGTTGCGGATTCCCTTAACATTGATAGGAGGTGGAAGTTTTTCAATAACTTCAATCTTATCCTTGTCCACCTCTATCCCTCTCTTGGACACCAAGTGTCCAAGAAAAATGCCTTGCTGAACCATGAAATGGCACTTTTCCCAATTATGCACAAGGTCCTTCTCCTGGCATCTTTGTAAGACCCTATCTAATTTTTCCATACAATGATCAAAAGTTTTTCCATAGATGAGAAATCGTCCATGAAAACTTCCATGATATCATCAATCATGTATGAAAATATAGACATCATGCATCTCTGGAAAGAGGCAGGAGCGTTACACAGTCCAAAGGACATACGCCGATAGGCATAGGTCCCGTAAGGACATGTGAACGTGGTCTTACATTGATCATCGGGATGGATAGGGATTTGATGATATCCCGAATACCCATACGGAAACAAAAGTAGGAATGTTTTGCCAATCGCTCTAACATCTCATCGATGAAGGGCAATGGAAAACAGTCTTCCCTTGTTGCCTTGTTATGTTTTTGGTAGTCAATGCACATCCTCCATCCCGTGATAGTCCGTTGAGGAATTAATTCATTCTTCTCGTTTTTAACGACCGTCATACCTCCCTTCTTAGGCACTACTTGAACTGGACTTACCCATTCACTATGAGGAACAGGGTAAATAATCCTGGCATGCAGTAGTTTCAATACTTCTTTCTTGACAACTTCCCGCGTCGCATAATCGCCTTTGAGGTTCCCTTGAAGGGACACTCTCAGAGTCAATAGGAATACGATGGGTGCATAACGCTGGACTAATTCCCTTGAGATCCAGAAGTGAATATCCAAAAATAGCTCTATGCCTTTCTAACATGGCTATGAGTTTGAGCATTTCATCATCTGAAAGCTTGTCACTTATGATGATAGGGGCTTCAAAATCGCCATTTAGAAAGGCATAAAATAGGCCTGAAGGTAGAATTTTGAGCTCAACAGGAGGTTTTGGGGAAGGCTCTTCTTTTGGTAATTCTATTTCCTCGTGAAATTCATCCTCCTCTTGGATAAAGTCTTCTTCTCCTTCAATTTCAGGGGGTTCTAGAAATTGAAGAGTCCTAACCTCGTCCATTGGCTCATCTTGGATGGGAGATTCTGCAGATGTGTTCTTCGAATGCAGAATAGGCATTAAGAAATTTCTCCCTCCAAGATTGATATTGAGGCTTCCTTCCAAAGGAACTTCCATGAGAAATTTCTCTATGGGAATCCCTATCATGATGTCGAAATCTTTGATTTCAAACACGTGAAAATGTAGGTGAGCCTCAACATCTTTGTGTCTAACAGACACTTGTTGCAGAACCCCACATCCTTCAAGAATGGTTCCAAATAAATCTCGAAAGGATTTGCGTGTTGGTGCCAATGGCACATCGCCAAGAATAGCGAGAGCACAAGAATCAGAAATGAGATTTGCTCCATTAGTAGGGTCGTATAGGATTCTCATTGGTGTCCCTCTAATAGAACATAAAATGGTAGCCAAAGGTGAGGTTATTCGAAGAATTACGGGTGAATTCTCAATTTCAGCTGTCCACTCTCTGCTTAGGATAGAGGTCAACTCCTTGATCGTCTGACGGACGAACACCCCGTCAAGTGAATCAGGTGGAGTTGGTGGCAATGATGGTTTCCTATGGCAACAATACTTCGAGGTATTTCCATAATCTTCAAAAAGCTCTTCCTCGAAGTAAAATAGAAACTGCGAGGGTTGAATTTCTTCTACCTTCGTAGTCTCAGGTACAGGAGAGGCTTCTTCAGGCAAGGCTTGGGGTAAACAAGAAATGGGTTCATCCTTGTCCATGGGTGTATCCTCCATTCTTTATACGACTTCCTCTTGGGGAGGCTCATTAAGACCCATAATGAAGGAAGAATTTTCTAGAATTTTGTCCAAAAGAGCCTTGCCTTCTTCTGGAGTCTTAGGGAGTAATGATCCTCCAGCCATCATGTCATGATATAGGGCAGACTCTTTGTTCAATCCCATGAAGAAATGTTGCAAAAGCATTGGATCAGGGATTAACAAATCTGGACCAAAATTTTTCAAAAGAGAAAATTTGTCCCAAGCTGCTCCTATGGATTCCTTCTCCATCTGCTGGAAGCATAGTATTTCCTTTCGTAAGGAAACAATTCTGGCAATTGGAAAGAAAGCAAGACAAAATTTGTCTTGTAATTCACTCCAATCACCGTTTGTCTTCCCAACATAGTGGTTGCACCATTGTTTGGCTTTTTCCTTGAAGGGAAAAGGAAACAACTTCCATTTGAGAGTTTCCTGTGTCATACCTTTGATTAGAAGGCATGAACACAGTTGTTCGAACTCTCGCAGATGGTGGTAAGGGTTTTCACAATCCGTTCCTGAGAAGAATTGTTCCCGAACCATGGCTATAAAGCAAGGGCGAAGTTCATAGCTGGTTGAACAAATAGGTTCCGCCAAAGGCGGTGGCTCACAGAACTTGCCCATCGGATCAAAGTAAGAAAGAATGGTGGGTTTCTCCATTTATATGGTGGTGGTAAGGTAAGAATAAGAAAGATAAGATGGTAGATAAGGGGGATATGATACGAGGGTGGTCTTGGTTCGAAGGTTAACAGCAACCGTTCCCCAGCAACAGCGCCAGAAATGCTTGTTGGTATTCCTTAACACCACAGAGTTATCCGCAAGCACACGGAAATACCATTGTAGCACTTCCCCTTAAGTATATTCCCAAGAGTATCGAATCAAAAGAATGTGTGTGCTAATCTTTCGAACTAGCTCCCCCAAGGACACAACGTTGTTTGGTAGGCAAGGAACAGAGAGGAATTCAAATTATAGATCCTAATTCAAGGTAGTTTGCAGTAGATGCTTGCTTCGGGCACGGGCTTACTCCTAGCAATACTAGGATGACTCCCGCAAAGAGCCTATAGCATAGCCGAACGTGGAGGATTACAAAGGACAGATAGGGCTGTCACCACCAACTGCCTACCTCTTCAATCGGTGGGTCTACGAGATATCCACTGATGATTTATAACCTAAGCACCACGCTTACTTTCTAAATCCCTACTCTAGTTTTTTTGAACACAAAGCTACAACTAGAGCCTCTAATGAATTAAAGCAGTGAACCCACAAGTAACTACTTGTGCAAACTACTAAGAATAAAAGATCAAACTTGTATTGAATTCACAATGGCTTACTTGATTGAGTAAAACCTTTATAGGGGTACAAGTGTAGAAGAGGGACTTGACAAGCCCAAGCCTCCTTCTCCTAGACTCTTCACCACACTCTCCTTCTACTTTGGTAGCCTCTAGGACTACTCTAAACCTTTGGAGTGTAGAACTATTCTCAACTTTTGGTGTGTGTGAGAAGTGAGGTGAGGGGGTCTATTTATAGGTGGAGAAGGCTCAATTCCCGCCTTAATTTACGCGCGAATCAATCACCATTGACCTCAGGGAGCCGGGAGGAGCCAACACGTGTCGTTTGACTATGTTTGGCGCCAGGAAGAGGTCGGCCGACCAGGGGGTTCAGCCGACCTAGTGAAGGCTCCCCTCGGGGAGTGCTTCCTCAAGGTGGCTTCCAGGTGGGTCCTCTTGATATATATGGGTGCAACACCAGTGGATCTCCTCGTATTATTCTGTTTGCGGGCCATTTGATCCATGTGTTGCCATGTGTCATCTCCTGATTTGTTGAAATCCATTTCATGGATTCATCCCTGCATGTTTTGGTATTTTGGGTAATAATTCACCTACATACAAATAGACACCAACACTTGTGGAATTGGGTTAGTGTATAACCCTACCACTATGTTTTGTGTTTCTTTTATGCACATTATGAGGTGAATTGACTGTCAAAATGTGGTTCTTAAGGACTGTCAACAATTGTGAGCTAGTCAGCTGGGATCAGGTCGAATCAGATGTCCCCCGATGTTCGTGCGGTACAACCCTTTTATAGTTCTAAGGACTGACCGTTACAAAGCTTGCCTGGCCCGACATATGGCCCTGGCGTATTTGATGACCTAATACACTGTCTAAAGAGTTAAGTATTATTAGCTGTCTGATAACGTGCCTTAATGGCTTCCTTATCCCTATTAACAATGCACTTATCGTGTGTCATTTATACGGCATTAATGACACGTTATCAGGCCTTGTAACTGCTGCTTTAATTGTCCTTGAATGTTTGTAATCGACGTGATCTGCTTGTATTTTTGTTGGCAATGAATGTCAGGAGGCTCCACACGTGGAAAATTTGGAGCTTTCCCTTGCGGGAGGGTAGGTCCGGGGTCATTGTATAGGTGTCATCACCGGAGCTCCTCTCTGACGGGGGCTAGGTCCGGGGTTCTTGTACATGTGTAGTCGCCGGAGCTTCCCTTGGTTGGGAGTTTAGTTACGGTCTTCTTTTACACGTGTAAACCCGGGAGCCAGCCATGTGAGGGGAGCGGGTCCGGTGCAACATGACATGTGGGACTTGCAAGGGCCTTTGACTCTGGCGGGTGGAACTTTCTTGCACTTTTTGCTGTATCACAAGGTATCCGGTACATAGGGTACCGACATGCATTGTTACAAAATTAATAACAAATATATTACCTTACCACCTAAAGTAACTATGCTAATATCAGTTCTTGTGTGGGCCTATTACCGAATTCACACTCGTAAGTCTATAGTTTTCAAAATATGTTCCTTTTCAGGTGTGTTATTTTCAATATAGCTCTAATACCAGCTTGTGAGGACCAGGGTCATGATATTCTAGGAATCACATTAGATGGTATCGTGCAATGTGACACCTAATATCACAACACAGAAAAGAACACAAAACATGTAACATAAAAACTCATGTAACAATATTATCTGATTTTTACATCAAAACTAAATACGACAGTGAAAGTATTCATAATGCTCTCTCGAACCTACACTACAACAGAAGTGGTCATATCCAGCCCACGGATACTCCACTCTAGCAACATAGAATTGAAGCAGCGGTGAATTCTTGCAAAATATGTAATATACAACCGTGCGCATAAAGCTCAGCAAGACCTAATTGTCTCACCTAAGAACACGAAACTCTACATGTTGGAAACATAGGACTGGAATTTAAACTGCAATAGGTAACTGTTCACTATTAGTAGATCCTTGCTTCAGTTTTATAGTAGCATTTGAAGTCCTTTTGCTCGACAACATCAATAAATCCACAATAAAACAAGAAACACTTCCGCCATGATGTTGTTGGACCAAGGTTACACATGCTTTGCAAGTTAACTATTCAATAAACTAAATTTAGTTGATACTACTTCTAATCCACATGAGTTACAATATCAGGATTTATCATACAACATATTCCATTAATCTATAAGTTCTTACTACATCACATCATAGTGAATAAGTATTGGTCACTGCGAGTCATGGTGATTCGAATCAAAAACACCCGGCTTGCACGACACACACGCCCATCTGAAAGATTATCAACCAGTTCCATTCATGTGATGTATGGAAACCTTTCATGAGACACCCTAGTATTGAACCGGTCCCACAATTCTGAAAGCAAGCCCCACCTACGGGAATGCTGCAGTGGCCACTAGTTTCCTGTTGTTGTGCTGTGTCTCGGACAGTGGGGTATGCCTCAACACGCAGGTTAACAAGTTACATCAGATTTCATGGACCACTGCGACAAGTATGCATCTTGTAGAAGTTCAAACTTAACCTACGGGGCCGCATACAGTACAGTCCTTAATCCACACAGACAGGAGCTATACTTACAGAACCATGTTCTTGAGCATCCTAGCCTTCCTTGCCAGTCTCAGGTTAACCATTAATGTGAATCAATGCCAAAGCTTCCAATTCTATTCCACTTTACCAATTTCACCAGTAGGTCATCGCCTACTTAAGTTATACCGTTCGATCTCTATTCCATCCATTTCATCATCTTTAGCCTAGCATCCCTAATCATGTAAAGTTCTATTTACCCATAGACTCCAAAGATTTTTGGGTCATCACTAGACTTAAAGCAAAAGTCCATTGTAACCACAATATAAATTATAAAAGCAAAACTTGTTAACAACTTAAATGCAAATCGGGGCTTGCCTTTGGTTGCAAACTAATCCCCTAAATCAAGGAGTCAGTGTCTTCATCCGGTGAAGCTTCTCATCCATTCTCTTCATCACATACACTTGTTGTTGCTTTGGACAACTTTGCTTGCAGCGGTTTCCATGCAAGTCCTTCTCCTCCGAGTTGTGCTCATCGATATCCATTCGTCTGTTGCTCTATCGATATGATTATACATATAAGCAATCAAAAGTGTGATTTTGTATTTGAAAGTAAAGGACTCTAATGAATCCGCGGACAAGTACAAACTATGCAGAGAATGCTTTAAAATGTTTTTTTAGTTTTGCTGGAATCAATTGGGAGATTTTTCCAATTAAATCGGGATTATTAAATGGATTATTAGGGTTTTAACCAACACAGAGCAATATCACTATAAATTCCTAATGTTTCTCTGATTAGACAACTTTGAAACTTTATGTCTGAATTACTAGGTATATAAAGGCCATGTTTGGCACAATTGTAATTTGTTGAGAAGCTGACTTCTTTGTGACTGCTAGGAGAAGCAGTTGTCCGTGGAAGTTGTTGTAAATACAAGTTTAGTGTTCGGCAGTCTGCTTTTTAAGTTGTTGATTTCCTGTTATGAACTAAGAAATGTCTGAATTGCCCATGAAATGTCCGAATTGCCGATGATGTTTTTTTGATGTTTATATTTATGAAGTTTGATTTACTTGTTATGTTTTTTTACATAATCCAAACTATATAATATTCATACATATGAGAAAAATAATATAACATAAGTTTATAAAAGCATAACATAAAGCTTTGTAATAGTGGAAATGAATGAATTGCCGATGATGATTTTTTATGTTTATATGTATTTACTCTAAGTTAATTTTATATTATATTTTTTTCCATATAATGCAAACTATTTACTATTCATACAAATGAAAAATAATGTATAGTAGGCCTACAAAATCATAAAATAAAGTTTCATCAGAGAAAAAAAATACAAATACTTCATCTGCAACATAGATACTCAACAAGACACAACCACATGTGTAAAAGCCCTAATTTCCATAATGCAAACTTCAGTTAGGACTAAAAAAATTATTGAATGGTAAATAGAAATAAATAGGAAATGAGGAAATAAATTAATTCAAACTCCAAAAGAGGGAATTCAAAAAAATAAATTTAGCTACTGTTCAAATGAAGTTAACATGAAGATTTGAGTTGACCATTGGATTCAAAATATTTCAAATAGCCTCCCTGCAAACTTTCATAATTTTTGAAGCAAGTTTGCTATTTAATTCAATAGCTACATTGAATTTTTCTCAAATTCAAACTCATGTTTGAATTCAAATGGAACTTTGTCAAAACAACAATCTGAATTCAAAATCAAATTCTCCATGATTAATCCAGCCTTCACACAAATATCTAGCAAATTTTCGACAGAATTAGGACGTAGAAGTGAATGAGCAAGGATGAGGATGAGGGAGGGAAGTGGGACCCACCTGTCATTGGAAGAGTTCTATGTTCTTCCTTCCCAGGGTGCCACCACACCTCATGCATTTGGCCACCGAGATGCTTTCTTCCCTGCTTGCCTCCAGCTGCATCCAGCACGCCCTGAGCTCCAACTTATCTTCCCCCAAGCCCCAAAGTCAAGCACTTCACCGTTGCTTCATACCCTGCGCCAGATTTCGCCCACCGACGAGTTCTTCCCCTCCCACTCAAAATTCAGCAAGGATCATCGGTATGGAGCTGTTTACTTTGCAGCCTATCATTGCTCCACGTCTTGCGCACCTATTTGATCAATCCCTCGTGCAGTTTGAGCCTCCCCAGCGGTGGACAAGGCGATTTGCCGGCCATCGTGCTTTGCTTTTCCCTGTCGCTCCTCTGTTCACTGTCGAACCAGCGCTACACGCCGTTTTTCATCCCCGACCTTGAAGAAAAAGGTTCGCTATAGTACCTAGAATCTGCTCATTATGTTTCAACCCCTGCCATCCCTCCTAGATCGGTCTAAATTTGTTTTCCACGTTTGATTATCTCTCATGGCCGTGTGATTTTATGTTCCTCATGTTCCTACGCACCTTCTCAAAGAAAAAACGAAGAGATTCACTGAGTAGATAGTTGGGAAATCAAGATTTCCTACCCGCCGGCCAGAAAACATGACCTCACCATCGAATGCATATTTTCCCAACCTTTTCATTGTTTCGGAATACCCTATCAGCATCCTTAGGTCTCTAGCAACATATTAAAGTTTACCCTGAGCAAAATAATGCACCATAGGGTCTGGCCAACATGACCAAACCCTAGCTCTGTTTGTCGCCGCCGCACCGCCATCTCCGGCCGCCAATAGCCGTCAGGAACCTTACCGTCGTGCTCTCTGTCAGATTTTAGGCGGGGGCAGCAAGTTTGGAGGGCTGGCATGCCCTAGAACAGCCACCGGCGAGTGCACGCCGTCAAGCGCCACCGCGCGCCGCGCCTCAGCACTGTTGTCGCGAGGTTGAAGAAGACCCCATGGGGCCCGACCGTAAGCCTAATGAGCGTGCGCCCCGGATCTTCTGCGGCTTAGCGATCGGGTGTGGCTACAACCCTGAACCGTAGCCCCGTGTGGCTTGAATGCCAATGGTCCATTTTAAACCCATGGGGCCCACTGTTTAATTTAAACTTTTCTATTTAGATTTAGTTCCATATTTTGATCCAACTTTGAAAATCCATATCTCCTAGAATACTTGTCCAACAATTCTCAAATAAATTTTGTTGGAACCAGGATGAGTTGTATTTTCAAGTGGTGCACTTGGATCTGTATGAAAATCCATAAATTATTCTCAATAATTCCATAAACAAATGCTATTGGATTTAATTACTGGTGCTCCATTCATTCAAAAACTCTCTAATTTGTCCACATCATTCCAAATAACTCAATTGAGTTCTAGTAAAAATTTCAGGTCCATTTGAGTTCATTTTAATAGGAAAATGGTGTTTCCGATCTCTATGTACCTACAAATTCCAAAATGTCCAAAAACATTTCAGCAAATTGTCCAAACTTCTAAATTCAATATCTCACAGTAGAATGGTAAGAAAATTGTGAAACCAATTTGTTTGAGTCACTATTGACCTTATATAAACAGAACACCAACTTTTGGCCATGTTAAAATCCCAGATTGCCCATGAAAATTCTAGAAATGTTTATATACATTGAATTTTATACAACAGAGACTTCCACGAACTTAGCCCAATTTTTTCCATCACCTCACCCATAGTGCCTTGTGTACACTGTAAAATTTCCAGAACCAGTGGCCTTTATTTAATATACTTAACTATATTTCCTATCAGCTATGTAATAATACCAATATTGATTCACTTGCATTATTCTTTGCATATTGAATAGTTGACGAGCTCGAGGAGACCCCGGAGCCATTGGAAGCCATCAACCCAAAGACTAACGTTAACCCCATCTTGCAGCCAGGCAGGCCTCGGTTTGCATTTAACAGCATTTTAAACTTTGATTTGAATTACACTATATGGGTTAGTATGTATGTGCACTAAGTCTAGGTTGCTTGGAGTTTTCCACATGTATGACCAGAGAACCCATTAGAGAAAGGTAGATTGTTAAGTCCTCGATGTGTTCATTCTATACTTAATGGTATACTTGCTTCGGTACAAGTCGAATAGTTAGAATCTACTCACGAGTTCAGGAATTGGGTTCACACGGAATTGGTTGAGTGAGAGATTCATCATTTGGTTAAATATGAGACCGGACATGGAGTAGGAGGAGCAGGACATAGGGGCTTGTGAGCTACAGTTGTGCCTTTGTCGGTCAAGGACCGATCCGTGTGCGGCCCTGTTGAGCAAGTTTGAATGTACTGAAGGCATACTTGGTATATGGGACCCAGAAAAACAATGTAACTTGTCCACCTTAGCGTCGAGGCATAGCCAACCGCCTTATAGGTGTGGGTTGAGAGAAGCAAGATGTAAACCTGCCAGTGGGTACGTTGTACTCCGCGTGGGTTCCTCCTGCTCGTAGCGGTGGGACCGGTTCAGCGTGTAGGTAGTGGGTGAAAGGTTGCCGCATACAACATCAGTGGACTGTGCCTTCGCAGCTCCGAGTGTGAGTGTATGTGTCATGCTATTCGGGTATCCCTGCAGGTGTATATCGATTCGAGTTGCCGTCCCTCGCGGTTATTCGAGTATCACTTGTTCACTGAGTCATGACGTAGTTAATTATTTGGAGCTAGATATTTTTGAATCATGCTTTATGGAATAATTATATATTGATACTTGTATGTTTAGATCAGGTTGCTCACTAAATTTCAGATTCATGAAGCCATAATTTGCTGCTAAAAGCTGAAAGTAAGGACTAACATTTCGGCGAGTCTTTTATAGCAATCTGGTTTGCTATCTTATGTATATCCTGCATATAGAGTTCCATGCTTAGTGGAGATGGTTAAGTCTTACCGAGCCTTCGTGCTCGCAGTTGCTATTTTAAGTTTTTGCTGCTGGTGATTATCCTTTTGATGAAGGGTTCACCGGTGAGGCGTTGCCCCCATCGGGGTACACGGCCGAGTGAGAACCCTGCACGCCGCCGTGATGTGTTTTGTGTGCTGCTAGTGTGATTCCGTTCTAGGGCTGAACGGAATTACTTTTGCATAACTTAGGCTTGAGTGTCGAGAGCCATGAACTTATCTTCCACTGTAGTGTATTTAAAAGTATATTATTTGTAAAAAACAAAGCTTGTATAATACTATGTTGTTTTATGTAATATGATGTAGCTTTTTCTGTGTGATGTGGGGTGTCACATCGCACGGCACCACCCAATTGCGATTCCTTGAATGTCGGGACTCTGGTCCTCACAGCTTGGTATCAGAGACGCATTGGGAATAGCACACTTAAAAAAGATTGTATTATGAGAAAATTTAAGTTTACGGTGAGGAATCGATAGTACCCCACATAAGGACTATTATTAGCATAGTTTCTTAAGGTGTCAAAGCTAACCTATGTGTTATTATATTCTATAACGACGCTCCGACGTCAGGTAAGAGGTAAGGTACGCCACCGCAAGCGAATGAATTGTGGTAAGCTCACCATGAGAGAGGTAGCATGTGATGGTTTCCGTGGCTTAGCACGGAATGTGAATATGAGTCTCTGAAACTCTTCATGTTTCTAAGAACATATGACACGTGGTATCCCAACGTGCTTCAAAATTAGTGGGAGCCCCCGTTGGGTGGGACATAACCCGATGCACCTCCTACTGGTGCAACATTATGCAAAGAAGTGGGACCCCGTCAGGTGGTAGAAAACCCGGTCATGTACCTCGAGACGTGGCTTAGCTTGGGGCGGCCCATATGGTATGATACGGGACGAATGTTTTTAATTTCATATATAGTATTGTGACTGCCTGAAATGACGCCCGTACTGGCTGTGCCGTACGGCACCATAATGAGTGTTTTGTGAATTGTGTGTCTTATGCAGCCCTGACCGTGTGATCATATTGCGCTTAGAAATTGTTTGAGAGTGAACGTCATTAAGGCCACCGTTGAGACGTATGTCGGAATAGCGGCTTAGAATTTTCACTTTTGTGAGACACATAGTACCGACATGTATCCCATTGATGCATTAACCACCTTGCTGTAAAATGGAACTGAGAATATGTAGAAATACTTATATTATCTATTAAGCTCTGATTTTGAACTAAGTTTTCAATATTGGAGTAGGTTTTGAAATCACCAATTCAAAAAAGAGTGTTCTGTTTTCTGCCAGAAAAAGACCTCACTTTGAGAAACCACATCTCTCAATATAAAGTTCCAATGAAGGTGCATCATACATGTATGTAAAGTTTACAAAGTCCTATAAATTTGTTATGTTCAACTCCAGAGTTGAATTCCCCTCTATCCTATTCAAAGTTTCAATGTTCCAAAATCTGCCAAACTGGACATATTTTGGTCTTGTTATGAATCTGGTCCTCAATTTCACTTTGAGAAGTATCGTTACAGACCAGGTGTTGCTACTCAACCATTTACCAGAGGAATTGAGGGTTTGACCCACTTGAACCTCTTTTCTTTATGAGACCATGTTTGTATCATATTGAATATAAGAGAGCGTATTCGCATGATAACACGCACAACATCCCGTCGCGACCAACAATAGTCAAAATGAACTTCAATCTATGGATTTCATTATTTAGGGATCTCGCTATTGTAGCTTTGGTCCAGGGATGATGTATTTTGTATAAAGTTTGTACTTTATCAATATATGTCACCATTATGCATGTTTGGTTATTAATAATGCACACTATTGTTTAACCTTGAGTGACTTACAATATCACGTCTCATGTTGGATTTATGGTTGTGACTGCAGAATGGTGCGCACCCGTAACACGCTCGACATCGGTGGTGCGAGCCAGGAGGTGATGACTCCCAGTAGCAGAGAACTCAAGATCAGTGACAACTGACACCGCTGCCTCCTCCTCCGCTTACGTTGGCGGATGTGATTGCAGCTATGGTGGGTTCATGTGACGAGCAGACCGAGATGCTGCAAACCCTCGTGCAGAATACATCCCATCAGCGGGGGCGTCCAGACGGAGGCAATCATCAGCCTCGACACACCACCTACTCGGATATCTTGGCGCCTCATCCACCGGTCTTCACGGAGGCCGATGAACCACTTGAGGCGGACAACTAGCTCCGCACTACTGAGGCAAAGTTCGGGTTGCTCCAATGCACCGAACAACAGAAGGCACTCTTCGCGGTGTAGTAGCTTCACGGCTCTGCCAGCGCATGGTGGGCGAATTTCATCGCCCCTCTGCCGGCTGATCACGCATTGATATGGACGGAGTTCTGGGAGGGGTTCCATGCCTATCACATACCTCCTGGGCTTATGAAGAGAAAGCTTCAAGAATTTCTTGAACTCAAGCAAGGCGGGAGGAGTGCTCACAAGTACTCCAAGGCTTTCAATCACTTGGCGCAATATGCACCGTATCATGTGAACACTGAAGAAAAGAAACAAGACTGCTTCTATCAAGGCTTGTAAGCAAAGATGAAAGACACGCTCGCTTTGTTCAATCGTGGCACGTTTAATGATTTTGTCAATGCGGCGATTGTACAAGAGGATGCAACACGCAAGTTGGTTACTGAGTGAAAGTGCATCTAGGCATCCCTTGTGGGTTTTGGATGATTTATGACAAGCAATTGAGATCCTAACCACATTGTTGAGATGAGCGCAGGTCTTATTGAAAGAAAGAAAAGAGCGGCAAAAAGAAAGGAGAATGAGGAGCAATGCGTAAAAGAGCTTAAGAATAAATTGTGTAGATCTTTATGTATGGAGTGTGTTAATGAAACTCACCCCAAGAGCTCAAGCACAAATTAACACACACACATTGCACAAGTTTATACAGGTCCAGACTGGTCCGACTGACCCCGGACTAGTCCGATTTCTTTCTGTAACCAATCGGACAAGTCCTCACAATGCGGACTTGTCCACACAGTCGAGTTTTTACTGACCGGGCTAGTTCGATATCATCACGGACTAGTCCGATTTCCTTCTAACTAGAATCGGACTAGTCTCCCCAGTGCGGACTAATCCTCTAAACACTTCACAAATTGCACAAAATCGGACGAGTCCGATATTAGCACGGACTAGTCCGAAAGACCCTCTGGCCTAAATCGGACAAGTCTTTCAAGTGCGGACTTGTCCCCAATTCACTTAGGGTTTCATGTTTCCGGACAAGTCCGATATCAACCAGACTAGTCCGAAGATTTCTAGAAGCGAAATGGGACAAGTCCGCTTCTAGTCGTACTAGTCCGATATTTTGGGACACCTAGGGCTTGCTACACACAGCACACCAGACTAGTCTGGTGTCCACCACGGACTAGTCCGACCTTTCTGAACCCTAACAGTTACTATTGGGAACATCATATAAATAGGTGTACACGGCCCATCTTTCACATCTCTCGACCCCCTGCGCCGTCACACCTCCTAAGAGCCTCAAAAACACATCCCTCCACGAAATCAAAAGCAACAAAGATCAATCCCTTGAGGATACACATTGGATCATTGGAGAGAAACGGTTCATCACTCATTGAGCTATTGGTTTGATTCCCTAACACACTCCTGTGGTTTTCATTGTAATCTTTTGAGTGTGTTCTTGGTGGAGTTCTTGTTGTAATCTTGGGGAGCCCTCAACATGTGAGAAGGCCCCTTGAATTTGGTTATTTCCCTTTGTGATAAGTGAAGAGGATTGGCCTCCGTGGCGATCCGACAAGGGTAGGGTTGGAGAGGACCCGGTCCTTTTGTGGACTCCTCAACGTGGACGTAGGTTGCCTTTGTGGGAACCGAACCACGGGATAAAATCATTGTGTTTTTTCTTTGCGCCCATTGTTCTTACTTTTCATATATACATCTAGGATTTTGATCAATCGTGCTCACTTTACGTTGAAACATTGAGTTTAATATTAAATTGTGATACACCCTAGTTTATATTTGTGCAACGCTTAAATTACAAGTATAATTCTGGTGCTTACATCCTAGAAGCAAGTTAATCGATCAAAATTCATTAGCCTAATTGATACACACCGGTCTAGTCCGCACTTGACCGGACTAGTCCGATATCTCGAGATTTGATCTAGTTGTTAAGTGTTGCAGGTTCCGACAAAATTCAAAAAGGCGTATTCACCCCCCTGTAGGCCACATTCAATTGGTATCAGAGCAAGGTTCTTCAAAAGGAGACTAATCGCTCGAAGGGATCATGTCGGACATGAAGGACGTACACAAGAGCAACAACCAAGAGAAGGTTGATGAAGACAAGAACCAGAAATTGGAGAAGCTCCTCGAAGCCATTCAAGACTTCGAGGATGACGATGAGGAGACGCTGGAACTCTAGGCGCTCCTAAGGAAGAAAACCCTTTCCTAGGGAAAGTTGAAGATCAAAGATGAGAAGAGAAAGATGGGGAGTAGTCACACCGACTACTCCCGATATCCTTTTAACTATGATCGCCTAAATACGAACAACAATCATTATCTATCTATTCCACTTGGAAAATCCCCACACTTTGACGACAATGACTACTAATTGTGGAGGCAAAACATGAAAATGCATTTGATTTCTCTCAATACAAGTTTGTGGCACATAGTATGCACAGGAATAGATATCCCGGATGATGATGAGGAGCTCAGACCTAGCCAAGAGCAAGCCATCCGTCGAAATGCTCAAGCCGCTGCAGTCATTACTTCATCGCTCAGTCGGGATGAGTTTACAAAGGTGGATGGACTCGAGATCGCGAAGGAGATATGGGATTGCAAACCACACATGAAGGCGATCGTCATGTGCGAGAAGCGAATATCAAGATGATTGAAGGCGAGCTAGGAAGGTGCGCCATCGAAGAAGATGAGTCGCTACAAGACATGTACAACCAATTAAAAACGCTCATCAACAAGGTGCGAGCATGCGGAAGCAAGAAGTGGAACGACCACGAGGTGGTGAAGCTCATTCTTAGAGCCTTCATGTCTCACAATGTTACCCTGTGCTCAATGATATGTGAAAGCCCAGGTACAAGAAGATGACTCCGGATGAGCTACTGGGAAAATCATCAACTTTGAGATGATGGAAAAACAAGCCAAACATGTTAAGGAAATTGCCGATCTCACCTCGGCAAAGAAGAAAGTGGTCGCTCTAAAGTCCACCCTTAAGCCCTTGTCTAATGAAGCTCGAGAAGCTCAACTAGAAGAAGACGACGATGATGAAAGCAGTGACTTGGATGAGGATGGCATGATACTGTTCATGAAGAAATTTAAGAAGAGGATGAAGAAGAGACAAGGCGCTAAAACAAGTGAAGGAAAGTACAAGAAGATATCAAAACCAAAATTGAGGCGGGCATGCTATAATTGTGGTGAGTATAGCCACTTTATAGTTGATTACCCATATGAAGAGAACCAGAAGAAGACCAAAGAAGCAAAGCCTCAACCCAAGAAATTCTTCAAGAGGAAGAAACAAGCCGAACAAGCGCGTATAGGGAAAGAGTGGGACTCAAATGATGAGTCCTCATCATCAAAAGAAGAAGAGATGGCTAGCACAGCCATCGAGAAGACATCCAAGAAGTCCACTCTCTTCCCTACTCTCCGCGCATGGAAGGGGAACGACACTTGCCTCATGGCAAAGTATGGTAAACGCAAGGTAACTACCAAATACTCTTCCGTGCATTCCTATTTTTGTGATAGTGAAATTAATAGTGATAATGAAGATATGCTCATTGGGTTAGATAAGAAAACAACCACAAAAATGAAATATTTACTTGATCAACTTGTTGAGAAGGAGAAGTTGATACATCGCCAAGGAGACATGGTTATCTCCAAAAAGGAGGAATATGTTGAACTTGACAAGCTTCTAGAACTTGAAAAGGAGCGAAGCAAGTCACTAGAGCTTGAATTAGATTCAAGCAAGGAAGCTTTCCTGGAGTTAAGCGACTCAAATGCTACAATCAAGGATGAACTTGCTAACCTAATCAAGGTTAACAAGATCCTTAAAGTGCAAGTTGAGTCACTCAAGCAAGGTGACCCTTCATCCTCCTCAAGTTCACCTTCTCAACCTATTAAAACTGAAGTTGCTTCTACTTGTACATGTGGTAAAGTTGACACCAGCTTGAAAGACAAGTCAACCTCTACCAAGGACAAGCATCCTTCACAAAATGGCATATTTGACAAAGAGAATATCAAATATGCACGTAGTGCATACTTGGTCACAAGACCCCCAAATGTCAAATATGGCATTGGGTACTCTTATGGTGAAAAGCAACATGCGAGAAGCCAAAAGAATAACAAGGAGAGCAGTGCCTTTGTAAACGGAAGACCCTCCCAAACTAGAAAATAAAAAATTAATGAATACAACACTCATGATCACCGGACTAGTCCGGTAGGGATTCGAACAAGTCCGGTCCTCTGGACAAGTCCAATCTCCTAGACTAGTCCTGTGTATAAACAACAGCAGTTGCTATTTAGAACTTTCGATGCATCTTATGTCTTAATGAGAAGTAATTTTGGCAAAGTTTATGCTCATTATGTTGGGCCACACCATGGGAACACCAAGTCTCATGTGTGGGTGTCCAAATCCCTTGTGACTAACCTAATAGGACACAAGCAAGCTTGGGTACCTAAAACCAAGATATGATTTATTTTGCAGGCCTATTCCTCCGGTGGATCTAAATGGGTGCTAGACATTGGATGCACCAACCACATGACCAGAGAAAAAAGAATGTTTGTTGAGTATGAAGAAAACAAAGATCCAAGTGAAGGTATCTATTTTGGAGACAATAGTCAAGGAAAGGTGCTCGGTACCGTAAAATTATGACAGATAGGTTTGAGATGTCTATGATGGGAGAGCTAAAGTACTTCTTGGGATTCCAAGTGAGGCAACAAAAGGAAGGGACGTTCATAAGCCAAACTAAGTACACTCAAGACATACTCAAGAAGTTTGGAATGGACAAGGCGAAGCCCAAAAAGACTCCCATGGCAACGAATGGCCACTTGGATCTCAATGAAGATGGACCAAACATCGATCAAAGGGTATATCGCTCCATGATTGGATCTTTACTATACTTATGTGCATCTAGGCCAGAAATTATGTTGAGTGTATGCTTGTGTGCAAGGTTTCAAGCCAACCCAAAAGAGTGTCATTTGACAGCCGTTAAGAGGATCTTGCGGTATTTAGTTCATACACCCAACCTAGGCCTTTGGTACCCCAAAGGTTCCAAATTTAATCTCATTGGTTACTCCGATGCAGATTATGCCGGATGCAAAGTAGATAGAAAAAGTACCTCTGGTACATGCCAATTTCTAGATAGATCCCTAGTTTCTTAATCCTCCAAGAAACAAAACTCCATTGCCCTATCCACGACCGAAGCGGAGTATGTTGCAGCCGAAAGTTGTTGTGCACAACTCCTTTGGATGCGACAAGCTTTAAGGGATTACGGTTACAATATGAACCATATTCCACTTATTTGTGATAATGAGAGTGCCATTAAAATTGCCCATAATCCCATTCAGCACTCTAGGACCAAACACATAGACATCCGTCATCACTTTTTGAGAGACCATTCAATGAAAGAAGATATAACCATTTCACATGTTAATACCAAAAAACACTTAGCCAATATTTTCACCAAGCCACTTGATGAAAAATGCTTTTGCGAGCTCCGAAATGAACTAAATATCATTGATTCTTGGAGTGTGGCTTGAAATCTTGTATACCTGAATGCTATCTTCAAAATTCATTGATTGTGTTGTGAAAATCATCTCTCTCAACTTTTCCAAAAAACTATGTCAATTATTAGATCTTGGTGAATTATGATCATTGCTTGATTGTTATATGCTTACTAATCATATTCATCAAAATTATTTGATTTGATTTGCCTCCCTATTTTCTAATTAAGTACCTTCGAATATATACTAATGGGCTAGGCATTTCTTCCCTGGTGACCACGGACTAGTCCGTGGTTACCCGAACTAGGCCGCCCATGCAGACTACTCCGCAGAGCGCCGGTTAGGCCGGACTAGTCCGGCAGACCACGGACTAGTCCGATATAGCCTCTGGAAAAGTTCGGACTAGTCCGATCATTTTCGGACTTGTCCGATTTTTTGTGACCATAACCCTAGCCGCCGCCAAACCCTAATCTTCCTCATCCCACACTTGCCTCAAGCTTTCTCTCTCCACGCTCAAGCTCCCCAAGGCGATTTGGCGACTCCTCCATCAAAAAGCTCCAAGTTTGGGCGGAAATCAAGCTCCTTCACTTAGGGATTGAAGTCCACGGACTTGCCCGCTTTTCAACACCCTCCTCTCCTAGATTTAAGCGATTTTTTGGTAAATTTTCTCCGAAACCCTAGAAATCTCCATTTTCTTCATTGTTGATCGAATAGCCTAGCTTCTTTCACCTAATACTAGTGTCCTTGATGTATTATATTGCTGTTAGGCTAGTTTTGCATTGAGCAACTCCATTTGTCTCAAAATTAAGTTTTTTGAGGATGAATATTGGACTTGTCCGGTCCATGCGCGGACATGTCCGGTCACCAGGACTAGTCCGTGCCTGTACGCCAGACAAGTTCGATTTTTCTGAACTCAACATTAACCTCTTAATTCCTCAATGCAATTCCTTGTCATCCATTCTAATCCATAACTTGTACAATCCATTCTCAGGGCATGTCGATCTCTCACGACGAAGTTTCCAACTTCGAAGACGAGATGGACCAAGAAGCCCTGCTTCGGTCCTCGACGGGCCAAAACAAGAAGTGCCCTTTCGAGCCAGCCCCCTATCCTCCTCAGTCTCAGAATAGGGTGGCTCGAAGCAAGGTGCCTTCTTCCATAGCTTCCGTTTGTGGTGGCCCTAGCTCGACAATTGCTCGCAAGGCAAAAGGGAAAGGCAAAGGGATCGCAATGGGCTCGATTGGCCCTCTAATGATGTTAGCTCCGAAGCAGGGGGCTCGGGATCCCACAGGGGAAAGGTTCAACGGGAAGGGCAGCGACTCAGCTGCAAAGTTCAGGAATATGGATTGCTATAGCCAATCTAGGCAGGCTGAAGATGGAAGATTCTGGAGCAACTTCCATGGAGACTTTTACAAGTCTGTCTACCTCCAGATGAAGACCCCAGTTGTGCGCATTCAGTGGATAGATTGGGAACATCTTGAGTGGAAGAGATGCTCCGCCTTTGATGAGGTGTTCGAGGCAGCTGAGATACATGGCTTGAAGGACCTCTTCACCTTCAAGTACAATTGAAATGACAAAGTGATAGCTCAGTTCTATGCTACTTGTCACTTTGCCAGTGATGAGGAGGAGGAGGTTACTTGGATGACTCACGGTTCCATGTACACCATTACCTACAATGAGTTCGCCAGTCTCCTCCACCTTGAGAACACCAACAACAACTCACTGGTGATCCACAACATTGGGGTTTTGGAAATGGATAGGATGAAGTTCCTATATGAGCCATCACTGAAGTTAAATCCTCCCTCCACAAAAAAACATGAAGTCATTCTTTGTGGTACTTAACAGAGTGTTGAGAATGACAGTTGCCCCGAAGGATGGCGATGCAGGGAGTGTACAGGGCTATCTGTGGACCTTGATAAAGGTCAAAAGCAAGGACCGCAAGTTTGATGTGTTTGACTATATCTGGAACGATATGGTCAACACCTCTAGCACTCCAAACAGATCCTATGGTTATGCCCCCTACCTCATGTTCATGATTGAGAAGGTCACAAGCATTGAATTTGTCAAAGATGTGGAGCACACACCATTGAGGCCTTAGAAGCCTCAACAAGCAAATGTTCAAGCTGCTCCCTCTCCTGCTTCTAGTGCAGAGGCTCTGGCGAGAGCGAGTGGAGATGACGGGGCTGCCCCTGCCACTAGGGCAGCTCCTCAAAAGGGGTCTGCAAGTGGCATCTTCAAATACCTGGCAGCTATTTTTGCCTCCTGCAAAAATGCTGAGGTGAAGGCCCACAAACTCAACAAAAGAAGAAAGGAAGACATGAGATATGTCAAGGAGAACATGAAGCAGATTTGTCAAAATCTAGAGACCGAACCCATTGGATCTCTAGTAATTTCTGATGACTCCGACTCTGATTACACTGAGCTCGGGCCCTTGACTGCCTCCGAGCTTTCCTATTTTGGCATTGGGGACTCGAGTGGCTCCGTCCCTCCTCCTCCTCATCAGCACGAAGATGAAGATGAAGATGATGAGAGGACCGACAATGAGGCTTGAAGACTTTAGGTCCCTCCTCTCCTTCTTTTTGGTGTCTTGATGCCAAAGGGGGAGAGATTGAGGGTGAGTCCTAGGCTTTAGCTGTAGGCTATGAGGAGAGCCCTCTTTTACATTCTTTTGACTCCTTTGGGTTGTAAAACTTTAAAATTATGCTATTGTGATACTTTTAGTCGTGTGATGAAATGCTATGAACTTGTTATGCTCATATTGATGAAATCTATGTTTTTGGTCCAACATTGTCTTTTATGCTTATTGTTGATACATCCATGTCAATTACCTCATTATCATCACAATTGTTGCTCATACTCGTTTAGTTTCGTATCCCACCATAAAGGGTGCACATATGCTCTTGTTTTCATTGCTTAATGTGTTTCGAGCTGATATGTGCACACTTTATGAAAATCTCAATTTTTATCATATTTTGTGAAATCTCAATCGGTTGTCAACAATCACCAAAAAGGGGGGGATTGAAAGTGCATCTAGGCATCCCCTTGTGGGTTTTGGATGATTTATGACAACCACATTGTTTAGATGAGCGCAGGTCTTATTGAAAGAATGAAAAGAGCGCCAAAAAGAAAGGAGAATGAGGAGCAATGCGTAAAAGAGCTCAAGAATAAATTGTGTAGATCTTTGTGTATGGAGTGTGTTAATGAAACTCACCCCAAGAGCTCAAGCACAAATTAACACACACACATCGCACAAGTTTATACAGGTCCGGACTAGTCTGACTGACCCCGGACTAGTCCGATTTATTTTTGTAACCAATCGGACAAGTCCTCACAATGCAAACTTGTCCACACAGTCTAGTTTTCACTGAACGAACTAGTCCTATATCATCACAGACTAGTCCGATATCTTTCTGACTAGAATCGGACTAGTCTCCCCAGTGCGAACTAGTCCTCCAAACACTTCACAAATTGCACAAAATCGGACAAGTCCGATATTAGCATGAACTAGTCCAAAAAACCCTCTGACCTAAATCGGACAAGTCCTCCAAATGCGGACTTGTACCCAATTCACTTAGGGTTTCACATTTCCGAACAAGTCCAATATCAATCGAACTAGTTCGAAGATTTCTAGAAGCGAAATCGGACAAGTCCGCTTCTAGCCGAACTAGTCCGATATTACGGGACACCTAGGGTTTGCTACACACAGCACACCAGACTAGTCCGGTGTCCACCACAAACTAGTTCGATCTTTCTGAACCCTAACGATTACTTTTCGGAACCCCATATAAATAGGTGTACACGGCCCATTTTCACATCTCTCGAACCCCTGCGCCGTCACACCTCCCAAGAGCCTCAAAAAGACATCTCTCCATGAAATCAAAAGCAACAAAGATCAATCCCTCGAGGATACACTTTGGATCATTGGAGAGACACAGTTCATCACTCATTGAGCTCTTGGTTTGATTCCCTAACACACTCCTGTGGTTTTCATTGTAATCTTTTGAGTGTGTTCTTGGTGGAGTTCTTGTTGTAATCTTGGGGAGCCCTCAACGTGTTAGAAGGCCCCTTGAATTTGGTTATTTCCCTTTGTGATAAGTGAAGAGGATTGGCCTCCGTAGCGATCCGGCGAGGGTAGGGTTGGAGAAGACCTGGTCCTTTTGTGGACTCTTCAACGTGGACGTAGGTTGCCTCCGTGGGAACCGAACCACGGGAAAAAATGATTGTGTTCTTTCTTTGCGCCCATTGTTCTTACATTTCATATATACATCTAGGGTTTCGATCAATCGTGCTCACTTTACATTGAAACATTGAGTTTAAGATTAAATTGTGATACACCCTAGTTTATATTTGTGCAACACTTAAATTACAAGTATAATTCCGCTGCTTACATCCTAGAATCAAGTTATTAGATCAAATTTGATTAGCCTAGTCGATACACACCGGACTAGTCCGCACTTAACCGGACCAGTCCGATATCTCGAGATTTGATCTGGTTGTTAAGTGTTGCAGTTTCCGACAAAATTCAAAAAGGCCTATTCGCCCCCCCCTCTAGGCCACATTAACTGAGAAGAAGAGCAGTGTTCTGCAGGGCAACAGTGGTGGAGCTCCACAAAAATACCAAATAGTGTACCGATCACCGTCCGGTCAAAGGTGGCAGCCACCGGCACGACCGCTGATGTTCAGTGGCCGGCCATTCAACACCCCAAGTTTCCGACCACCCCTGCCATAGCAGCAACAGCAGCAGAAACAGAGAATGATACCTCATGCACCCCCACAGCAGCAGCGTGCACCGGGTTTCCGTCCTCCGGTCTATGGTGGTCCGACCCAATATACGTGCTACAATTGTGGGCGTGTTGGACACCTTCCCTACAACTGTCTGGACAAGCAAACCAGCGGACAAGCATCATATCAGTGTGCCAATCAACCCCGCAACCATCCCAAGAAACCAAATATCAAACCCGGCAACGTCCACCACATCGCCATTGAGGACGTAACGGAAGGCGAACCGTACTCGCGTGTACGTTCACTCTCATCGATCACCCCATTATCATAATTTTTTATTCTGGAGCCACCCACGATTACATTAGTAGTTCATATGTTGACAAACACCAACTACAAATATTTCCTACAAAATATCCTTACATGATTTGTTCCCCAGGCGGGAAAATATCAGCTCATAGTATGATTCCTAAAGCACCATTGTGCATGGGTGGAAAAATATATCCAACCACTCTCATTATCTTAGATGGCCAAAAGATCGATGTCATATTAGGTATGTCATAGTTACGTCACCACGAGGCTGTTTTGGTGTAACACCCTCAATTTTCGCATCATGCATTGCATACAAGATCATGCACTAACATTAGTAGAATAAAAAAAATAATAACATGTAAAAATAAAACAAATAAGAATATATATAATAATATATATTTAATGATAATATTTGTATATGTAAAGAAAAAGGAAGTATATATAAAAAGTAAATAAATAAAATAAATAAGATAAATAAAATATAAATAATAATATAATATATATATATAATATAAAGAATAAAATATATAAATATAATAATAAAAAAAAAGAGAAAAGAAAAGAAAAAAAAGTACCGGCGCCGCCCGGCCAGGCCGGCCGAGCCGCCCGCAGCCACGCACCCCCGCACGCACCGCTGTCGCCGACCGCCCGGGCCCCACCCCGCCGTACCGCGCCCTTGCGCGAACCGCCGCCCGATTCCCGCGCGATGGCTGCGCCCGCGCGCCGCCATGCCCACCCCGCGACCCGCTCGACGCCAGCGTTGACCGCCCCCGACGCACACCTTGGACCCGTGCCGGACCGCGCGCTCGCGACTCCCGACGCCGTGATCGAGCCGGCCTCTGGCCATGGTACCGACTCGGTACTGATGGGATCGATGCCGCGCCTATAAAAAGCGCCGCAGCCGTAGGGTTTTTCCCACGAATTCCAGAGACGCCGCCGCCTTCGAAAGAAGCTGCCGGTACAGAAGCAAAAAGGGAGTCCAGAGCTGCGCCGCCAGGGAAAAAGAGGGGAAGGAGAGGAAGAAAAAGGAGGAGGGCGCCACCGTCCGCTGGAGATCGTCGCCATCGCGTCGCCGTCGTCGTGCCGCCGGAGGACCCTGCGCATCTACTTCATCTACGCATTGTCCCCATCCCGCGATCATCGAAGCCATCGCATCTACGGTAGGCCATGTTCCCGATGCGAATTTTAGCGACCATATTGAATCTAATAGGCGTAAATTTATTTTAGTTGCACCATAATTTTATTTTCAGCAGCATTAATCCACCCTAAAACCCCCGTAAAATCTTATGAACACGTATGAACTAATTGCATCTAATTAATAAACAACCGTAGTAAATTAATAATTGATCTTTGCATGCATGCATATCATCGCATGTTGATTAATGTGTGTGCATCATGTTGATTGTATATGTTCTCTTGTATGTATGATCACGCGTAGAGGAACGTGCCCAAGAGGCCGCATACGAGGATTTCCAGAACCAAGACTTCGAAGTGCTTGAGCAACCCCATCCGCCGGAGCAAGGCAAGTGTCCTTGAAGCATATTGATCCTATTATATTAAATGTTTTGTTTGCGAACTTGCATGCTTGTGTCAAATTGATGGGAATCCTAATGTAGGAAGTTTACTAGTTTTGTTTGACCACCCTTGTCACCTGGAATTTATGGAAGAGAGTCGGGGAGGGTTTTTACCTTTTTGCTTCGCTTAATTAATTGGGATGGCAAAAAACACTATACATTTAATTACGCATCAATGATATTCTGGTTAATGTGAACTGGTCAATATGATGGGTGATCTAAGCAAGCCTTGTATGTGGATGGGTTGGATGATATGGTGGTTTGCTTGCCTTAGATCTAAGGACCGGTTCATGCGAGAATATGCCAGGTCAATAGTGCCACCACAAGGCCAAGTATGGGTGCGGCGTAGCTGAATAATTAGGAGCGCTGCTAGTATTGTATGGACCATTGGATGGCGCGGGGAATGGGAGTCGAGGAGGACTGCCCTGGGATCCGCATGGCACACGAGGGGGCCCGTGGGTGGGAGAATGGAGATTCAAGCCTGCCGGTGAAACCTTAGTGGGCCCGTACATAATAGTAGTCCCTTTTGAAAGGCTATTTTGTGATCTCTTGGCCACACACCTACGGAAGTGTGAGATGGCATAATGGAGGTTTCTTAGTCATCGAAAGGTGATGAAATCACAAACATGTGGGTAAAGTGGTACAACCTCTGCAGAGTGTTAGAAACTATCATGATAGCCGTGCTCCCGGTTATGAGCGCCTGGATGACCTACATGATTAGAGTGAAATTGGGATTTGGGATGGTTATGGTTGGTTTATGGTTATGGGTTGGTAATGGTTATGAATGGTTTATGGATTATGGTTATGGATATGAATTTGAGTTCTGGTAACTGGGCATGGATAGTGATAATGTTGGCAATAATTGGATATGGTTTATATTTTGTTAATATGATGGTTATGATGGGATTGTTTCACATAGACATAGTATAATGCTTTTCAAATGTTTTACTGTACTTTTCAGCACTTAGCCATTATTACATTCGTCATTTGAATTAGACACATGTCATACTTTCCACACTTGATGAGTACGACATGTACTCACCCTTGCAACCCCCCCCCCCCCAACAGCTACTGGAGACAATTGGGAGTACCCTGAGGATCACGTGTAGTCCTAGGTTGCGTACCGCCGTCATTGCCTGTGGATTGGAGTTGTGCTACTTATTTTATTTTCCGCTGCATTATCTAGAGTTTTGTCATTCGTGAACTATTGGATTATTGTAATAAAGTACTTATTTGATAGTTAAGATGTGGTTAAATTCTGTATATCGTTTGTGATGCAATCATATATGTGTGATGAACTTCCTGGGCACACATATGTGTTACGCTTGGTTCATATTCGGAACCGGGTGTCACATTTGGACATCGTTCCTCGAACCGTTCATTTGGATTCTCCACTACACAGTCCACATACTCTCATTCTTGATCAACCCGTTCAAAAAGTTGCAGCAGCGTGCCACTCTGAATCTATTAAGTTGGAAGACATTCCGGTGGTCCGTGAATACACTGATGTGTGTCCCGACGATCTACCGGGCATGCCTCCCGAACGTGACATTGAGTTCAAGATTGAACTTGCGTCGGGAACCACACCCATCTCGAAGACCTTATTAAATGGCGCCCAATGAACTAGATGAATTAAAGGAACATCTTAAGGACCTGATGGACAAAGGTTTTATTCACTCAAGCTCCTCACCTTGGGGCTGCTCCGTGCTGCTCGTTAAGAAGAGGGATGAAACATTGCGGTTATGTGTGGACTATCGTCCGCTAAATGTTGTAACCATCAAGAACATGTATCCACTATCTTGCATTGACATTCTTTTTGATCAATTAGTGGGTGATAAGGTATTTTCCAAGATGGATCTTTGGTCTGGATATTATCAAATCAAAATTCGGATGGAAGATATACCGAAGACTGCATTCTCGACGCAACATGGACTATATGAATATCTCGTCATGTCTTTTGGTCTCACCGACGTTCCGGCCCACTTTATGTATCTTATGAACTCAGTATTCATGCCGGAATTGGATAAGTTCATCATGGTCATCATCGACGACATCTTGGTTTATTCCAAAGTGGAGGAAGAACACGCTGAACACTTGCATATCGTGCTCCAATGATTGCGAGACCATAAGCTCTATGCAAAATTAAGCAATTGTTAATTTTGGATCAGTCAAGTGCCATTCATGGGACACATTATTTCAGCTAAGGGCATCGCTGTGGACCCAAGTAAAATTGTTCAAGTGCCGAAATGGCAATATCTAAAGTCCATACATGAAGTCCAAAGCTTCCTGGGTTTAGACGGATATTAATCTATGACGGAGCTGTTGAAGAAAAGCACCAAATATATTTCGAGTGAAGCTTGTGAGAAGGAATTTCAAACATTGGTGAAGCATCTCACAACAGCCCCAGTTTTAGCTCAACCGTATACAACGAAACCATTTGATGTTTATTGCGATGCATCCGGCATCGGTCTTGGCTGTGTTCTTATGAAAGAAGGAAGTGTGGTCGCTTATGGATCACGACCGCTCCGCAATCATGAACAGCACTATCCTACTCACACTACAAGAAATGTGATCATTTGTGACGGCTAGGTATATTTGCGACGACTTGTCGTCGCAAATAACTTAAATTGCGACGGCCTGTCCCGAGTCGTCGCAAATAAGCCGGCCATCGCAAATAAACTCTAATTTGCGACAGCTTCATCGACAGCCGTCGCAAATAAGGGTTTATTTGCGACGGCCAACCCTGGGGCCCTCGCAAATAAAGTAGCCGTCGCAAATAAAGACTTATTTGCGATGGCTGAAAAAAGTACCATTGCAAATAACATTAATTGTGACGGTTGTAAGTTAAGGCCGTCGCAATTAAGAATGCTGTCGCAAATAAGGGCTAATATCGGGCGCATCGGACCCCGATACCTCATTCTCTTCAAACGCCCACATAAGCCCGCCGCCGCCGCGCCTACCACCGCCCTTCCACGCCCCTGCCACCCCCAGCCCTGCAGCGGCCCTACTGCCCGCGGCCCTGCCGCGCCACCCGCGCTTGATGCCGCCTTACCGTGCCCCCGCCGCCAGCCCGCCGCTCCCTCTCCGGCCACGTGCACACTGCCCTCAGCACCGCCGCCGCCCCCGCCATGCCCCCCTGCACCTGACGCTGCCCATCCGCCAGCCCGCCGCCCCCGACCTCGCCGCCCCCCGCACTTGACGCCGCCCTGCTGCGCCCCGCCGCGCCCCGCCGCCCCTGCTCCCACCGCAACCTCGCCGCCCCCAGCCCTGTCGTGGCCCCGCCTTCCCTCAGATGCCGCCGATCGCCCCGGACAGTGCCGCTGGCCTCCTCCAACGCCGCCAGCCTCCTACGACGCCTCTGCACCAGCCTCGCCCGACTAGGTCTGGTAGTTATGTTATAAATTTTCAAGTTTCGGTTGGAAATGCCTCATGGAAATTTGAATGGTGCAATGTTTAGATGATGCAATGTTGTAATTTTGGTTGGGAATGCATGATGGACACAAATTTCTTCTCCATTCCTACTTCATTACTAGTTATGTTTAGATAATGCAATGTTGTTTAGATATGCAGTGAACTTCATTTCTACTTCATTGTTTAGATATGTTTAGATGATGCAATGTTGCTTTAGATATCCTAGCCTTCTTTAGTTATGCAGAGAACTTACCAATGATCATACACGTGCTCATAAAACATATTGTATGTTGTTTGATATTTATTTTTTATTTATGCTTATTGTTTATTGATATTTAATGTTTTTGAGTGACTACTTAATATATGTAAATAAAGGGGTTTTGGGCCGGCTCGGACCAACCCGGAAGGGAACGACACACAATAAGTGTGATCGTGCCGTGTAGACCATTGTAGTGGTACCGCATGCGTCAGGGCGACACGGAAGCAAACGGGTTGGTAAGGACGTCAATGACCCGCGATGAGCTAGTTGCAGGGTCGGACCGATGCATTTCGGGCCCTTTGTCACTATTGGGCTAGCGATGAATTTAAGGCTAAGTCCAGGAAGGGTCGAGAGTGCAGAGGGGTCGAGGGGAAGAGCAAGCACGACCAAGATAACCACTTGTGTTTAGCTAAACGCATGGTAAGTGTATGTAACTTATGTTTATATATTCATAATATACTATTCGTACTAACACGTATTGATAGGATCGTGAGACGAGGGTACCGCCGACCCCTGCTGAGATCTGGAAGAGAGGTCACAGGGACTCTTCTCAGCCTCAGGGTGCAACCAGGCTGTAGCTGAGCGATTGGTAAGTTTAGAAATCATTCATATTAAATATAACTATATGGATTGTTGAACTTACACATTTTCTTGTTTTGCAGACTAAGTACGGGAAGGAGGTTAGGAAGATACACAGCGAAGATTTCGATTGGGAACGTGAACCAATCGATCCTCAAGCCGCGTATGCAAGCAGAGGTGTAAAAGCACACAAAAGGTGAGTTTATAAGTCATTTTATCATTTTCAATTCAAAGTATTCAAGATATTTCAATTTCATATTATTGACTCTCTTTTTTATAGGCTCGCCATATTCGACGGGGTTGTCGACTCGAGGGCGGTGAGACCTGCAAGAGGCAGCTCCACGTAGGTTTCGTCGGTGGGCACGTCAGGTCGCAGAATCTCGCAAAGGGACATTGAGATGCATTCCCTCCAAAAACTGTAGAAGAGAACCTCAGGCAATAGGAGGAGGTAGAACGCTAAAGGATCGCGATGGGGGCCACGATCTCTTCCCAGGCAGCAGTGTTGTTGCAGATGCGGGAAGCAATGGAGGTAACAAAATGAAAACTAAAGTTCTCATTAATTCAACGTAAATGACTTACTAATAGGTAACATTTATGTTTGCAATGACAGGCCATGGCTCGGCGCAAGGTCTGGGGATCCAGCTACCACCACTACCGGTCCTTCCAAGCGATCCTTCTTCTGCGGGTCAGGTAATTTTCTATGACAACTTAACAATTCTAGTTTACCACAACCAAAATAAAGCGAGGAAATGGAGTGACAGTGAAAGATAGTTAGATAGAGTGAGAGATGGAGTTAGAAGAGGGAGGAAGATAGAGAAAAAGGATTGAGATAGAAGAGAGAGGGAGATAGTTAGATAGAAGAAAAGAATTAAAACAGAAGAACGAGAGAGATAGAAGAAAGAGTGAGAGATAGTTAGATAGAGTGGGAGAGGAATGAAGAGACAGAGGGAGATGTAGATGGAGATAGAAGGAGGGGAAGAGAGAGGGAGATGTAGATGGAGATAGATGGAGGAAGATAGAGGGGAAATGATAGCAATAGAGAGATAGAGTGTGAGAGAGATAGATGAGATAGAAGGAGGAATGAAAAGAGAGAGGAAGAGAGGGGATCTAGATGGAGATAGAGGGAGAGGGAGGGAGAGAGATATTGATGCATTTATATTCTAACTCTAAATCTCATTAATTGCAGGGATCTGCGACGGCTGCTCAGACTCCGTCACCGTTATTACCGCCACCTGCAATGAGGCGCAACGACGACTTCAGCTTCGTAGGTGGCTTTGGAGGTGGCTTCGGAGGTCAGACAGGCAAGTGAGCTCTTGTTTGCTTTGTTGATGGTGATGTGCGATGTATCGACGATATTGTGAAGTTGTTTGTGATTGTGATGCTATTTGTGAATGTCATATGTTATCTTGTATGTTCTGTGATTCTGCCCATCGAGTTGGGTAGTATTTTCAGTTTTTTTTTAAAAAAATAAAAACCTTATTTGCGATGGATTTTTATACAGAACTGTCGCAAATAAGGATCTAGGCTGTTGCAAACTAGCCTCTGTTATTTGCGACGGCCCGGCCATCGTAATTAAGTCCCTATTTGCGACGGCCAGTAAGTCGCAAATGGCCGCGTGGGCCCCGTCGGATGACCGCGTGGGACCCATCGGCTGAGCTTATTTGCGACAGCCTGGCCGTCGCAAATAGGTACTTAATTGCGACGGTCTTGCCGTCGCAAATCGACTTGTGGGGCCCATCGACCCCTGGCAATAATTTGCGACGGCTACTGCGGGCCGTCGCAAATAAGTAAAGCCGTCGCAAATAGCTTATTCGCGACGGTTATTGGCTTCTTTGCGACAGCCCTGGCCGTCGCAAATTATCAGGATTCCTATAGTGTCACGACTTGGAGCTTGCTGTCATGGTCCTTGCTCTAAAAATGTGGAGACATTATTTGCTTGGAAATCTGGTTCACCTCTACACCGACCACAAAAGTTTGAAGTATATCTTTACTCAGAAGGAGCTGAACATGAGGCAACGAAGATGGTTAGAATTGATTAAGGATTATGAGATTGAGATTCATTATCATCCCGGCAAAGCTAATGTGGTTGCTAATGCACTTAGCCGCAAATCTCATGTCAATAATTTGACCATCATTCCTATGGAAGAAGGAGAAGAACCGAGTCTATATGTAGTTCCATATGGTGATTTATACAATCTTGCCCTCATTCCGACAATCCGAGATGAGATTATGAAGCTCAAAAGAAGGACAAGGGTATGTCTCACATACTCAAGAGACTGGACTGCGGTGAGATGAAGTGCTTTCGAATAGATGAACATGGTGCTCTATGGTTCATGAATCAGATTGTAGTGCCCCGTGACATGGAACTCCGACAGAAAATTTTGGACGAGGCTCACTTGTCCAAATATTCTATTCATCCGGGCAGCAATAAAATGTATCAAGACTTGAAGACTAAGTTTTGGTGGACAAGGATGAAGCGTGAGATCGCTATGTACATATCTGAGTGTGATACGTGTCGGCGAGTGAAGGCCGACCATATGAAGAAAGCGGGACAGCTGCAACCGCTGAATATTCCAGCATGGAAATGGGAGGATGTGAGTAAGGACTTCATCGTCAGATTGCCACTCACATTCCGGGAGCATGAATCGATTTGCATGGTAGTCAATTGACTAACCAAGTCAGCACACTTCATTCCGGTAAATGTCATATTCAATGCTAAGAAATATGCGGAGTTGTACATATCAAGAATTGTGTGCCTACACGACATTCCCCGCACGATTATTTCAGATCGAGGCTCGCTGTTTGTTTCTCGTTTCTGGTAGCAGCTGCACACCTCATTTGGTACTAAACTGATTAGAAGCTCTGCCTATCACCCGCAGACCGATGGACAAACTGAGCGGGTGAATCAAGTACTTGAGGACATGTTGCGAGCCTGTGCCATCCACCACGGTAAAAATTTGGATGATCATTTACCATTGGCGGAATTCTCGTACAACAATGGTTATGAAGTGAGTATCAAGATGGCACCATATGAAGCTCTCTACGGCCGGAAATGCCGCACACCGCTGAATTGGTGCGAGTCCGGCGAAAGAATGACATTCGGGATTGATCTAGTGAACAAAGCCGAGGAACATGTTTGAATCATTCAAGCGAACTTGAGAGCGGCTCAATCTAGACAGAAGAATTATGCGGACAAGCGGCGCCGCCCGCTGCACTTCAATGTCGAGGACCACGTATACCTATGCGTGTCTCCGATGAAAGGAATTCACCGGTTCGGAGTAAAAGGAAAGCTAGCTCCCCGGTTTATTGGTCCGTTTGCTATTACGGACAAGTGCGGACCTGTGGCTTATAGATTACAATTGCCTTCATTTGTCGCTGGTATCCACAACATTTTCCATGTATCTCAGCTTCGGAAATGTCTCAAGTTCACAGCTGCAGTCCACACGGATGAGATCGGCGAGTTGCAACCGCATCTCACATAATCCGAACATCCGATTCAAATTCTCGATAAGAAGGCTCGAACAACGCGGAACCGCACGCTGTGGTTCTATAAAGTGTTATGGAGCAACTATACTTCTGAAGGAGCGAATGGGAATCCGAAGAATATCTCCGCTCCAACTATCCGGATTTCTTATCGTCTCATATCCGGTAATTTCTCTCCTACATTCGTCTCTTCATTGTAATCTCGGGACGAGATTCTTTTAAGGCGGGAGTAATGTAAAAGCCCTAATTTCCATAATTCAAAGTTCAGTTAGGACTAAAAAAATTTTGAATGGTAAAAAGAAATAAATAGGAAATGAGAAAAACAAATTACAAACTCCAAAAGGGGGAATTCAAAAAACTAAACTTAGCTACTGTTCAAATGAAGTTAACATGATGATTTGAGTTGACCATTTGATTCCAAATATTTAAAATAGCCTCCCTGCAAACTTTCATAATTTTTGAAGCAAGTTTGCTATTTAATTCAATAGCTACATTGAATTTATCTCAAATTCAAGTTCCAGTTTGAATTCAAATGAAACTTTTTGAAATCAGCAATCTGAAATCAAAATCAAATTTTACATAATTAATCCAGCCTTCCCACAAAAATCTAGCAAATTTTCGACTGAATTAGGTGGTAGAAGTGAATGAGCAAGGATGAGGATGAGGGAGAGAAGTGGGACCCACCTGACATTGGAAGAGTGCTCTGTTATTTCTTCCCAGGGCGCCACCACACCGCATGCATTTGGCCAACGAGGTGTGTGCTTCCCTGCTTGCCACCATCTTCATCCAGCATGCCCAGAGCTCCTACTTATCTTCCTCCAAGCCCCAAAGTCGAGCACTTCACCGTTGCTTCATTCCCCGGCACCAGATTTTGCCCACCGGCAAGTTCTTCCCCTCCAACTAGAAATCCAGCAAGGATCATCGGTATGGAGCGGTTTTCTTTGCAGCCTGTCATTGCTCCACGTCTTGCGCACCGGTTTGATCAATCCCTCGTGCAGTTTGAGCCTCCCCAACAGTGGACAAGGCGATTTGCCAGCCACCATGCTATGTTTTACCCTGCCGCTCCTCTGTTCACCATCGACCCGGCACTATACAACATTTTTCATCCTCGGCCTTGAAGGAAAAAGATGGTCTATATAACCTAGAATCTGCTCGTAAAGTTTCAGCCCTTGCCATCCCTCCTAGCTCGAGTATTAGTGATTTTCCCGATGAGCTTCGTGTATGAACTGAGGAGGTCTCGGTCCAAATTTGTTTTCCGCGTTTGATTATCTCTCGTGGCCGTGAGATTTTATGTTCCTCATGTTCCTACGCACCTTCACAAAGAAAAAGCGAAGAGATTCATCGAGTAGATACTTGGGAAATCAAATTTTCCTAGCCACCAGTCGGAAAACACGACCTCATCATCGAATGCATATTTTCACAACCTTTTCATCGTTTTGGAAAACCCTACCAGCATCCTTAGGTCTCCAGCAACAGTTTGGAGTTTACTCCGACCAGAAAAAGGCACCATAGGGCCCGGCCGACATGACCGTAACCCTAGCTCTGCCCGCCGCCGTCGCACCGCCATCTCCGGCCGCCAATCGCCGTCGGGAACCTTACCATCGTGTTCTCCGTCTGATTATTGGTGGGGCGGTGAGTTTGGAGCAATGGCGTGCCCTGGAATGGCCGTGTGGCGAGTGGCCGCCGTTGGGCGCCGCCGCGAGTCGGTCCTCAGCGTCGTGGGCGAGAGGTTGAAGAAGACCCGTGGGGCCCGACCGTCAGCCAAATGAGCGCGCGCCCTGGATCTGCTGCGGCTTGGCGATCGGCTGTGTCTACAACCCGGAACCGCGTGGCCCCGTGTGGCTTGAATGCCACTGGTCCATTTTAAACCCGTGGGGCCCATTGTTTAATTCAAACTTTTCTCTTTAGATTTAAATCCATATTTTGCTCCAACTTTGAAAATCCATATCACATAGAATACTTGTCGAAAGATTCCCAAATAAATTTTGTTGGAACCAGGATGATCTGTACTTTCAAGTGGTGCACTTGGATCTGTATGAAAATCCATAAATTATTCTCAATGATTCCATAAATAAAAATTCTATTGGAATTCATTACGGGTGCTCCATTCATTCAGAAATTCTCCATTTTTTCCACATCATTCCAAATAATTTCCTTGAGTTCCAGTAAAAATTTCAGGTCCATTTGAGTTCATTTAAAGAGCCAAATGGTGTTTCCAATCTCATTGTACCTAGAAATTCCAAAATATCTAGAAACATTTCAGCAAATTGTCCAGACTTCTAAATTAAATATCTCACAGTAGAATGGTTAGAAAATTACGAAACCAATTTTTTTGAGTCACTATTGACCTCCTATAAACAGAACACCTACTTTTGGCCATGTTAAAATACCAGATTGCCCATGAAAATTCTGGGAATGGTTTATATACATTGAATATTATACAACAGAGACTTCCATAAACTTAGCCCAATTTCAGCCAGTTCCTCACCCATAGTTCCTAGTGTCCACTGTAAAATTTCCAGAACCAGTGGCCATTATTTAGTATACTTAATTGTATTTCCTTTCAGCTATGTAATAATACCAATATTGATTCACTTGTATTATTCCTTGCATATTGAATAGTTGTCGAGCTCGAGAAGACCCCAGAGCCATTGGATGTTATCAACCCGGGACTAACTTTAACCCCGTCTCGCAGCCAGACAAGCCCCGGTTTGCATTTAACAGTGTTTTAAACTTTTATTTGTATCACACTATATGGGTTAGTATGTATGTGCATTAAGTCTAGGTTATTCTTGGAGTTTTCCACATGCATGACAAGAGAACCCATGAGAGAAGGGTAGATGGTTATGTCCTTGATGTGTCCATGCTATGCTTAATGTTATAGTTGTTTCGATAGAAGTCGAGTAGTTAGAATCCACTCGCGAGTTCAGGAATTGGATTCACACGAAATCGGTCGAGTGAGAGATTCATCATTTGGTTAAATATGAGACTGGGCATGGAGTAGGAGCAGCAGGACATAGAGGCATGTGAGCTATTGTTGTGCCTGTGTTGGTCAAGGACCGATCCGTGTGCAGCCCTGTTGAAAAGGTTTGAATGTACCAAAGGCATACTGGATATATGGGACCCAGTAAACCGATGTGACTTGTCCACCTTAGCGTCGAGGCATACCCCACCGCATTATAGGTGTGGGTTGAGAGCAGCAAGATGTAAACCTGCCAGCGGGTACCTTGTACTTCGTGTGGGGGCCTCCTGCTCGTAGTGGTGGGACCGGTTTGACGTGTAGGTAGCGGGTGAAAGGTTGCCGCATACAACATCAGTGGATTGTGCCTTCATAGATCCGAGTGTGGGTGTATTTGTCGTGCTATTCGGATATCCCTGCAGGTGTATATCGATTCGAGTCGTCATCCTCTACGGTTATTTGTAACACCCTTATTTTCATGCATCATGCCCTACATACATTCATATACATGTTTAACATTAACCCACAACAAGAGGAACGAGTTTAAAATTGATTTAGAACAAAACCACACTAAAAATGGAGGAAAGTGCAGACTAGTCCGATTTTACTGAGGACTAGTCCGATTTCTCTCTGACTAAAAACGGACTTGTCCGTTTTTGTTGCGGACTAGTCCATTTTTGCCTCTGGAAACTTTCGGACTTGTCTGATTTTCTGCGGACTAGTCCGATATTCCATGAATCCTTGAAAATTTGCTAAGTCCCTGGACTTTTTCGGACTAGTCCGGTGTCCCAGCGGACTTGTCTGTTTTCCTCTCTGACTAAAGTCAGACTTGTTCGATTTTTGGTTATAGCTTGTTCGATTTTCTCTCTGGACATTTTCGGACTAGTCCGGTCCTTTTCGGACTTGTCCGATATTTCGCGACTCCGAGTTGATCTTTTGTTTTACGACTTGTTTCTTGGGTTTAACGTTAAGTGGGCCTAGGGATGTCGTGCCAAACTCTTTTAGAGCCCATGTGGGACTCTAAACCGGCCTCTACTCCTCTCAAACTCGAAATCCATCTAACCCTAGCCTCCACCTCTATATAAACAACCCCACCCCTTGGCTTGACATCTATTTGCCACTTTTCCACCCCACCCAAACCCTATTTCGTGGAGAGCCACCATCAAGGAGGGAGGAGAAGATCACAATCAAGAAGAAGAAGAGGAGGAAACGAAAGAGGATCAAGATCTCCACCAAGCTTTCATTCTTCATCACCAATTCATCTCCAAGTTCACCAACCCTAGATCATCAAGATCCAAGTGTTACCTCCAAGTTTCTTGATTCATTGGAGTTCTAAACACCTAGTATACCTTCTCTTTTCCTTACGTGAATTCAACCCCTAATTTCCAAGTTTACGTTGATCTAGAAAACCATAGTTCGCTAGTTCTGCGAAGTGCGGACTAGTCCGGCCTTCTACAGACTAGTCCAATTTTGTTGACTAAATTGTGTTGAATTGATTCTAAAATTTGATCAAATCAACTCCAAACCTGTATAAACTTATTAAAAGCTATTAGAACTAGTTGGTGATCATTAAAAGCAATCTATTAACAAATTCTACCTTGCATTTGCATCAATCATGCATGTCATGTCATATTGAGTAATATTTGTGCACTCTTTGATTTTGTTTCTTGTCTTGTATGTTTATTGTGTGGAATAGACGGATTTGCGCTAGAGAGTGTCGTCGAGGATCTACAGCACCAAGAGTTTAAGGCTTTGACCCTAACCAACCGCAAGAGCAAGTCAAGTGTCCTTGAAGCATATTGATCCTGTTTAAAAATAAATGTTTTGTTTGCAAAATTGCACGTCTATGTCAATTTGATCGGAATCCTATGGTAGGAAGTTTACTAGTTTTGTTGACCACCCTTGTCACCTGGGATATATGGTAGAGAGTCGGGATGGGATTTTTACTTTTTGCTTCGCTTAATTAATTGGGATGGGAAAACAACTATACCACTCAATTTAAATATGCATGGATGAGATTATGGTTAACATGAACTGGTTAAATATGATATGGTAATGGGTGATCTAAGTAAGCCTGTTATGTGGATGGGTTAGATTATATGGTGGTTTGCCTGCTTTAGATCTAAGGACCGGTTTATGCGAGAATAAGCCAGGACTACAGTGCCACCGCGAGGCCAAGTATCGGTGCGGCATAGCTGATTAATTAGGTCTTTGCTAGTGCTGTTTGGACCATTGTGGATGCTCGGGGAAGGGGTAGTCGGATTGGGTTTGTTAATGATTGGTGGGACTACCCTGGGATCCGAATGGCTCAAGAGGGGGCCCTTGGTTGAAGATGTGCTCAGCTGGAGGCATCACCACCGGTGAAACCTCAGTGGGGTCTAAATAGGCTAGTAATCCCTTTGTAAAGGCTATTTTGTGATCTCTTGGCCATACACCAAAGGAAGTGTAATTGGCATAAGGGAGGTTCTTTAGTCGCCGACGGGTGATGAAATCACAAACACGTGGGTAAAGTGGTACAAACTCTGCAGAGTATTAAAACTATCATGATATACGTGCTCCCAGTTATGAGCACCTGGACAACTTCCATGATTAGAGGGAACTCAGTATGGGGATGAGTATGGTTTGGTAATGGTTATGGATTAATTTCTGATATTGAATATGGTTATTGGCAAACGGTGAAATCTGGAATTATTGATGATGGTAGTGAAGTCAGACTGGTATTATGATATTACTTATGATTATGATGGGTTTACTTCACATACATGTAATATATTGCTTTTCAAATGTTTTAATGTACTTTTTAGCACTTTGCCTTTATTACATTCATCATTTGAATCAGCCACATGTCATACTTTCCACACTTGCTGAGTATGACATGTACTCACTCTTGCAATCCCCCCCAACAGTTGCAGGTCAGGATTGGGAGTTTAATGGCAAAAATGCGGAGTTCTAGGATGTGTCTACCGTCACCTTTGCCTGTGGTGTTATTAGAGCTGTGCTATCCCTTATTCTTAGTTTGCTTAGTTGCTTAATTAGTTTATTTCCGCTGCATTAGTTGAACTTGTCATTATTATTCATTAGAGCTTGTATTCGAGGATAATATGAATTGTGTAATAAAAGTACTTATTTAATAACTTTTGTTGTGGTAGTTATCTATATATCGTTTGTGATGAACTTGTATATGTGTGTTAAACATCCTGGGCACACATATACTGCACTTGGTTCATTTTCGCAACCGGGTGTCACATATTGGTATTAGAGCTACAGATTGACCGTATGACGCAGCCTAGATAGAATGGACACTTTAGAGCACATAGGATCACTCTGGAAGCGTTGTGATTCTGTTTGGTGTGTTGTTGCTATAAATTGTTTGCTTGTGTGCTTAATAGGGGATTTTGGAATGCTTTAGCATTGTCATGTCAATGTAGGCTAGTTAGTTTCCTAGTTTCATATCCCTTGATGCATATAGTTGGGGACGTTTTCTAATTCTTACCTATTGCGTTTCTTCAGAGGGTGAGGACTCGCAACCAGAGGGATGCTAATGATAAGGAGGAGAACAATGGAGTACCCTAGAACAACAGTGGACAAGGACCTGCTCATGGAGCTATGAGTATCGAGCACCTAATGCCTATGCAAAACCAGCTCATGCAGACCATGATACAAACAATGGGACAGCTGCAGGCTGGCAACATCAACAATCAGCCCCACATGCCTCCACCTCCACCCCCACCCCCTCATAACCGGTTGGGAGAGTTTATGGGGACTAGGCCCCCAACCTTTGCTCAAGCTGCTGACCCTATGGATGCGGATGATTTGCTCAAGTCTGTGGAGAAGAAACTTGCTATTGTCCAATGCAGTGACCAGGAGATGGTGCTTTTCGTTTCTCATCAACTAGTTGGAGCAGCTGCGGATTGGTGAGATTCACTATGTAATGCTAATGAGAACCAAGAGAGAATTACCTGAGCGAAATTCAAAGAGAGTTTCCGTTCTCATTATGTGTCGGAGGGAGTTATGATTTTGAAAATGAAAGAATTTGAGAACTTAAGGCAAGGAAGATCGAGCGTGAGTAAATATCTCAATAAGTTCACTCAACTCTCAAGATATGCGCCTGAGGATGTTAGTCGGGACAGCCGGAAACAATACTTTTTCATGAGGGGCTTGAACAATGAAATCCAAGTGCAACTACTCAACTGTGATTATGCAAATTTTCAGAAGCTTGTGGACAAAGCAATTGTGGTTGAGAACAATATCCGTGAGATGGAGCAAGACTACAAGAGGAAGGCGCCATATCAAGGACAACAACAAGGAAGTAATGTGCGCCCTCGCTTTGTGCCGCCCAATGCACCTCATTTCAGCTCTTCTATTCCTGCTCAATGCCCATGTTATGCACCGCGCCTAGCTCAATTTGTGCAGCAGCGCCCTGTAAGGCAAGCACCTAGGCCTCCAATGCCTTATGCACCTCGTGCTAACTTTCCTGCTGCAAGTGTTCAAAACCAAGCTCGCCCCAATAATCCTGGTGGACTTAAGAAGTGCTATACTTGTGGAGAAGCTTGACACTTTGCGCACCAATGTCCTAAGTCAGGCCTTGGTCGAGGAAGCAATGCATCGAGGCAAAACCCAAGACCCAATGGAGGACAACCACAAGGGAACCGTGGACAGCAGAATTTTGCTCGTGGCAACATTAACTATGTCTCTACGGAGGATGCTCAACAAGCAGATGACGTGGTCATTGGTATGTTTCTCGCCAACTCCAACCCCGCGACTCTGTTATTTGATTCTGGAGCATCGCATTCATTCATTGCATCGAAGTATGTTGCCAAATATAGTTTGCCTATCTCTCATATGAAGTCTACTCTATTGGTTAAGTCTCCTGGAGGAGAGACGAGGATAAATATAGTATGTCCAAAAGTAAGCCTTAGAATAAGGGGGGTAGACTTCTCCGCCAACCTCATTGTTCTGGATTCTCAAGGATTGGATATTATACTTGATATGGACTGGTTGAGGAAGCATAATGCAGTTATTGAGTGTGCCACAAAGACGGTGAGGTTGACCAATGAGGAAGGGATCACCATGAATTTGAAGCATCTCAAACCGCACCGAAGCATTTGGAGCTGAATCATATGGACGGTGCCGCAATTGGGGAGATTCCGATGGTGTGTGAATGTTTGGATGTTTTTCCAGACGAGTTGCCAAGTATGCCACCTGATCGAGACATTGAGTTTGTTATTGATTTAATACCTGGAACTGCACCTATAGCTAAGAGGCCATATAGGATGCCTCCTATATAATTAGCGGAGCTCAAGAAACAAATTCAAGAGCAACTAGAGAAAGGTTTTATTCGCCCAAGCTCTTTGCCTTGGGGAGCGCCCGTTCTATTTGTGGACAAGAAGGATGGAACCCATCGATGTGTGTGGATTACCGAGCTCTCAACGAGGTAACAATCATGAACAAGTACACCTTGCCATGCATAGAAGACTTGTTTGATCAGATGAAGGGTGGTTGTATCTTCTCTAAGATTGATTTGAGGCCGCGATACTTTCAAATGAAGATTAGACCATCGGACATACCCAAGATAGCTTTTAGGACGCGATATGGATCTTATGATTACACCATGATGTCCTTTGGATTGAGCAATGCACCTGCCTACTTTATGTACCTCATGAATAAGGTCTTCATGGAGTACTTGGATAAGTTCGTTGTGGTATTAATTGATGACATTATGATCTACTCGAAGGATGAGAAGGAACATGAGGAACACTTGAGGCTTACGTTGCATAAATTGAGGGAGCATCGATTGTATGCCAAGTTCAAAAAGTGTCAGTTTTGGTTGAGAGAGGTGTCGTTTTTGGGTCATATCATCTCAGGAGGAGGAGGAGTATCGGTTGACCCCGAAAAAGTGAGAGACGTGTTGAAGTGGGAGCCCCCGCAAAACGTAAAGAAAATAAGGAGTTTTCTTGGGATGGATGGATATTACCGTAGATTCATCAAGGACTTTTCCAAGATATTCAAGACAATGACAGAATTGCTAATGAAGGGAAAGGCATTCCAATGGACTCAAGCTTGTCAAAATAGTTTTGAGGAGTTGAAAAAGAGGTTGACAACAGCCCCAGTTTTGATATTATCGGATGTGAGCAAGAGTTTTGATATTTATTGCGACGCATCAAGACAAGGACTTCGATGCGTATTGATGCAAGAAGGTCAAGTGGTTGCATATGCTTCAAGACAACTAAAGAAACATGAGCAGAATTATCCAACGCATGATTTGGAGCTTGCAGTCGTGGTACATGCATTGAAGATTTGGAGACACTACATCCTTTGACATAGGTGTGAAATTTATACGGATCATAAGAGTCTCAAGTATATTTTCACACAAACGGATCTGAACTTGAGGCAACGAAGATGGTTGGAGCTCATCAAAGATTATGATTTGGGAATCAACTATCATCCGGGAAAAGCCAATGTAGTGTCCAATGCTTTCAGTAGAAAAGGAGTAAGTTATCAACTCACAGTTCGAGAGTTACCGTTTAAGTTATGTAAGGAGTTTGAAAGGTTGAACCTCGGATTTGTGAATGAGATGGAGGTGATGGAGTTAAACCCAACCCTGGAGCAAGAAATTCGAGAAGCACAGGACGCGAATGAAGATATCAAGGAAATCAAGGAAAGGACCAAGGAAGGGAGAGAATTCAGATTTGATGAAGACGAACATGGTACCTCATGGCTTGGAAAAAGGATTGTCATGCCCAATGTGAAGCATATTCGGGAGACAATACTAAAGGAGGCCCATGACTCGCCATACTCGATTCACCCCGGTTGTACGAAGATGTACAAAGACTTGAAGGCTTGCTATTGGTGGGATAGCATGAAAAAGGACATAGCTAAATATGTGGCATTGTGTGATCTTTGTCAACGAGTCAAGGCGGAACATCAAAGGCCAGCGGGACTATTGCAACCATTGAAGATCCCGGAATGGAAATGGGAAGAAATCGGTATGGACTTCATAGTTGGTTTACCGCGTACCCAGTCTGGGTATGACTCAATTTGGGTAATCGTTGATCGATTGACCAAGTCAACTCATTTTGTTCCCGTCAAGACCAAGTATACATCTGCACAATTGGCCAAAATATACATTGATCAGATTGTGTGTCGACATGGAGTCCCTAAGAAGATAGTCTCGGATAGAGGTTCTCAATTTACCTCCTGGTTTTGGTAAAAGTTGCATGAAGCTTTAGTAACAAAGCTGAATTTTAGTTCAGCGTATCACCCTCAAACGGATGGACAAACCGAGAGGACCAATCAAATTTTGGAGGACATGTTAAAAGCTTGTGCTTTAAAGCATGGGAAAATTTGGGACAAGAGCTTGCCATATGTAGAATTTTTATACAAAAATAGCTACCAAGCAAGTTTGAAAATGTCACCATATGAAGCGCTCTATGGGAGGAAGTGTAGGACACCTTTATTCTGGAATGAGGCAGGAGAAACTCAAGTATTTGGTTCGGATGTGTTACAAGAAGCCGAAAAGCAAGTCCAAATAATTCTTGAGAACTTGAGGGCCGCTCAATCAAGACAAAAGGGCTATGCGGACAATAGGAGAAGGAAATTAACCTTTGAAGTGGGAGATTTTGTTTACCTCAAGGTGTCACCAATGAGAGGTTATCAGAGGTTTAACATAAAAGGCAAGCTAGCACATCGTTATATTGGGCCATTCAAGATTGTGGACAAGAGGGGAGAAGTAGCGTATAAGTTGGAGATGCCAACTCATCTTTCAGAATTACATGATGTCTTTCATGTTTCCCAACTCAAGAAATGCTTGAGAGCGCCAGAAGAACAAGTGCCAATTGAAGAATTGGAACTAGAGGAAGATTTTACTTATGCCGAGCAACCGAACAAGATCTTGGAAACCAAGGAGAGAACCACGAGGGACAAGGTGATTAGATGATGTAAAGTTCAATGGAAGCACCACACAGAAAAAGGAGCAACATGGGAATCGTAGGATGATCTCAAGAAGGAATTTCCCTATCTCTTCTCTTCCGCGTTGAATCTCGAGAGCGAGATTCATTTTAAGGGGGGTAGGTTTGTAACACCCTCATTTTCATGCATCATGTCCTACATACATTCATATACATGTTTAACATTAACCCACAACAAGAGTAACGAGTTTAAAATTGATTTGGAACAAAACTACACTTAAAATGCAGGAAAGTGCAGACTAGTCCGATTTTACTGAGGCTAGTACGATTTCTCTCTGACTAAAAGCATACTTGTCCGTTTTTGCTGCGGACTAGTTCGATTTTGCCTTTGGAAACTTTCGAACTTGTCCAATTTTGTGTGGACTAGTCTGATATTCCATGCATCCTTGAAAATTTGCTAAGTCCCTGGACTTTTCCGGACTAGTCCGGTGTCCCAGCGGACTTGTCCGTTTTCCTCTCTGACTAAAGTCGGACTTGTTCGATTTTTGGCCAAACTTGTCCGATTTTCTCTCTGGACATTTTCTGACTAGTCCGGTCCTTTTCGGACATGTCTGATATTTCGCGACTCCGAGTTGATCTTTTGTTTTACAACTTGTTTCTTGGGTTTCACGTTATGTGGGCCTAGGGATGTTGTGCCTAACTCTTTTAGAGCCCATGTGGGACTCTAAACCGGCCTCTACTCCTCTCAAACTCGAAATCCATCTAACCCTAGCCTCCACCTCTATATAAACAAGCCCACCCCTTGGCTTGACATCTATTTGCCACTTTTCCATCCCACCCAAACCCTAGTTCGTGGAGAGCCACCATCAAGGAGGGAGGAGAAGATCCCAGTCAAGAAGAAGAAGAGGAGGAAACGAAAGAGGATCAAGATCTCCACCAAGCTTTCATTCTTCATCACCAATTCATCTCCAAGTTCACCGACCCTAAATCATCAAGATCCAAGTGTTACCTCCAAGTTTCTTGATTCATTGGAGTTCTAAACACCTAGTATACCTTCTATTCTCTTTTCCTTACGTGAATTCAACCCCTAATCTCCAAGTTTACGTTGATCTAGAAAACCCTAGTTCGCTAGTTCTGCGAAGTGTGGACTAGTCTGGCCTTCTACAGACTAGTCTGATTTTGCTGACTAAATTGTGTTGAATTGATTCTAGAATTTGATCAAATCAACTCCAAACCTGTATAAACTTATTAAAAGCTATTAGAACTAGTTGGTGATCATTAAAAGCAATCTATTAATAAATTCTACCTTGCATTTGCATCAATCATGGATGTCATGTCATATTGAGTAATATTTGAGCACTCTTTGATATTGTTTCTTGTCTTGTATGTTTATTGTGTGGAATAGACGGATTTGCGCTAGAGAGTGTCGTGGAGGATCTACAGCACCAAGAGTTTGAAGGCTTTGACCCTAACCAACCGCAAGAGCAAGGCAAGTGTCCTTGAAGCATATTGATCCTGTTTTAAAATAAATGTTTTGTTTGCAAAGTTGCATGTGTGTGTATTTGATGGGAATCCTATGGTAGGAAGTTTACTAGTTCTGTTGGCCACCCTTGTCACCTGGGATATATGGTAGAGAGTCGGGATGGGATTTTTACTATTTGCTTCGCTTAATTAATTGGGATGGAAAAACAACTATACCACTCAATTTAAATATGCATGGATGAGATTATGGTTAACATGAAGTGGTTAAATATGATATGGTAATGTGTGATCTAAGCAAGACTGGTATGCAGATGGGTTGGATGATATGGTGGTTTGCTTGCTTTAGATCTAAGGACAGGTTCATACGAGAATAAGCCAGGACTACAGTGCCACCACAAGGCCAAGTATGGGGGTGGCTTAGCTGATTAATTAGGGCTTTGCTAGTGCTGTTTGGACCATTGTGGATGCTCGGGAAGGGGTAGTCGGATTGAGTTTGTTGATGATTGGTGGGACTACCCTGGGATCCGAATGGCTCAAGAGGGGGCCCTTGGTTGAAGATGTGCTCAGTTGGAGGCATCGCCACCGGTGAAACCTCAGTGGGGTCTAAATAGCTAGTAATCCCTTTGAAAAGGCTATTTTATGATCTCTTGGCCATATATCAAAGGAAGTGTAATTGGCATAAGGGAGGTTATTTAGTCGCCGACGGGTGATAAATCACAAACACGTAGGTAAAGTGGTACAAACTCTCCAGAGTATTAAAACTATCATGATAGCCGTGCTCCCGGTTATGAGCACCTAGACAACTTCCATGATTAGAGTGAACTCAGTATGGGGATGGGTATGGTTTGGTAATGGTTATGGTTAGTTATGGATTAATTTCTAATATTGAATATGGTTATTGGCAAATGGTGAAATCTGGAATAATTGATGATCGTAGTGAATTCAGACTGGTATTATGATATTACTTATGATTATGATGGGTTTACTTCACATACATGTAATATATTGCTTTTCAAATTTTTTAATGTACTTTTCAGCACATTGCCTTTATTACATTCGTCATTTCAATCAGTCACATGTCATACTTTCCACACTTGCTGAGTATGACATGTACTCACTCTTGCAATCCCCCCCCCCCACAGTTGCAAGTCAGGATTGAAATTTAATGGCGATAATGCGGAGTTCTAAGCCGTGTCTACCGTCAGCTTTGCTTGTGGTGTTATTGGAGCTGCGTTATCCCTTATGCTTAGTTTGCTTAGTTGCATAATTAGTTTATTTCTGCTGCATTAGTTGAACTTGTCATTAATATTCATTAGAGCTTGTATTCAAGGATAATATGAATTGTGTAATAAAAGTACTTATTTAATAACTTGTGTTGTGGTAATTATCTGTATATCGTTTGTGATGCACTTGTATATGTGTGTTAAACATCGTGGGCACACATATATTGCACTTGGTTCATTTTTGCAACCGGGTGTCACATTATTTGAGTAGAACTTGTTCACTGAGTCGTCACGTAGTTAACTATTTGGAGTTGAATATTATTGAATCATGCTTTATGGAATAACTATGTATTGATATTTGTATCTTTAGATCAGGTTTCTCACTAAATTTTAGATTCATGAAGCCTTAATTTGTTGCTATATGCTGAAAGTAAGGAATAAAATTTAGGCAAGCCTTTTATTGCAAACCGATGTTCTATCTTACGTATATTTTGCATATAGAGTTCCTTGCTTAGTGGAGACGGTTAAGTCTTGCTGAGCCTTCGTGCTCACATTTGCTATTTTAAGTTTTTGCTGCAGGTGATGATCTTTTGGATGAAGGGTTCACCGGTGAGGCGTTGCCCCCGTCGGGGTACACGGCCGAGTGGGAACCCTGCACGCCGCCGTGATGTGTTCTGTGTGCTGCTAGTGTGATTCCGTTCTAGGACTGAACGGAATGACTTTTGCATAACAAGTGCCAATTGAAGAATTGGAACTAGAGGAAGATTTTACTTATGCCGAGCAACCGAACAAGATCTTGGAAACCAAGGAGAGAACCACGAGGGACAAGGTGATTAGATGATGTAAAGTTCAATGGAAGCACCACACAGAAAAAGAAGCAACATGGGAATCGTAGGATGATCTCCAGAAGGAATTTCCCTATCTCTTCTCTTCCGCGTTGAATCTCGAGAGCGAGATTCATTTTAAGGGGGGTAGGTTTGTAACACCCTCATTTTCATGCATCATGTCCTACATACATTCATATACATGTTTAACATTAACCCACAACAAGAGTAACGAGTTTAAAATTGATTTGGAACAAAACTGCACTTAAAATGCAAGAAAGTGCAGACTAGTCCGATTTTACTGAGGCTAGTACGATTTCTCTCTGACTAAAAGCAGACTTGTCTGTTTTTGCTGTGGACTAGTTCGATTTTGCCTTTGGAAACTTTCGAACTTGTCCAATTTTGTGTGGACTAGTCTGATATTCCATGCATCCTTGAAAATTTGCTAAGTCCCTGGACTTTTCCGGACTAGTCCGGTGTCTCAGCGGACTTGTCCGTTTTCCTCTCTGACTAAAGTCGGACTTGTTCGATTTTTGGCCAAACTTGTCCGATTTTCTCTCTGGACATTTTCTGACTAGTCCGGTCCTTTTCGGACATGTCTGATATTTCGCGACTCCGAGTTGATCTTTTGTTTTACGACTTGTTTCTTGGGTTTCACGTTATGTGGGCCTAGGGATGTTGTGCCTAACTCTTTTAGAGCCCATGTGGGACTCTAAACCGGCCTCTACTCCTCTCAAACTCGAAATCCATCTAACCCTAGCCTCCACCTCTATATAAACAAGCCCACCCCTTGGCTTGACATCTATTTGCCACTTTTCCATCCCACCCAAACCCTAGTTCGTGGAGAGCCACCATCAAGGAGGGAGGAGAAGATCCCAATCAAGAAGAAGAAGAGGAGGAAACGAAAGAGGATCAAGATCTCCACCAAGCTTTCATTCTTCATCACCAATTCATCTCCAAGTTCACCGACCCTAAATCATCAAGATCCAAGTGTTACCTCCAAGTTTCTTGATTCATTGGAGTTCTAAACACCTGGTATACCTTCTATTCTCTTTTCCTTACGTGAATTCAACCCCTAATCTCCAAGTTTACGTTGATCTAGAAAACCCTAGTTCGCTAGTTCTGCGAAGTGTGGACTAGTCTGGCCTTCTACAGACTAGTCTGATTTTGCTGACTAAATTGTGTTGAATTGATTCTAGAATTTGATCAAATCAACTCCAAACCTGTATAAACTTATTAAAAGCTATTAGAACTAGTTGGTGATCATTAAAAGCAATCTATTAATAAATTCTACCTTGCTTTTGCATCAATCATGGATGTCATGTCATATTGAGTAATATTTGAGCACTCTTTGATATTGTTTCTTGTCTTGTATGTTTATTGTGTGGAATAGACGGATTTGCGCTAGAGAGTGTCGTGGAGGATCTACAGCACCAAGAGTTTGAAGGCTTTGACCCTAACCAACCGCAAGAGCAAGGCAAGTGTCCTTGAAGCATATTGATCCTGTTTTAAAATAAATGTTTTGTTTGCAAAGTTGCATGTGTGTGTATTTGATGGGAATCCTATGGTAGGAAGTTTACTAGTTTTGTTGGTCACCCTTGTCACCTGGGATATATGGTAGAGAGTCGGGATGGGATTTTTACTATTTGCTTCGCTTAATTAATTGGGATGGAAAAACAACTATACCACTCAATTTAAATATGCATGGATGAGATTATGGTTAACATGAAGTGGTTAAATATGATATGGTAATGGGTGATCTAAGCAAGACTGGTATGCGGATGGGTTGGATGATATGGTGGTTTGCTTGCTTTAGATCTAAGGACTGGTTCATACGAGAATAAGCCAGGACTACAGTGCCACGACAAGGCCAAGTATGGGGGTGGCTTAGCTGATTAATTAGGGCTTTGCTAGTGCTGTTTGGACCATTGTGGATGCTCGGGAAGGGGTAGTCGGATTGAGTTTGTTGATGATTGGTGGGACTACCCTGGGATCCGAATGGCTCAAGAGGGGGCCCTTGGTTGAAGATGTGCTCAGTTGGAGGCATCGCCACCGGTGAAACCTCAGTGGGGTCTAAATAGGCTAGTAATCCCTTTGAAAAGGCTATTTTATGATCTCTTGGCCATATACCAAAGGAAGTGTAATTGGCATAAGGGAGGTTATTTAGTCGCCGACGGGTGATAAATCACAAACACGTAGGTAAAGTGGTACAAACTCTCCAGAGTATTAAAACTATCATGATAGCCGTGCTCCCGGTTATGAGCACCTAGACAACTTCCATGATTAGAGTGAACTCAGTATGGGGATGGGTATGGTTTGGTAATGGTTATGGTTAGTTATGGATTAATTTCTAATATTGAATATGGTTATTGGCAAATGGTGAAATCTGGAATAATTGATGATCGTAGTGAATTCAGACTGGTATTATGATATTACTTATGATTATGATGGGTTTACTTCACATACATGTAATATATTGCTTTTCAAATTTTTTAATGTACTTTTCAGCACATTGCCTTTATTACATTCGTCATTTCAATCAGTCACATGTCATACTTTCCACACTTGCTGAGTATGACATGTACTCACTCTTGCAATTCCCCCCCCACAGTTGCAAGTCAGGATTGAAATTTAATGGCGATAATGCGGAGTTCTAAGCCGTGTCTACCGTCAGCTTTGCTTGTGGTGTTATTGGAGCTGCGTTATCCCTTATGCTTAGTTTGCTTAGTTGCATAATTAGTTTATTTCTGCTGCATTAGTTGAACTTGTCATTAATATTCATTAGAGCTTGTATTCAAGGATAATATGAATTGTGTAATAAAAGTACTTATTTAATAACTTGTGTTGTGGTAATTATCTGTATATCGTTTGTGATGCACTTGTATATGTGTGTTAAACATCGTGGGCACACATATATTGCACTTGGTTCATTTTCGCAACCGGGTGTCACATTATTTGAGTAGAACTTGTTCACTGAGTCGTCACGTAGTTAACTATTTGGAGTTGAATATTATTGAATCATGCTTTATGGAATAACTATGTATTGATATTTGTATCTTTAGATCAGGTTTCTCACTAAATTTTAGATTCATGAAGCCTTAATTTGTTGCTATATGCTGAAAGTAAGGAATAAAATTTAGGCAAGCCTTTTATTGCAAACCGATGTTCTATCTTACGTATATTCTGCATATAGAGTTCCTTGCTTAGTGGAGACGGTTAAGTCTTGCTGAGCCTTCGTGCTCACATTTGCTATTTTAAGTTTTTGCTGCAGGTGATGATCTTTTGGATGAAGGGTTCACCGGTGAGGCGTTGCCCCCGTCGGGGTACACGGCCGAGTGGGAACTCTGCACGCCGCCGTGATGTGTTCTTTGTGCTGCTAATGTGATTCCGTTCTAGGACTGAACGGAATGACTTTTGCATAACTTAGGCTTGAGTGTCCAGAGCTATGAACTTATCTTCCGCTGTAGTGTATTTAAATGTATATTATTTGTAAAAGACAAATCTTGTATAATACAATGTTGTTTTATGTAATATGATGTACTTTTTTCTATGTGTTGTTGGCTGTCGCAGCGCACTGCACCACCCAATTGCGATTCTTAGAATATCGTATTCCGGTCCCCACAACATGCCGCAGTATGAACGAATCATCAACAAAATACAATGTTTTGTTACTTGGCACCAAATTTTCCTTAACTAATGTACCTAATGGGAACCTACGGAAACTGTGAATAAATATGAGAGTTACAGGAAGATAACAATTCATTTGAGGGCTTCGGGTCACGGCAGTTTTTTGTTGCTTCGCTGCACATCAAAGATACAAACTTATTTCTTCTTCCCTGCGGCCTTTGTTTTCTTATCTGCAGCCGTTTTATTTGGTTTTTCTGAAGTTTCCGACAATTGAATGGCAAGAAATTCGTGAGCTCAGGTACTGACAAGTGAAAAAAAATTCATGACCTCATGTACTGACAGTTGAAATAACTTTTGCAATAACACAGATATATAAGTAACAGAAGATTTTGAAGAACACATTGGTACGAGTCTTAAGAAATATCTGCTGATATGGTATAAAAACTAGTCGGCTATTCACACTAATATTAATGTGGTCAGCAACTTCGAAATCAATTCTCATTTCGAAAGGAGAATCATAGACAATCATATACTTCAAGTATGTCAAATGGTGATTAGCGAAGCAGAGAAATGAATAATAGAGGTAAGCAAATTGTATAAGAATATCTGTGATGAACAGGACGGGTAGAAATTAATATATCTTTTGAACGCACAACCTACTGGTACCTCATCATCTTCATTTGTGACTTCTTTCACTATTTCCTCCACTTCGTGTTGGTAAAGCTGGTTAGAAAAGAACAAATTATAAGGTTGCAAATGACCACTTCCCCGGCTTATCGATGGACTGCAGCATCACATGAACAAATTTAAAACAAGGTAATAATCATTTCTCAAATATATGTATCTTACAAAGCAAGGTAATCAGGAACGAATCCTAGCCATGGCCATGGTTGCCGGGGGGGGGGGGGGGGGGGGGGGGGGGGCACGACGAGCTAGAGCCGTCGTTGGGGGCAGGTGCCCGAACGACGAACGCGCTGCTGAGCGGGAAAGAGGAAGGCGGTGAAGGGCTTGTAGTCGGCCGAGAGGGCATCGGCGCCAGCTGCCACCACCTCGGAGCTGAACAAAACCCTAGGCAACGAGAGCCTGGATCTGGACGGCGGAACCACCCTCGCGGTTGCTGGCACGGTGGTCTTGGCACGGCCGGCAAGAGGGGTTGACACAGAGGGCCTGAGATGGCGAGCGTGGAGGCCATATGGGAGCCCGGAGCAAGGCAGAGGCGGCGAGGTGGCAGCACTGCTACAATAAGCCTCATCACAGGCGGCTCCAAACCTATTATCACAAACGGCTTTTAAAACCGCCTGAAACGAAGAGTCTTTTATAATCCGAAATTTCACAGGCGGAGAAGTGATACCGCCTGTGAAGACATATTATCATAGGCGGTTCTTTACTTAGGCTAGCCGCCTGTGAAGATACATTATCATAGGCGGGTCGTGCACCATATATAACTTCCTGTGATAAATGTCTTATCACTGACGGGTATTGAAGCATAACTAACCGCTTATGATAATGTGTCTTCACAGACGGGTATTGAGGCATAACTAACCATCTATGATAATGTGTCTTCACAGACGGGTACTGAGGCATAACTAACCGCCTATGATAACGTGTCTTCACAGACGGGTATTGAGGCATAACTAACCGCCTATGATAATATGTCTTCACAAACGAGTAATGGAGCATAACTAACCGCCTATGATAATGTGTCTTCACAGGCGGGTATTGAAGCATAACTAACCGTCTATGATAATTTTGTTATCACAGACGGACGTTTACCTACATCAGCCGTCTGTGAAGACCCTTTAACGCAGCCGGTTTCTACCATAACAGTACCGCCTGTGAAAATTAGGTTATCACAGATGTTTCTTTACTTGTATCTAGCTGCTTGTGATAATTGTTTTTCACAGCCATGCCTAGCCGTTGGTTAATAACCGCCTGTGATAAGGTATAACCTATGCAGTACTACTACTGTTATTTCTAATTTCCAGGTCAATTAAATATAATCACAGAACAAAAAACAATAATATCATCACAGAACAAAAGTCAACAATATTATCATCACAGAAGTCAATTTCACTAAAACAATATACATATGTACAAGTTACATATACAATTCATCTCAAAGTTTACAAGTTTTCACTAAAAATTGTTTCTATTAGCATAGTCGCAAAGTTCTGGCACATCAGCTGCTGCACAATTCTCATCAAAGAACTTTCCTTTTTTGTGCGAAATTTCGCGACGCATGAACTGACAGAGTTCAGAAGCAATCCTGTCAGCTCCTCCATCAGGAATACTTCTACAAACCGGCCATTCTTCGTTCAGATTCTTCGTGTGCTACAATATAACACATAACAAGATTTAGAATGTGTTGGTTTGAACAATCTCAAAGTATAGATCAAAGTGAGAGTATACAGAAATTTAGTTGGTATTTTTGGAGCAGTTGTACTATGAGCAATTGAATTTTGAAGTTGGAATCAAAATATGAAAATAATGTTTCTGGTAATATTGAACAGCAGAGAATATAAGCATTAAACTATGCTAGTTACAATGAAAATGAAACACAAAAGTAAGAAAATAAGGTATCGACATTAAGGATAACTTACATCCTCATGATTCACTCTATATACGCCGGCGGTCCGAAGATGCTTGCATACATAATACCCGCATAAGACACTCCTAGTAGGCTGCTTCGGACAAGCATAATACGTTTTAATGTCCAATGCATTCGTATTAGGAGGTCTCTGACCGCCAAGCTGTTCCGTGTAAAACCGCCAAGCGCTGTAATACAAGAAATGTCATATAAAACTTGTCAACACATTCTAAATGTGCGTAAATTAAAATTATTGAATAAACGTACGATTTCAAAATGGAAAGGAAATCTTTGTAACGATCTGGTGGGTAATCGGTCGAGTCCAAGACTGTTGCCATTCCCTGCGTTGGCTTGATGAAGATCATTATGTAGTGATTACTGCAAACATACAAACACGCGTGTTAACAATTACCAATAATTGCTATTTCAATGTCATGTGTCAAACTTACTCGAAGTGGTACGGAGCCTTTACGAGGTCATTGTCGTCTCTGACAAAGTTAAACATCGCCTGTCCTATGTAAGCTGCAACTTCTGTCTTTCTATCCTTCTTAAGTTTTGCAATTGCTTTTTCAAAATCCTTTTTTTCATGTGTTTGTACTGTCCTGATTCTCGATTCGCCTGGACGTCGAATAGCGACTTTGCAATCCTAGTAGGGTCAAGGATACCTGTCTTGCGCTCCAACTTTAAATTATCCATGTATTGCATCCTATTGAAGAAGTCCAGAATTGTTATAATCTCATGAAATGCGTATGCGTGTAGTAAGAAAAGCAAATACAAAATATTAGAGCACTTACAAGCACCAGACGAGCAGCAGGTTGATATCGAGCATGCCCCGATGGAAAAGGGAATGCAGCTCTTCAAATAAAATGACTCGTCTATCTACTCCAGTGCTCCAGAATGCTTCTTTTAGAATACAAAATGTGACGCAATTAAGACCATATTTTGTGCTGGCAGTGATGTACCACTCATGCATTCTTCTGAGCTGGACGGGTTGTTTGCTAAGTTGTACGGATGTCATGAACGGCTTTCCATTCTTAAATTCAGAAGGAACATCCTCAAGCTTGTATATTGGAACTCCTGGTTTAACTAAAGTCGTCCGCCGATTATACATGACACCGTCTTCTTCCCACTCCTCGATATCTTCTAATGCTGCCTCATGAGAAGAACGAGATGCACTCGATTTTCTAATATTTTCCTTCATAGCTTCCAAATACTTTGACACTTCTGATGAAGGTTTATTAATTTCTTATGAGCTAACTTTGATAGGCACTGATGATCGAGGAGTAGTCGTCGGAAGTTGGACACTGGCTTGTTGTTGAACCTGTTGTTCAACTGATTGCTCTTTACTCCCATCAGTTGGCTCTAGTACTACTTCAAGTTGTTGCTCAACTGGTTGCTCTTTACTAGCAACAGCTTGCTCTGGTACTGCTTGAAGTTGTTGTCCAACTTGTTGCTCTTGGATATCATCCTTGCTGAGACATAGGGGGAGTGGATCTTCCCGGACTAGGAGTGGATCTTCATGCACTTTCGCCTTAGAAGATGGGGTTGCAGTATTTGGAGATGCGACGGGGCTAGAAATTTGCTCATCGTCCAACACGATATCGCGTCGGTGCCAAAGGATTAATTGGTTGATAGCCTGACCCAGAGTCGCAATCCCCTCAGGTGTGACGTGGTCTATTTCATAATCTTCATAATCATTATCAATGATCTGAAGAACTTGCACCACAACATAATACAACGGGAGTGGATTCCCGTTGAAGTCACGATCAGGCTTTGCCATAGCAGTGGCAACCTGTTTGGTTTTGTTCCCTGCTCTGCCTATCGGGACAAGAAGACGACAAGATTTGTCATTAGTAATATCATCGACAGGGAACTTATGGGCTGACCCTGAGCCTGGCACGGAACCAACGCTGCTAGGGTAGGCAGTTGGAGATACTAATTGCTCATTTTGCACCGGAACCATCATTGTACTCGGTGCCACTAATTGTCCTGATTGTCTAAGTTGTTCCATTATTTCTTGCATATTTTCTTTGACCTTTTGAGCAATCGTTTCATCAAGTGTTTTCTTAAAATTCTCACGTCTTCTATATGTGTCTTTATCTTTAGGGAAACCATCTAGCCAAGACATTTGAGAAGAGACCGCTCGAACCCGTCCGTTGTGTTCATGGTTTCCTAAGATAGCGGTAAGTTGGTCATTCTACCTCTTCGGCTTGAAGAGACCCTTTTGTTGCTTTTCAATTACTTCTTTCATTTTATCCTCTACTTCATTCAGAGAGTCGGGCTTTTCAAGTTTGCCATCGCTGGTCAAAGCTGACCGTGCAAAGACCCAGCGTTGAGTTCGCTCATTGCACCCTTCTAATGGGTGAGGAATGCCCTAACTGGTAATTTCGTCTAATATCATATTCCATTTCTGGACTTTGGGGCCATATCTGGCAGACCCCAAGCGATGATGGTATTTCTTCTTTTTTTGCAAGCTCTGACCTAGTTGCACTTAGAGCTTTAGCATCAGGTGTGCTCTTTTGACGAACAAACTCTTGCCACTGAGCTTGTGTGATTTTTCCCATCTTCCTCGGGCTAGGGACCTTATCGGCCTTAACATAAGCATTCATTTCACTCTTCCAGCATCGAAACTTCTTGCCGCAAGAGACCAATGTTACTTTCTTTACAGCTTCTTCTGTGCCTTTTGGGAACTTGAATTGTTTCTTTATCTTTTCCCACAACTCATTCATGGTCTGCTCGGGTAATTTCCTCCAATTCTCAGTTGTGATCGGCACAACCTCCCTGACAAGAAAACCGCATGCATTACGGTACTTGGTAACTGAATCCAGTGGTTCTTGGGGAAGCCCACCTGGACCGACCCTTGTTATGTACATGATGCGGTCCAATGGACCCTTATTGGGACCTCGTTGCCCTCGTTTCCGCTTGAGTGAAGCTGAGGATTCATCTATTGGAGAACCTACTGCGGTTTTAGGAGCCAATGTCACCTCATTGTCTTCGCGATTAATCTAGGTAGAAAAAAATTATAAGACTTCGTCTACTTGACAACCGACATTAACTTGAACTACTGAAGTTAAGATTCGTGATCCATACCTCGTCGGCATGATCATATTCCAGGTGTAGATCCACTGAAGTCTTTTTAATTTTTATATTCGAAAAAAGATCTGAAGGACTGTGATAGGAGCCTGAACTGCCGGAGTTAGTAAACTCCATATTGTCTTCATTGTTGTTACTATTAGGACCAGTCTCTTAGGGCTTTCCATGCTAGATCTAATAAGACAAAAAATCTAATAAATGGCATATTAACTCTACATGAAGTGTTGCATGATGAAAAAGATGGAAGCATTCTAGAATTTTATAAGCCACGGGAGCGGTCACTGGGAACAGGGGAACAGAAAGGAAGACAAAAAGATCTGCGCAGTCGGGGGAGGTGGCATTTTATACAGAGGCAAATGCGGGTAATTTTCTTCGAACTTGAAGAGTAGTTTTGTACACCTAGTTGTGGGAAGCTGTTAAAAGCAGATGGGATGTCGCTTCTTCGTCAAATTGCTTGCTAGTTCATTTTGGGAAGCGCTTTTGTGAGAAGTGGGGTCAAAAGCTATCTGTTTAGGAGTCCAAGCGCTTAAATTTATTGAAAAACATGTTGAGAAGCTGTGCCAAATAGGACAAAAATAGGTTTTGGCAAAGGTTCATGTATTTCTAATGAAAGGAGTCTCGGGTATAAATTGTTCAAGATCAATTATGGTTGAAAAACATTACAAGAGAAATCAATTAATCTGTGATGATACTTCGATAAAATGGAAGTGAAACTGTTAATCCATATCCTAGATCATACCAGGATAGTACCAGAATATTTTCATAATTTTCTAAGGTCTGGAGTTTGCAGAAAAATTATTCCATGGTTTAAGTTCTCAGTTTTTTATATACATTTATAAGGTTTTTCATGTAAATTAAACTGGACCACTGTAAAGTTTAGATCATAAGGAATCCAAAGAACTTTGTTTCATATCTTTAGGAGTTCTCTACGAATTTCTATGATTTTTACAAGTTGATATTATTTACTGTATTTTTCTTTTACTGGAAATGGGCAACACATTAATGGCGGCGACAGAAACGGTGAATTCCTTAACCTCGGTCCTGAAAAAAATATGAAAATGATCAAGGAGTTGCGCGCATTGGTGGACAAGCCTAAGAAAGAATCAAATCGATGGATGCCTCACTGTGGGTGGCGAATTCAATTGGTGAGGAGTGGTGTGCTTGACGGCCCGCGTTGACGAATATGGCTCGATTTGCCAGCGATGAGGCGAGATAGGGGGAGCCAGTTGGTTGGAAGAAATAGGCCATTCTTGCTCTTCTTTTGACATCTTTGGTTGAGCGAAGGATGGCCGGACGGATACGAGCAACAGAGACCTGTAGTGGCAGCACAAGGGAGGCGGTGATGACGATGCCATGTTGCAGCTTTGTGAGGAAGGATGAAACAAGAAAACACATCAGACATATGTTGAAGAGGTTGAGTAAAATATGCAAACACCCACACTGCCCTAGGCTCACCGTAAGCTCCCAATTTTGCCGGTGCACCAAAATTGCCCGACGGCCACCTGTTGAAAGGAGTATATCGATTTGAGCTATATAGAGCTTGGAGCGATTGCATTGCTCATTGTAGACGTAGGACACATGCGCGCGCACCTAGCCAGGACCCTAGGCAGGGAAGAGAAGTAGTTTGCACGTGACGCCGCGGCAAGGTAGCGATGGCCATTTTGAACCGAGGAGTGTTCATCTTAGGATAACTTGAGGAAGGCAGGGCTAGAGGTGGGAATTGGGCCCGGCCAAAACCGGGCGGCCCGAAGCACAGCCTAACGGCCTGAGGCCCAGCACGGCCCGACCCGATAGATATTCGGGCCATGCCGGCCCAACACGAGGACTTGGGTCGTGTCGTGCCGTGAAGTCTAGCACGATGGGCGGCACGGATATGGGCCGTGCTCGGGCCGACACGGCCCGATATAGCCCGGTAGACCGAAATTAGGACCAAAAAGATTTGTTTTACCTTGGGAGTTGACCGGCCAACTTGCAGACATATAGCCAAATGCGCCAGCCCAAGCAGCTGTAAACGTTAGACGAAGCTTAGTTGCAAGGTGTCAGTCTGTAACACCCATATTTCATGTACATAAAATTAAACCAATTATAGTGCATTCAAGTGTGCATTTTTGTGTGAAATTTTTGAATTCAAACTAGTAGAAAACTTTGAAGTTTGAATTTGAAATCAAATCAAAAGAAAAGGAAATGAAAGAGAAAAAGAAAAGGAATAAAACCCCCCTAATGGGCCAAAACCCCACACCGACCCATCTCCCCTCTGTTTCACCCGCAGCCCAGCAGCCCCCCTCCCTCTCTTCTCTCTCTCTAACGCACGGGACCCGCTTGTCATCTTCTCCACTAGGCAACCGCTGCCCCTCTCCCTTAGCCGCGCTGCGCAATGCCTCCACCCCCTCCAACCGCTCCACCCCGCGCGGAATCCAGCCGCAGAACCGCCCTTCGCACGCGCCAACAACCTCCGCACGCGCCTCACCTATAAAATCCCGCCCTCCCTCTCTCTTTCTTCTCCCTCCGCGCCAAACCCTAGCTTCACCCTCGCCGAGGTTCGTCGCTCCTGTTCCCGGCTATTCGGCATTTGCCTCCCTCTCCACTCTCCACTAATCGGTTTGTCTTGACTGTAGGAACTCGTCGGGCAAGCTTGCGCAGATGAATTGTCGGGGCTTCACTGGAATCGACAGGTGCCGATGCCAACCGCCACCGCCCCTCATCGCCTGCTCCTCTCCGGTCGATTTTGGGCCCCGAAAACACCTGAGGTGCGTTCCTTATCTCCCCCTCTTTCATTTCACGTAGAAAGCGCAAGGATTAGGCGATGTTTGGCCGATTTGGCCAAAAGCCAGCGATGTCGCCGCCGCGGGCGCCGAGCGCCTCCGTGCTGCGCGCCGCCTGCATCGCCTAGGGCGACGTGGTTGTGTCTCGGCCGTCGATTTGAGGCCGACGGTCGAGATTAGAACGTGCATACCGTTTCACTTTAATAAAATCTGGGCCACCCGATTCGGATCCAACGGCCCACATATAAAATTCATTTCCCGCCGCCGATATTTCGCCGAGGCCCCTGGAATCTTGCAGGCTACGCCCTGGACTTTACCGAAATGCAAATCTAACCCCTAGAATTGTCAATCTAGCCCCTGGACTCTCTTGAATTAGGTTTAATCAATTTAATAAACAATCTAAGCCCTGGAAACTTGTAGAAATATGTTTTTAGCCCCTGTACAGTATAGGAAAGTTACCAACTAGCCCCTGGAATTTTATTTATTTACTGAATATTGTTTAAAATTGTATTTGATGTGTAGAAAATATATAAAAATGGTAAATTAATATAAAAACACCAGGAAAAATTGTATAAAATATTTTTATGCTGTAATAAAGTTTTATAGTGCAAATAAAATATTTTTTGACTTTGGAAAATTTATTAAAAATGTTTAAAATACATTTTGTTCATAGAAAATTCAGTAAAAATGACATTAGCCCATGAATAAATCTTAAAAATGTAAAATAAATATTAAATGCATATTTTGACTATGTAAAATAATAAATACTTCGTAGGGACGCATTAGTATAGAATTTAATGCTTATGTGTATGTTGTGATGCCATGTATTGTGTGCTCTTTACTTATTTAGCTTTTATTTCTCTTTACCATGCTTGGGCAATATATTTAGAGTCGTACTACGACCCCAACTTTAATCTCCAAAACCAAGACTTCAGCAACAACCAGGTCTTCGAAGAAGGCAAGTGCCCTGGACCATCTTGTACCAATTTTAGGATTTTAGTTAGATGCATGCTAAACAAAATGATGTCCTATTTCATGTTACATGTCTCGTTCCATATAATTCTTTGTCACTTGGTTTGGGTTGGGAAGTAGATAAGTATTAATTATGCTTAGCCATGGTTAGACATTGGGAACGGGATTTCATACAAATGTGACATATTCTACTTTATGATTTCTTTAATCATGATGGATACACAATAGTAGTGGATAGGAATCTGGTGGTTGGATAGTTTTGGCATGGTGCATATTGCACGAGACCCGAGATTCAGTTTGGCACCACAGGATTCTAAGGACTGGTTTATGAAGGAAGCCACTAAGCTTTATAGTACCACCACGAGACTGAGATGAGGCTACTTTGTCAATTAATTAGGTTTCTCCCGATGAAATGCTAGAAGTTGGATGGTGCGGGAAATGATGCAGGGGTACTGCTCTGGGAACCGCAAGGCTCAAGAGGGGGCTCTAGGTAGAAGGTTACTCCAGAAATGCCTCAGTGGTGGAAATCTTAGAGGGCTAGCACTAGTCAGGAGTACCTTTGTAAAGACCATGTAGTGATCTCCTAGCCACACACCTACGGAAGTGTGAAATGTGGTTGATCACCACGGGCTACATGGAGGTTTACTTAGTCCACCTGACAAGAAGGGATGGAATCAATGCTTGTGGGTAAAGGGTACACTCTCTGCAGAGATTTGTAAAACTGTCATGACAGCCGTGCTAACAGACAAGAGCGGCTTGGGGCCAGTTCATAATTAGTTTATAGTTGTGAAATGGTGGTTATTTATGATTCAAGTTACATTTATTCATCATTAATATGTGTTGGATTGTTTCTTGAATTATGATACTGATAACTGAAAGCTAAGGCTAGGATCTAAGCATAGTGCTTAAGCCATAATTAGCCTACCCTTGTTCTAGCCAATCATTTCATTCTCTTCCCACAATTGCTGAGTACTCTATGTACTCAAGCATTTTACTTTTCCATTAGAATATGAAGAAGAAGCAGCACCAGAAGACTTCTTCGTCAACCCGGAGGACTTGGTCTAGGCTGGCAATCCTTCGCGCGACTACTAGTGAAGATGGAGCCCCATTTGTCTATTTAGCCTTCCACTGTAGTTTGAACTATGTGAATTGTTTAGATGATGCAAATAGGTTTTTGGTGTGTAATTATAGACCTTCGGGTCATATTGTAAGAATATTTATGTACTCGAACATGGCTATGTAATGATATTTCACTTTCGTCAACGCATGTACGATTCAATCGATCCCGGCGTACATGTGATTAGCGTCTGTTCATCCTTTCGATGATCGGTCATGACAAAGTGGTATCAGAGCCGTGTTGCCCGTAGGTCGCAAGCCTAGTTAGAAATGGTCGAAAATAAGGACTATACTATTTTCTTATGAAATAGTATTTCCAAAACTTTGTGTTTCCCCCACAATCCTTGTGTTTCTTACCATGTTGTACCTATTGTTTTTATTCTAACTTAATTTATTGATTATTGATCTCACTCTCTCCTTTTCAAGTGTTTGTAGATGGCACGCACCAAGCAGACGACACGCAAGTCGACTGGGGGTCGTGTTCCTCAACACGCCCTAGCCAGCCGCTCCGCACCTCACGCACCCAGCAGGGAGACAGTGCTGATCTCTTCTGGACGTGCTGCATCAAGGATGCGTACCCTCCTTCGCTCCCCCCTTTGTGCTGCGGGGTATCGTGAGTACCGTGTTCGCTTCGTCTACCACACTACTAGGGTCTCTGTACCCTCTACTGGTGGACTGGAGTGGACTACCCAGCTATCAATCTACTATGACTCAGAGCTGCTGCACTCACACTACTCTTCGGCTTGGAGGAGCTCCCAGCATGCTGCTGATGAGGATGCTACGTGCGAGGCGACTACCTACTGGATTCACGCCCACAGGTTCTGTCTCGAGCGCAAGGAGCACGCGGTCACCCCTCAGCGCCCTAGTGGCACAGTCGACTTAAGTGGACGTGATGTCGAGGGGCCTCTGTACCTCGCTTAGAGCGAGAGGCTTGTTGACGACGTTGTGGAGTTGTCCTCATGACTCCAGCGTTGTCAGCAGGAGCTTTAGGACGGCAGGGAGCTCGTTGACTGCTACGAGCAGCTTCGCCGCTGCTATAGGAGGATCACTGCAGTTGACCTGGACTCCCCTCAGTACGCGTCAGACACTGTGCGCTGGGACCCAAACTCACCTAATCATCTCGAGCACTCACCAGTGAAACGGGGGAGGACACAGAGGAGGACCTAGAGGAGGAGATCGAAGAGGACTCCGATGAGGACCCAGACGAGCAGGAGTAGACTGGTTACCTTGTTGGACGACTTAGGACACCTACCCTTAGTATGTAGGAGCGTGTAGCTACGCCCTCTCTAGTCTTGACTTGTGTTATCTATGGTATTGTATTAGTGGTTTGCTTCGTGATGTGTGTGTGTGCGACGTGAGTTGTGGAATACCTAGGCATCCTGTCCACATCCACGTCAAATTTACATAGGCTTGTTAGTGTGTTGTGCGAGTTGTGGAATGCATTAGCATCCTGTCCACATCCGCACTAGTTGATTAATGGATTTGCTTACTATATATATGTTTCCCTTGATGCATGTAGTTTGGACCGTTTACCATAGCATATCTCATCTATTATCCTAAAGTTTTAGTTATTCCCTATACAGATGGCTGGTAGAGGCAGAGGTCATGGAAGGGGTGTTGTACCCCAAGATGATGAATTTGGAGGATTGCCAGGATGGATGGGTAGGGGTGCTCGAGGAGCCCCAGCAGCGCAGCAGATGCAATAGATGATGGCCATTCAGACCCAACTGCTCAACAACCTCACCCAGATAATTACCAATATGCAGCAAGCACCACCACCCATCCCTCCACCGTTACCACCTTTTCCACGCAGGTCCTTCCTAAGGGACTTTCTTAACACCCATCCACCCACCTTTGCCACAGTTAGTGAGCCAATGTATGCCAAAGATTGGCTTCGAGCAGTTGAGAGCAAGTTGAGGCTCATTCAATGTGAAGGAAGGGAGAAGGTACTGCTAGCTTCTCACCAACTCCAAGGACCTGCGATCGACTGGTGGACTGCTTTCACTGAAGACCATCAGAGCCCGAAGAATATCACTTGGGAAGAATTCAAGACTAATTTCCGTAATCACTTTGTGCCTGAAGGAGAAGTCCAAGCAAGATGTGAGGAGTTTCTCATGTTAAAGCAAGGCCGTATGACTGTGCGGGCTTACTTGAACCCATTCACACAATTATCTCGCTACGCACCGACAGATGTGGATACGGATTCCAAGAAGCATTTCCATTTCAACAATGGACTTGACAAGGAGTTGAAGTTCGCCATGTCTTCCAGTGACTACAACAGCTTTTAGAAGTTGGTTGACAAGGCTTTTGAAGTAGAGAGGACCAAGAAGGAGCTGGATGATGATGACACGAAGAGGAAGTTGGCTCTAGGACATGCCTCTGGTAGCAATGTACGCCCTCGGTTCGCCCCTAAGCTTGCAACACCCATGACTCGCCGTGTGACCACCTAATCGGGATATAGGTTCCCAAACACCAACTACAGGCCACCCACACCCTACAACTAGCAGATGCGCCAACAACAACAGCCTCCACACCAACCAATGCAACCCCCTCGCCAGCATATGCAACCCCCTCGCCCCTCAGCACCAGCTAACCATCCCAATGGTCAACCACCAAGGAATCAATCAGGAGGTAACAAGAGCCAGAACAATGCTGCAGGAGTTCAGTGCTACAAGTGTGGAGAACTGGGACACTACTCCAACAATTGTCCAAAGAAGCAGCAGAACCCGCCTGGACGTGTCAATCATGTGACACTAGAGCAAGCTCAGGAAGCATATGATGTGGTGATCGGTATGTTTTCTGCTAATTCCCACCCCGCCATAGTATTGTTTCATTCGGGTGCTACACATTCATTTATATCCAAAGATTTCATAAAGAAGCATGACATCGTAGTTACATTCTTGAATCGGCCATTTGATGATATCATGCACATTATTATTGCACCTACAAACATGACACAATATTTATTTGTTTGGGATCCTGGCTCAAGTGAATGTGCACTCTTATTTGATGGACAAGATCAAGATGGCGCACTATGTCGTCCACCACCTTGGCCTCCTCCTTTGATGCACACAAAAAGATTTGATGGCGTTGCATATTTGGACCAACACATGAGAGAAGATGAACTTGAGTCGAGGACGACTCCAATTCAAGAAGGGGAGGATGATGCGGACATCACTTCTATGGATACAAACAACACTCCATTGAACATACAAGATGCAATCAATAGAGTTCATACACAACAATTAATTTCAGAGGTGAACTCGTTCTTATATATTTCCTTATATGTTTTTGAGCATAGATTGCTACATAATGATTTATTTGTGATTAGGATCCATGGATAGGTTCAATGAGTACTTGGAGGGAGTATTAGGGACGTGGAAGACCAGAGAATTCGTTCAAAGAAGATGGAAACCGAATCAAACTCCAAATTGTATCCAACTCGGAGTCCAGGAGCAGTACGCACTAAAACGGATGCCCAGGACGCATACGAACTCCGTTTGGGACGTTCTACATATGCACGGAAAGGGGACAGGATAGCCTTTCCAATGGAGCCGGTCCCATGTCAAAATACCATCGGAGTCGGCGGGAATCGTCGAAACAAAATCAAGTACAGAATCTGTCAGGGTGCTGCGCCACCGTATTGGGCCATTGGGCCTTGTATCAAGTCTAAGTCCATTATTTTCGTGTCTTAGGGTTAGGTCACGACCCTAACACCCCCTTGGACGTCCTCCCACCTATATATACTCTATAGTAGCCGCCATGAACAATGGGGTTTTGCTTAGATCAATAATACCGCCGTTCTTCGGTTTGTGAAACCCCAACTTCGCGATTTCAGATCGTGTCTACCTTGTTCTTGCTTGTGTTCTCGGTTGCACTTGCAGGGATTAGCCTTCTTGTCGAGGTCAATCGTGTGCAGCACGGTTGATAACCAACGGAGCAGTGGTGTAGTGATTGCAGGGGTTTTTCGTGTTCTACTCGAGAGCCTCGGATCATCAACGTCGAGATCTCCATCAATCGACTTATCCATTACCTTTCGGAAGATCGGGCCTCATCATCATTCTCCTATCAATTGGTATCAGATTTCCAGGTTTCCCGTTAGGTAATTCATCTATCCATTACATTAGTTTTGTTTTTCATACCTAGAGTCCACAAAAAAGCCACACAAAAACTTGCAGTTTAGTAGATCTGTTCATTACTTTGTTCAAACCACATTGAGCCTTTGCAACTTTGTTATTCAGTTTGGTTTTGTTGAATTTGTGTCCGTGGTTGAGTCATATTGCTGGTTTAGAAGTGTTGTTGGTCTTAGTTTGAGTCTTGCATTGTGTGATTCATCCTTTTGAATCACGTCATCACGTCCAGATTAGATTCATCTCTGTTTAGTTCAGTATTTTCATCATATCTAGCTCATACGAACTCGGATTTTCGTGTTCTTATACTTTCTGGAAAGCTTAAGAAGTTCTCTATAACTTTCTTATTCATCATTTTCCCAGAAAATATAGTTATAGATGTCGAAATTGCATTAGATCCGAATCTGTTATTGACCTAAAAATTCTGAACAGTCTGTATTTCGGGGGCAGTATATCCTATTGTTCTTTTCCAAAATAGGTCTTCCATATATTGAAATTAAAGAGGAGAGATATATCTACAATCTTGATGTTCTAAGTTTTCCAATTTAGAGCCTATAAATGTGCCTATTTGTCCTTGGAAGATTGAGCAGAAAATCTGCGACAGACACACGAGATATCTTGGATTGATTTTCATTGTGTTCTTCCCTTGCAGCACATTCTAAAAAATAGAAAAAAAAAAGAAAAAGGCAAGTGCAAAACAAGAAACAAAAGCCGCACAAAAAAAGAAAAAAAAAATAAAAAAACAAAAGTGTTTGCATTCTTTGTGTTATCTAGTTTAGTCTCATGTCTTGCTAGCTTGAACTACTAGGAACACATTTAGGCCAGCAACTTTGACAAAGACTTTGGACACTTATTCAACTTTACTATCTGATTTCATTGTTGCTAATCCTTGCTACATAGAAAGTGCCATCCAAGCTACACCTTACTCTTGAGCAGAATCGATACACCTTTGCAATCATCCCACGCTTCATTGGTTTCTTCATACCGTCCACCGTTTGCCACCTGCAGAGTTGGTAAGAACACTTGTAAGAACGTGATAAGACGCTTGAGAGTGTGTGATTCCACTTCCACTTTGCCATTATCCTTTGTAGTTAATAGGGATAACATATTTTTTGTGTTGTCTTCTGTTTGCTACTAACAATGTCAGGTAAAAGCAAGAATCATGCATTATATGCTGAGATGATGGACATGATGAAGACGACGATGGAGTTGCTCACTAAAAATCAAACATCAACCAAGGATTCACATGACATTCAGACCACCTTTATAACACCTTCCACAAGAAGTAATTACATTATCCCATCTCTTCCTTCTTATGATGGTCTTGGTTATGATGAATATATTGCTTGGGAAATAGAGTTAGATAAAATTTTTGGAAAATGTCATATGTGTGAGAGGAGGAAGATTAGAAATATTTCTAGTGCGTTTGTTGATTGTGCATTAACTTGGTGGGACAACTTAAGCGATATAGAAAAACCTCGAACATGGAAAGAAACGAAAATTCTTGTGCGAGAAACTTTTGCTAATGTATCTATGTGCAAAGAAGAAATTCAGCAATTTGAGGAGAAATTTCTTGTTGCACCTCCTTTTGTGTCTAACGTTTTGCAGGACAATATAGAAAATAATATAGATGATGCAAAAGAGAACGAGGCTTTTGACAACACTTGTGAAATTTTAGATGGATCAACTCATAATGCACTCGAAATCACTGCTGAACATGGTAAGGCAAAACATTCTACAAATACAAAGTTTTTGGATGTTCTGAATTTTTCCACCAATCATGCTATTTTTGAGGAGCAACTATTAGAATCGTTTATTTATACACCATTGTCACATGTTGATTTTCCTGCTGATCATTGCCCTACGAAAGAGTTGTGTGCTGATAACTCTATTATACCTATGCAAAAACAAGTTAATGTACAAGATGATTGTGTTTTAGATTCACCTACTTGTGCTGAAATTCATAATTTGATCACCACTACTGCTGAAAATGATGAGCTGAATTTTTTGTCTTCTCTAAATACTTTGGGTTATATTGAATTTGACACTCTTTGTGATCTAGATATAGTAAAGAAGAGAATATTTTCCCAATCTTAATTGCCTTTGTTAAGTAGAAATATTTTTCATGCTATAGGCAAATATGAAAATAGTGGTATGTTTATGGTGCATAAAGTTTACATATGTTCAAATGTGCAAGCTCTTTTTGTGCTGCAACAACATGATGAAATGAATGGATGCACTAACAGTAATAATGTATTGTCAAGTTTTTCTAGTATTTTTTCCTTGCAGCAAGGACAACAAAAGCATTATTCACTGTGGTTGTGCATTATGGACAGCACTTACTCTACCTCCAACGCAAGCCTCTTTGCTGGACATACGAGCAAGCCGAGGACGACTTGTCATAAAGAAGGGGAGAATGATGAGATCATGCACATTATTATTGCACCTACAAACATGACACAATATTTATTTGTTTGGGATCCTGGATCAAGTGAATGTGCACTCTTATTTGATGGACAAGATCAAGATGGCGCACTATGTCGTCCACCACCTTGGCCTCCTCCTTTGATGCACACAAAAAGATTTGATGGCGTTGCATATTTGGACCAACACATGAGAGAAGATGAACTTGAGTCGAGGACGACTCAATTCAAGAAGGGGAGGATGATGAGGACATCACTTATATGGATACAAACAACACTCCATTGAACATACAAGATGCAATCAATAGAGTTCATACACAACAATTAATTTCAGAGGTGAACTCGTTCTTATATATTTCCTTATATGTTTTTGAGCATAGATTGCTACATAATGATTTATTTGTGATTAGGATCCATGGATAGGTTCAAGGAGTACTTGGAGGGAGTATTAGGGACGTGGAAGACCAGAGAATTCGTTCAAAGAAGATGGAAACCGAATCAAACTCCAAATCGTATCCAACTCGGAGTCCAGGAGCAGTACGCACTAAAACGGATGCCCAGGACGCATACGAACTCCGTTTGGGACGTTCTACATATGCACGGAAATGGGACAGAATAGCCTTTTCAATGGAGCCGGTCCCATGTCAACATTCTATCGGAGTCGACGGGAATCGTCGTAACAAAATCAAGTACAGAATCTGTCAGGGTGCTGCGCCACCGTATTGGGCCATTGGGCCTTGTATCACGTCTAAGTCCATTATTTTCGTGTCTTAGGGTTAGGTCCCGACCCTAAGACCCCCTTGGACGTCCTCCCACCTATATATACTCTATAGTAGCCGCCATGAACAATGGGGTTTTGCTTAGATCAATAATATCGCCGTTCTTCGGTTTGTGAAATCCCAACTTCGCGATTTCAGATCGTGTCTACCTTGTTCTTGCTTGTGTTCTCGGTTGCACTTGCAGGGATTAGCCTTCTTGGCGAGGTCAATCGTGTGCAGCACGGATGATAACCAACGGAGCAGTGGTGTAGTGATTGCAGGGGTTTTTCGTGTTCTACTCGAGAGCCTCGGATCATCAACGTCGAGATCTCCATCAATCGACTTATCCATTACCTTTCGGAAGATCGGGCCTCATCATCAATTTTCCTATGAGGACGTCCAAGGGGGTGTTAGGGTCATGACCTAACCCTAAGACACGAAAATAATGGACTTAGACTTGATACAAGGCCCAATGGCCCAATACGGTGGCGCAGCACCCTGACAGATTCTGTACTTGATTTTGTTTCGACGATTCCCATCGACTCCAATGGAATTTTGACATGGGACCGGCTCCATTGGAAAGGTTATCCTGTTCCCTTTCCGTGCATATGTAGAACGTCCCAAACGGAGTTCGTATGCGTCCTGGGCATCCGTTTTAGTGCGTACTGCTCCTGGACTCCGAGTTGGACACGATTTGGAGTTTGATTCGGTTTCCATCTTCTTTGAACCAATTCTCTGGTCTTCCACGTCCCTAATACTCCCTCCAAGTACTCCTTGAACCTATCCATGGATCCTAATCACAAATAAATCATTATGTAGCAATCTATGCTCAAAAACATATAAGGAAATATATAAGAACGAGTTCACCTCTGAAATTAATTGTTGTGTATGAACTCTATTGATTGCATCTTGTATGTTCAATGGAGTGTTGTTTGTATCCATAGAAGTGATGTCCTCATCACCATTGATGATAAACTCTCCTGGAGGAGAGATGGTGGCAAGGCATCTATGCTGTAAAGTGAGTATAAACATAAGGGGGTAGTCTTTTGGGCCAACCTAATAGTGTTGGACTCGCAAGGATTAGACATCATTCTGGAAATGGACTGGTTGACAAAGAATCAAGGAGTCATTCACTGTGCTACCAGGACAGTTTTCTTAACGCATCCAGATGGCACTATAGTGGAGTTCAGGCCAGATCAGGCACAAGAGGCAGTTGTATAACTCAACCATCTTGAGAGTACAAAAGGCATCAGGGTTGTGAGTGAGTTTCCAGATGTATTTCCAGATGACTTACCAGGTATGCCCCCTGATCGAGAGATTGAGTTTATCATTGAATTAGTACCTGGAACATCTCAAATATATAAGAGGCTGTATAGAATGGATGCTAATCAACTAGCTGAACTAAAAAATCATATTGAGGAGTTATTGGGGAAAGGATATATTCGTCCTAACTCATCGCCTTGGGGAGCACCAATTATATTTGTACCTAAGAGGGATGGTACCCAGAGGTTGTGTGTAGATTACCGTGCATTGAATGCGGTAACAATAAAAAAAAATTAAGCTGCGAGGAGCATGTGTATTCTCTAAGATTGATCTTCGTTCGGGGTACCACCAACCGAAGATTCGACCCTCAGACATCCCCAAGACTGCATTTGTCTCTCGATACGAACTATATGAGTATACAGTTATGTCATTTGGGTTGACCAATGCTCCTGCTGATTTTATGTATTTGATCAACAAGGTATTCATGGAGTAGTTTGACAAGTTTGTAGTGGTGTTCATCGACGACATACTTATCTACTCCAAGACTTAAGAAGAGCGTGAGGAGCACATCAGGATGGCTCTACAAAAGCTTCGCCAACATCAGCTATATGACAAACTTAGTAAGTGTGAGTTATGGCTAAAGGAAGTATCATTTTGGGTCATGTCATATCTGAAGGAGGTATAGCAGTGGATCTAGTCAAAGTGGCTGATGTCCTTAAATGGGAAACACCTAAGAGTGTCCATGATATACAAAGATTCTTAGGCATGGCTGGTTATTATCGTCGATTCAACGAGGGATTTTCAAAGATCTCTCGACCACTAACCAAGTTGCTTGAGAAAGGAGTTGCTTTCAAGTGGACCCTCGAATGTGAAGTGAGCTTTGCCGAACTGAAGAAGAGGTTAACCAGTGCGCCTGTATTGGTGATGCCTGATATGCAGAAGGAGTTTGTTGTTTATTGTGATGCATCCGGTCATGGTTTAGAATGTGTCTTAGTGCAAGGAGGACATGTCGTAGCCTATGCTTCAAGATAGCTTCGGAAACATGAGAGGAATTATCCAACCCATGATTTAGAATTGGCAGCTGTTCTCCATGCATTGAAGATATGGAGACACTACTTAATGGGAAAAAAAACCGAGATATACACGGATCACAAAAGCTTGAAGTATATATTCACACAACCAGATCTTAATCTTAGACAACATCGTTGGTTGGAGTTAATAAATGACTTTAACGTGTGAATCAATTACCATCCAAGGAAAGCTAATGTGGCCGCTAATGCTCTAAGTAGAAAAGGACAATGTAATAATTTGTCAGTACATGCTCTTCAACCCCAGTTATATGAAGAGTTTGCAAGGTTAAACTTATGCCTAGCGTCTAGCACTCAAGCAGTTGCTATGGAAGTGGACCCAACCCTTGAAAGTGATATACGAGAAGGACAAAAGAATGATGAGAAGGTCAATGAGATCAAGCAATTAATGAAGAAAGGAAAAGCTCCAAACTTTAGAGAGGATGAACAAGGAACCCTATGGCTTGGAAGGAGGATTTGTGTTCTGAATATAAAGGAGATTACAGAATTGATACTAAGGGAAGCTCACCACTCATAATACTCCATTCATCCCAGAAGCACGAAGATGTATCAAGATCTTAAAGATCGATATTGGTGGCATGGAATGGAACAGGATGTAGCAGAATATGTGGCCATATGTGATACTTGTCAATTGATTAAGGTAGAACACCAAAGATCAGCAGGATTATTGCAACCAATCAAGGTGCTAGAGTGGAAGTGGGAAGAAATCAACATGGATTTTATTGTGGGACTACCAAGAACACAATCTGGATATGATTCTATATGGGTTATAGTGGATCGTTTGACTAAAGTTGCCCACTTTATTCCTGTGAAGGAAACCAACAATGGTCCCAAGATGGCGGAACTGTATATCTCCAAGATTGTATGCTTACACGGAGTTCCTAAGAAGATCATCTCAGATCAAGGCACTCAATTTACCTCAAGATTCTGGCAGAAGTTGCATGAATCAATGGATACCCACTTAAATTTTAGCTTGGCATATCATCCCCAGACTGACGGTCAGACAGAACCCAACAACCAAATATTAGAAGACATGTTGAGAGCATGTGCTTTAAAGAATAGACAATGTTGGGATAAGAATCTGCCATATGCCGAATTTTCTTATAACAACACTTATGAAGCCAGTTTGCAGATGTCTCCTTTTGAAGCATTGTATGGACGTAAATGTAGGACACCGTTGTTTTGGAATCAGACTGGAGAAAGTCAAGTCTTTGGGCCTGATGTATTGAAAGAGGCTGAAAGACAAGTACAAGAAATTCAAACAAGACAGAAGAGTTATGCGGATACTCAAAGATGTGATCTAACATTTGAGGTTGGTGATTATGTGTACCTGAAAGTCATTCGCATGTGTAAGGTGCGATGGAAACATCACTCGGAGGCAGAAGCAACGTGGGAAAGAGAAGAAGATCTCAAGACCGAGTTCCCTCATCTTTTCTCTTAGGACGTCCGAATCTCGAGGGCGAGATTCCTTTTAAGGGGGTAGAGTTGTAACAACCATATTTCATGTACATAAAATTAAACAAATTATAGTGCATTCAAGTGTTCATTTTTGTGTGAAATTTTCAAATTCAAACGAGTAGAAAATGTTGAAGTTTGAATTTGAAATCAAATCAAAAGAAAAGGAAATGAAAAAGAAAAAGAATAAAACCCCTCTAATGGGCCAAAACCCCATCCCGGCCCATCTCCCCTCTCTTTCACCCGTAGACCAGCGGCCCCCCTCCCTCTCTTCTCTCTCTCTAACGCGCGGGACCCGCTTGTCATCTTCTCCACTGGGCAACCGTCGCCCCTATCCCTTAGCCGCGCCACGCCATGCCTCCACCCGCTCCAACCGCTCCACCCCGCGCGGAATCCGGCCGCAGAACCGCCCTTCGCACACGCCAACAACCACCGCACGTGCCTCACCTATAAAATCCCGCCCTCCCTCTCTCTTTCTTCTCCCTTCGCGCCAAACCCTAGCTTCACCCTCGCTCAGGTTCGTCGTGCCCGTTCTTGGCTCTTTGGCAATTGCCTCCCTCTCTACTCTCCACTAATCGGTTTGCCTTGACTCTAGGAACACGCCGGGCAAGCTTGTGTGGAGGAATTGCCAGGGCTTCACCGGAATCTACAGGTGCCGATGCCAACCACAGCCGCCCCTCATCGTTGACTCCTCTCCGGTCGATTTCGGGCCCCGAAAACACCATAGGTGTGTTCCTTATCTCCCCCTCTTTCGTTTCACATAGAAAGCGCAAGGATTAGGCGACGTTTGGCCGATTTGGCCAAACGCCGGCGAGGTCGCCGCCGCGGGCGCCGAGCGCCGTCGTGCCGCACGCCGCCTGCGTCACCTAGGGTGACGTGGCTGTGTCTCATCCGTCGATTTGAGGCTGACGGTCGGGATTAGAATGTGCATACCGTTTCACTTTAATAAAATCTGGGCCACCCGATTTGGATCCAACGGCCCACATTTAAAATTCATTTCCCGCCGCCGCAATTTCGCTGAGGCCCCTGGAATCTTGCAGGCTACCCCCTGGACTTTACCAAAATGCAAATCTAACCCCTAGAACTATCAATCTAGCCCCTAGACTTTCTGGAATTAAGTTTAATCAATTCAATAAACAATCTAACCCATGGAAACTTGTACAGTTATGTTTTTAGCCCCTGTACATTATAGGAAAGTTACCAGCTAGCCCCTGGAATTTTATTTATTTACTGAATATTGTTTAAAATTATATTTGATGTGTAGAAAATAGATAAAAAATGGTAAATAAATATAAAAACAGTAGGAAAAATTGTATAAAATACTTTTATGTTGTAATAAAGTTTTAGAGTGCAAATAAAATATATTTTGACCCTGGAAAATTTATTAAAAATGTTTAAAATACATTTTGGCCATAGAAAATTCAGTAAAAATGACTTTATCCTATGAATAAATTTTAAAAATGTAAAATAAATATTAAATGCATATTTTGACTATGTAAAATAATAAATACTTCGTAGGGACACATTAGTATAGAATTTTATGTTTATGTGTATGTTATGATGCCATGTATTGTGTGCTCTTTACTTATTTAACTTTTATTTCTCTTTGCCATGCTTGGGCAATATATTTAGAGTCGTACTATGACCCCAACTTTAATCTCCAAGACCAAGACTTCAGCAACAACCAGGTCTTCGAAGAAGGCAACTGCCCTTGACCATCTTGTACCAATTTTAGGATTTTAGTTAGATGCATGCTAAATAAAATGATGTCCTATTTCATGTTACATGTCTTGTTCCATAAAATTCCTTGTCACTTGATTTGGGTTGGGAAGTAGATTATTAATTATGCTTAGCCATGCTTATACACTGGGAACGAGATTTCATACAAATGTGACATATTCTACTTTATGATTACTTTAATCATGATGGATACACAATAGTAGTGGATAGGAATCTGGTGGTTGGATAGGTTTTGCATGGTGCAGTTTGCACAAGACCCGGGATTGGGTTTGGCACCACCAGATCCTAAGGACCGGTTTATGGAGGAAGCCACTAAGCTTTATAGTACCACCACGAGACTGAGATCGGGCAACTTGGTCAATTAATTAGGTTTCTCTCGATGAAATGCTAGTAGTTGGATGGTGCGGGGAATGATGCAGGGGTACTGATCTGGGAACTGCAAGGCTCAAGAGGAGGCTCTGAGGAAGATAGTTACTCCGGAAATGCCTCGATGGTGGAAACCTTAAAGGGCTAGCACTAGTCGGGAGTACCTTTGTAAAGACCATGTAGTGATCTCCTTGCCACACACCTACGGAAGTGTGAAATGTGGTTGATCACCATAGGCTACATGGAGGTTTACTCAGTTCATATGGCAACAGAGGATGGAATCACTGCTTGTGGGTAAAGGGTACACTCTCTGTAGAGATTTGGAAAACTGTCATGACAGTCGTGCTCACGGACAAGAGCGGCTTGGGGCCAGTTCATAATTAGTTTATAGTTGTGAAATGGTGGTTATTTATGATTCAAGTTACATGTATTCATCAATAATATGTGTTGTATTATTTCTTGAATTATGATACTAATAACTGAAAGCTAAGGCTAGGATCTAAGCATAGTGCTTAAGCCATAATTAGCCTACGCTTGATCTAGCCAATCATGTCATTCTCTTCCCACACTTGCTGAGTACTCTATGTACTCAAGCATTTACTTTTCCATTAGAATATGAAGAAGAAGCGGCACTGGAAGACTTCTTGGTCAACCCGAAGGACTTGGTCTAGGCTGGCGATCCTTCGCGCGACTGCCTGTGAAGACGGAGCCCTATTTGTCTATTTAGCCTTCCGTTGTAGTTTGAACTATGTGAATTGTTTAGATGATGTAAATAGGTTTGTGGTGTGTAATTGTAGACCTTCGGGTCATATTGTAAGAATATTTATGTACTCGAACATGGCTATGTAATGATATTTCAATTTCGTCAACGCATGTACGATTCAACTGATCCTGGCATACATGTGATTAGCGTCTGTTCATCCTTTCGATGACCGGGCATGACACAGTCTGAAGTTATATGTTGGAAACTAGCAATGTGGGACTAAATTTTTTTTGTTGTACAGGCACTGGAGGCTGGCCCGGTGATAGGGAGAATGACAAGGAGGGCCCACACTATTCTTACCAGATTCATTTGTGCACTGTTTTTTTATTTTGATCCGATTTTGAAAATTGAAACATATATTGATTTCGCAATTTAAGTCCAAATTCGATGATTCCTTTTTCTATATTCTTAAAAAAAATTAATATATACCACTTGGAGCAATTATTTTCAAACTTATAAAGCTTTTTTCGTATTTTTTTTGTAAACAACAAAAACAAATCATATGTACATATTCTTTACTATTTTGTAGATCTCCAAAAAATAAAGATGTGGTATCAATTTTTGTTTTGTATGTATATGTTCTATATTTCTACATGTATGCATTTTTTATAATTTTTTTGAGACACTCAAACATGTGAGGATATACATTTTCTCTCTTCTCATTCAAAAGCACGTAAGCATATGAGGCAATCTTCAAATTCAATCACACATTCATTCAATTAAAGTTCAAAAAATCTTAAAAAAAACATGGAGGTTGGTGTAATCATTAAAAAGCCTCACACAAATTTTTACTCACAAAATCGATGTATTATTCAAGATATAAAAATGAAAAAACTCCCCAAATCCCTTTTTTATTTTTTTCCGATCAATTTATTATGTTTCTAGAACTCAAGTTTAGAGGCCAAATGAAATACAACACACTTAGACTTCAATATTTTTTTAATTTTTTTTGGATATTTTTTGTCCATGTATTCCATAAAAAACTCAAAATTCATTTTTATTTGTTTTTATTCCCAACAATATATTATCATTTTGAATGCAAATTTCTATAGGAACGTGTAATTCAATTTTATAAACCTTCACATATTTTTTCTTATTTTTTTAACGGTTTTTGTTTTTGCATTATAAAAATATTTCATCTCAATTCAAAATTTAAATGTTACTGGTGGGCTGCCTTGGCGGGCTGTGCGAGATGGGCCCGTAGTTGCTAGTTGGGCTGCCTCACTACAGTTCTTTTTTCATTTTTTTTTATTTGCTGCAGACCTGCAGTTAAACAAATGGGCCGTGCTCGGGCCTGGCCCGACCCGGAGGTGGCCTATCGGGCCGTGGGCTGTGCTTGGGCCTGGATTTTCAACCGCCGGCCTGGCCGAGCTGGCCCGACGTGCTTTTGGGCCTGGGCCGTGTTGGCTCGAAGCACGAACGGGCCGTGCCGGGTCGGCCTGGGCACAACCCGAGTCCCACGTCTAGGCAGGCACACGAAGGCACGAGTTGAGAGACGATTAGGAAGCATCAGCGCAAGTTGTGGTGCACTCAACTAGGTTGGAGACCGACAGAAGCCGAGAGCAGAGCATTCACTGGATGAGGAAAAGGCGACGAGCAAGAGAGCAGCTAGGGTTCACCTTTGTGTCATAACAAGGAGTAGAGAAAGGAGGGATAAGGGTGTCGCCCAACATGGTGACATCAGTGGCAACCGAGCATGTACTGGCCCGTTGTTGACAGTCGTTATATACCAATTTCGACCGTCAATATAACTCAATTATGTGAAGGAATAAATATTTCTTACACACATCATCTTTTTATTTGACATAATTCCACTTATACTTGGAGAAATAGAGCATGCATGTATTTTATTTCAGAATTGATGGAGAATGAGGGGAGCAATCCAGAAAAGTGTCAACCCAACTAATCACGCAACGACATGTCGCATCACATGAAATGATGGACCCATTCCCAGCCGTATCCGAGGGTATCCAATTTCAATTCACGCGGGGTGAGGTTAGGGCCCACTAGACAGTGACTTGGAGGAAGCACACCCCGAGGGGCGCTAGGACCAAGTTGGCTGAACCAAGTGTTCGGCCAACCCTTCCCTGGCACCAAACTCAGTCAGCTGACACATGTAGCCCTCTTGTGGTGCTCTGAAGTCGGTGATGACTGATTTGTGCACAAAAGATTGCGGGAACTGCCTCTACTCCGTGTATAAAAAGGGAGGAAGAGGCATCACTTCACCTGCACACCACTCAAGCATTCTCTCATTGTGTACACTAGTTCTCTCTAGTCCTTACTGGAGGTTAGGCTGTAGAGAGGAGCCTATAGTCCCAAGTCCAAATTGGACAAGGTGTGGCTGATGAATCTTTCTTTCCCTTTTTGACTTTATGTATTATAACAATATTGTTATTGGTCTCTCTTTATTTATATACTTGGGCAAATCATTTCTTCTTTTATCGCAGAGTCCATGTATGTGCTAGGTGTAGATGTTATTATGATTTGATCATGATGCCCATGCCATTTTATCGTAAACATCATACACCACCACTATTATCTAATTAGGTAATAATACGATTATGTTATTATGAATTTGTTAGTGCTTGGTCCCAACATTGGTTCAATGACCATTAGGTTAGTCATGGCCTTAGGAAGGTACTTGTATTGCAACTCTTAAGGAATTTACTTAACATCTAAGCATGGTGCTTAGATATTTAAGTAGCACTAGATGTCTCGTGGACCCAGGAGTTGTAGGGGTAGGCGGCAAGTGGTGATAGTCCTATCGTCCTTCGTACTCCTCCATGTTCGGCTATGCCACGGGCTCTTTGTGGGAATCGTCCTGGTTTTGCTTAGGGTAAACCCTTGCCCGACGTGTTGGACCACTAAGCCCCAGTATTCATCGTTAGCATATTCATCTGTACACTAATAGGATATGTATATGAGTAATTAGAACACAATAGGAGTAGCTCCATCTCGTAACCTGACCTTCACTTGGGCATCCTTACCCAATTGACTAGATTGCTTAGTTGTGTCACACTACCCCCACTACATCATTTACCCATCCTACTAGGATCCTCACTAGAACAGCCTACTCTTCGTATGATCTTGCCACTCTTCACTTGCCTTCCTTTGGGATAAAATAGAGATGATACCCTAGGGGATACTCTCGCGTGAATGCTACAGCAGTACTTCCCGTGCGCCTGCAGAACTCATCTTGCTTTAGCTTAGGTTAGCCTAGTGCCAACTGCATGTCTAGCACTTGTTGCTAGGATGAACTATAGATCTTTAGAAATACGAACAAGCATTTCTGGCACTATTGCTGGGGAAGCCACAAAAGTTTTGCATAACCATGTGGTAGATAGATAGGACTCTAGTAGGTTTGTAGTAGGATAACTTTTGTTTTCACATTCTTTGATGTGAAAATAGTGTAGTGTACGACCGGTTTCTGTTTGCCGACAATGTACGCTGAAGATCTCAAATTACTACTGAGAAGAGTTCTACCTCGTGTCGTTCCTCCTCATGTGATCCAGTCGACACGGAAGCCCTTCATTTCCGCACCATCATGGTGCAAGCCAGTGACCCAAAAGACCCTTCATGAGTTTTTGACTCCCTCTACTGACAATGTGTCTACCGGGCTCAATGTCAACACGGGAGACATGGACATCGAAGTCAAGACTGGCCTAATCGCTATGGTGCAGGCTAATCGTTTCTCTGGGAAAGCTGGTGAGGATGCAAGTGCTCACCTGCAACAATTCCTGGATATTTGTAGCACATTCAAGATCAAGGAGTCATACAAGATGCCACCATCTTTGATTGTTTTTGTCCTCCATCCTTGGGAGTACAAAGCAGTGGTTCTACGCGAAATGAAGTGCTATAAACATTTGGGAAAAGTGTTATACGACATTCCTCGCTAAATTCTTCCCGTTGGACAAGACCAATGCCCTATGATGAAGAATCTCATGCTTCCAGCAAGAGCCCAAGGAATCCATTCTTGAGACGTGGGAGAGGCTTTAGGAGTACATCTTGGCCTGTCCTCGCCATGGGATGGATGATTGGTTCATCATACAAAATTTTTACAACAGGCTGACTCAGTTGGCCTGTGATCATGTGGATGTTGCTGCTGTAGGTGCCTTCTTATCACTTATAGTGCCCAAAGAAAAAAAAAAAATTAATTGAGAATATGGTTTCCAACAATGGTTGGAGCGACGAGGGTCTCCAGTCTGACAGCGAGGCATGCACACCTTGAAAGAGGTGGACATGATAGCTGCTAAGATTGATCTCCTGATGAAGAAGTTCGACCACCAAGCCAATGGAGAAGTATTTGGCACCGCCGAGGCCTTAGACGCTAACTTGTGTGAGGTCTGTGGCAATGCGGGTCATATGGTGAGTCATTGCCTCGAGACCTGTAAGGAAGCCTTGTACTTAGCCAACAATGGATATTTCAACAATGGCTACTGCCAGGAGGTCCAGGGTGTTGCCAACCATGCTCTTTCTTTCAAGGGGGATGCAACAACAACAATGGAAATGGAATCAGCCAAACTTGAAGGAACTTTCCATTAGACAACTCAAGATCAATGAGGCCTTATCCAAGAAGCTATCGGCTAATGACAAGACCCTAGAGAACATCAATGCCATGATTGAAGGCTTAGCTTTTGTCTTCAAGAACCAGTTGAAATTAAACAAGATGTTGGAGATTTAGTTAGTTCAACAGACAGTTGTTGTCCCTCGATTGGAGAATGGCAAGATGCCAGGAAGACCCAACCTTCACGAAAAACGTCAATGTGATTTCCATACATGAGGGCAATTGGTTAAAGGACCCAAGATACCCCACTATGTCCTACTCAAATTGGACACAACACGTTGACAAGGCACTTTGTGACCTTGGTGCAATGTTACTGTTAGGCCAAAGGTGGTCTTTGATGAGCTCAACTTTACTACATTGTCTCCAATGCCAATGCAGCTCCAGTGGGCCGACTCTTCGGTCTGCTACCCCTCGGGTATTGTCGAAGATGTTCCGGTGAGAACCTGGAACTGCTTCATACCTGTGAACTTCGTGGTGCTCGATATGGAGGTCAAAAAGGAAACTCTGGTCATACTTGGGTGCCTTTCCTAAGTGCCGCCAATGCTCACATCAACGTGGGAGCCGGAGAAATCTGCTTCCATATCAATGGCGAGGAGAAGTTTGACATTCAGCCAAGGAAGGAGCACTGCTCCATGATAAAGATCAAATATCGACCGAATGTCAAACATATCAAGTTGGTAGAGGTGACACCACCTCAAGTGGACATCCTCATTGCATTCATGAGAAAATTTATTTATGAGGAGACTCCATGTTTTCGTCCACACCGTCATTTATCGAAGATGGAGAAGCCTGGGCTGTTTGAACAGCCGAAGTCCACTAAACCGTTGAAGAAGGGATGGCAGAAGAAGCAAGGAGCTGACCGTGCCTACTTCTCTGGGTTCGGAGGCTGAAAAATGAAGTTTCATGAAGACGGAGGAAAATCCATCGCTTCGGATTTTGGATAAGACCTCACCAATAGGTTAATTTGGTAGTTATTTTATTTTTTATTTTCCATGTCCAATTGAATTTTGCTATTCCATGACATGTTTGCTTTTTTCCATAGGGAGTTGGGAATATCTGAATTCTCAACTTAGATTTGCTTGTTTTGGTTATTTGAAAAAAAAAAGATATAATTTTTGGATTTGGAAAAGTTTTATTTAAAAAACAATTTTTCAAGGCAAATTTGTGGCTGGTTCACCCAACAGCTAGAAATATAGCCGTTGGGGAGCCACATGCCAAAAGAGGGACCAAGGGGGCCCACACCACATTGCAGTTGAACCCCCTAGTCGGTGGACATGGGGAAATGCCATTTTGGCTGTCCCTCCTCCATAGGCTCTATTCCCTTTTCTCATGATCGTTGGGGGGTGCTACACTATCTATACATGTTGACTGTGCTGCTTCACACTTCATCCATTTTCACCTCCCCAACTCACTCACTCACTTGCTCAAGAATTGTTTTGCTCTTCGTTGAAACACTTCTCTCAATTTCCAAGCCAAAAATATATTCTTTCATCACCATTTGCATTTGCAAGTTGGTCTCAAGTTGACAAAACAATTCATTGGGGGTTTTTGTTTGGTTTGCACTAACGAAACTGTTTTGAGTTTGTTTTATTTGTTCGCAAAGTTGTGCAACAATGAAGAGCAGGATAAGAATATTTGGGAAAAGGAAGGGAGCTTCATCAAGCTCGATCCATGGGAGAGCCTCAAGCTGACACCTCTCCTTCGAGCCTACACCCAGTCCACGGTGGGGAGGTGCGCAAGGCGATGTCCCAATGGAAGAAGGTGATGCTGCCTTCTCAACGACAATGACCTCAACTTGGAGCACTATGTTCAACGAAAAGCCTACAACCTCTTCCGAGAGAGTGAGTTTGCTCACACAAAAGCCTACGATCCGACGCTACCCTCCAAAATTGGTATGGATTCCAAGTTTTTTACCATTTGGCATGCAACAAGATGGGATAACTTTGCTCAAATAGATGACGAAGGTTCAAGTGTCCTCAGGATTCAATTCCTATGCACCCTAAAAATAGGATTTGAAGGTACCAATTTTAGGTTATTCAGAAAAGAATACTTTATCCTATGGAAAAAATTAAGTGAAATCCTAGGCTTCCATAGATGTTGTTTAATAGATTTAGACACTTTGCCTAAATTTAGTAAACAAGGTTTTTGGCAAGAATTGACTAGTGAGATAGCATGTACGGGTCTTATGAATAGACACTTGCCAAACCCCACTTTACGCTTCATGCATAGATGGGTTGCTATGTCTATGTTCCCTAGAGGAGATGTTAGGGTTGTGCGCGAAGATGAACTTAGGATCGTTTATGCCATGGTTAGAAAGATTAAAATTGCTCCTATTAAGGACATGATCTCTAAATGGTTAGAAACCCCTAAAAGGACGGGTCCAATTGAAAGCACATCATTAATTACACATGTTGCTATGAAAGTAGGGGCTTTAGGAAATGCTTCAATTGAATATATTTTGACAACCCGCTACTTAATAAATGAGGACTATGTAGTGCAAGGTCACACTCTTAAACATGATCTAGATAGATCCCTTGTGTTTTTCTGTCCCGACTATGTTAACGAGATTTGGTTACCTAACCCAGAATCTCATCTGTACAAATGTCGGCAACTAACCATTGCTCTTCAACCTATCGAAGAGGCTTGTAGGAATATTGATTCGGTCAGGGTCACAAGAAGCCGTTCAAGAAGAGCAGCCACGGAGATGCCTCCACAATCTACTCCTTCCTATGAGTATCAAGAGGAAGTCGATCTGACGGGTGATACACCCGGCTTGACCCAAGCTAAAACATATGAGGCCGGAGGATCGTCGTGGCAAGAGTGGACTACCTTCGGAGGGACATGGGACCCTTACGGTTCCAACTCAAGCTATGGTAGCTTGCCTCCTCCACCGATGGGTACATGTCGTTCCTTCTCGACCTAAGGTTCTCATGACCTTAGCCAAGGAATGGCGGAACTCACTCAACGGATGACCCAACCTAAAACATAAGAGGCCTGAGGATCGTTGTGGCAAGAGTGTACTACCTTCGAAGGGACATGGGACCCTTACGGTTCCAACTCAAGCTCTGGTAGCTTGCCTCCTCCACCGATGGGTACATGTCGTTCCTTCTCGACCAAAGGTTCTCAGGACATTGGCCAAGGAATGGCGGAACTCACTCAACGGATGGGAGACTTTGAAGTAAGGAAGGGCAACGTCCTCAACACCCTTCAAGACCACATCCAAGGTATCCACAACTAGCAGCATAAAATCGACGGGTAGTTCAACAATGTCAACACCAGACTGCAACAACAACAGGCTCACCTCATAGCCTATTTCCCTCATCAGGGGTTCAACCCTTATCATAGAAATTCATGAAGAACAAGCTTGGAGGAGCACCCCCGCTTGAGGTAACTTGTATCACACCCCATTTGCATTCCATTATTTTATTTTTCTCTTCTGACATCATTTGCATCTAAAAAATAATGTACTAGAGGTTAGGTTAATGTGAGACCTATGTGCTGAATACACTGACAAATAGGTTTAAAGTGAGGGTTTACACGTAAAGTTTTGAGTATACCTTAGTCACACACTTCGGATTGTGTGAACTTACAAGATTTTATTTTTAATTGTCTGAACTTTATAACGCACGTGAGCTGCATGTGTTTTCGTTTCGGAGTTTTTGAACCTTTCCTTTTATAACGCATGGTTGCTGTTTTGGACTGTCCGATCTTTTTTTTTTCTGAAATATTCGTGCGGCTGCTATGTTTTTAACTCGCAATATTGAAACTTGGTTTGTAGCTTCTGGGAAGGTTGCTTAGTATTCATTTACTGAGTTTTTGATGGATTTTGGTGGTCATGGTGGATATTATGTTTCTATGATTGCAACATGCTTATCTGAGGCTCTCACATGAGGTGTTGTGGTTTTCAGACTAATGTGAGTCAAGTTGAAGACTTGTGCTCGGAAAAGTTGCTTGTTTGTTAGTGTGCAAATGTTTATTGAGGTCAAGACATAGCTGGTGATGGTGATCTTTTGAACTATTCTTAGGGAGAAGATGAGGTTTAACAACCAAGTTCCGGAGGAGTTGAGTTGAGTTGATCGGGAAGTCACGCAACATGTTTGAATCAAGAATAATGCATATGACGGTATCGTGAACGTTATGGAAATTGTTTGCATGTGCGCAAGGGGTGCATGGATGTGGCTACATTGTTCCAAGGCGTGGTGAAGAGACATGGATGTCAAGAATTGGCTGGAATGATCCAACCGGCATGATTATGTGCTCAGGCTGTGGCCGAGATGGTTATGGTTCGAATATGGAAAGTTTCGAAGTTTGTTTTGGTCAAATTTCGTGGTGAGCATGAATGTTACAAAGGAGTTTTAAAGTCTTAAGATTGTTTCTATCTGTGTATGGAAGAGTTTTGAGAAGTTATGGAAAGTTTTGGTTGAAACTGAGTAGGAGTAGGGAGTTATAGTTGGATTGGAGTTGCCTAGGGCTGGTTATAAAATCAAGGGAGGCCAAGGCTCAAGGTGCACGACTTGTGGCTGTTCATCTTGTATTTTTGGTTAATAAAAAAATAGTTTAGAGTAGCTTTGTGCCTTGTTCGTCCGACTTATTTTTGTCAATTGTTTCTTGTCGAGTTTCTGCACAGCCCAACATTCCCTCGATGTTTTGATCATAACTCGCATATTAATGATCCAATTGATGTGATTATTTTTGTGTTGTCTTCAAAACTAGATATTTTATAATTCGTAAAAATTTCACATTTATTAGATTTGTGGTTTTTGATCTACACGAGTTTCTTTGCAGCATAGCAGATCCATTTTTAACTTGGATAGAACAGATTGACCAGTGCTCAGTCTTTTGGTCATAACATGAGTTTTACTTGACGGCTTTTCGTGATTCTTGTTGTGGTGTATTCGTGACTTGATTCTCTACAGTCTATACTACTTTCATCATGGTTGAACACATCTAGATCAGTTGCACACACGGTTTGTTATCATATTGGTTTTCTGCCGAGGGGTTTTACCACTTGCGCTGAAAAAAGTTATAATCTACCATTCACCCACCAAGCTTTTCACGTGCTCTTCGATCCTATAATTGGTATTAGAGCCAGGGTGCTCTAATCTTTTCTATTTGCACGTGTTTTTTCTGATCATCATAGAGAAATACTCCACAAAACCTTGTGTGTTCGGTGGTGTTGATTTTCAGGTTTGGAAGACTCATATGGAGGCTTACATATAGGTGCAAGGCTTCGCCATACGAGAGAACGTCTACAAGTCCTTCGATGTGCCACCAAATGATCAAGTTACGGCTGCAAATATGAGGGACATCAACAAAAATAACAACGCATGAAACTTGATCACACAATGATTGACTCAAAGCGACTTCGACCGTGTTGCACACCTCCGATCTGTGTATGATGTGTGGAAAGCAATATGCGACTGCCACGACAGATCCAATATGAGTATTGGATTCATAAATGCATTTTGACTAACCCAGTACAGAGTCATCGACGTATTGTGCTTCTATGTAGGTTAGACACTTAAGGAAGGAAAACTTTTGGCTTGTGGATTCAGGTTGCTCACGCCACATGAAAGGTAACAAAGAATGATTCTCCTCTCTCTCTTTTGAGTCACGTGTAGAGAATGTTATTTTTTAGATAATTCTTCAACTCCTATAATTGCTAAAGATTTGGTTAGAGTTAATAATCAATACACTTTGAAAGATGTGGCACTTGTTAAAAACTTGAAATACAACTTTCTCTCTATTTCACAATTGCTAGATGAAAATCTTGAAGTTAGTTTCACTAAAAATTGCTGCAAGGCTCTAAATTCAGATGGTGAGCTTAGTTTAACACGTCTTGGTTTGGAAGAGTTTTTAAAGCTGATTTTGATATGTCAACTTCTAAGCATTGGTGTACAGTTGCTAATGAATCAAAGGACTTATACTTTTGGCATCGTAGACTTGGTCAGGTAGGCTTTGATCACGTCACATGTGTTAGTGGTTTTGATTGCATGTGGGGGTTACCAAAGCTTAAAGGGGACAAATATATTGTTTGCTCTTCTTGTAGACATGCTAAGATGGTTGTAGGCTCACATGATCCACTCACAATGACCATAACAACAGCACCAACACAACTTCTACACCTTGACACCGTAGGACCTTCACGTGTTCAATCTTTCGGAGGTAAATGGTATGTGCTTGTTATTGTTGATGATTATTCTAGATACTTGAAAGTGCATCTAGGCATCCCTTGTGGGTTTTGGTTGATTTATGACAAACAAATGAGATCCTAACCAAATTGTTGAGATGAGCTCAGGTCTTAAAAGAAATTATGAAGAAAGCGCAAAAAGAAAGGAGAATGAGGATCTATATGGAAAAGAGCTCAAGAGCTAAATAGATTACATCATTGTGTAAGGAGTGTGCTGGAGAAACACACCCCAAGAGATCAATCACAAGAATACTCACTCACTGCACTAATTTATACAGGTCAGGACAAGTCTGATAATATCCGTACTAGTCTGATAACCCCTTTGTTCAAAATCGAACAAGTCTTCCCAGTGCGGACTTGTCTGCACAGTCCGAGTCTACACAGACCGAACTAGTCCGATATCACCACAGACTAGTCTGATATCTTTCTGACTAAAATCGGACTAGTCCTCCCCAGTGCGGAGTAATCCTCTACACTTCATAGATTTACACAAAATCTGACAAGTCTGAAATCAGCACGGACTAGTACGATAACCTCTGATTAAAATCGGACAAGTCCTCTCGATGTGGATTTGTCCGAATTCACTAAGGGGATCAGCACAATCGGACTTGTCCGAAAATAATCGTACTAGTCCAAACTTTTCCAGAGCCAAAATCGGACTAGTCCGCCCTAAGTCAGACAAGTCCGCTCTTCCTGAGAACTTATGGTTTCCTGCACGCCACACACCAGACTAGTCCGGAATCCACCACGGACTAGTCTGGACCCTCGAAATCCTAACGGTAACATTTGGTAACACCATATAAATAGATGTGCACGACCCTACTTTCAACTCTCTCGACTCCCTGCGCCGTCACACCCTCCAAGAGCTTCGAAAACACATCTCTCCATGCAATCCAACGCAAGAAGGATCAAATCCTTGAGGATTCATCTTGGATCAATGGAGAGACACGATTCACACGTTTAAGCTCTTGGGTTTCATCTCTAACACACTCCTGTTGTTTCGTTGTTGATATTAAGAGTGTGTTCTTGGTGGTATTTGACTTGTAATCCTGGGGAGCTCTCAACTTGTGAGAAGGCTCCTTGAACTTGGTGATTTACCCCTGTTATAGCGAAAGAGAATTGGCCTTCGTGGCGATTCGATGAGGTTAGGATCAGTGAAGACCCGGTCCTTTCGTGGGCTCCTCAACGTGGACGTAGGTTGCCTTTGTGGGAATCGAACCACGAGATAAAATTTTGTGTCTTCACTTTATGCATCTTGTTCTTACTTTTGTTGATATCTAGGTTTTTACTTGATCTTGTTCATATTACATTAAAACATTGAATATAAGGTTAACTTGTGCAACATCCAGTTTCATAGAAGTATTACACTCAAATTATAAGTATATTTCTGCTACATAGAGTCTAGAATCAAGATAATCGTTCAAATTTGATCGATCTAGTCCGCACGACCGGACTAGTCCGATTTCTTGGTATTTGATCATGTTGCTAAGTGTTGCTGGTTCCGACTAAAAATCAAAAAGGTCTATTCACGCCTCCTCTAGGCCACATTCAATTGGTATCAGAGCAGGACTCTTCACAAGAGACTAATTGCTCGAAGAGAACATGTCAGACATGAGGGATGTGCACAAGAGTCTCAACCAAGAGAATGTTGAAGATGAGAAAGCTCAAAAACTGGAGAAGCTCCTCGACGCCATTCAGAACTTCGAGGATGATGATGAGGAGATGCTTGAACTCAAGGCGCATCTAAGTAAGAATGCCCTCTCCAAAGGGAATGTGATGATCGAGGACGAGAAGAAGGGGAGAAGTCACACCGACTACTCCCGATATCCTTTGAACTACGATCGTTTAAATTCAAACAATAGCCATTATTTATCAATTCCTTTCGGAAAAGCCCCACACTTTGACGGCAATGATTACTCAATGTGGAGGCAAAACATGAAAATGCACTTAATCTCACTCAATCCCAGCCCGTGGCATATTGTGTGTACCGAAATAGATATCCCGGACGACGATGAAGAGGTTAAACCAAGCCAAGAGCAAGCAATTCTTCGGAATGCTCAAGCTGCAGCAGTCATCACATATTCACTAAGTCGGGATGAGTTCACCAAGGTGGATGGACTCAAGATTGCAAAAGAAATCTGGGACACATTGCAAACTGCACATGCAGGCGATTGTCATGTGCGAGAGGCGAAGATCGAAATGATTGAGGGCGAATTGGGAAAATTCGCCATAGAAGAAGATGAGTCGCCGCAGGAAATGTACAATTGGTCAAAGACTCTCATCAACAAGGTTGAAGCATACGGAAGTAAGAAGTGGAATGATCACGAGGTAGTGATGCTCATCCTTAGAGCTTTCATGCCTCGCAATGTTACCCTATGCTCAATGATTAGAGAAAGCCCCGGGTACAAGAAAATGACCCTGGACGAACTGCTTGGAAAAATCATCAACTTTGAGATGATGGAAAAACGAGCTAAACATGTAAAGGAAATTGCCGACCTCACCTCGGCAAAGAAGAAATGGGTCGCATTGAAGTCTACTTGCAAGCCCTTGTCAAAAGAAGCTCGAGAAGCTCAACAAGAAGAGGAAAGCAATGACGAGAGCAGCGATATTGACGAAGAGGACATGATCCTCTTTATGAAGAGATTCAAGAAAATGATGAAGAAAAGATAACGGGGGAAATCAAGTGAAGGGAAATACAAAGAAAAATCAAGATCGAAGCTGAGGAGGGCATGCTATAACTGTGGTGAATATGACCACTTTATAGTTGACTGCTTGTATGAAGAAAACAAGAAGAAGACCAAGGAAACGAAGCCTCAACCCAAGAAATTCTTCAAGAAGAAGAAGCAAGCTGGAGTGCACCAAGGAAAGGAGTGGGACTCAAATGATGAGTCCTCATCCGAAGAGGAAGAGGAGATGGCTAGCATAGCCATCGAGAAGACAACTAAGAAGTCCACCCTCTTCCGAAATCTCGGCGCATGGAAGGGCAATGACACTTGCCTCATGGCGAAGGAAGGTAAACGAAAGGTAACAACAAAATCTACATCCTCGCGTTCTTTTGATAGTGATAGTGACAACTATAGTGATGATGAGAACATGCTAGCTGGCTTAGACAAGAAAATTGCTGCCAAAATGAAATTCTTGATGGATAAGCTTATTGATAGGAACGAGTTGATTGATCGTCAAGAAGATATGATCATCCTCCAAAAGGAGGAGTATCTCAAGATCAATGAGCTCCTTGAACTTGAAAAGGAGCAATGCAAATCACTTGAACTCGAGTTAGCTTCAAGCAAGGAAGCTTGCTTGAAGTTAAGCGACTCAAATGCAACCATCAAGGAAGAACTTGTTAACTTAACCAAAGTTAAAAAGATCCTTGAAGTGCAAATTGAGTCACTCAAACAAAGTGACCCCTCATCCTCTTAAAGCTCACCTTCTCAACCCCTTAAAACTGAAGCTACTATTATTTGATCATGTGCTAAAATTGACACTAGCTTGAAAGACAAGTCAACCTCTACCAAGGACAAGCATTCTTACCAAAGTGGCATATTTGACAAGGAGAAGATCAAATATGCACGTAGTGCATACTTGGCCACAAGACCTCCTAATGTCAAATATGGCATTGGGTATTCTTATGGTGAAAAGCAATATGCTAGAAGCGTCCGGTTCCCCGGACTAGTTCTGTTCATAAACAATAACAACTATTATTTAGGACCTTCAATGCATCCTATGTTCTAATGAGAAGTAATTTTGGTAAAGTTTATGCTCATTATGTTGGGCCACGCCATGGGAACACCAAGTCTCATGTGTGGGTGCCCAAATCTCTTGTAACTAACCTCAGAGGACCCAAGCAAGATTGGGTACCTAAAACCAAGGCATGATTTGTTTTGCAGGTGTATTCCTTTGGTGGATCGAAATGGGTGCTAGACAGTGGTTGCACCAACCATATGACCGGAGAAATAAGGATGTTCGTTGAGTATGGAGAAAATGAGGATCCAAGCGAGGGCATCTATTTTGGAGACAATAGTCATGGAAAGGTGCTCGGTACTTGTAAAATTGCAATATCATCTCAACATACTCTTTCTCACGTTTTACATGTCCATTGCTTAGATTATAACCTGCTGTACATATCTCATTTATTTGACAAAGGTTATAATTGATTGTTTACTAATGAGGGTCTGACCGTCTCTAGAAGGAGTGATGACTCGGTTGCATTCAAGGGTGTGTTGAAGGGAAAGCTTTATCTTGTTGACTTCAACAAAGATAAAGCCAAACTTGACACATGCTTGATTGCAAAGACCAACATGGGTTGGCTGTGGCATAGACGGCTAGCAGATATTGGTATGAGGAATCTTCAAAAACTCCTTAAGGGCGATCACATCCGAGATTTAAAGGATGTTGTTTTGGAGAAAGATAGGCCTTGTAGCGCGTGCCAAGCCGCGAAGCAAGCAGGAGCACCTCATCCCGCGAAGAACATCATGTCTACAACAAGACCGCTCGAGCTACTTCATATGGACTTATTCGATCCAATTGCTTACATAAGCATCGGCGGTAACAAATATGGCTTAGTAATTGTTGATGACTTTTCGCGCTTCACTTGCGTTTTCTTTTTACATGACAAGACAGAAACTCAAGGAACCCTCAAGAAATTTCTCAAGCGTGCCCAAAATAAGTTCTCATTGAGGATCAAGAACATATGAAGTGACAATGGCACGGAGTTCAAGAACACTCAAGTTGAGGAGTACCTAGACGAAGAAGGGATAAAGCATGAGTTTTCAACACCTTATTCCCCTCAACAAAATGGAGTTGCCGAGAGGAAGAACCGAACCCTCATAGAGATGGCGAGAACAATGCTCGATGAATACAAGACCTCGGATCAGTTTTGGGCGGAAGCGGTTAACACCACTTGCCACGCCATAAACCGACTCTACCTTCATCGACTACTCAAGAAGACATCATATGGGATATTAATGGGTAACAAGCCTAATATTTCGTATTTTGGAGTTTTTGGTTCTAAGTGCTATATTTTGAACAAGGAGCCTAGGACTTCAAAGTTCGCTCCGAAGTCCGATGAAGGTTTCTTGCTTGGTTATGATCCGAACACTTACGCCTATCGTGTCTACAACAAGACCTCCGGACTTGTTGAAGTAGCACATGACATAGTATTTGATGAAACTAACTGCTCTCAAGAAGAGCAAGTTGATACATGTGTGCTAGATAGAGAAGAAGCTCCATGTCAAGCATTGAGAAGAATGGCGTTCGGCGATATTTGACCACAAGCGCCACCTTCAAGTGCAAATGAAGTAGATGAACCACAAGTATAGGTAAATGATCAAGGAGGAGCTTCCACACAAGATCAACATCAAGAAGACGAAGATGATCAACAAGTCAATGAGGGAAACCATCTAGGGGGATTAGAAGATGATCATGAAGACTCAAGATCACAAGTGCCACACCCAATAGTACACCAATGCGTCCAAAGAGATCACCCCGTCGACAACATAATCGGAGACATCCAAAAGGGAGTAACTACTAGATCCCGAATTGATAATTTTTGTGAACATTACTCTTTTGTATCCTTTTTGGAACCGCACAGGATTAAGGATGCGTTGAAGGATCCAGATTGCATGGTGGCGATGCAAGAAGAACTTAACAACCTCAAACGGAACGAAGTGTGGGGGAACTTGTCGAAACACCCAAATTCAACGTCGTCGGCACCAAATGGGTCTTCCGCAACAAACCAGACAAACACGGGGTGGTGACAAGGAACAAGGCACGACTTGTTACCAAAGGGTATTCACAAGTCGAAGGTTTGGATTTCTATGAAACCTTTGCTCCCGTAGCTAGACTTGAATCTATTAGAATATTACTTGCATATGCTACTCACCATGATTTCAAGCTCTATCATTTGGATGTGAAAAGCGCCTTCCTCAATGGACCAATCAAGGAGGAGGTGTATGTGGAGCAACCCCTCGGATTTGAAGATGAAGAGTTCCACGACCACGTCTTTAAATTGCGTAAGGCTCTCTACGGCCTCAAACAAGCTCCTAGAGCTTGGTATGAGTGTCTTAGAGATTTCTTAATTAAAAATGGTTTTAAAATTGGCAAAGCTTATTATACATTATTCACGAAGCATTTTGATAATGATCTCTTTGTTTTCCAAATTAAAGTTGATGACACTATCTTTGGTTCAACTAACAAATACTTTTGTGAATAATTTAGTAAGATTATGACAGATAGGTTTGAAATGTCTATGATGGGAGAGCTGAAATACTTCTTAGGATTCCATGTGAGGCATCAAAAGGAAGGGACATTCATAAGCCAAACTAAGTATACTCAAGACATACTCAAGAAGTTTGAAATGGACAAGGCGAAGCCTATACTCCCATGGCAACAAATGGACACTTGGATCTCAATGAAGACGGTCCAAGCGTCGACCAAAAGGTATATTGCTCCATGATTGGATCTCTACTTTACTTATGTGCATCTAGGCTAGCCATTATGTTGAGTGTATGTTTGTGCGCAAGGTTTCAAGCCAACCTAAAAGAGTGTCATTTGACCGCCGTAAAAAGAATCTTGCGGTATTTAGTTCATACACCCAACCAAGGCCTTTGGTATCCTAAAGGTTCCAAGTTCCATCTCATTGGATACTCCGATGCAGATTATGCCGGTGCAAAGTAGATAGAAAAAGTACCTCCAATACATGGCAATTTCTAGGTAGATCCCTAGTTCATTGGTCCTCCAAGAAAAAAATTCCATTGCCCTATCCACGGCCGACGCGGAGTATGTTGCAGCCGGGAGTTGTTGTGCACAACTCCTTTGGATGCGAGAAACTCTAAGGGATTACGATTACAATATGAGTTGTATTCCACTCCTTTGTGATAATGAGAGTGCTATAAAGATTGCCCATAACCCAGTTGAGCACTCTAGGACCAGACATATAGACATCTGGCACCAGTTTTTGAGAGACCACTCAATGAAAGGAGACATAACTATTTCTCATGTCAATACCGAAAAACAACTAGCCGATATTTTTACCAAGCCACATGATGAAAAACGTTTTTGCGAGCTCCGAAATGAACTCAATATCCTTGATGCTCAAAATGTGGCTTGAAAACTTGCATACCTGTATGGTTTCTTAAAAATATGTTGATTATTTTGTAAAAATCATCTTTCTCAATTTTTCTCCGAGAACTACTTCAACTACTTGATCTTGATGAATCATGGTCATTGTTTGATTGTTGTATGCTTACTGGTCATATTCATCAAGATTCCTTGATTGTTTTGGCCCCCATGTTTTCTTTATAAGAACCTTTGAATATATACGAATGGACTAATTCAATTTATTCTGGTGACCACGGACTAGTCTATGGTTATCCGGACCAGTCCGCACACTGCAGACTAGTGTGCAGAGTGTCCGGTAGTCCGGACTAGTCCAGCCAACAACGGACTAGTTCGATTTTTCGACTCCATAAACCTAGCCGCCGCCAAGACCTAGTCTTCTTCATCCTCCTAACTTGCCCCACGCTCTCTATCCTTGCTCGAGTGCTCCCAAGGCAATTTCCTCCGTTCTCCATCGAATCCCTCCAAGCTTGGGTGGAAAACGATATCCATTGCATAGGAATTGAAAACCACGGACTTGTCCGCAACTTCAACCCCTCCATCTCCATGAATCAAGGATCTTCGGTAAAATTTATTCCCAAACGCTAGAAATTGTGATTTTCTTCATTGTTGACTAAATAGCCTAGTTCCCCTTGGTTAATACATGCCTCCTTGCTGTATTACATTTATCCTGAATTAGTTTTGCATTGGGAATCAGCATTTGTCGTCTAGTTAGGGTTTGAGGTGATGAACACCGGACTAGTCCAGTCCATGTACGGACAAGTCCGATTTTTACTGAACTCAACTCTAATTTCTCATTCCTCAATGCACCTTCTTGCCATCAATTCTTATTCATACATTGTGCAATGCTCTCTCAGGACAATGTCGAACGAGAACATCTACGACTTTGAAGATGAGATGGAACAACACTTGTTGCCGCGAGCTTCAGATTCTCACGCTCAAAAGAGGCAAGAGCGCCCCTCCGAGCCTGCACCTTCTCCACCTCTGGTGCGACACAAGGTGCTCGCCAAGAAGCTTGCATCCAAGGCCAAGGACATAGCTGGCTCCAGCTCGGCGGCTCTTCGGCAAGTGAAGGGCAAAGGAAAGGGAATTGATTCGGGCCCCTTTGGCCCTCTCAATATGCATGCTCCGAGGCAGGGAAACAGAGATCCCTTCGAGGAGAAGTTCAACGGAAAGGGAAGCGACACTGCTTCCAAACTCAGATTTGTTGATTGCTACAACCGTTCCAAGAAGGTTGCCAATGCTAGGATTTGGAGAAACTGCCATGTAGACTTCTACAGCTCGGTTTACCTTACCATGAGGACTCCGGTGGTCCGCAGCCAGTGGATCTACTGGAATCACTTTGAGAGGAAGAGCTATTCAGCATTTGATGAGGTTATAAATGCAGATGAGAGGCATGGACTGAAGGAGCTATTTGCTTTCAGATTTAACAGGAATGATGAGATCATCGCTCAGTTTTATGCCACTTGTTTCTTTGCTAGCGATGAGGAGGAAAGGGTGACTTGGATGACTCATGGATCCAAGTACACTATCACTTATGATGATTTTGCAAGACTCCTTGACCTAGAAGACACTGGCGACAATGAGTTGACTATCCACAACATCGGTGTTTTGGGAAAGGATAAAATGGGCTTCCTCTATGACACTACCCTGAAGTACAACCACCCCTCAACCAAGAACATGAAGCCTTTCTTCATGGTTCTCAACAGGGTGCTGAGAAAAACAATAGCACCAAAAGATGGGGATGCATGAAGTGTCCAAGGTTGCTTTAGGACCTTGATGAAAGTTATAAGCAAGAACAAGAAGTTTGACATCTTTGACTCTATCTCGAATGATATGGTCAACATCTCCTGCATGCCGAACATATCCTATGGCTATGCCCCCTACTTGATGTTCATGATTAAGAAGGTCACAGGGATCGAGTTCGTGAAGGACATGGAGCACACTCCCATGAGGCCCCAGAAGCCTCCCCAAGCAAATGTCCAAGCTGCCCCATCTCCAATGTCGAGTGAAGAAGCTCCGAGGAGAGCTAGAGGAGATGAGAGGACTGCCCCCTCCAATAGGGCCCCTCCTCAAAAGGGTCTCCTAGTGGAATCCTGAAGTACTTGGTAGCAATCTTTGCCTCATGCAAGAAGGCCGAAGTGAATACTCACAAGTTGAACAAGGCGAGGAAGGGAGATATGAGATATGTCAAAGAAAATATCAAGCATATTTCCTAGAAGCTGGAGATCGAGCCTATTGGATCCCTAGTCATCTCTGAAGACTCAGCCTCTGATTTCACTGAGCTCAGACCTTTGACTCCCTCCGAGCTTGCTTACTTTGGCATCGGGGGCACTTCAAGTAGATCCACTCCTCCTCCTCCTACCCAACCGGAAGATGAAGATGAAGATGAGGAGAGAACCGACAGCGAGGAATGAGCCACTAGATCCCTCTTCTACTCCTTTTTGGTGTCTTGATACCAAAGGGGGAGAGATTGAGGGGGAGTCACTAGTCCTAGCTGTAGGTTGAGAGATGAGAGCTTCATTTGTGTATCTTTTTGTGTCTCTCTTGGGTTGTATAACTTTAATACTGTTATCTCTATCTTTGGCATTGTGGTGTGCTGGAATGACTTTGCTTATGTTATGAAATTTGTGTTTTGCCTTGAAATTGACATATATGCTTGATATTGGTACTTTAATGTCAATCGCTTCATTCTCATCACAATTATTGCTCACACTCACGTAGTTTTACATCCCACCATAAAGAGTGCACATATGACCTATGTTTCTATCGCTTAACTCGTACCTAACTCATATGTACACACTTTATGAAAATTCTGTATTTTTATCATATTTTGTGAAATCTCCATTGGTTGTCATAAATCACCAAAAAGGGGGAGATTGAAAGTGCATCTAGGCATCCCGTTGTGGGTTTTGGTTGATTTATGACAAACAAATGAGATCCTAACCAAATTGTTGAGATGAGCGCACGTCTTAAAAGAAATTATGAAGAAAGCGCAAAAAGAAAGGAGAATGAGTATCTATATGGAATAGAGCTCAAGAGCTAAATAGATTAGATCATTGTGTATGGAGTGTGTTGGAGAAACACACCGCAAGAGCTCAATCACAAGAAAACTCACTCACTGCACTAATTTATACAGGTCCGGACTAGTCCGATAATATCCGGACTAGTCCGATAACCCCTCCGTTCAAAATCGGACAAGTCCTCCCAGTGCAGACTTGTCTGCACAGTCCCAATCTACACATACCAGACTAGTTCGATATCACCACGGACTAGTCCGATATCTTTCTGACTAAAATCGGACTAGTCCTCCCTAGTGCGGACTAATCCTCTACACTTCACATATTTACTCGAAATCGAACAAGTCTGAAATCACCATGGACTAGTCCGATAACATCTCTGACTAAAATAGGACATGTCCTCTAAATGCAGACTTGTCCCAATTCACTAAGGATATCACCACAGCTAGACTTGTCCAAAAATAATCGAACTAGTCCGAACTTTTCCAGAGCCAGAATTGTACTAGTCTGCCCTAAGTCAGACAAGTCCGATCTTCCTGAGAACTTGGGGTTTCCTGCACGCCGCACACCGGACTAGTCCAGACTCTAATGGTAACTTTTGGAAACACCATATAAATAGATGTGCACGGCCCTAATTTCAACTCTCTCGACTCCCTACGCTGTCACACCCTCCAAGATCTTAGAAAACACATCTCTCCACGCAATCCAACGCAAGAAAGATCAAATCCTTGAGGATTGATCTTGGATCAAAGGAGATACACAATTCACACGTTTGAGCTCTTGGGTTTGATCTCTAACACACTCATGTTGTTTCATTGTTGATCTTAAGAGTGTGTTCATAGTGGTGTTCGACTTGTAATCTTTGGGAGCCCTCAAATTGCGAGAAGACCCCTTGAACTTGGTGATTTACCCCTGTGATAGTGAAAGAGAATTGGCCTTCATGGCGGTTCGACGAGGTTAGGGTCAGTGAAGACTTGGTCCTTTCGTGGGCTCCTCAACATGGACGTAAGTTGCCTTTGTGGGAACTGAACCACGGGATAAAAATCTTGTGTCTTCACTTTGTGCATCTTGTTCTTACTTTTGTTGATATCTAGGTTTTTACTTGATCTTGTTCATATTACGTTAAAAATTTGAATATAAGGTTAACGTGTGCAACATCCAGTTTCATAGAAGTATTACACTCTAATTATAAGTATATTTTCGCTGCATAGAGTCTAGAATCAAGATAATCGTTCAAACTTGATCGATCTAGTCTGCATGCACCGGACTGGTCTGCACTCTACCGGACTAGTCCGATTTCCTGGAATTTGATCAAGTTGCTAAGTGTTGCAGGTTCCGACTAAAAATAAAAAAGTCCTATTCACCCCCCCTCTAGGCCACATTCAATACTCTTGGGTTTACTTTTTGGAATCTAAGAATTAAGATTTTAGTCACTTTAGAAGTTGTTCTTAGAGTTTCACTTTATCACCAAGGATCCTTAAAAGCAATTAGAAGTGATAGTGGAACCGATTTTAAAAACCAATCATTTGATCACTTTTGTGCTGAAAGTGAAATAGATCATCAATTTTGTTCACCATATGTACCTCAACAAAATGGTTGTCGGTACCCTACGTATCGGTTACCCCACAATATCACAAGAAGTACAAGAAAGTTCCACCCGTTAGAGTTGAAGGCCCATGCAGGTCCCACATGTGACGTTACACCGGACCCGCTCCCCTCACATGGCTGGCTCCTGAGTTAACACGTGTCAAATAAGACTGAAACAAAACTCCCAACCATGGGAAGCTCCGGCAATTACACGTGTATAACAGCCCCGGACCTAGCCACCGTCTGAGTGGAGCTTCGGTGCCGACACGGGTACAGCAGCCCCAGACCTACCCTCCTGCAAGGAAAGCTCCGGATCTGCCACGTGTGAAGCCCCCCGGACCTTCATCATCAACAAAAACACAAGCAGATCACGTCTGTTACAAACATTCAAGGACGGTTAAAGCAGTAGTTACAAGGTCTGATAATGTGTCTTTAATGCCATAGTAATGACACATGACCAGTGCACTGTTAATAGGGGTAACGCTGCCATGAAGGCACGTTACCACACTATTAAATGTACTCAATACTATTTAGACAGTGTATTAGGTCATTAAGCATGCCGGGGCCACATGTCGGGCCAGGCCAACTTTGTAACGGTTAGTCCTTAGAACTATAAAAGGGTTGCACAACACGAACATCCAGGAGGACTGATACAAGCTAGGCTGATCGGATTCAACCTGACCCTAGCGAAAACACTCGCTCAATATAATTACACAAACCCCGTGGAGTAGGATGTTACGCTTAGGCGGCCCGAACCATGTAAATCTCTGAGGTCACCATCTTGACATTGATCTCTGCATGCCCCAACCACAAAAGAACCTCCGCGAGCTGCTTCTCATCGGGTCTGGGGGAAGTGTCGTATTCAACACTTCGACATTTGGCGCGCCAGGTAGGGGTAAGCCCAAGATCACAAGATGGCGAATTCAGCTGCTAGATCATCCAACGACGTGCTGAACAACCCGCTGAAGGCAACACCTCCAACGTTCAGCAGCCAGTAGGTGCCAATGTACCAGCAGGCACTGTAGCACCATCTATTCCGGCAAACAATGTCGATCAATTATATGGGGCATTTGCGTCGATCACCGCATCGGCAAACAACAACCCTGAGCATGCGCTCATCACTGCGCGAGCTCTTCTGCAACATCCACCACCTCCAGGTGCACCCCAGGGTGCTGTGGAGCAGTGGAGGGCTGATGTCGATCATTTGGTCGCAACTGCGGCTGCAGGCATCAGCAACCAAGGTCCTCCTCCTTCGGGGCGAGCACATTCACAACGATGGACACTGTCCGGCTGACTTGGTCCACAAACCTCCCAACAAAGGAGACGTGTTGCCTCCCAGTAGGTGACCTCGTTGCCCCCCGGTGCTCGACGCACCCATACCATGACCAGGATTCTGACTCATGACCTGCGGTTGGAACTGGATCGCTGTTACCGACAACAGGACGGTCGAGTCCATATTGAGCGTGCTCGCAAAGGCGAGAGGCTCGGGACAACCCTGCTCCTCAAGGAGTAGGAGGAGGTTGTTCTGCCCTGGCCATGCATTTATGCGTGGTCAGGTGGCTATAGAAGTTCCGGCCTCACTTGCCGGAAAAATTCAACAGGATAGTCAACCCCGTCGAATTTCTTCAAATGTACTCAACTGCCATATTGGCAGCGGGAGGTGATGAGGCTGTGATGGCCAACTACTTCCCGGTTGCTTTAACCGGTACTGCAAGGTCCTGGTTCATGAGTCTTCCACCTGACTCCATTAATAGTTGGGTAGAACTATGCCAGCAATTCACTGCCAACTTCGGGAGCTCCTACACCCGGCCCGACACTGAATTGGACTTGTTTGCTGTAAAGCAAACATCGGGGGAATCGCTACAGTCCTTCATCTAGCGATTCTCTCAGGTACGAAATACCATTCCTTCAATCTCGAGCTCCTCTGTTATTGTTGCATTCAGACAGGGTGTTCGAGATAACAAGATGCTAGAGAAGCTGGCTATTAAAGAAGTTACCAGCGTCATGGAACTCTTCAGCCTAGCCGACAAATGTGCTAGAGCTGCAGAGGGCCGTGATATGCACTCCAAGCCAGCTCCGGAGGCCAACCATAAGGCCTCCAAAACTGAAGCTGCGACCTCCAGTAGTGGCAAGAAGAAGAAGAAGCCCAATGGGAAAAAGAAGTCGTTGGTCGGCGCTCCAGCTACTGCTGCTGCAACTCCTGGAAGCCAGGGGCCACGCCCCGAGAACCGACCTCGACCTTCATTAGAGGACGGCAACAGTTCCAAACCATGGTGTCCGATTCACAAGACAATTCGACACAGCTTGGAAGAGTGTCGGGAGGTCTAGAACCTTATCGAGCGCTACGACAAGCGCCGGGAAGAAGCTCCTTTCAATCAAAGGGAAGGAAAACAAAAAGTTGACAAAGCTCCGACTGAAGAGGAGCTAGGTTTCCAGGACCCTAAAAAGGTCTTGAAAGCCGTCTACAACACTGTCGACGATGACTCCGACGCCTCCGACAACGAACGTTGGAAAACCCTGAGCACCATCTATGGTGGTTCTTGGGACATCACATCTCGTTGCATCCTCAATAGAATGCGGCGGGACATGTCCATGGTAGCTCCTGCTGCTAAGGCAGAACCACATCGGAAGTGGATGGACACACCCATCATTTTCGATGCTTTGGACTTCCCCCGAAACATGATCTGGGCTGGTCAACTCCTGTTGATGGTGTCACCCACCATTAACAATATTCAAATCCATCATGCAATGGTGGACGGAGGTTTCGGGCCAAACCTCATAAGCTTCGAAGCTTTTGTTAAGCATCAGCTCCGGCCTTCGGACCTTCGCCCATCCCGACCATTCTCTGGAGTAGGTCCGAGAACCATTACTCCTCTTGGTTCTATTACACTCCCAGTGACCTTCGGGACCCGGGAGAACAACAGAACCGAGAAATTTATCTTTGACGTTGCGCAAATAAGTCTGCCCTTCAATGCCATTTTGTGTAGACCATCTTTATACAAGTTTATGGCTGCTGCCCACTATGGTTATTTGGTGTTGAAGACGCCAACACCTATGGGCGTTCTCCGGATCCACGGAGATCGTACCGCAGGAGTTACTACACTGGAAGAACTCTATGCGCTTACCACATCACAAGAGGAATTATCTGGTAAGGAGCCAGCTGCGAATCCTCCAAGCATTCGTCACAAAGGATCTACATACGCACCTCGTGTGCAACCAAGAGGCGACGCCGACATTCCCGTCAAAGTCATCCAAATTGGTTCCGATGCTTCTCAGACTACCCGTATATCGGGGGGGGGGGGTCTGAACAACAAATAGGAACTCACGCTCATCACTTTCCTCCAGGCTAATGTCGATGTGTTTGCCTGGCAACCATCACAAATGTCTGGGATCCCTAGGGAGGTGATTGAGCACAATCTGAAGATTTACCCAGATACTCGGCCTGTACACCAGAAGCCCCGGAAGCAATCAATCGAGCCGCAAAACTTCATCCGACAGGAAATTAAGAAGTTGCTCGAAGCTGGATTCATCCGGGGAGTCTTCCTTCCAAAATTGCTGGCAAACCCAGTTGTTGTACCCAAGGCCGGTGGGAAGCTTCATATGTGTATCGACTACACCACCTTAAATAAGGCATGTCCAAAAGATCCATTTCCACTACCTAGAATAGATCAGATAGTGGACTCCACCTCCGGGTGTGAGCTACTGTGTTTCTTAGATGCATATTCTTGGTATCATCAAATCCAAATGTCTAAGGATGATGAAGAGCATACTGCTTTCATAATAGTAGGTGGATTGTATTGTTATACTGCCATGCCATTTGGTCTTGAAAATGTTGCTTCAACATTTGTGCGACCATGTACAAAACATTTGGAGAGCTAATTAGAGACTTGGTGGAGGTGTATGTTGATGAAATCGTCGTGAAGATCAAAAACAAGGAGTCAATCCTTGACAACTTACAAGCCATCTTTGACAAGCTGCACACTACGTGCACCAAGCTAAACGTGGACAAGTGTGTCTTCAGGGTTAGCTCCGGAAAGCTTCTGGCGTTCTTGGTGACTCATCGAGGAATCGAAGAAAATCTAGCAAAGATCAAGTTTATAGAAGAAATGCGGCGCCCAACCCGCATTAAAGATGTCCAAAAGTTGACTAGATGTCTAGCTGCGCTCACCCGGTTTATATCAAGACTGGCAGAGCAGGCGCTACCCTTCTTCAAACTTTTGAGGAAGTTCGAACCATTTCATTGGTCTTAAGAAGCAGAAAAGGCATTTCAAGAGCTGAAATAGCTCCTCACCACACTACCAATCCCGGTAGCTCCGAACCCTGGTGAGCCTTTACTGCTTTACATATCGACAACTACAGAGGTTATTAGTATGGTCCTGGTCACGGAAAGACCGGAGCCATCCCCAATTCAGAAGTCAGGACCCCTTCGGGAGGGTCCGGAGCTACCTGAAGGCGAGTCTGAGTACCAATCCTCAGGCACAGATCCTCAAGGTGGGATGCTGGAGGATCAACCTCCTTCAAATGGAGGAGTAACTACTGTTGAACAAGAAGATCCGCACCCCTCTGGGAGGGTCCAGGTCACTCCAGAAAAAGCTCAGGGTTCCTCCAGTAGGGACTAGGAAATACCAGAAGATAATCCGGACCCCTCCGGGAGGGTCCGGGTGGATGATGAGGAAGCTCTGGGCCCCTCTGGGAGGCCCCGAACAGTCCAACGCCTAGTGTACTTCATCAGCGAAGTACTCCTTGACGCCAAGAAAAGATATATTGAGGTGCATAAACTGCTTTGCGCAGTTCTTCTCGCCTCAAGAAAGCTTCGCCACTATTTCCAAGCCCACAAAATATGAGTGGTATCTTCTTTTCCACTACGTGCAAGTTTGCAAAACCCTAATTCTACTAGGAATATTGCAAAGTGGGTAGTAGAGCTGGCAGAATTCAATCTATAATTCGTGTCGAGGCAAGAAATTAAAAGTCAAGCCTTGGCTGACTTTGTGGCGGAGTGGACTCCCTCTCCATCAAACCCTGGGGGCCACGGTGAGCAGAAACCAGAGCTCAAAGTTCCGGTATTCACTGAGACTCACTGGACCCTCTACTTCGATGGCTTCGTGCAGAAGCAGGGGGCCGAAGCTGGAATCCTTCTCCTAGCTCTGACTGGATAGAAGGTCAAGTACATGGTACACCTTGATTTCAAGGCAACCAACAATATGGCGGAGTATGAAGCACTCATCTATGGACTCAAGGTGGCACATTCTTATGGTGTCAAACAACTGTTGGTGAAGGGATATTCACAACTCATTATCAAACAAGTGAAAGGTGAATGCTCCTGCAACAATTCTCAATTAGCTGCTTACCTCCTTGAAGTCCAGAGGCTTCAGAAGGACTTCAAAGTCCTAGATCTCCATCATGTTCAGTGCCTTCATAACTCCGAAGCCGATGAACTCTCGACGAAAGCCTCAACTAGAGCTCCAGCTCCTGATGGAATCTTCGTCTAGAGGTTATCAAAACCAATAGCTCAGCCTGCCGAACTGAGCGAAGGGGGCGAGACCAGCACCTCGAAGCTGGCGGTCCTGGTGGCCTTGTTACCATGGTGTTCGCCAAGGGTCGTAGGTGCTGTCGGAAGCTCCGAGCAACACAACACGCAAGACTCAAGCAAAAGTTAGCTCTGATGCATGGATCTCGGAGATCCAAAGCTACATGAAATATAATATCCTTCCTGAAGACAGCGTATCCGCTGACTGGATTGTTAGATTGGCTAAAAGATACACGTTGGTAGAAGGGGATCTCTACCGACGAGGTGCCAACAACATCCTAATGCAGTGCATTACAAGGGAAGAAGGTCGCGATCTTCTCGCGAAAATCCATGGAGGTGAGTGTGGGAACCACTCAACTTCCCGCATGTTGGTTGGTAAAGCCTTCCGGCACGGCTTTTACTAGCCTACAACACTCCAGGATGCGGTTGAGCTAGTGAAGAATTGTGAAGCATGTCAGTTCCATGCAAAACAGATTCACACACCAGTTGAATCACTACAAATGATACCTCCTACATGGCCATTCGCTGTGTGGGGCAAGGATATCTTGGGACCTTTCCAAAAAGCCGTCGGAGGGTACAGGTTCCTATATGTCGTCATCGACAAGTTCACCAAGTGGCCGGAAGCAACTCCAGTAGTAACAATAAACAAACAATCAGCAATCAAGTTCTTGAAGTGCATTATATGCATATTTGGAGTTCCAAACAAAGTCATAACTAACAACGGAACTCAATTCACAAGTGCCGCATTCCAAGAATATTGCGAAGACCTCGGTATTCAGCTTAGCTTAGCTTTAGTAGCTCATCCAGCAAGCAATGGCCAAGCCAAGAGAGCAAATGCAGAAAATTTAAAAGGACTCAAGAAGCGCACATATGAGCGCTTGAAAAAGCACGGAGCTAACTGGATTGAAGAGCTTCCGTCCACATTATGGGCGAACAGGACAACACCTAACCGGTCAACTAGGGAGACTCCATTTTTCCTGGTGTACGGAACTGAAGCAGTCCTTCCTCCGGAGATCACCTTGGGGTCCCTCCGGGTCCGGACCTTCGACGAAGCCACGCAGGACCAGCTCCGGCATGAAGACCTTGACCTCGTCGACGAGGGAAGGTGCTGAGCAGCTGTTCAAAATGCACGTTATCACCAAGCGCTCCGGCGCTACCATCAACATCATGTGTGTGACCGACAGCTTAAAGAAGGCGACCTGGTGCTTCGGAAGATACTAACTCGTGAAGGGATGAACAAACTTTGAACTTGTTGGGAGGGTCCTTTCTGAGTCATTAAAGTATCCTGACCAGGGTGCGTTCACTTGGCAACTGAGGGTTGGATCCCACTTCCCAATCCTTGGAACATCGAGCACCTCCGTAAGTTTTATGCTTAGAATCACAGAGGTGAGTCTGTAATTACACATAATGCATGTTGTACATTCATTATACAGAGTCAAGCAAGTCCTCCGGGAGAACATCTGGACCCCTCCAGGAGGGTCCAGGAAGTTCAAGTAACACTTGACACAGTCACTGCACTAAAAGTGTAACTACTTGCTCTAGGCTAGCACAAGATGTATAGCACATTTAGCTTGGTCCAGTACCCTAAATGTGTCCTTGTCTCCCCTATAATCTGGACCTATAATGAAAGGTATTGTTGTGTGAAAACAGACTCCATGTGCATTTACTTTTTGTACAAGGCTCAATATATCAAATTATTTTTACCCGACTTGTCTATAATGAAGTTGTGCAATTCGTTTTGAGCTTTGTTCCAAGTAGTTCACATGTATTACAAGCTTTGTTGATTGTATTTTTGGATGTTAACACTGCTACATAGTCTACTTGCCTGAACGCCAAGCCAACATAGGTTCGGAGTGCGCTATCGACTTAGCCTGGTCCTGCACCCTAAGTACGCTACTCAACCTACACCCCGGCAGGCCTTAGTAGGGTGAGTACTAAAAAGGCATGTGGATCTGGGAAGATTCTATCAAAACGATTATTATCATGTTGAGTTTCTTCGGATCTCAAATCCAAATAAGAATAATAAGTCACAACCAATTTCTAGACAAGAGGACGAATTTTACTTTCTCTCTTGCCTTTAATGTGCAGGAAAAGCAAAAATTCATAGCGATGGTGGACGACGCCGGAGCTACTAAGCTCCGACATCTCCCAGGATAGGTCCGCCATCAACATCTAATATGTTGATGCCGGAGCTACCAAGCTCCGACCATTCCAGGGGCATATATTTGACGCTTCAGAGTTGAAGACTTCGGACTTAAATCTACAAGTGTGAAGCAACCAAGTCATCAACATACTGTCATAACCTTTGGTACATATACACACCTCAACTGTACACATGTACCAGGGGGCCAACAAGACACGTCACAGTATATTGAAGAAAAAGTGAAATTCAAGGCAAAAAGGACGATTTCATTAATCAGGAGAACTGGATTACAAAATTGTGATTACAAGGGACAAAGGGAGAGAAGTCCTAGCTACTAGAGGATCTAGGTCCTGTGGAAAAATGAAGCAACCTTCTCAGCGGCTTCTTGGATACTAGCCCTGGCGACATCCTCCTCCTCCGCGATGATTCCTTCAAAGACCGGATCAAGGGAGAACTGGGGGTCTCGGCTCCTGTAACATGCGAAGACATACTCAGCGATGTTCTTGGCCAAGGACTTACCCTCCGTCCCCAGTTGATCGGCGATGACGTCACCCATCGCATCGAGTTTGCTGCAAGCAGAGCCAAGTGCCGCTAGCGTATGGTCCAACTCCTGCACCGGGTTCTCTGGGCATACTGTACTAAAACCAAGAGGAACGAGGGCCCTATCCGCATGCCCCGGGAAATCCCATACCATCAGGAACTCACTCACCTTCGAGCTCCGCAGCTCCTCCATTGACCTCCGGGTAGTCACAAGCTCCGAACCTTCACGGGCAAGTCGCTCAGCCAACTTAGCATGTTGCTGCATGATATTAGCAACCTGCTTCTCCTTGTCGGCCAGCTCCGTCTCTCGAAGGTGGATGCGGTTTCGCCTCTCAGCTAGGTCCATTTCCCTACCCTTGACTCTCTCCTCCCTAGCGGCAACGTCAGACTCTCTTTTCGAGAGCTCTTGTCCCACCTTACAGTTCTTCTTCCTCTCTTCCTCCTTCCATAGATCCAGCTTTTTGCTGCGATCCACCAAATTTTCTCACCCAAAGTCAACTTCTGGGTGACCTTCGCCTCTCTCCTCACCACATCGTCCTGCTGCCTCAGGAATTTTTCCTCCCTCGCCTCTAGGTCCGCTCGGCGCTTTAGGAGAGTTTCATTCAACTCTGCGAGCTTTTCGTAATGCTCGTCAGCAGCGTCACGTCTCTCCTTAGCTTGCTCTAGGATTTCCCTGGAGTTAGCATCGAGCGCCCGGATGGCGACCTCCTTCTCTTCCATCAACTTATCTCAGTACTCTAACCGGACCTTCGCCCCCTTTATCCACTCCTTCTGGTCAGCCAGCCTAGTCTGAGCAAGCTTGGTCTCAAAATAGAGTCTACTGCACCAACGCATCAAGGTGTTGCACTCCTCCTCCAAGGCTTTGCTCTCATGTTCGAAGGCAAGCTGGACCTACCGGAGGCTTGAGCAAGCGTTGTCTATGGACAACGCTAGGGGGACAGGTTCTGGACCTGTCGGGACCATTTCCACAGGTTCGAAAGGGTTCTCCATCATAAAAATTGGGTCCCACTCTACAATAGTGGTCCCCTGGACTCCTGCGTCGTTAGGGCTGCTCTCCTGGAGCCCTTCAGCGGCAGCAGAAGAACCCACTAGGGGAACATCCACCTTTGGAGCAAGTGAAGGCACCAGTTTCGGGTCTTCAGTCAACGGCTCCGAAGTTGGGGGACCTGCCGCCCTTTCTTCAGGCTGCTCTGACACCAGCCCAGGTACCTCCGGAACCACCACTCCTGGAGCAGCAGCTGGAGCTTCAGCTGGGGCTTCAACCACCGCTGGCTCTGGCTCCAACGCAGCGACCACTTTCGGCACAGACGCCGGACCACCAGCCTCCACCTGCACAGTCGCCGGACCTCCAGCCACCTCTGGCTCAGCAGCTGGACCCTCTACCACTTTCGGCTCAGTCGCCGGATCTTCAACAGTTTCTGACACAAGGGCCAGAGCTTGGGTGATCCCCGGCTCATCAGCCGGGGCTGCAGCTACTTCCGGCTCAGCAGCTGGCACTTCAGCTACCTCTGGCTCAGCAGCCAGGGCTTCAGCAACCTCCGGCTCAGAAGCCGAAACTTCTGGCATCACCGATGCTGGAGCAGCTGCCTCCGCCGCCAGGGGCACATATTCCACTTCCCTCCAGCGGTTAGGCGCTACAACAGGTGCTTCGGGTGAGGACTCTGAGTCCAAGCCCACAACAGCTGGCACCAGAGCTGCCGCGACTTCCTCCTCCATTTGACGAGGAGGATCAGCAATCGAAGACGGAGCTTCGGCCGGTGCAGCCTCAGCCACCGCAACAGGCGCTGGAACTCTGGGTCCTTTCTTCGACACCCTGGAATCAAAGGGAAGGGAAGATTAAAGACACATATAAAAGCAAGACTATCATTTTAGGATGAGCAATCAATGCTTACCTCGAGATCCTACCACCCCAATCACCTCAGAACCTCTTCTTCTGAGGCCCGGAGCTAGAGCCCACCAAATCTGGTGAGACAACTGCTGCGGACCTCAGTTGAGGAACACTCGCAGTCGCCAGAGTTCTTTCAGCCGGAGCTTCACTCCGCCGAGAAGAACCTCTGGACCTCGAACTTCAAGTCAGCACTGAGGCCGGGGTCACCTTCCCGGAGCTTACGCCTCTTGAAGACGTTTGCACCGGGGGAGGAGTAGTCGCAGAAGACCTCCCCCTCTGGGGAGAAGCAGCCGACGCAGAAGGAGCACGTCTGACAGACCTCCCGTGAGCGTGCTTCAACTTCCTCTTCTGACTGGAGGGCTCAGCTGGCTCTTTGCCCTTGCCCTTGCCCTTGTCGACGTCTTCAGTCTTTTGGCTCAGGGCGGGGGCAGGACCACCCTCGAAAGCTCCGAGGATCGCCAATCTGGTGGTCGTAAGCTTTTCCACCTCACCAAGGTTGTCAAGCACCAGCATACTCCTCCGGAGCTCCCTGCGGAACTGCGCCTCCATGTTCAGAGGGAGGAAAGCCGCCGGCGGATTAAATTCGTCGCCTTCGACGTCAATTCCATGCTGGAATATCTTGAGATGAAGCTCCAAAGCTGCACCATCCAAGTTGGATCTCATGCCGGTTTCAATCCGATTGTCATCCATCACGTTGTTGAGGGCCCAAGCTAGCTTCTCCCTCTTATTCAGCAGATCCCACCTGTTGACCAGGAAGTGGTAGAAGACCATCTGGGGGGTCACTCCACCTTCCACGCACTCGCGGATCCTGGTCAAGATAGGGTTGAAGGCATCTGACAGCACTGGAACTACACTCCAAGCGTCAGTATCAACATTGGGGAGACCTTCGGGAAGCTCCAATTTCTCGTGCTCCTCGGCCGTGACAATGATCCAATCCTTCTTCCAGTCGTCCCACTTGCCGGAAGGAAACAACCTCAAGTACTTGTAGGGGCATTTCTTGCGCTTTACAAAATAGTAGAAGCCAAGAAACTCAAACCCCTTGCTGATGGTGTGGATGGTGAGAAGGTGCGGAAAAGCTCGACGCAGGGGAGAACACCCCACCCACATCTCGCACAAGTGGACGAATGTCACCACAAGAAGAAGAGAGTGGTGACCAAGGTGGTACAACTGCAGACCATAAAAGTCTAGCAGCATCAAGAGGAAAGAAGAGAAAGGTGGGATCAGCCCCACCATGGCGTATGCTGAGAAGTACACCATGTTGCCGTCGCGGTCCTTCTTGAATGGGAGCTTGCCGGCGTGGACCATATGGTTGAAGGAGTCGCTGGACCACCCCATGTATGTTCGGACCTTCTTCAGATCATCATTGCTCTTGAGGCAGCTCTTGGGGAGACCCAACTCCATCGCAGCCAAGTGGAGCAAATGATGGAAAGTTTTGGCGGAGTTTGGGAGGCTCTGAGCACAGAGATTATCAAAGGTGTGAAGAGTCCTCAAACAGTGTGCTCTTTCCTTCTTAAGTAAGCCTTCACGATGTTTGGATGGGTACCGCAGTGAGATCGAGAGCACTTTTCAAAAATCTACCCCGTCAATGATGGGTGGGCCTGGGGCCACCCTGACGAAGAGATTGAGGTCCTTACCCAAGGCAAACATTTGCCATGATGGGCGGAAGGAAACCCAAGGTCGGCGCTCTGACACGGCACGTGGAACCGATACGGTTTTTGTATTGGGAACCGGTGACCTTCAATTGCGTGAGATCCGCACTCAAAGGTCTCATCTGTTGTATTCATAACAAGCCACACGTCGAAGGTTCACTCCCGAACCGTCACTCTATCAGCGCACCAGAGGACTTTCCGAAAATCAAAGCATGGGAATCGAGAATGGCCCCACCTCCGGTAGAACAACATAACCCAAAGGGTTTCGTCCAGAGGTGGGCCCGGGGGCCACTGTCGTTACCCTACGTACTGGGTACCCCACGATACCGCAAGAAGTACAAGAAAGTTCCACCCGTCAGAGTTGAAGGCCCTTGCAGGTCCCACATGTCATGTTACACCGGACCCGCTCCACTCACATGGCTAGCTCCTGGGTTAACACGTGTAAAATAAGATCGGAACAAAACTCCCAACCAAGGGAAGCTCCGGCAATTACAAATGTATAACAGCCCCGGACCTAGCCCCCGTCGGAGAGGAGCTCTGGTGCCGATACATGTACAGCAGCCACAGACCTACAGCCCCGCAAGGAAAGCTCCGGATCTGCCACGTGTGGAGCCCCCGGACCTTCATCATCAACAAAAACACAAGCAGATCACGTCTTCTACAAAAATTCAAGGACAGTTAAAGCAGCAGTTACAAGGTTTTATAATGTGTCATTAATGCCATACTAATGACACATGATTAGTGCACCGTTAATAGGGGTAACACTGCCATGAAGGTACGTTACCACACTATTAAATGTACTTAATACTCTTTAGACTGTGTATTAGGTCATTAAGCACGCTAGGGCCACATGTCGGGCCAGGCCAACCTTGTAACGGTCAGTCCTTAGAACTATAAAAGGGATGCACTGCACGAACATCTAGGAGGACTGATACAAGCTGACCCTAGCGATCACACTTGCTCAATACAATTACACAAACCCCGTGGAGTAGGGTGTTACGCTCATGCAGCCTGAACCACGTAAATCTCTGAGGTCACCATCTTGATATTGATCTCTGCGTGCCCTAACCACAAAAGAACCTTTGTGGGCTGCTTCTCAGCGGGTCCAGGGGAAGTGTCGTATTCAACACTTCGACAATGGTGTTTGCCTATACCCTATGGACCAGGTACCCCTTCATACAAGAAATAGAAACGGTAAGTCCTACTTTCCAGGAAAGTGGACCTCCGGAGGCCAACACGTGTTGCATATTGTCGGATTTGCCTCCATCGTTAGGGTGGCTCCAGCGCTGCCACGTGTCCCGCAGTGTTGGACATACCACCCTCCATACGGTGCCTCCAGCACTGCCATGTGTCCCGTGGTGTCGGACCTACCTCCCTCCTTAGTGTGGCTCTAGCACTGCCATGTGTCCCGTAGAGCCGGACCTGCCTCTTGCCTTAGGGTGTCATCGACGCTGCCACGTGTTCCATGACGTCGAACCTGCCTCCCGGCTAAGGGAAGTTCTAGTGCTTCCACATGTCCCGTAGCACCACACCTGCCTCTCCGCTAAGGGAAGATCCAGTGCTATCACGTGTCACGTGCTTGGATCTACATATTAAACAGGAAGAACTAAGGGATTACCAACGGTCCAGACACTCAAAGGCAACCAATTAGCCGTTACTAGACCTGGTTAACGCGTCATTAGTTCTACATTAATGATGCATGATCAGAGGACCATGAAGCCTGATAACTCTACCATCAAAACACGTTATCATCCTAATAAAACCGCCATGATACACTTAGATCATGTATAACATTGATAATACTACTGGGGCCACCTGTCGGGCCATGGCATACTGTAATAGCCAGTCCTTGTTGTATAAAATGATTGTGCTGCACTGTAGAACTCAAGCCCATTTGAAGCCATTTAAGGCCAAGGTCATTACGCTCGATACAATCAAATACACAAACACCCCCTAGGAGTAGGGTATTACGCTTAGGTGGCCCGAACCACGTAAAAACTGTTGTCTCACCTTGTTCTTGAGATCTTGATATTACACCTTGCCTAAATATAAACCTCTGCGAACTACTTCTTAGTAGTACCAAGGAAGTATCAATCACACACTTCGACATTTGGTGTGCCAGGTAGGGCTCGCTTTGTTCAAGAATCTTAGTGTCGACAAATGGTGAACTCCACTGTTGCTTCCATCGGCCTAGGTGCACGAACTGGTAGAGGCAATGAGGTTGGCAATCCTGCCACTGATCCACAAAGTGGGGCTCTAGGACAACCTGGGAACAACGGACCACCACCTACTGTAGCAGCAACCGCTACTGGTCAACAGCAGGATGGTGTCCTTGCGTCGGTCACAGAATCGACCAGCAATCCCGAGAAAGCGCTGATTGCAGCGCGAGCTCAGCGTCCTCTTGCTCCGGACGCGCCTCCAGCAGCACTAGAATAGTGGTGCAATGATGTCGACAATCTGGTCGCCGTTGCAGCCAAATGCTCAACAACTTGCTCAATCCTAATCTTAGGCAGGCACCACCTGTGCACAACAGGACCTTGTCGGGATGACTTGGACCTAGGTCGTCGCAGAGGGGACATGCGATGTCGCATCATGCGATGTCTCGCACTTCTTCCATTGCTCGCTCTACACATACGGTGTCCAAACTCTCGACAGGAGACCCCAGGGCGGAGCTAATCCGCCGCTACGCGGAGCAAGATGGTCGTGTCACCATCGAGTGTAATTGTGAGAGACGATGCATCCTAGAGGAGTCTTCCCCTCTAGGAGCAGGTGGTGGCTGTTTAGCACTTGCACCACACCTCTGCATGGTGGAGTCGCCACCCAAGTTCTGGCCTCATTTGCTAGAGAAGTATGACGGGACATTCAATACTGTCAAGTTTATTAAAATCTACTCCAACACTATCCTCACTTGAGGAGGGAATGAGGCTGTCATGGCCAACTACTTCCCATTGGCTTTTATCGGGATTGCTAGGTCTTGGTTCATGAGCCTACCCCCTGACTTCATCTACAGTTGGGGGGAATTATGCCGCTAGTTCACTGACAACTTCGGGAGTTCCTACATCTGAGAAGACACCGAACTGGACCTCTTCGCCGTACATCTGGACATGGGAGAAACACTATTTTCATTCATGCAATAGTTCTCTTAGGTACGAAACACCATTCCTTCTATCTCTAACGGCACCGTGGTTGTAGCATTCCGACAGGGTGTTCGGGACAAGAAGATGTGTGAGAAGCTGGCTACTAGAAATGTTAGTAGTGTCACGCAACTCTTCAGCTTGGGTGATAAATGTGCCAGGGTTGCGGAGGGCCGTGAGATGCACTCCAAGCCAGCTGAGGAGGCACAAGCACCATTTGCCTCCAAGGCATGAGCTGCTGCCCAAGGTAGTGGCAAAAAGAAGAACAAGAAGTTGAGTGGTAAGAACAAGCCACTTGTCGATGCACCTCCTGCTACTGCAGCGGTAGCACCAGGTGGCCGCGAGGGCCACACCCTAACAAGTGACCTCAACCATTGTATAAAGACGGTGACAAGATGTGGTGCCCGATCCACAAATCCACGGGCCACAACCTTGAAGGTTATCAAGAGGCTCACTGAGCGTGCCCAAAACAAGCGTCGAGATGACGCGCCTTTCCGCCAGCGTGAAGGTAAACAGGAAGTCGATGAAGCTCCATCGAAGCAGGATCTAGGCTTCCAAGATGCAACGTTTATGGCGGTCTACAACAACTTCGGCGACTCCGACACTAGCTCCGATAACGAGCGTCAAAAGACTCTCCATATGATGTATGGAGGGTCCTGGCATATTACCTCTCGGTGCATAGTGAAAACTTTGCGTTGTGAGATAGCTGTTGCAGCTCGCACAACCAAGGCGGAGCCTCATCGGAAGTGGATGGGCACACCCATCACTTTCGGCTTCTTCGACTGCCCGAAGAACATGGACGGAGCTGGGCAGCTACCATTGATGGTCTCCCCGACTATCAATAACATCTAGCTCTTCTATGGCTTGGTTGACGGTGGAGCTGCGCTCAATCTCATCAGCTTCACCGCCTTCATGAAGCTGCAAATCCCCATCTCGGACGTTAGGCCCCGTCGTCCATTCTCTAGAGTGGGTCTGGGAGCTATTACTCAACTCGGTTCTGTCTCTCTCCCAGTTACATTTGGGACACCAGACAACTACCGATCAAAGAATCTTGTATTTGATGTGGCGCACATCAAACTTCCCATCAACGCCATCCTAGGCAGACCGGCTTTGTACCAGTTCATGGCGGTGGCCCACTACGGTTACCTGGTGTTGAATATGCCAACTCTATTAGGTGTCCTCCTGATCCGAGGGGACCGTACCGATGGAGTTACAGCGTTGGAGAAACTTCATGCGCAAGCTGCTGTGCAAGAAGCTAAATTCGGCAAGGAGCAATATGCTCGAAACTCCCCGAGCTCGCGCCAGCGCGGCTCAACTTCTGCACCCCAGGTGCAGCCAAGCGGCGTCACCAACAATCCCGTCAATGTCGTCCAAATCAGCTCTGATGCCGCTCATACCACTCGCATTGCGGGAGGTCTGGGTGACAAATAGGAACTCACGCTCGTCACTTTCCTCCGGGCGAATGTCGACATGTTTGCATGGCAACCGTCACAAATGTCTGGAATCCCTAGGAAGTGATGGAGCACCATCTGAAGATCTATCTAGATGCTTGGCCTATACAACAGAAGCCCCGCAAGCAATCTATTAAGCGGCAGAACTTCATCCGAGAAGAAGTCAAGAAGCTGCTTGATGCTAGATTCATCTGGGAGGCACATCATCCATGATGGTTGGCAAACACAGTCATCGTGCCAAAGGCCGGCGGGAAGATTCAGATGTGCATTGACTACAACACATTTAATAAGGCATGCCATAAAGACCCTTTTCCACTACCGAGAATAGATCAGATAGTGGATTCTACTTCTGGTTGTGAGCTACTTTGCTTCCTAGAAGCATACTTCGGTTTTCATTAAATACCAATGTCTTAGGAAGATGAAGAGCACACCGCCTTTATTACGGTAGATGGTTTGTACTGCTATATTGCAATGTGTTATGGTCTCAAGAATTCCCTCTGAACTTTTGTGTGAGCTATGCACAAAACTTTTGTGGAGCTTATTCGGGACCTAGTGGAGTTTTACGTTGATGACATCGTAATGAAGGTTAAGGACAAAGACTCCTTACTGGACAACTTCCAGTCCGTCCTTGACAAGCTGTGCCAGACGCGCACAAAGCTGAACCCTGACAAGTGTGTCATTAGGGTCTCACCCAGAAAGCTACTCAAGTTCCTGGTGACTCACGAGGAATAGAAGCAAATCCGGCCAAAATAAAATCTATTGAAGCGATGCGTCCTCCTGCCCGAATCAAAGACGTCAAGAAGCTCACGGGGTGTCTTGCCTCACTCAGCCTGTTCACCACTAGGCTGGCTGAATGGGCACTCCCCTTCTTCAAGCTTCTAAGGAAGTTCGGACCTTTCCATTGGTCCGAAGAAGCATACAAGGCATTCTAAGAGCTAAAGCAGTTCCTCACTACACTGCCCATTATGGTTAGCCTCTTATGCTTTATATTCCTGCAACTACGGAAGTCGTCAGCATGGTACTGGTCGCTGAGAGACTAGACACATCTCTAGGATCCTCCACACAGAGGCTCAGACCCTTCCAAGAGGGTCTGGAGCCACATGGAGGAGATAATCATCAAGGCGAGTCTAGGTCCCAGACCCCAGGCACGGGTTCTAAAGGCCAAGTGCCTGTGGACCAACTTCTAAAAGACAACATGTCGGACCTCTTCAGAAGGGTCCAGACAACTCAGGAAGGAGATCCGGACCCCTCTGGGAGGGTTTGGATTGATGGAGAGGATTGACCGGACCCCTCCGGTAGGGTCCGGACTATACAATGACCTGTCTACTTTATCAGCGAGGTCCTCCATGATGCCAAGACTCAATATCTCGAGGTGCACAAGTTGATGTACGCGGTTCTTTGCCTCAAGAAAGCTCCGTCACTACTTCCAAGCTCACAAGATATGAGTGGTAACTTCTTATGCACCGCGAGCTATCCTGCATAATCCCAATTCAACAGAAATATTACAAAGTGGGCTGCGAAACTGGCAAAATTGGATCTAGAATTCCTGCCTTGACATGCCATCAAGAGTCAGGCACTAGCTAACTCTTTGGTGGAGTGGACTCCATCTCCATCAGGTCCGGGGGGTCTTAATGAAGAGAAGCTGAAATCTAAGGTCCCGTTCATCACAGAGCCTCACTGGCCCCTCTACTTCGACGGCTCCGTGCAAAAGCAAGGGCGGAGGTGGAATCTTGCTCCTCGCATTGATCGGGGAGCAAGTCAAGTACATGGTTCATCTTGACTTCAAGGCGATGAATAACATGGCGAAATATGAAGCTCTCATCTTCGAACTGAAGACGACACTATCATTCAGCGTCCAGTAGCTACTGGTATAGGGGGATTCGCAACTCATCATCAAACAAGTCAAAGGTGAATGCAGTTGCAATAACCCTGAGCTAGCAGCGTATCTTCTTGAGGTCCAAAAGTAGCAGAAATATTTCCAGGTCCTTGACCTATGCCATGTCCAGCGTCTCAACAACGCTGAAGCTGACAACATCTCAATGAAGGCTTCTACTTGGGCTTCGGTACTTGATGGAGTTTTTGTCAGGAGATTACCAGCATCTGCCACTCATCCTACGACTGATTGATGGGGGCGAGACCAGCACCTCGAGGCTGGTGGTCCTAGTGGACCTGTTACCATGGCGTCCACTAAGGATCGTAAGCGCCACAAAAAGCTCTAAGTAACTAGGCATGCAAGATTCAAAGGTTGAAGTTAGTCTCGATGCATTGATGTTAGAGGTCTCAGACTAATTGAAGGACAACATCCTTCCTGAAGATGGTATATGTGCTAAACGGATTGTTCGGATGGCTAAAAGATACCCGTTGGTAGAAGTATATCTGTACCAATGTGGCGCCAATGGAATCCTATTGCGGTGCATTTCCTGATAAGGGGGTTGCGAGCTCGTCGTAGAGATCCAAGTAGGTGAGTGTGGGAATCATGCATCATTTCGCACGTTGGTCAGTAAGGATTTTCGGCATGGTTTTTACTGGCCTACAGCGCTCTAGGATGCAGTCGAGTTGGTCAAGAGATGCGAAGCGTGCCAGTTTCATGCGAAGCAGATCCACAAACCAGCGCAGTCATTGCAGATGATTCCTCTCTCATGGGCATTCACTGTGTTGGGATGGATATTTTGGGACCTTTCCCAAAAGCCGTCATAAGGTACCGGTTTTTATACATCGCCATCTACAAGTTCACAAAGTGGTCAGAAGCAACTCCCGTGGTGACAATCAATAGCCAGTCAGTGATCAAGTTCTTCAAGTCAATTATCTACAGATTTGGAGTCACAAACAGAGTTATCACTGACAACGAGACCCAATTCACAAGTGCATCCTTCCAAGAGTATTCTGAAGACCTCGGCATCAACATCAGCTACGCAGCAGTAGTTCATCCGGCAAGTAATGGCAAGGCCGATAAAGCAAATGTTAAGATTTTAAAGGGGCTCAATGTAACACCCTCATTTTCATCCATCATGCAATGCATACATTCTCATACACGCTTAGAATTAAGCAACAAAAAAAGGATAATTTTAAAATAAATTATAATCATGCAAGCAAATAAAAACCTGTTGTAGTGTGGACTTGTCCTGATTTGGACCCCGACTAGTATGTCTAACTCTCTGTTATTCTCCCTGAGTAGGGCAGACATGTCCGGTTTGGACCCTGGACTAGTCCAGTTTTGCTATCTGTTGCCTTTTTGGACTTTTTCGTTAATGCTATGGACTAGTCCGAAAATGTTTCTGATATTTTCCTAAGCCCTGCTCTGGACTTATCCGGTCTAGAACTGGACATGTCCGTTCAACTCTCTAGAACTTTAATTTGCCTGCGAGCGGACTTATCCTTTCAAGTTTCTGACTTTCAAGGGACTAGTCCGGCCCCCGGGCAGACTTGTTGGATGTGCCCGACTCGGATTCAATCTTCTCCTCTACGACTTCCAATTGGGTATTTACCTTAAATGGGCCCAAGAACGTTGTGCCCAACCCCTGTGGAGCCCATGTTGGACCCCTACACGGCCTCCACTGCCTTAACCTCGAATTCCACCCAAACACTACCTATTCATATCTATATAAACACCCAAAAATCCACCTCTTAACCTCTTTGCCACAATTGAAGAAACCCCAAATCGTAGTTCGTGAGAGCCGCCTTCAAGAGGAGTTCACCGAACCAAGTGAAAGGAAGGAGGAAGGAGAAGGATCCAACAAGAACGATCTACGTCAACTCATCAACATCATCTTCAATTCTCCACCAATTCTCCATCTTCCTTGGATCTATATGCCAGGATCTTGAGTTTCATTGAATTATCGACCCTTGAGTTGTTGAATTCATGGTAATTACCTTAGATCATCTTTCTACTTAAATATTGGTCCCATAATTCAACTCAAACTATACTCTTGTTAGAAATTCGCCAAAAATCCTAGCCTAACGGACCTGTCCGGTCCCAGTGCGGACTAGACCGGTTGACTTTCTGGTTCAGGGCAGACTAGTCCGGTCCCCATTACAGAAGTTCTTGAATTAATTCCAATCTGATCTAAATTGATTCAACTCCTGTTCAAAGAAGATAAGCTCCATTAGAACTAGCTAGTAAACATTAATAACAACTTATTAATAAGTTTTACCTCATAATTGCATTATTCATGCATATCATGGCATATTGAGTAATATATAAGAAATTATTGATTGTGATGTCTATTTTGTATGTCTTTTGCGCAGAGTAGAAGGTTTTGCTCTAGAGGGTGTTGTTGACGACCTCCAGCACCAGAACGACCTCCAGCACCAGAACATCGAAGATTTTGACCCTAACCAGTTTGAGGAGTAAGGCAAGTGTCCTTGAAAATTTTGATCCTGTTTTTAAATGTTTTGTTTGAAAAATGCATGCTTGTGTCAATCTGACGGGAAACCCATGATAAGAGTCTACTAGTCTTGTTGACCATCCTTGTCCCTTGAAATGTAGTGTATAGTGTCCAAAAGGGCTTTTCTTTTTACCTTTTTGCTTCGCTCTAATTAATTGGGATGGTAAAACAACAAATGGCTTAACTATGAATTATTAAGCATGTATATGATGAGAATTCATGAATATTTTTAATTAGTTATATGGTATTGGGAGATCTAAGAAGAATGGTTTGTGAATTGGGTTGGATGTTACGGTGGTTTGCTTGCCTTAGATCTAAGGATCGGTTCATGCGAGAATATGCTAGAACAACTGTGCCACCACAAGGCCAAGTATGGGTGCATCATAGCTGAATAATTATGTGTGCTGCTGGTATTGTATGGACCATTGGATGGTGCGGGGAATGGGAGTGTTGGAGGGCTATCCTGGGAACCGCATGGCACATGAGGGGGCTCATGGTTGGGACAATGAATCATCAAGCCTGCTGGTGAAACCTTAGTGGGTCCGTACATACTAATAGTCCCTTTTGAACGTCTATTTTGTGATCTCTTGGCCACACACAAACGGAAGTGTGATAAGGCATAATAGAGGTTCATAGTCACAGAAAGGTGATGAAATCACAAACACGTGGATAAAGTGGTACAACCTCTGCAAATTGTTAAAATCACGAACATGTTTTAACGTATTAAAACTATCGGGTGTTGCAACTGACAGTTTTATCTCTTATGTGCGTTGGGCCCGATGGCTTTAACAGTTAAAAATGTCGAGTAAAGGATGTCGGTCAAAGCCGTTGGTGTACCGACGTTTATAATTTATAGACGTCGGCTGCAATTGTCAACTGATGCATATAAGATCGACGTCTTTTTAATCGTTTCTCGTAGTGTCTGTAAAGTGTTAAAAACTATCATGATAGCCGTACTCCCGGTGACGAGCACATGGATGACCTATATATTTAGAATATAACTTGACATTTGGGATGGTTTGGGATTGGTTATGGCTGAGCTATAATAATTGAATATGGTTAATGTTTATGGTAATAATTTTGCTTTTGGATGAATAAGTATTGATGGATGTGATATAATGGTAATTGATGGTATTGGACTCATAATTGGTAATTATTGGGATGTGATGGGATTACTTCACATAGACAATGTAAGATGTTGTTTTCATGTTTTAAATGTACTTTTCAGCAATTAACCATTGTTTATTATCATTCTTTGTTTAAGCTACATGTCATTATTTTTCCACACTTGTTGAGTACAACATGTACTCACCCTGACAATTTCCCCACCAACAGTTTCAGGTGATAGATGGGAGTATCCTGAGGACAATGCAGAGTACTAGGCTGTGTGCTGCTGTCGACTTGCTTGTGGTGTTGCTTGTAGCTACGCATTCGCCTATGCTTAGTTTGCTTACTTGATTAGTTTAGATTATTTCCACTGTAGTTTTAGTTTCACTATTAATAATGCTCAATAGAGTTTGTAATTTGAGGATTATTTGAATATTGTAATAAAGGTACTTAATGATCTTGTGTTGTGGTAATTTTATGTATATCGTTTGTGATGCACTCGTGTATGGGTTGAACATCCTGGGCACACATATGCGTCACACTTGGTTCATTTCGAAACCGTGTGTCACAAGTTGGTATCAGAGCCACAGGTTGACCGTGCAATGCAGCCTAGGTAGAATGGGCACTTTAGAGCACATAGGAACACTTAGGAAATGTTTTGGTTTGTTTGGTGTGCTGATTGTATGTAATGTTTGCTTCTTTGCTTGTGTGCTTAGTAGAGGATTGTGGGATGCTTTAGCATTTGACACATCCATATAGTCTAGTATAGGTAGTTGCTTATTTTCATATCCCTTGACACATATAGTTGGGGACATTTCCTAAATTCTTCTATCTCTTATTCTTTTCTTTAGATGCTAAGGACTCGCAACCAAAGGGATACCAATGGTGAGGAGGAAAAGAATGGAGCACCTCAGAACAACAATGGCCTGGGACCTGAGGCTATCAACCTTGATGCAGACTGTGATGCAAACTTTGGGCCAGTTGCAGGCCAAAAATCAAAATCAGCCCCATATGCCTCCACCACCACCACCACCGCCTCATAACAGGTTGGGAGAGTTTATGAGGACTAGGCCACCTACTTTTACTCAATCCAATGATCCTATGGAAGCTGATGACTGTGGGGCCGCAGTCCCGACATCTAAGGATCTCATTGGGTGGTGTCGTGCGATGCGACACCCAATAGTATACATGAAAAAACCAGAATAAAATATAAATCAAGTCTTTTATTTATAAACACAGAGGAAGTTTTTACAATACTAAATGAAGGGAAGAGTCTATACATCATAGCTATGCTCTCATCTCTAGCTATGCAAAAGCAAAATCGTCCATGCCCTTAGGACGCTTCGCACTAGCAACACTCACTCTCCTGATAACAGCGGCAAGCAGGGCTCTCACTCAGCCATGAACCTTGACGAGGGTAAGGCATTGTCAGACCCTTCGTCAATGGTATAACCTACAAAAACTCGTTAACAGCAAACGTGAGCATAAGGCTCAACAAGTCTGACCCGTCTCACTAGATATCTGCAAGGTAAAGACTAAACATAGGTACGAAATAGCATAAATAGACTCGCCTACAAGTGGACCCTTATAGTCATGTTTTAAGTAGCAAATGACATTCCTCAGGCATGGCAGATCATAGACTCCACAATCAAACAAGAAATGCTTTGTCGATGATATGACATGCCCAAGGCACATAATCCTATTACTAGTTAAGTGTTTGGAAACTGTAAACTTTAATTGTACTATCTCTAAACCACACAAGGTTGCAAAACAATTATCATTCAATACATCATATTCTTCTGGCTTCTTCAGTATTTACTACATCACGACAATGACAAAAAAGTGGTACTCAAATAACCGTGAGGGACGGTGGTTGCAATCAGAAGACACACAGTTACACAACACGCACACCCGCGTGGGAGACACATACGTGCTCTCCTCCCCGCATCATACGTGGCCACCTTTCACCCAAGACCCCAATGCCGACAAACCTCTTCAGCCCGAGCAAAAGGTCCCTACACAGACACGTCGAAGTTGTCCGCTAGAAGATTTACACCTTTGTGCCTTTGCATCTCCACTCGAGGACAACAGAGGAGTTTCCACACTACAGTCTGGAGTTACATCAGTTTATTGGGCCCATATCCCATTATGCAAGCGGTACAGTTCAAGCATGCCCAACGGTGCTGCATACGGCACGGTCCTCAAGCGACACAGGCAGGGCTATGCGACCGAGACTACATCTCGTCAACTCCTATCCCCCTGCCCGGTCTCATAATCATCTCATAAGCCATTCTCTCATCTTTCATCCTTATATCAACTGTCATTCCTATCTCGCGAGTAGATTCCAACTACTCGACTTCTACCAGTATATCTACAACATTAGCATGGCAGTTCTACACATCAAGCTGTAAACTTTTCCAACCCTCCCATAGGATGTGGATATGCAGGTGGAGTATCAAACACCTTAGACGTAATGCACATATCTTATACAACTTATAGACGGAAGTGAATAAAACTAGAAATCTTTGGAAAGCTCTTAAATGCAAACCAGGGCTTGCCTTAGTTTGGGACTCGATTAAATGTTAGTGGTCAGTGATCTTCTTCTGGGACTCCGCCAAGGACTTCAAGATGGTGATTCCTCGGCTCTTCCTCCATGTGAAACTCCTCGTCGATCATTTCCGTCACGTTTCCTATTGACATGATTATGCATAGATGATTCAACTTCATGAGTGGAGCGTTGAACCCTTTTAATAACCAAAAGAGTATTTGGAAGCTATTTAGGATGACTATAAATCAAGAGAAAGTTCATAAGCTAGTGAAGGAAGTAAAGTGAGGTTCTTGCTGAGTTTTACCTGAATTTTAAGAAGGGTTGTTTCCCTCGATTTGGTTATGTGGAAACTCATTCCTAGAAATTAGGTGTAAGGATAGAAATTAGGAGTGATAATGCTTCATTGGCCAAATGGTGAAGATGGAGAATAAGACTTTGCACTACACAGTGACCTTGGTGTGGCGTTGAATGAATAGAGCAGCAGCACCGGCGACGGACATTCCACCTTGCATCATGGTCGAGTAAAGATCCTTCAAGAGCCATGACCGACACGCCACTTGGTGGAGGAGTCTCATCATGCTGGAACAGATCACACGAATGCACATCTGTCGTGTGCACCACCTTGACGATCTTGGTAAGCATTTCATTGAGCACCTTGAGTGTATTCTCGACCCGGTCAATCTTGCATCATTCAAAGATCACCTTGGCTCATGTCCTTGTCGTTGGTGACACCACAACATACCTGCATCCATAGACCAGCATTATACGTCAACACATCTGGTTCCTTCTTTATAAACATTTCATCGAACATCTTGGCTGCAGCTTCAATTCAGTCATTCTTGTACAATTCAGAGGTTCTCGAGGCCCAGTTGACTTTTCCCATTGTGGTACTGTTGCGTTCCTGCATCATCGATTAGTACTGCTCATCATCACAGTTGTTTGTCTTGTAAACATTTCATCGAACATGTTGACTGCAGGAATGTCTCGACCAATCTTGCTCAAATCAGAGCTAACCTTGGATCAATCGTCATCGTCGTTGTGTCATCGATGTGTTCCAAGGGCGACGGCGTCGATGCGGTTCAGCTGTCGAAGATCTTCCATTGCGCATAGGTGGATGGAAATGGCTTGGAGATACGATGCAGCGGCACCGCGAGGTGGAGATGCGCAGCAGCGGTGACGAACAGGAGCAGATGGGGCCGAATGGCGATGAGCTCGGCCGTGGGCGTGCGGCCAAGGAGGCGGTGGAAGGTGCGGCGCCCAGGGAGGAGCACGGCGTGTGGGGGGGGGGGGGGGGGGGCGGCACTGGGGACGCGTGCGGCAGTGGAACGCGAGCCGTCGGCGGCAAGAGGCGGCGAGCTTGTGGATGGGGGCGTGCTGCGGCGAAAGACGGCAAGCAGAGACGGTCGGAAGTACGTCGCAGAGAGGCACGGAGGGAGGTGCGACACGCGGGCGCAGAGGCTCGCCAGAGGCTCGCGGCGCGTGGCTGGCCGGATGCAGCCAAGGCAAGCGGCGCGTGGGGGTGGTGCCGGTGAGAAGGTCAGGCGGCGGTGAGCTGGGGGGTGAGACGGCGCCGGCCTGGGGCGGAGGAGGGAGGCGCAGCGCTGTGGTGGTTGGCCAGTGGTGAGACGAGCAGCACTCGTGGCTTCAGAAAGAAGATGAGGGTGAGGGCATGAGCGGTCAAGCAGAGAAGATGGTCTATGACCGGCGAGTCACAACAATTGGTATTATCCATTCCAAATTAAATCTTTAGTAGCAAATGGGCTCCAAGCAAATGGAAATCTAGACAGGTTGGATATGGATGAGTTGAATTGTGCGTGTCTAAGAAGGAACAGAGTGAGTTCTTGCATGCTGACCAGTGGGGCCCACAGGGTAGGGTTCCACCCTCAGTCACTCCCTGCTGATGGTTTCAAGACATCCTGAAATAGTTAATGAACAACCAAATTCATGAAACTTGCTGAGATGACTTCTTAACTATTATGAACCCTATTGTGAGGTTGGATTTGGTTATAAATCAGTTCTGTTTGAATCGAAACTCAACCTTTGAAATACACCCCTCTATGTACACACCTGTTCTATCCCTCCTCACAATACTTTACAGTGGGGTAATTTCAAGTATAAGGATCAAAATGGTGAGTTGGACTCTAGACTTTCCCCTATTATAGGTTTGGAAAATCTAAATTTCACCCCACACGTCCTCACTTTTGGTGTTTTGATTTGAATTGTACAAAGTAGTTTATGAATGATAAATTTTTGCAAGGTTGCTATTTGAAACATGAAACAACCTCTAATGTTTTCCCAATGCGAACAAATTCTAAACTCTAGATACTTTCTTGTAGCACTGAATATCTTTGAGCTTAAGTCTCCAATGTATATAAAAATATTTTAAATTCACATTTTTGCATTCTTGTTCTACTTGAACGCGGGCTTTTACAACCCTTCCCCCTTAAAGGAATCTCGTCCTGAGATTCTAGAGAAATGAGAAAGTTAGGACGAGTTGTTGATGAGATGACTCCATCGTCCCACGCGATTGGACAAAAGACACTCTTTGTCTTCTTCAGTAGGTTCTTGAAGTTGTAGCTAGTCCAGCTTATGCTGTAAACTACATCGTCTAGCTAGTCTTTGTACTGCGACTCATATTCGGATGCTCGACAATACCGAGATCACCCTGTAAAGTTTGTGTCTTAGCAAATTTGGTTGATATAGCTAGGTTATGTGTAGATCCTCTTCGTTCCATCAAAATGAAGTAATCTTCTTCATAGTAGGGACACTAATGGTTCTATGATATTGGGCACCAATAAATCATGACATTCTTCTCATGAAGGCCTTACTACCCTAGTCTTGCATTCCGAGAATCAGTATTTGTTCTTCAACTCTCTTGAGTATCCTAATGAACTTGATACCAGTTGCTTTCAACTTTGGCTTTGTGTACTAAGTCCTTTAAGCTGGGTGTAGTATTACTCAATACAGAATCACGGGAGTTTGCGAGATTAAACAATGAAGCGTTAATCTCGTCTAGCTCGAGTTTCGCAATTAGGTAGTCAATAATTGAACTACTTTATCATGACATAAGAGTAGTAAAGATGTCATCTCCCTTATGTGGTCAAAACGGCAAAGTTACAATGTGTATGGCAACCACAAGGTTTTTGAGATATCAATGTCACCATTCACTATAAATCAAGGAGTTTTGCAAGCTCAACATAAATGAAAATCTTGCAAACAGGTAAGATCAAGGGTCTTGGGAATGATCAACTCGCAAGGAATTGTGATCTCAATAAACTAGTCAAAGGATAAATTATTTTGTACTCAACATAAAAGAACTCAAGGTCTGGTTTCTATTATGTTGTCAAAATACAAAGATGTCTAATACATGGCATCTACAAGGTCGTCGGACAAAGCAAAGTTACCATGCATTACCCGTCAAAGGGTTCTCAAGGAATGACCTCGCGAATAGAAAGAATACAAGGTCTTCACGGGGTTTAGAAGTCATAAAGAGACTCCTCGCAAACTAGAAACAATTAGATTTCAACAATCAAGGTGATTGAGCCTTAACAAGTCAAGGATAAAGACTCCACTGTGTTTTGGTCACAAGGTGCATCTAGAAATTTATCAATTGTGGAAGAACCTCACGAATCAAGAGTAGGAGTGTTTACACAACCACAACCATTGAACCCACACAAATCAAGGATGAGGGTTCAACTCATAGTTGTACTACAAAGAGGATTGAGTAATTGGTTTCCCTTGTCTTACTCAATGAAAGCAAATCAACTAGAATGTGGATCACAAGAGTTGGAAACAATCAAGACTATCAGACATTACTTAAGTACTTGAATGGAGATACATAGTCTTGCTCAAAGATAATAAAGACTCATGTATTATGATGCATTACAAATCGGATGATGTTATGCAGACATAATGCAATCCCGGGAAAAACTATGCAAAAGGTATGATGCATTCATCTATGTGGTTTGAGCAAAAGTATGTATAACGACTCAAACACGATAAGCACTATCTCAAGTTCACAATGTTTGAATCAACTTGCTCACGAGAAGTGTTGGACAAGGAACATCCTTCTCAGAGGTTGATCAAGATAGAAGGATTCAAGTCTAACCATGGAAACAAGGAGCGATGAGTAATATACTACACAATCTTAACTTTCATAACTTGTACACATTCTAACCAGTATATCCATTTGTCTCCCTAGGTCCTTTTCGCATTTGTCGAGTCACAGACTCATCTTTGCTCGAGAATTCCACTAACTAGGTTATCTTGATGACTTGGTACTTATTTAGTATGGGGTCAAATTACTAGATTTTATGTAGTGGTGTTTCGCTTAATCTTCTCTTCGATCATGTAGTGGTGATACATCTTCCATGATAATGCTGATGAAGTTGCAGATGCACTCCGTCTATAAGGTGCTAACCTCAAGCTTGAAGTTTGTTTCTCTTGAAGATGTAATTTCGCGATCACTTTAAGCTACTTGGATGCACACCTTCCCCCTTGAAGTTTCGAACTATAGGTTCGAGAAGTTTACTGCGACTATTATGGGAAGGTTATGTGCAACTTTTGGAAGTAAAACCGCTGCTCAAATACACCACACAGTGTCGAACACCAGTTGTGGAACATGGACAATGATCCAAGAAATTGAAACCAAAACTGATGGAATTTCGAAATTCGAACCAATGTCCAGGTTCTGGTACAGCTGACGACTATGGATAAATTTAAATTTTTCGACCAGTTAGAGGCAAAATCTGAATTGGAGTGCAACTACATGTCGTAGTACACTCGATGACCATTCCAGAATGTCTTTGCTTGCCCCCAAATCAGTTATGGTCGAGAAGATATGGCTTTGAAAAGTTAGTCGATCTTCTGAAAATTTCCTGTAGCATCCTAGTTGTAGATATGCTCTTGATCCAACTGCTTCTTACCTTGTCCAATTTCGACCCAAACTTACAACTACAAAATTATAACTCCTAAACTTTATATACATGTTACATATAACTCTAAGTGTCTTTTAGTTTCCAAACTATGGACCATATTCCGAAATGTACAGATCGCTGTCCAGATCTGGTGGTTCCGGACAGTTTCTGCGATTTTCAGAATTTCACCAACTTAGGAAGGGATCCTGGTCTTGAGTTGAATAGAGAACTTGTAGAGGACTTCCAAAGCTTTCCAAAAAATATTTATTTTCCCTAATAGAATCTCTGGTTGAGGAGATATGGAATTTTAAAGTTCGACTATGTTCCCAGATTTTTAATGGAATTTCGACAGAACTTTCTTTGTTTCTTGCTCATTTTGTCCACAATTTTTAGATAGTTGAACAACAATATTTGGTAGAAACAATATATTACAAACTTGTTATATACATCATCAGATTCCAGAATTGCAAAACACAAAGAAAATAGTTGATACTTCTCGAAGGTATGGTCAAAACAGTGACTAAATGTAAATCTGTCCAGATTTTGTGCTGTCAAGACACCTTCGATGATACTTCGATTTAAACCCTGTTATTGGGAGATTTAGCCTTAGTGTCGAATAGAAACTTTTTAGATGACTGCTTAAGATTTCCATACATGTATATACATTACTATATTGCTGTTCGAATTTAGTACTTATGTCTGTTCAAAATTCACAATTTTCCTGGCTGGTTCAGGTAGCACATATATTCTTGTTCCAGTTTTTAACTCAAGTTTATAAACACTTCTGATCTGAATTTGGGGCAACAATGAATTACAAAGTTGTATCATAGATCCTTACCTTTCCGAAAAAGCATCACAATGGCCTATAATAGTTTTCTATAAAGAGATATGGCAAAAATACAGCTGCTGGTTCACACAGTTTCAGAACAGCAGCATTGGTGATTATGGTGCACTTACATCATCTTAGAAAGGTCTATTGGCTTGGAGGTCAATAGGAAACTTAGAGAAGACTTTCCAAGATTTCCAAAGATTATTCATTTTCCTCCAAATCCTTTCTGGAATAAAATATATGGCAGATTGATCACAGAGTACAAGATATTTCAAAACCAGAGTATGAGCTCAGTTCTGTTTCAGCTCTGATACCAGTATGTGGGGACCGGAGTCCCGACATCCAAGGATCTCATTGGATGGTGTCGTACGACGTGACACCCAACAGTATACATGAAAAGAACCAGAATAAAATACAAATTGAGTCTTTTATTTATTAACACAGCGGATGTTTTTACAATACTAAATGAAGGAAAGAGTCTATACATCATAGCTACGCTCTCAGCTCTAGCTATGCAAAAGCAAAATCGTCCATGCCCTTAGAACGCTTCACACTAGCAACACTCACTCTCCTCATAACGGCGGTGTGCAGGGCTCCCACTCAGCCGTGAACCCTAATGAGGGTAAGGCGTCGTCGTCAGACCCTTCGTCAATGGTATAACCTGCAAAAAACTCGTTAACTGCAAACGTGAGCATAAGGCTCAACAAGTCTGACCCGTCTCACTAGACATATGCAAGGTAAAGACTAAACATAGGTAGGAAATAACATAAATAGACTCGCCTACAAGTGGACCCTTATAGTCATGTCTTAAGTAGCAAATGACATTCCTCAAGCATGGTAGATCATAGACTTCACAATCAAACAAGAAACGCTTTGTCGGTGATATGACATGCCCAAGGCACATACTCCTATTACCAGTTAAGTGTTGGGAAACTGTAAACATTAATTGTACTATCTCTAAACCACACAAGGTTGCAAAAACAATTATCATTCAATACATCATATTCTTCTGGCCTCTTCAGTATTTACCACGTCACGACAGCGACGAACAAGTGGTACTCAAATAACCACGAAGGAAGGTGATTGCAATCAGTAGACACCCGCTTACACAACACGCTCACCCGCGTGTGAGACACATACGTGCTCTCCTCCTCGCGTCATATGTGGCCACCTTTCACCCAAGACCCCAATGCCGACAAACCTCTTCATCCCGATCAAAAGGTCCCCTACACGGACACGTCGAAGTTGTCCGCTAGAAGATTTACACCTTTGTGCCTTCGCATCTCCATTCGAGGACAACAGAGGAGTTTCCACACTACAGTCTAGAGTTACATCAGTTTATTGGGCTCATATCCCATTATGCAACTGGTACAGTTCAAGCTTGCCCAACGATGCCGCATATGGCACGGTCCTCAAGTGACACAGGCAGGGCTATGCGACCGAGACAACATCTCGTCAACTCCTATCCCCCTGCCCGGTCTCATAATGATCTCATAAGCTATTCTCTCATCTTTCATCCTTATATAAACTGTCATTCCTATCTCGCAAGTAGATTCGAACTACTCGACTTCTACCAGTATATCTACAACATTAGCATGGCAGCTCTACACGTCAAGCTGTAAACTTTTTCAACCCTCCCATAGGATGTGAATATGCAAGTGCAGTATCAAACACCTTAGACGTAACGCACATATCATATACAACTTATAGACGTAAGTGTATAAAACTGGAAAACTTTGGAAATCTCTTAAATACAAAGCGAGGCTTGCCTTAGTTTGCGACTCGATTAAATATCAGTGGTCAGTAATCTTCTTCCGGGACTCCGCCAAGGACTTCAAGATGGTGATTCCTCGGCTCCACTACAGGAAAACCGACGATTTGCGACGGCCAGGGCCGCCGCAAATAAGCCAAATGTCGTCACAAATAAGCAATTTGCGACGGCTTTCCTTATTTGCGACGGTTTTTGGCCGTCGCAAATAAGTCGTTGCAATTAAGCTTATTTGCGATGGCCACTGTCGCAAATAAGCTTAATTGCGACGGCTAGCAGCGGCCGTCGCAAGTTATTACCGCGGGCTGGTGGGCCCCGCAACAATATTTGTGATGGCCCAGTCGTCGCAATTAAAGCTTATTTGCGATGGCCAGGCCGTCGCAATAAAGTGCCGCTATTTGTGATGGTCGGGCCGTCGCTAATAAGTTCAGTGGGCAAGGCCCACGTGTCCTCTTCCGGGACCCAGGCTGCTATTTGCGACGGCCAGGCCGTCGCAATTAATCCTTATTTGCGACAGCCGGGCCGTCGCAAATAGCAGTGGCTTAATTGCGACGGCCTGGAACCTTATTTGTGACGGTACTGTATAAAAAGCTGTCGAAAATAAGGTTTTTTATTTTTTTTTAAAACAGAAAATACTAACCGGCTCGATGACCAGAATCACAGAACAGGCAATATTCATCACAACAGTTTCAAAACACATCACACACGTCGTCCAAACATCGCATCAACATCAACAAACTAAACATGGGCTCACTCGCCCGTCTGACCTCTGTAGCCACCTCCGTAGCCACCTCTGGAGCCACCTCCGAAGTCGAAGTCGTCGTCGCGCCTCATTCCAGGTGGCGGTAGCGACGGCGACGGCGTTTGTGCAGCCGTCGCGGATCCCTGCAATTAATGAAACTTAGATTTAGAATATAAATGCATCAACATCTCTCTCCCTCTTCCTCTCCCTCTATCTTCATCTAGATCCCCCTCTCTTCCTCTCTCTTTTCATTTCTCTCTTTGTCTCTCACTCTATCTTTCTCCCTCACTCTATATCTCTATTGCTATCCTTTTCCCTCTATCTTCCTCCCTCTATCTCCATCTACATCTCCCTCCCTCTATCTTCCCCTCCCTCTATCTCCATCTACATCTTCCTCTCTCTCTTCATTACCCTCCTACTTTATCTAACTATCTTTCACTCTTTCTTCTTTCTCTCTCTTTCTTCTATCTCTCTCTTTCTTCTATCTCAATCATTTTCTTCTATCTAACTATCTTACTCTTTCTTCTATCTCGATCTTTTTACGATGGAGAAGAAGGATTACATTGAAAATTACCTGACCCGCAGAAGAAGGATCACCTGGAAGGACCGGTGGTAGTACCGGTAGCTGGATCCCCAGACCTTGCGCCCGAGCCGTGGCCTGTCATTGCAAACATTAAATGCCATCTATTAGTAAGTCATTTATGCTGAATTAATGAGAACTTTAGTTTTTATTTTTTACCTTCATTGCTTCCCGCATCTGCGCCAACGCTGCTGCCTGGGTTTGGATCGTGGCCTTCATCGCGATCCTTTGGCGTTTCGACTCCTCCTGTCGCCTAAAGAGGGACTGCATCTCAATGTCCCTCTGCGAGGCGTGACGACTAGTCATGCCCACCGAAGAAGCCTGCGTGGAGCTGCCTCTCGCGGGTCTCCCCGCCCTCGAGTCATCAACTCCGTCGAATATGGCGAGCCTATAAAAAAAGAGAGTCAGTAATATCAAATTGAAATATCTTGAATACTTTGAATTGAAAACAATAAAATGATTTGTAAACTCACCTTCCGTGTGCTTTTCCACCACCGCTTGCATATGCGGCTTGATGATCGATTGGTTGACATTCCCAATCGAAATCCTCGTCGTGTATCTTCCTAGCCTCCTCACCGTACTTAGCCTGCAAAACAAGAAAACCCTGTAAGTTCAACAATCTATATAGTTATATTTAATATGAATGATTTCTAAACTTACCAATCGCTCGACTGCAACCTGATTGCACCCTATCGGCTGAGAAGGGACCCTTGACCTCTCTTCCAGATCTCAGCAGGGGTCGGCAGCACCCCCGTCTCGCGCTCCTGTCAATACGTGTTAGTACAAACAATATATTATGAATATATAAACATAAGTTACACACACTTACGATGCGTTTAGCTAAATGCAAGTGGTTATCTTGCCCATGCCTGCTCTTCCCCTCGACCCCTCTGCAGTCTCGAGCCTTCTCAGACATAGCTTTAAACTCATCGCTAGCCCAGTAGCGACAAAGGGCCTGAAATGCATTGGTCCGACCCTACAACCAGCTCACGTGGCCCTGCACATAGTTGGAAGTCATTAAAAATATCATTGAGGAAATTATTAAAAAAATACTTACTACACTCCACGTACCTGCGCGTACTCCTCCTCCGTCAGGTGCATCTCGCTCGCTTGCCGGAAGTGTAGCACGGGCTGCTGGTTCGCCTTCAAGTGCTCATTAATAATTTGAACATGGGCGTTTGACAAAGCTTGCCGAAGCGCCTTGGCAGCATTGTAGTGAAACACTCGCCTCGCATCCTCAGACTGGCGATGGTCGTTCGGGTCCTCTAAAGTATATCTTGTCTGCGATAAAGAATATATTGAAGAGATGTTCACTAAAAGAGTTTAAGAGTTGATACTTAGAATCTTTTTTTAACATACTTACCATAAAGTCGGCCCATACGGCCTCCTGAAGGTTGTTGTGCTCCTGGTGATAGACGCGTGCGTAGTCCTCCCACGAAAGAGCAGGCACCCCGTCGATGACCCCGGGATAGTGCAAACGCACTATGGACCTGGGAACACCGTTCACCAGTCTCTGGCATCTCACTGGTGAAAGACATGTCATCCCAAACCCTGCAAGATATTTATTGATTGATTACTTAATTAACCAACAGAAACTAAAATTGAACACTATAATTTTTATTACCTGTCTTCGACTGGACGAATCATGATCTTCTGTGAAGGGACCACAGGAGGACTAACAAAGTGAGTCCTCCTCGTCCTCCGTGTCTGCTGGGGCGCCACGTTAGGTGACCTAGACGGCTCCTCACCAGCCGAGTCAAAGGCCTCAGGAACAGAAGGATCGCCAGCCGGGGGCTGGCTGGCGGAGGGCTGGCTCGCTAAGGGCTGGCTGGCCGAGGGCTGGCTCACCGAAGGATAGCCAAGGTCAACTGGCACCACAGCCTCTGAGTCAGCCGGCGAGGACTACAACATTCAAATGATTCATAAGTAAGATTAATGTGAAATTGAATTTAATGAATTTGTTAAAAGCGAGCGAAATTTACCTGTGACAAAGCTCTAGAGCTGCTCAGAATGTGCCCCAGCAGCTGAGAGCGTCTGCTCCCAGTCGACGAGGCACCAACGAAAGCGTCCTCGGGTCTAGAGGAGTAGAACCCCCTCGTCGGTGGCACCTTCTTACCCTTCTTTTACGCCATCCTGTTTTAATTAGATAATCAGTAAATATGCAAATAAAATATACAAAATTCATGTTACTATATTCAAGTAAACATTACTTGTAATCACTTTCAATATTCATCAACATCATTATCATGTGTTTGTGCCCTACTCCTTAAACCAGCCCAACGATCTTCCATCGTGGCCTGTTCTAATTTCCGTTTTTGCATATCATCTGCCTCTATATCTTCAACGTCTTCAACATCTCTAACTAATTGATCGAGTCCTGCACCAAGCTCGATGATAAAAGTGTCTGGCAACTCTTCTTCTTGGTACACTTCTTCAACGTCTTCGCTATCATGGTAACCATCATCCCCAGGAGTATATAACTGCTCACGAGGATTCACCTTATATACCACCCACCAAGCACTAAGGTTCGTGCATGGATAAGATAGATAATATACTTGTTCCACTTGATGTGCAAGAACACATGTATCGTAACCTCGTAGTCGGTCCTTATGTTTCACTTCCACCATTCCAAATTGGTTTTCTCGAGTTCCATGAGTGCGATCAAACCAGTCGCAATCAAAGAAGACAACTCGAAGGGTCTTGTTTCCGGTAAAAGTAAATTCAAGAATTTTGTTTATGATCCCATAATAATCGGTTAAATTCTCTTGAGTGTCTATTGCTCTCGTCACAACACCAGAATTTGATGTTGGCGCGAGAGGACGAAGAGCTTCAAAATGAGTTGTACAGAATCGAAAGCCATTTACGTCATATCGACCATAGCTTCTAACATTCACCAATCCATAAGATAGCTGCCGCAAATCTCCATGGACATTGTGAGTCCGACACTGTCATAAATGATTGTAAGTTAAAATAATACTTCTTTAATAATAGTAACTTATAATACATAAAAGATGAGAGAATATTACATAATCTCAAAACCAGGATAGGAAACTCTGCCCCCCATTTATTCCTTCTTTTCGCATCGCTTCTACTTGTTTGGCCGTAGGATGATGCCTATGTGGCCAACATTGTCTGTGGAACTCGCTGAACATGAAAAAACATCTTTTAGAGTACATGTGTAGAAAAATATGTCGATTTGCATAAATGTAGGAAAAACACTTACTCGAAGTATTCCTGCATGTCTTCTATATTTGCGTACATGTAGAGTAAAGCAACAGTCCTTTCATGTTCGGATAGCACGTAGGTCGTGTAGCTACCAACGATGGTGCCTCTCGTTTGAAAAATGGAAAGGTCGCTTAGAGGGGGTGTTTCGCCCACATTGTACCGCATCTCCAAAGTATTGATATTGTTTTCTTCCGCAAAGTAGACACTTGAAAATTATCCTACTTCCTTAAGAGCATATGCTTCAGCGATGCACCCTTCCACCCTTGCCTGTTGCCAACCACTAGTTTCAGATATCGTAGCGCTCTTTCAATGTGATACATCCACCTATATTGCACAGGACCGCCAACTTTAGCTTCGAATGGAAGATGGATAAGCAGATGTTGCATTGGATTGAAGAAACCCGGTGGAAAAAAAATTTCCATCTTACATAAAAGTATGGATATCTCCCTCTCTAACTTATCCATCATCCCGATCTTGATTTCTTTAGCACAAAGCTATCTATAGAAATAGCTGAGCTCGACTAAAACCCTCCACACCGCATCATCTAGATTTCCTCGAAACATAACAGGTAAGAGTCTTTCCATTATAATGTGATAATCATGACTCTTCAACCTAGTGAGGTTTCCTGTGTTAACATTTACGGCTCGTTTCAAGCTAGCTGTGTAACCATCTGGGAATTTCAAAGTTTTCATTCATTTCATAACTTCTTTCTTTTCTTTCGATCGAAGACAGAAAGAAGCACGTGAATTTCCACCACTTTCAGATATTTCAAGAGTTGGACGGTGACAAATGTCTGCCAAATCTAGTCTAGCTTTATAATTGTCTTTCATTTTGCCAGGCATATCCATGCAAGTGCTTATGATACTTTCGCTCATGTTACGCTCCTGATGCATGACATCAATGTTGTGCATTAGAATCAACGACTTCACATACGGTAGCTCCCAAAGTCCACATATGTGAGTCCAATTGTGTTCCTCTCCATAACCTACGAAATATCCAGGACGACCTTCATCAGGCACCAGTTTGTCCAACATATCAGAAATTTCTGACTTGGTTAGACGCTTCGATGGTCCTTTAGTGACAACAATGTTCTTTCGAAAGACATGCCTCTGCTGCCTAAATATATGATTCGAGGGCAGCCAACGTCTGTGACAATCGAAGTAAGATATTTTGCTTCCATGAGTTATTCGAAAGCAATCTGTGTCTGAAGCACATATCGGACACGTCAGACGACCGTGAGTGCTCTATCCGGAAAATATGTCGTATGCTGGCAAATCATGGACAGACCACAAATAAGCAGCTCGAAGGTTGAATTTCTGCTTCTTGTAACTGTCGTACGCTTCGACTCCTGTCCACAAGACTTTCAATTCTTTGATCAGCGGTTTTAACATCACATTGAGACGTGACCCGGGATGATCAGGTCCAGGTACAATGCGGCTGAGAAACATGAACTCATTCTTCATACAAAAAGCAGGTGGCAGGTTGTACGGAATGACAAAGACGGGTCAACATGAGTATGGCGTGGTGTTCCTACTAAATGGTGAGAATCCGTCTGTCGCCAATCCGATGCGAACATTCCTCGCATCACGAGAAAAGTCTGGATCGAAACAGTCTAGCGCCTTCCATGCATCACTGTCGCACGGATGCGTCAAGAATTCTTTGTTCTCACGTTTACCTTCTTTGTGTCATCTCATGTGTCTTTAAGTTCTTTTTGAAAGAAACATCTGCTTCAACCGAGGTGTCACAGGCAAGTAGTGAAGCTGCTTATGTGCGACATCTGTCATCACATTATCGCCATCGTCATTAACGACTTCGACATACCTCGATTTACCACATTTCAAGCACATCTTCTCATTGGCGTGCTCTTTCCAGAATAGCATGCAGTTGTCTGGGCACTCATCGATTTTCTCATACTTCATACCGAGACCAGATATCTTGATCTTTGAATGATACATATCGGTCGGCGCATTGTGAGGTTGTGGAAGGATATCGCAGATCAATTTCATAAGATCATTGTAGCAGTTGATGAAAAAAAAGTATTTGGACTTAATTGCCTTTAATCTGGTCAAGAAAGCAAGTACGATCACAATCGTGTGTTCATGCAATGGCTCTTGTGATTTCTTCAGCTCCTCGAAGAACTTCTCTGTCTCATTTGTAAGAGGATCCTCCGCTTCTAGAGCTTCTAGCATCTCATCCATCCTATCAACCTCTGTTATATCATCATCCTCATCAACTTTGGCTATGACTCGAGAATTAGTCTCGCCGTGAAAGGTCCACACTTCATAATGTGGAGTGAAACCGTTTCGACATAAGTGAAACGAAAGCTCCAATTTTCTCAAAAACATGGTATTCCGACATTTTGTACATGGGCACCGCACCATGTCTTCTGTTGACAACGAAAATGCTCGATCCAAAAATTGATCTAACTTGATAAACCACTCATCCAAGTGACCACCAGTTCTGCTCTTCCAGCCAGTATACATCCAACTGCGGTCTTCACCCATGTTTGGCTCTGCATTTTAACGCGAAAGAAATTGTCGTTAATGTATTGTTGTGTTATGTCACGGCCCTGCAACCTAGGCAAATAGATCATAAACCCACCAAGAGTGACCGAGCGGAGCGTGCTCATGACGAGACGTGAGATCCGAATTCGAACAAAATTTTGGCAGCATAACCCCGCTGTTCTCCACTGCACGCCCAAAAATGGTGCAGCAGAGAACAACAGGGTTACGACACCGAAATCTCATCCAAATCTAGACTCGCGTCTCGTCACAAGACACGCCCCCTCGGTCACTCCGAGGCTGTCCAAAAAGGTACAATTCCGAACCTGCACATCTGACATGCCAATGGTATGTGAGACGTGTTGATCCGAAATGGGTAATACATTGCTATAGGTTACGTTGCTCATTTTCATTTTAAGGTCATTTAAGAGAGAGGAAAGTTGGTCTTAGATGACAATTCCACATCCATTTCCACTGTCCACGCAATCGCGGGTCATTGACGTCCATACCAACCTGTTCGCTTCCGTGTCGACTTGACGCATACGGTACCACTACAATGGTCTACACGGCACAATCACACTTATTACGTGTCGTAACCTTCCGGGTTGGTCCTATTAAGTAGTCACTCAAAAACATTATATGAATGCACTAAAGTCCAAACATACACTAAACAAAATAGGAATTCAAAATGACAAACCAAGCTATAGACAAAAAACATATAAAGCATATAAAAATCTAATTATGCATTTACTACAAAATCTGAACAAACAACATATTAGCCACAATGGACAAGTGTGAAATCACAATTGTAATACAAGACAACATATAAAGCATATTAGCCAATTATGCAAGACAAAAAACATATTAGCCAAAAAGATAGCCTAAAAACTTAATAGCCAAAAAGATAGCCTAAAAAACATATTAGCTAGCTGGGACAGAGGGAGTATAAATTGTGTGCACGATTCACATGAGATGGCAGGCTTTTTTGGCGTGCAAAACCAAATTTACATGTACATTGTCCGAAAACCATCCGATTTTATTAGTTCAAAACTCTTCATGATAACAAAGGGATGTTTTTTTTCTAATGCGAAAACAGCTTCTGGACAACTTTCACCATCGATTTTTTTTAGATAATGGACTTTCATCATCGATACATAGTCCAGTGTGTTTGCCAGTTAATAATAACGCTATAATAGTACAAGAGAAATTACATATATTTAAGACCAATCAGTTTGTTTTTATCAAGATATTGTCAAAGCCAATTAAATTTACTGTTGACAAATAAAGTCAGTTAACACCTATATATGTAAATTACATTATGACGGATCATATTCCTCCTCATGGGGCTAGTACTATAGGCGGCGGTGCACGCTGAAGAAAGGTGGGTGAAAGGTGGAGGAGGTTGAAGAAGATCATAAGTCATCGGATCTCAATAAACAGGGGAGAATATTGGGTCAAAACTATTTAACTTCTATATTTTTTATTAGATGAAATGTAATAAGGTGCTCGGTGTTCCATATATAGCAATTCTAAGCAGAAATAGAGCACACAACTTTTCTCATTGTCTCTCTCTAAATAAACTTAACTGATATAGAACTTATAGCAGCATGTAAATTTAGTACAACCACACGGTGACGAAATACAGTATAACTTGTAGCAGCATTTTACAATCACGTTTACCCAGCTCAATGATTCTATCACAAAGTGACATGTACCAAGTCGAGTCTAATGCTGATAATCAGGTGTGTTGCCAAACAGCAGATCGCCGGTATGGACAGACGAAGATGTTCATACCACTAACAATGAGAGCAGGGGGAGAAGCGAGGAAATACCTGTATTCGGCGGCGGGGCCGGGGGCACAAGAGTGGTGGAGCCGTGGGCAAGCCGGTGGCGGGGGCGCAGGGGCGGCGGGGCCGAGGGCGGGCCGGCGGCGGGGGTGGGTGACGCGGCTCGGGGTCGGGGCGACGCCGCGCGCGGGGCCACGATGCGGCTCAGGGTCGGGGCGGCGCCGCAGGGGCGGGGCCGGGGCGGGAGCAGGGGCGGCAGCGGGGCGCGGCAGGGTTGTGAGTTGAGTGGACGTTAATGAACCGTTGGGGTCGGGATAAAAGCCCTTATTTGTGACGGCCTCCTAAATTGCAACGGCCCCACCATATGGCCGTCACAATTAACGTTACTTGCGATGGCCTCTTTAGCAGCTGTGGCAAATAAATATTTATTTGCGACGGCTTTCTTAGTTGCGACGGCCCTAGGGTTGGCAGTCGCAAATAAGTAGTTATTTGCGACGGCACTTGGGTTGGCCATCGCAAATAAGCTGTTATTTGCGACGGCCATGTTATTTGCGATGGCCACAGGCTGGCCGTCGCAATTTAATCTATTTGCAACGGCTGGCCGTCGCAAATAAATCCAGCCGTCGCAAATGATTGTGTTTCCTGTAGTGCTCTTCCTCAAAGTGAAAGTCCTCGTCGATCATTTTCGTCACGTTTTCTATTGACATGATTATGCATGGATGATTCAACTTCATGAGTGGAGCGTTGAACCCTTTTAATAATCAAAAGAGTATTTGGAAGCTATTTAGGATGACTATGAATCAAAAGAAAGTTCATAAGCTAGTGAAGGAAGTAAAGTGAGGTTCTTGATGAGTTTTACCCGAATTTTAAGAAGGTTTGTTTCCATCGATTTGGTTATGTGGAAACTCATTCCTATGTGCCAAATAGGTGTAAGGATAGAAATTAGGAGTGATAATGCTTCATTAGACAAATGGTGAAGATGGAGAATAAGACTTTGCACTAGATAGTGACCTTGGTGTGGCCTTGAATGAACAGAGCAGCAGCAGCGGTGACGGACATTCCACCTTGCATCATGGTCGAGTAAAGATCCTTCAAGAACCGTGACCGACACGCCACTTGGTGGAGGAGTCTCATCATGTTGGAACGGATCACATGAATGCACATCCATCGCCTGCACCACCTTGACGATCTTGGTAAGCATTTCATCAAGCACCTTGAGTGTATTCTCGACCCGGTCAATCTTGCATCATTCAAAGATCACCTTGGCTCATGTCCTTGTCGTTGGTGACACCACAACATACCTGCATCCATATACCACCACTGAACGTCAACACATCTGGTTCCTTCCTTATAAACATTTCATCGAACATCTTGGTTGAACCATCAATTTGGTCATTATTGTACAATTCAGAGGTTCTAGAGGCCTAACTGACCTTGCCCATTGTGGTGTTGTCGCGTTCCTACATCATCGATTAGTACTGCTCATCATCACAGTTTTTTTTGTCTTGTAAACATTACATCGAACATGTCGACTGCAACACTGTCTCGACCAATCTTGCTCAAATCAGAGCTAATCTTGGATGAATCGTCATCGTCGCTGTGTCATTGATGAGTTTCGAGGGCGACGACGTCGATGCGGTCCAGCTGTCGAAGATATTCCATTGCGCATAGGTGGATGGAAATGGCTTGGAGACACGCTGCAGCGGCACCGGGAGGTGGAGATGCGCAGCGGGGGCAATGAGCAGGAGCAGATGGGGTCGGCCGGCGATGAGCTCGGCCGTGGGCGTGCGGCCAAGGAGGCAGTGCCAGGTGTGGCGCGCAGGGAGATGTGCAGCACATGGGGGGGGGGGGGGGGGGGGGATGGGGTGGGCAACGCCGGGGACGCGTGCTGCGGCCGAACGCGAGCCATCAGCGCCAAGAGGCGGCGAGCTTGCGGATGGTGGCGTGCTGCGGTGGAAGACGGCGAGCAGAGACGGCTGGAAGAACAGCGCAGAGAGGTGCAGAGGGAGGCGCGACACGCGCATGCGGCCAGCGTGGAAGACGGCGAGCGGCTGGCCAGAGGCGAGCGGCGCATGGCTCGTCGGGATGCGGCCAGGGCGAGCAGCACTGTGAGAAGGTCAGGCGGCGGCAAGCTGGGGGGTGAGACGGCGGCTGGCCTGGGGTGGAGGAGGGAGGCGCAGTGCCGTGGTGGTTGGCCAGTGGTGAGACAAGCAACACTCGTGGCTTCAGAAAGAAGATGAGGGTGAGGGCATGAGCGGTCAAGCAGAGAAGATGGTCTATGACCGGCGAGTCACAACAATTGGTATTATCCATTCCAAATTAAATCTTTAGTAGCAAATGGGCTCCAAGCAAATGGAAATCTAGGCAGGTTGGATATGGATGAGTTGAATCGTGCGTGTCTAAGAAGGAACAGAGTGAGTTCTTGCAGGCTGACTAGTGGGGCCCACAGGGTAGGGTTCCACCCTCACTCATTCCCTGCTGATGGTTTCAACACCTCCTAAATTAGTAAATGAACCCCCGAATTCATGAAACTTACTGAGATGACTTCTTAACTATTATGAACCCTATTGTGAGGTTGGATTTGGATTTAATTTAGTTCCGTTTGAATCCAAACTCAACCATTGAAATACACCCCACTATGTACACATCTGTTCTAACCCTGTGAGACCTATGTGTGTTGAATACATTGGCTATGGCAATAAAAGTTTTTGAATTCTGCTACAACACCTTTTTAGCAAGGTCCGACTCTAGCTCCGAGCTACAACAAGGTCCGATGGTAGGTCCGGCTTGTTTTGGGTAGCTCCGGCAACGTCCGATGCTAGGTCTGATTTGCTGGCAAGGTCCAACTAGCTTTTGGTCAGCTCCGGCACTAGGTCCGACTATCTTTGGTTAGCTCCGGTGCTAGGTCTTGCTAGTTTTGATAAGCTCCGGCGGGTGCTTAGTTCCACTATCTTTGGTAAGCTCCGGCACTAGGTTCTACTAGCTTTGGTAAGCTCCGGCTCAAGGTCTGTTTAGCTTTGGCAAGAACCGGAGCTTGACCGCAGTGTTTCTGCTTTTCATTTGCAAAGTTTCAAACTTGCTTTACATTGTTGGAAAGATTGCTTAGTATTCATTTGCTAAATTTTTGGTGCGTTTTGGTTGATATGTATGATATCATTTTACTGTGGTTTTGCAACATGCATGTGAGGTGCTCACGTAAGGTGTTGTGTTCGGAACTGACTTGAGTCAAGTCGCGGACTTGGGCTCATATAGATTGGTTGTTTATTCATGTGCAGGTGTTGCTTGAGTTTATGTCATGGCTGGTGACAGGATCCTTTGGACTAGTCTCAGGGAGGAGATGAGGTTCCAACAACCAAATTCAGGAGGATTTGTGGTTGTGCGGGTCAGGAGGTTGCACAGGATGATTGAATCAAGGGCAGTGCATATGAAGGTTACTGGACGTCAAAGGAAGGTGTTTGCACGTATGCATGTGGTGCATGACATGGCAACATGGTTCTGAAGATGGGATAAGAAAGGAAAGATCTGGTTGGAAGGATCGGATTGTATCAGTTGATGACTTCGGCTATGGCGAAGACGGTTATGTGGAAAGTATCGAGTTGCTAATGGTAGTTTTCGTGTACCGCACGAAAAGTAGAGTGTTTTAGGAATATGGGATGTGTTCTTGGTTTGTTAGGAAGTCTCAAGATTGTTTCTATCTGCGAATAGGAGGATCTTGAGCGGTTATGGTTAGATGGGATTCGTGATCAGAGTAGTATCAGAGTCCGGGTTCGAGTTGAGTTGGCCTCCGGGCTGGTTATAAAAGCAAGGGAAGACCAAGACTCTGGAGGAATGAGGAGAGACGACTTTGGGCTGTTCCTCTTGTGTTCTATTGAATAAAATTCGTAGTTTGAAGGAACTTTTGTGCCTTGTTCGTCCGACTTGTTCCAGACATGTTTTACTCATCGAGTTTCTGGACAGCACTACCTTTCGTCGGTGGTTTTATCATAACTCGAGTTTTACATATCCAATTGACATGATTCCTTTTGGGATGTCTTCACAACTTAATTATATATCATCTATCAAAATTTCATGGTCATTGGATTTGTTGTTTCTGATCTACACGAGTTTCTTTGCAGCGTTCCAGAACTGTTTTTCTCGGATAGGACAGATTGACCTTTGTTCAATCTTTCGATCATAACTTGAGTTTCCCTTGATGGATTTGAGTGATTCTTCTTGTGTTTTCTTCATGACTTGATTATCTCTGATATATATCACTTCTGTCATTGTGAAACACGTTTAGATTAGTCTCATACACGATTTCTTTAACAGATCATTTTTCTGCCGAAGGGGTTGGGATTTAATTGTTTCCGCTGCGTAAGATTTTTAAAATCTACTATTCACCCCCTCTCTGGTAGCTTTTCACGTGCTCTTCGATCTACATTTGGTATCAGATCCACGGCACTCCAATCATTGTGATTTGCACGTGTTTTTGACTAATCATCATGGAGAAATAATCTGCCAGACCTTGTGTGTTTGCTGGTATTGATTTTCAGGTCTGGAAGGCACGCATGGAGGCTTTCATCCAGGTGCAAGGCTTCGCAATATGGGAAAAGGTGAACAAGCGTTACAAAGTGCCACCTAACGATCAAGTTACGGCTACAAACCTACAGGACGTCAACAACAATAACCAAGCCCGAAACTTGATCATCCAAGGACTCACTCAAAGCGACTTTGATCATGTCGCGCAGCTCCGATCAGCATATGATGTTTGGAGAGCTCTCTGTGATTATCATGAAGGATCCAACACAATCAAGGAGGTGAAACAAGATATGTTCAAAAGGGAATATATGCGTTTCAAGATGCAACCCGGTGAGTCCATCGATGACCTCTTTGATCGCTTCAATAAAATTCTCAGCAACTTACGTAGTGTCAATGTTAACTTTTCTGATGCTGAGAATGCTAGGCAACTTCTTAGTACATTAGACATGTCAATTTGGGAGATGAAAGTAACATCTATTCTTGAATCAACTGTCATAAACTCTCTTACATTAGATGTACTTTATTCTGAACTAAAAACTTATGAAATTGACATCTTAGCATGTAAGAACCCAAATAAGTCTATTGCATTTGTCTCACAACGTGATATGCCTAGCTCGAGCCAATCATCATGTTGCAATACTCTTGCTTAGTTGTCCTCACTAACCCTGGAGCAGATCGAGGAATTTTTAGAAGAGGAGTTAGCACTCATCTCTACTAGATTCTCAAAAGCATTGCAAAATGTGAGAACTAGAAGGAGAGGAAGCTCCAGACCTCAATGCTGTTTTGAATGTGGTAAGACAAGACACTTCCGAACAGAATGCCTTAACCTTTCAGGTCCTACTACTCATGAAGAAAAACAGAACAAGGTCAAAACCACCTCTGGAAATCCCAACAAGAAAAAGAAGGGCACCATAGGACGCAAGATGATTAACAGCTTCATCACCGCACTTCAAGAACTCAGTTCAAGTGATGTAGACTTTGAAAGTGATGAAGATGATGACGATCTGCCCAACTTATGCTTCATGACGAGCAAAACAAGATCAAGATCAAGTTAGGAGGATGCAGAACATAGCAGTGACGATGATGAGGTATGTTCTACTTGCAATGAAATGTGTGATGCTATTTCTCGTGCAACTATTATTGTCAAGAAAAAAGGACAAAAAGCTTAGGGATAATTCTACTAAAATTGAATCACTAGAATCTGAAATCAATCGTTTAAAAACTTTGATTCCTAGTGATGATGCATGTGCCTGATGTGACTTAATCTATGAACAATTGTCCACATTAAGAAATGCACACTCCTCCACTCTAGATAGACTTGATGAAGAAATAAAAAAAACAGAGAGCTTGTTGCACTTAATGATAAAAACTTAAAAGATGCTTCCTGTTCAACAAATGATTTGCATTGTTCTGCATGTGACAATCTTGATAAGAAACTAAAAGATGATATGAATGAAATTTCAATATTGAAAATTGATTTACATTCTCATGAAGTTAAATATTGTTCCAATTGCAAATTAAAAGGAAAATCTTCATGTGAAAATTGCCTTGATCTGTCCAATAAACTTGATAACATGCATAGGACATTAGATCGGTTTTGTAATGGGAATAAGAACCTAAACTTGCTGCTGAATTCTTCCAAGTCTTGCAATGATAAAATTGTTTTAGATTTTGATTCTCATGCTCATGCTAAGGCACATCCACCTAAAATTGTAAAGTCATTAGGAAGTGGTTTATTCAAACAGTTCCTAAACAAAAAGAAGTGGTTTTCAAATCTGCAGGAGTGCTTTCTCATTCTGTTTCTAATGTTGGGTGCTCATCTAGACATGATTACAAAATTAAGTTTCATTGTACTTATTGTGATAAAGATGGTCATGACGTAAATTTTTTTTATAGACTAGCTAAACAAATTAAAAAGGATAAAATGTCTGCTAAATCTCATAACTTTCATGTTAAACCTAACATTAGAAACATGAAACCTACTTTAATGAGTCAGAAATTTGAAAAGGTAGCTTCCGGACCTTTTGGCAAGAAATCTACAAAGGCAGCTCCGGTAGTTCGGATAGCTCCGAGAGCTCCCAGACCTTCTGTTGTTCCCTCCGGAGCTTCAGTTTTTGCCTCCGAACCTTCTGCTTTTACCTCCGGAGCTACTGGTTTTCGCTCTAAACGAGTAACAACTTCTAAATCAATTGTTAAGAACTGAAAACCTCAACCTTTGACTCATAAACCTATTGTTTTGTCACATCTTTCGCATGTTGTTTCTATTGGACATCGCATGGCTCAGTACTGGATTCCTAAATGACTTTTGACTAACCCCAGTATTGAGTCATCGACGTATTGTGCTTCTATGTAGGTTACACAGTTGAGGAAGGAGAACATTTGGATTGTGGATTCAGGTTGCTCACGCCACATGACCGGTAACAAAGATTGGTTCTCCTCTCTCTCATTTTTGTCACGTGTAGAGAATGTTACTTTTGCCGATAATTCTTCAACTCCAAATATTGCTAAAGGTTCGGTTAGAGTAAATGATCACTACACTTTAAAAGATGTGGCACTTGTTAAAAATTTGAAGTACAACCTGCTTTCTGTTCCTCAATTGCTTGATGAGAATTTGGAAATAACTTTCACTAAAAATTGCTGCAAAGTTGTAAATTCAAATAGTGAGCTTTTGTTTAACATGTCTCGTTTTGGAAGAGTTTTTAAAGCTGATTTTGATATGACTTCCTCTGAGCATAGGTGTCTAGTTGCAAATGATTCAAAAGATTTATTCTTCTGGCATCATAGACTTGGTCATGTAGGCTTTGATCACCTCACTCGTGTTAGTACTCTTGATCGCATACGTGGTTTGCCTAAACTCAAAGGAGACAAAGATATTGTATGCTCTTCGTGTAGACATCCTAAGATTGTTGCAGGTTCACATGCTCCTCTCACGATTTCTATGACAACTAAACCTGGTCAACTTTTGCACCTTGACACCGTAGGACCTTCACGTGTTAGGTAAATGGTATGTTCTTGTGATTGTTGATGATTATTCTAGATACTCTTGGGTTTACTTTATGGCATCTAAGAATGAAGCTTTTGTCAGTTTAGAACTTTATTTCTTAGATTATCAATTGATCACCCAGGATCCTTAAAAGCAATTAGATGTGATAATGGAACTGAATTTAAAAATCAATCTTTTGATCACTTTTGTGCTGAAAATGGAATAGACCATCAATTTTCTTCACCATATGTACCTCAACAAAATGGTGTTGTAGAAAGAAAGAACAGAACCTTAGTTGAGATGGCTAGGACTATGCTTGATGAATATAAAACTCCTAGGAAATTTTGGGCTGATGCGATTGCAACTGCTTGTTATGTCTCAAATTGTTTTTCTTGCACGCTAAGCTAGGTAAAACACCTTATGAGCTCCATTTTGGACATAGGCCTAGTGTTACGCACCTTTAGGTCCTTGGTTGCAAATACTTTGTTAAGAAACATGGTAATCTTGATAAATTTGAACCTGGATCTATTGATGGCATGTTTCTTGGTTATCCATCTCATACTAGAGGCTACGGTGTATTTTTACTTGACACTAACAAAATTATGGAGACTTGTGAAGTTTCTTTCGATGAAGCTAGCCCAGGTACTAGCTCCGATATTGCAGGACGAGATCCATATCCTCAGGGGGAGGGTATTTTCGAAGATGAAGAAGAGATCATGATACTACCTGATAGTTCTGAAGATGACACTTGTCCAGCTCCGAACATTGAACAAGCTCCGGCTATCACCTATGCTGGTCCTAATCATCCACAAGCCACAAGCTCACCAACCTGCGATGAACCCAATGAAGAAGAAGCTTGTGATACATTTGTTCCCCCATGGATTTGAAAAGATCATCCCTCACAACAGATTATTGGAAGCTTGCACGAACGAGTTACACGGTCCAGTTTTTGGGATCCAAACTCTCATGCTCATTCTGCTTTTGTTGCTTCTTTTGAACCCAAAGATATATCACACGCACTCACTAATGAATCTTTGATTATTGCCATGCAAGAAGAGTTAGAAAATTTTGAAAGAAATAATGTATGGAAACTTGTACCCCCTCCTCAAGGTCACACTTTAATTGGAACTAAATGGGTGTTTAAAAATAAACAAAGTGAGGATGGGGTTGTGGTTAGGAATAAGGCTAGGTTGGTTGCTCAAGGTTTCACTCAAGTTGAAGGTCTAGACTTTGATGAATCTTTTGCTCCTGTTGCTAGATTAGAAGCCATGAGAATTTTGTTAGCTTTTGCTGCATGTAAAGGTTTTAAGCAATATCAAATGTATGTTAAAAGTGCTTTTCTTAATAGCTACATAGATGAGGAGGTTTATTTCAAACAACCACCGGGATTTGAAAATTCAGATTTTCCTAATCATGTTTACAAATTGTCCAAAGCCTTGTACGGTCTCAAACAAGCCCCTAGAGCATGGTATGATAGGTTAAAAACATTCTTACTTGAAAAGGGGTTTACTATGGGCAAGGTTGATAAAACACTTTTTGTGCTTAAGCATGGAAATGACTCATTATTCGTTCAAGTGTATGTGGATGATATTATCTTTGGTTGTGCTTCTCATGATCTCGTGTCCAAGTTTTCAGCTATGATGAGTTCAGAATTTGAGATGAGTATGATGGGAGAACTCACGTATGTTTTGGGGCTGCAAATCAAGCAAACCAAGGAGGGTACCTTTGTGCATCAAACAAAGTATACAAAAGACCTCCTAAGGCGCTTCAACATGGACAAAAGCAAGCCTCTTCGGACTCCAATGGGAAAAGCAACAACACTTGAACTTGATGAAGATGGTGAACCCGTGGATCAAAAAGAATATAGAAGCATGATCGGATCACTTTTTTACCTCACGACATCAAGACCGGACATACAATTCAGCATATGTCTTTGTGCATGGTTTCAAGCCGCCTCACGTACTTCACATCGTCAAGCCGTCAAAAGGATTCTCAAGTACTTACATGGAACTCAAGAATTTGGCATTTTTCTTCCTTCTTCCTCAACCGTTACTTTGAAAGCTTTTTCCGATGCTGATTTTGGAGGTTGTAGATTGATAGGAAAAGTACTTCTGGTGCTTTTCATTTTCTTGGTAATTCACTTGTTGCTTGGTCCTCTAGAAAACAAAATTCAGTTGCACAATCCAGAGCCGAATCTGAATATGTAGCTGCTGCTAGTGCTTGCGCACAAATTCTTTGGATTGTTCAAACACTTAAGGACTATGGGGTTGATCTAGATAGTGTTCCACTGTTTTGTGATAACACTAGTGCCATTTGCATTGCTAAAAACCCCGTGCAACATTCTAGAACTATGAACATTGAAAATAGGTATCACTTTCTCCGTGATAATGTTGAAAAAGGAAACATTGTGCTTCACCATGTAGATACCGAACAACAATTGGCTGACATTTTTACAAAACCTTTGGATTTCACTCGTTTTTGTTTCATTCGTAGTGAAATAGGGGTTATGCATCCTCATGGCTTACATTGAGGGGGAGTTTTCAAACCTAGAAGTCTATGTGTGAATCTGAAATTAAAATAATATGAGCATAGTATTTCATACATATACGACTTTGTGATTCCTTTTACATGCTGAAAGTTCTTACTACATTACTCGTGTTATACATTTTGTAGTTTTTGCCATGTCTAGTAATTGGAATAATTACTTACACTAAATCTGGTCATGGTCAAACTTTCTTGTTGTTTTGAACTTGTTGCATGCACACAAGTGCTTTTAATCATAAAGAATAAATCAAGTAATCAACTCACATGTTGAGATTTTGTGAACAAATATAAGTTGAGAAAAGATCAAGAGAATATGCATGCATCACACTTCTTATTTTGAGATGGCATATCATTGCACTTAGATATGAACTTGGAAGAAGTTGTGTATGACTAAAACCATGTCCTTAAGCTTCTGATTGTCAAATGACATAGGCTTGGCTTGGTTGATTAGAATAAGGCAGATGCACATATAATCTCCTCCAAATATCATATGATCTAAATTTGTGCTTTGAAAAATAATAAAATGCAGCAACAAGTGTCATGCTTTCAGGTATTGAAATAGTGAAGTTTGTGAGATCATGACTTGCTTAAATTGAAAATTACATTTGATCTCTAGCATGGCTTACACTACTTTATGTATTTCATTGATGTGATAGTGTAAGTTACTTGATAGTATGATTTGGATGAGCTTTGTTTTATATGTATATGTTATAATATGCTCATAACAATTAAAATTTCTATTTTTAACCTTGCTGAATGCATTGTCAAAGGGGAGAGATAATGTGCAGGGAGAGATAATATGTGCATGGGGAGAGATTTGATTTTCAAAAAGGGAGAAATTGTTTTCAAAACTTTTAATGTGAATAAGCCAATGTTCGGATTTTAAATGGTGTTGCCGATGCATTCATCAAGGGGGAGATTGTGAGACCTATGTGTGCTGAATACATTGGCTATGGCGATAAAAGTTTTTGAATTATGCTAAAACACCTTTTTAGCAAGGTCCGACTCTAGCTCCAAGCTACAACAAGGTCCCATGGTAGGTCCGGCTTGTTTTGGGTAGCTCTGGGAATGTCCGATGCTAGGTCCGATTTGCTAGCAAGGTCCAACTATCTTTTGGTCAGCTCCGGTGCTAGGTCCGACTATCTTTGGTTAGCTCCGGTGCTAGGTCTTGCTAGTTTTGATAAGCTCCAGCAGGTGCTTAGTTCCAATAGCCTTGGTAAGCTCCGGCGCTAGGTTCTACTAGCTTTGGTAAGCTCCAGCTCAAGGTCCAGTTAGCTTTGGCAAGAACCGGAGCATGACCGTAGTGTTTTTTCTTTTCATTTGCAAAGTTTCAAACTTTCTTTACATTGTTGGAAAGATTTCTTAGTATTCATTTGCGAAGTTTTTGGTGTGTTTTGGTTAATATGGATGATATCGTTTTACTGTGGTTTTGCAACATGCTTATGTGAGGTGCTCACATAAGGTGTTGTGTTCGGAACTGACTTGAGTCAAGTCGCGGACTTGGGCTCATACGGATTGGTTGTTTATTCATGTGCAGGTGTTTCTTGAGTTCAAGTCATGGCTAGTGACAGGATCCTTTGTACTAGTCTCAGGGAGGAGATGAGGTTCCAACAACCAAATTCAGGAGGAATTGTGGTTGAGTGGGTCAGGAGGTCTCGCAAGATGATTGAATCAAGGGCAGTGCATATGAAGGTTACTTGACGTCAAAGGAAGGTGTTTGCATGTATGCATGTGGTGCATGACGTGGCAACATGTTTCCGAAGATGGGATAAGGAAGGAATGATCTGGTTGGAAGGATTGGATTCTATCGGTTGATGACTTTGGCTACGGCGGAGTCGGTTATGGCTCGGTATGGAAAGTATCGAGTTGGTTATGGTAGTTTTCGTGTGCCGCACGAAAAGTCGAGTGTTTTAGTAATATGGGATGTGTTCCTTGTTTGTTAGGAAGTCTCGAGATTGTTTCTATCTGCGAATAGGAAGATCTTGAGCAGTTATGGTTTGATGGGATTCGTGATCAGAGTAAGATCAGAGTCCGGGTTCAAGTTGAGTTGGCCTCCAGGCTGGTTATAAAAGCAAGGGAATGCCAAGACTCGGGAGGAACGAGGAGAGACGACTTTGGTCTGTTCCTCTTGTGTTCTATTGAATAAAATTCTTAGTTTGAAGGAACTTTTGTACCTTGTTCCTCTGACTTGTTCCAGACAAGTTTTACTCGTCGAGTTTCTAGACAGCACTACCTTTTGTTGGTGATTTTATCATAACTCGAGTTTTACATACCCAATTGATGTGATTCTTTTTGGGTTGTCTTAACAACATAATTATATATCATCTGTAAAAATTTTACGGTCATTGGATTTGTGGTTTCTGATCTACACGAGTTTCTTTGCAGCATTTTAGAACTGTTTTTCTCGGGTAGGACAGATTGACCTTTGTTCAATCTTTCGATCATAACTTGAGTTTCTCTCGATGGATTTAAGTGATTCTTTTTGTGTTTTCTTCGTGACTTGATTCTCTCTGATATATATCACTTCTATCATGGTGAAACACGTTTATATTAGTCTCACACACTATTTCTTTAACAGATTATTTTTCTGCCGAAGGGGTTGGGATTTAGTTGTTTCCGCTGCATAAGATTTTTAAAATCTACCATTCACCCCCCCTCTGGTAGCTTTTCACGTGCTCTTCGATCCTACAAACCCTCCTCACAGTACTTTACAGTGGGGTAATTTCAAGTATAAGGAGCAAAATGGTGAGTTGGACTCTAGACTTTCCCCTATTATAGGTCTGGTAAATCTAAATTTCACCCCACAAGTCCTCACTTTTGGTGTTTTGATTTGAATAGTACAAAGTAGTTTAAGAATGATAAATTTTTGCAAGGTTGCTATTTGAAAAATGAAACAACCTCTCATGTTTTTCCAATGCAAGCAAATTCTAAACTCTAGATACTTTCTTGTAGCACTAAATTTCTTTGAGCTTAAGTCTCCAATGTATATTTTTTTAAATTCGCATTTTTGCATTCTTGCTCTACTTGAACACGGGCTTTTATAATGATTGGCTGGAATCTGTGGAGAAGAAGCTTGCTATTGTAAAGTGCAGTGACAGGAAGATAGTTCTTTTGCCTCCCATCAACTACTTGGAGCAGCTGCGGATTGGTGGGGCTCGCTATGCAACACCCATGAGAATCAAGAGAGGATCACTTGGACTGAATTCAAGGAGAGCTTCTGTTATCATTTTGTTCCCGAGGGAGTTTAGATCTTGAAGAGGCAGGAATTTGAGAACTTAAGGCAGGGAAAGTCACGTGTGAGTGAGTATCTCAATAAATTCACTCAACTCTCAAGGTATGCTCCAGAGGACGTCAATCGGGACACCCGCAAGCAATATTTATTCATGAGGGGCTTAAATAATGAGATTCAAGTCCAATTGCTCAATTGTGACTATGCCAATTTCCAGAAGCTTATGGATATTGCCATTGTGGTTGCAAACAAGGTTCACAATCTGGAACAAGACAATAAGAGGAAGATGCCATATCAAGGGCAGCCGCAGGAGCGCAATGTCCACCCTTGCCTTGCGCTGCCAAATGCACCATATTACAACCCCTCTACTCCTGCTTATCAAGTTGCTTATCCTTCACGCCCAAACCAGCAGCAGCAACGCCATGTTATGCAAGCGCCTCGTCAGCATGCGCCATATGCACTGCGCCCTAATATGGTGAATAATTCTCAAAGTCAGCAGTGCCCGAGTTTCCCTGGTGCTTCGGGCAGCAAGACATGCTATGTTTGTGGAGAGGTTGGCCACTTTGTGAGTCAGTGCCCGAAGAGAAGCTATGGACCAATGAACAATGCACCAAGGCAGAACCCACACTCGAATGGAGGAGCACCACAAGGCAACCGTGGAAAGCAGAATGTCACTCATGGCAATGTCAATCACGTCTCTATTGAGGAGGCCCAACAAGCGGATGACGTCGTGATTGGTATGTTCCTCGCCAACTCCAGCCCTGCGACCATTTAATTTGATTTTGGAGCATCTCATTCATTCATATCATCAAAGTATGTTGCCAAGTATAATATGCTTATAGCTCATTTGAAACACACTATGTTGGTAAAATCTCCGGGAGGAAAAATGAGGGCGAATATAGTGTGTCTGAGAGTAGGCATAAAATAAGGGGGGTAGACTTTCTTCCGAATCTCATCGTCTTGGATTCCCAAGGAGTAGACATAATACTTGGTTTGGATTGGTTGAGCAAGTACAATGGAGTGATTCAATGTGCCAAGAGGATTGTGCAATTGAAGAGTGACAATGGCACCCATATTGAAGTTTAGACAACCCAACCCCCATTGGATAAAGCGACGTTGAGTCATGTGGATGGTGTGAAATTAGAGAGCTTTTTGATTGTTCAGAAGTATCCAGATGTGTTTCCAGATGAGTTGCAAGGTATGCCGCCTGATCGTGATATCGAGTTTGTCATTGATTTGATACCTGAAACTGCACCTATAGCCAAGAGGCCATATAGGATGCCTCCTATGGAGTTAGCGGAGCTCAAGAAACAAATTCAAGAGCAGCTAGAAAAGGGTTTAATTGGCCCAAGCTCTTCACCTTGGAGAGTGCCAATACTTTTCGTGGACAAGAAAGATGGGTCCCAAAGGTTGTGGGTGGATTACCGAGCTCTCAACGAAGTAACGATCAAGAACAAGTATACATTGCCCCGTATAGAGGATTTATACGACTAGATGAAGGGTGCATGTATTTTCTCCAAAATTTATTTGAGGTCAGGTTACATTCAAATGAAGATTAGACCATCAGATATATGCAAAACAGCTTTTAGGACTCGGTATGGATCCTACGAGTATACAGTCATGTCATTTGGATTGACTAATGCACCTGCATACTTCATGTACCTCATGAATAAGGTCTACATGGAGTACTTGGATAATTTCATTGTGGTGTTCATTGATGACATTATGATCTACTCAAAATGTGATGAGGAGAATGAGGAGCACTTGAGGATCACATTGCAGAAATTGGGGGAACACCAATTATATGCCAAATTCAACAAGTGCCAATTTTGGCTAAGGGAAGTATCATTTTTGGGCCATATCTTCTCTGGAGGAGGAGTTTCGGTTTACCCAGGAAAAGTGAGGGATGTATTGAAATGGGAACTGCCGCACAATGTAACGAAAATCCAGAGTTTCCTCGGAATGATTGGATATTACCATCAATTCATCAAGGATTTCTCCAAAATATCCAAGCCCATGACTGAGTTATTAATGAAGGGAAAAGCATTCCAACGGACTCAAGCTTGCAAAAACATCTTTGAGGAGCTAATGACGAGGTTAACAACAACACCTAAGTTTGTTTTGCCGGACGTGAGCAAAAGTTTTGATATTTATTGTGATGCATCAATACAAGGGCTTCGATGTGTGCTTATGCAAGAAGGTCAAGTGGTAGCCTATGCATTGAGGCAATTGAAGAAACATGAGCAGAATTATCCTACACATGAAGTCGGACTTGCAGCCGTAGTGCATGCCTTGAAGATATGGTGACATTACATTCTTTGTTATAGGTGTGAGATTTATACGAATCATAGGAGTCTCAAGTACATATTCATGCAAATAGATCTGAATTTGAGGCAACAAAGATGTTTAGAGCTCATCAAGGATTATGATGTGGGAATCAACTACCACCCAAGGAAAGCTAATGTAGTGGCTGATGCCTTGAGTATGAAAGGATTGAGCCACCAACTCACGGTTCGAGAGTTGCCATCCGAGCTATGCAAGGCATTTGAACGGTTGAATCTTAGATTTGTGAATGAGATGGGAATAATGGAGCTAAGTTCGACCTTGGAGCAAGAAATCCAAGAAGGTCAGACCAAGGATGAGGAAATTCAAGAAATTAAGGAAAGGACCCAGGAAGGGAGAGAATTCAGATTTGATGAGGATGATCAAGGTACTTTATGGCTTGGGAGAAGAATTGTTGTGCCCAATGTAAAGCATATTCGGGAAAATATATTAAAGGAGGCACATGATTCGCCCTACTCAATCCATCCCAGCTGTATGAAGATGTACAAAGACTTGAAGACATATTATTGGTGGGCTGGCATGATAAAGGACATAGCTGAGTTTGTAGCTTTGTGTGATGTGTGCCAATGGGTCAAAGCTGAACATCAAAGGCCACCTGGATTATTGCATCCATTGAAGATTCTGGAGTGGAAGTAGGAAGAAATTTGTACGGACTTCTTAGTTGGATTACGTGAACCCAGTCCGGTTATGACTCAATATGGATTATTGTGGATCGGTTGACCAAATCAGCTCTTTTCATTCCCTTCATGACGACCTATACCACCACGAAGCTACCAGAATTGTATATGGAGCATATTGTATGCCGCCATGGAGTTTCGAAGAAAATAGTTTCGAACTGAGGTTCTCAATTCACCTCTAGGTTCTGGCAGAAACTTCATGAAGCTATGGGTACAAGGTTAAATTTCAGTTCAGCATATCACCCGCAAACCGATGGACAAACTGAGAGGACAAATCAAATAATGGAAGATATGTTGAGAACATGTGCCTTGAAGCTTGGACGCGGCTGGGACAAGAGCTTGCCATACACTGAGTTTTCCTACAATGATAGTTACCAAGCCAGCTTGAAGATGTCGTGATATGAAGCACTATATGGAAGGAAGTGTAGGACACCCTTGTTTTGGAATGAGACAGGAGAGAACCAAGTATTTGGGCCTGATGTGTTGCAAGAGGTTGAAAAACAAGTTTAGACGATCCGCGAGAATTTGAGGGCTGCTCAATCAAGACAAAAGGGCTATGCAGATAATAGGCGGAGAAATTTAGCCTTTGAAGTGGGAGACTTCGTATACCTCAAAGTGTCACCTATGCAAGCTCATAAGCGAGTAATGTCAGAGGCAAGTTGGCACCTCACTGTATTGGACAATTCATGTTTTTGGGCAAACGTGGGGAAGTGGCGTATAAGTTGGAGTTGCCAGCGCATCTTTCTGATGTTCCTGATGTGTTTCACGTTCTTAGCTCAAGATGTGCTTAAGGGTACCGGAAGAACAAGTGCCACTGGAAGAATTGGAATTGAAGGAAGATTTGACATATGCTGAGCATCCTGTTAAAATTTTGGAAACCAAGGAGAGGGTCACAAGAAACTAAGTGATTCAATGGTGCAAAGTACAATGGAAGCATCATGCAGAATTGGAAGCATCTTGGGAGCTGGAAGATGAGATCAAGAAAGAATTTCCATATCTCTTCTCTTCTATGTCAAATCTCAAGAACGAGATTCATTTTAAAGGGGGTAGGTTTGTAACACCCTCATTTTCATCCATCATGCATTGCATACATTCTCATACATGTTTAGTATTAAGCAACACAAAAGGGATAAGTTTAAAATAAATTATAATCATGCAAGCAAATAAAAACCTGTTGTAGCGCGGACTTGTCTAGATTTGGACACCGGACTAGTCCTTCTAACTCTCTGTTGTTCTCCCTGCACAGGGCGGACATGTCCGGTTTGGACCCCAGAATAGTCTGGTTTTGCTCTCTGTTGTCTTTTTGGACTTTTCCGTTAATGTTAAGGACTAGTAGAAAATGTTTCTGATGTTTTCCTAAGCCTTGCTCCAGACCTGTCCAGTCTAGAATTGGACATGTCCGGCTTGATACTGGACTTATCTGTTAAACTTTCTAACTTCAAACGGACTAGTTCGGCGCCCGAGCGGACTTCTTTGATGTGCTCGACTGGATTCAATCTTTTCCTCCACGACATGCTATTGGGTATTTACCTTAATTGGGCCCAAGAACGTCGTGCTCAACCCCTATGGAGCCCATGTGGGACCCCTACATAGCCTCCACCTCCCTAAACTCAAATTCCATCCAAACCCTACCTATCCACCTCTATATAAACACCCCAACATCCACCCCTTTACCTCTTTGCCACAATTTAGGAAACCCCAAACCCTAGTTCATGAGAGCCACCGCCAAGAGGAGTTCACCGTAGATAGGGGAAAGGAAGGAGGAAGGAGAAGGATCCAACAAGATCGATCTTCATCAACTCATTGACATCTTCATCAATTCTCCACCAATTCTCCATCTTCCTTGGATCTAGACGCCAGATATTGAGTTTTGTCGAATTCTCGACCCTTGAGTTGTTGAATTCACAGTAATTACCTTAGATTATCTTTCTACTTCAATCTTGGTAAAATAATTCAACTCAAACTAAGCTCTAGTTGGAAATTCGCCAAAAACCCTAGCCTAACGGACTTGTCCTGTCCCAGTGCGGACTAGTTCGGTCGACGTTTTGGTTTAGGACGGACTAGTTTGGTCCCCAGTACGGACTTGTCTGGCCACCTAAATCTGAAGATGCCGAATTAATTCCAATCTGATCTAAATTGATTCAACTCCTGTTCAAACGTTTAAACTCCACTAGAACTAGTTAGTAAAAATTAATAACAACTTATTAACAAGGTTTACCTCATAATTGCATTATTCATGCATATCATGTCATATTGAGTAATATATGAGCAATTATTTATTATTATGTCTGTTTTGTATGTCTTTTGCGCACAATAGAAGGTTTTGCTCTAGAGGGTGCTGTCGAGGACCTCCAGCACCACAAATTTGAAGCTTTTAACCCTAACCAGTCCGAGGAGCAAGGCAAGTGTCCTTGAACATTTTAATCCTTGTTTTAAATGTTTTGATTGATAAAAATGCATGCTTATGTCAAACTGACGGGAAAGCCATTATAGGAGTCTACTAGTCTTGTTGACCATCCTTTTCACTTGGAAAGTAGTGTTTTGAGTCGGGAAGGGCTTTTCTTTTTACATTTTTGCTTCACTCTAATTAATTGGCATGGGAAAACAACCAAATGGCTTAACTATGAATTAATGAGCATGTATATGATGAGAACTGATGAATATGGTTAATTGGTAATATGGGATTGGGATATCTAAGCTAGCAAGGTTTCTGGATTGGGTATCACACGCCAACAGAAGTGTGATAAGGCATAATAGAGGTTCTTAGTAACCGAATTGTGATGAAATCAAGAACATGTGGGTAAAGTGGTACAACCGCTGTAGGTTGTTAAAAACTATCATGATAGTCGTGTTCCCGGTTATGAGCACCTGAATGAACTACATGTTAAGAGTGGAACTTGGGATTTGGGATGGTTTGAGATTGATTATGGTTGAACTGTGATAATTGAATATGGTTAATGTCGATGGTAAGAATTTGGCTCTTGGATGGATAATTATTAATGGATGTGATATAATAGTAATTGATGGTATTGGACTCATAATTGGTAATTATTGGGATATTATGGGATTACTTCACATAGACAATGTAGGATGCTATTTTTTTGTTTTAAATGTACTTTTTAGCAATTAGCCATTGTTTAGTATAATTCTTTGTTTAAGCTACATGTTATTATTTTCCCACACATGCTGAGTACGGCATGTACTCACCCTTGTAATTCCCCCACCAACAGTTTCAGTTGATGGATGGGAGTATCCTGAGGACAATGCGGAGTACTAGGCTGTGTGCTGCCGTCGACTTGCCTGTGGTATTGCTTGGAGCAACGCATTCCCCTATGCTTAGTTTGCTTATATGCTTAGTTCATATTATTTCCGCTGTTGTTTTAGTTTCACTATTAATAATAATCAATCGAGTTTGTAATTTGACGATTTTTTGAATATTGTAATAAAGGTACTTAATTAACTTCTGCTGTGATAATTTTCTATATACCGTTTGTGATGCACTCGTGTATGTGTGTTAAACATCCTGGGCACACATATGCGTCACACTTGGTTCATTTTCGGAACAGGGTGTCACACTGAAGACTCGCACATACGAACGTATGATAAAGCATGGTGCCAATTGGATTGAGGAGCTTCAGTACACACTGTGGGCAAGCCGAACAACACCCAGCCGGGCCGCTGGAGAGACACACTTCTTCTTGGTGTACGAAACTGATGTAGTCCTTCCTCTAGAGATCACCATGGGTTCTCTTAGAGTCCGTGTAAAAGCCCTAGATTCAGAGTGCAAAGTACAGAGAGGAGAACTAAAATTTGAATGGGAAAAAGAAATCAAAATGGAAACTGAAAAATCAATCCAATTCCAAACTTCAATAGAGGGAACTCAAATATTCAAAACTTGCTCCTGTTAAAACTTTGCCAAAATATAAATCTGAGTTCACCATTCAATTCCAAATATTCCAAATAGTCTCTCTGCAAAGTTTCAACATTTTTGAAGCACAATTACTGTGTAATTCAGTGAAAACATTGAATTCTTTCAAATTCAAATTTGAATTTGAATTCCATTGAAACTGGATTGAATCAAAGTTTTGAGTCCAAATTCATAATTTTCATAATTTATTTAACCTCTCCACTAAAATCTAGCATTTTTGGACAATGGTTTGGTGGAAGAATTGAAGTAACAGATAAGGGATGAGCATGAGGATGGTCAGTGACCCTATTACGTGAGTGTTGTGTTTCTTCACCGTGGCGACACCTCCCGGCATGCAAGCCACACACCTGTGTGCTTGCTTGCCGATTGCCGTTGAATCTAGTGTCCATATATATATATATATATATATATATATATATATATATATATATATATATATATAGCAAGCGTCGTTATCACCTTCCCTAGCGTCCAGTGCAAGCAAACCACTGTCCTTCCTCTGTTCTTGGCCACCGGCGATGAGTCTCTCGTTCAAGCTGGGAATCCAAGCTACACCAAGGTTGTTGATCCCTTCTCTTCGCGTTTGGAGCTTGGTAACTGTCTTGCACACCTTCCCAAACCATTCCGTGGACAGCTTCCTCATGGTGGGGTGTTACTTTGAAGTTTTCGCAGACGTCGTCGCAGAGCCTCCATTGGACCTCCTCTGTTCCACTGTGAAGCCAAGGTTCTAGGCCATGTCACTCTTCCCTGCCAACTACAAAAAGGTGCGCAAACCCCATAGATTCTGCGGGTGAAGTTTCAGCCCCTATCGTGCCTCTTAGCTTCTGTATTTCAAGTTTTGCCGAAGCTAATTCATACCAAGGTCACTAGGTCATCGATTTAATTCGGTTTCTACGTGTCACCGTTCTTCAATCCAATTAAGGAATATATTTTAGACCTCTAGGCGGATCAGGTCACCAAAAATGAGAGGATGTTATCGAGAGATAAAGTCAGATTTCAAGTTTTCGTAGGCGCCAATGAAAGTCTGTTGGTGCGCCATCAAACTCATGATGTTCGGCTGTTCCATGGCGTTTACACCCTCTAATCATCTTCTCCATGATTCCCAGAATCTTTCCAATCATTATCCGAGGCATTTAAGCTACGGGCCGACAGTTTCGATATCGCCGGAACCCTAGCCACCACCGCCATCGTCGTGCTGCCACTTCCAGCCGTCGCCGCGTCGATTCGACCCCACCATCATGTTGCTCGACCCTCAAAACGGTTGGCGAAAGAATCTCCGCAGGGAAGATGGCCGGGAGAAAGGAGCTGGCGAACTCGCCGGTGCAGCGCTGCCGCGACCGCGTCGCGCGCCTGAGGAACGAGATGACCGGTGGGCCCCGCTTGTCAGCCTCAGTTTCACCCGCTCGGGATCTGATGTGGCCATGGATCTGGTGTGGCTGCACGGTCAAACTGTGGCCCTCGATGTGGCCCGATGTTATTGGCCCATTTAAATGAAGTGGGACCCGGGTTTGATTATTCAAACTTTTCCTTTGGAAATTAATTCCAGAAATTGAGCCAACTTCAAAAATCAATTACTACTAGCATAATTGTTGAAATAATTCCAAATAAATTATGGTAGACTGAATGTAGGCCTAGAGGGGGGGTGAATAGTCCTTTTTGAAAATTGTCGGATCCTGCAACACTCAACAACCAGTTCAATACCAGAGATATCGGACTAGTCCGGTAAAGTGCGGACTAGTCCGGTGTTCACGGACTAAGTTGATTAAACTTGATTGATTGGTTTGATTCTTTTATGTGTACATCGGAAATATAGAATCAAACAACAGTTTAACAGTTATATGCTGGATTATACCACAATTAAGTCTTATGTTTGACAATTTAACGTAAGATGAACAATGTGTATGAAACCCTAGATTGAGTTGATTAATTAGAATGATGAACACTAAAACAAGACACAACGATTTATCCCGTTGTTCGGCTACCACGAAGGCAACCTACGTCCATGTTGAGGAGTCCACAAAAGGACCGAGTCTTCTCCAACCCTACCCTCGTTGGATCGCCACGAAGGCCAATCCTCTTCCACTAATCACAAAGGTGTGAATAACCGAATCAAGGGGCGTTCTCACATGTTAAGAGCTCCCTTAGATTACAAAACACAATGCCACCGAAAACACACTCAAAAGTTACAATTGAAACGCAGGAGTGTGTTAGAGAATCAAACCAAGAGCTCAATGTGGTGTTGCAAGTGTCTCTCCAATGATCTAGAGTGAATCCTCAAGGGATTGATCGATGTTGCACTTAATTTCATGGAGAGATGTCGTTTTTTAGGCTCTTGGGAGGTGTGACAGCGCTAGGGTTCGAGAGATTGTGAAATTGGGCCGTGCACCTCTATTTATATGAGGTTTCTAAAAGTTACTGTTAGGGTTCAGAAAGTTCGGACTAGTCCGTGGTGGTCACCGGACTAGTCCGGTGTGCTGTGTGTAGCAAACCCTAAGTATCCCGAAATATCGGACTAGTCCGACTGAAAACGGACTTGTTCGATTTCGCTACTGGAAATCTTCGGACTAGTCTGATGTCCATCGGACTTGTCTGGACATGTGAAACCCTAAGTGTGTTGGATGGCAAGTCCGCACTTGGAGGACTTGTCCGATTTAGATCAGTGGGTTTTTCGGACTAGTCTGTGTGAATATCGGACTTGTCCGAAGTGAATCAGAAAGAATATCAGACTAGTCCGCTTGATAACGGACTTGTCCAATTTTGTGTGACTTGTGTAGTGTTTTGAGGACTAGTCCGCACTAGGGAGGACTAGTCCGATTTTAGTCAGAAAGATATCGGACTAGTCCGACAGATATCGGACTTGTCCGATCTGGTGCAGAAAGGTTATCGGACTAGTCCGGTTGTGATCGAACTAGTCCGGTCCTATGTAACTTTGTGCAAAGTGTGTGTTTAATTATGATTGAGCTCTTGGGGTGTGTTTCCTTAACACACTCCATACACAATAATTTACTACTCTTTTTCCTTGAGCTCATTTCCACTTTGCTCCTTATCATCCCTTCTTTTTGGTATTTTGCTCATTTTTCTATTATAGGTCTGCATTCATCTCAACAAAGAGGTTACGATCCCAATTGCTTGTCATAAATCATCCAAAACCCACAAGGGAGTCCTAGATGCACTTTCATAGACTCATATGGATCCCTATTTTGCAGTGGTGCAATTTGTTTGACATGACAGTCCCATAATTTATATAATTAAGTCCTTTGAGCTAACTGCTTGGGAAATTAATTACCCCTGTTATTTTAATTGGAAAATTCCAAATTTTGGTCATAAACCTCTTAAAAATACACTTGATCTCCAGTAAAAATTTCAATTTCCTTGTACTTCATTTACTGGACCAAAGAGTGTTCAAAACACCTATGTCAGTTGAAAAATGAAAAATGTACATGAACATTTTCAGAATTTCTTACAAACTTGTAAACTCAATTTCTTCTTGTAGAAAGCTCAGAAAAATATGAAACAAATTTTCACAAAACCAGAAGAACCTCCTATACAATAATCATCCACTTTTAGAAATGAAAAAACTCCATAATTTATAACAAATTTCATAGAAATCTTTTAATTCTTGGAATTTTAGAGACAACAAGTATCCTTGAACACCTCGAATTTTTGGTCCAATTCTTTCCCATAGAACCTAGTATCCACTGTAAAAATCCCAAAGCCAATTAAAATCATTTAATACCAGAAACTGTATTTAGAAGTTGAATTGTATAGTTCTATGTCACTTATATGCTTTCATATTGTGCACCTCATATAGTAACTGAGATCGACGAGCAGCCGGAGTCCTTGGAGAGTATTCTACCAGAAGCTAACTTTCCCTCTGACTCGCAACCAGGCAAGCCCCGGTTCGCATTTAAGTGCTATTTCAAAATTTCTATTTGTATCACTTAAGTCTAGGATGAGTTTTGTGCATTAGGGCTAAGGTGCTTATTACTCCACTTGCATGACCCACAAATCCCATGCAACATTGGGTAGGTCTACAGCTCGACAAGTAGAAAATGCCATGCTAATGTTTTGAGGAATCTGGTAGAAGTCGAGTAGTTGGAATCTACTCACGAGATAGAATTTCATCACACGGGAAAGATTTGATCAAAGAATGGTTTAGGAATATGAATTTGAGACTGAGCAGCGGGTAGGATGCAGAGAAATGTGGTCTCACGTGCGTAGTCCTGCTTGTGTTGATTGAGGACCGATCCGTTTGCGGCCCTGCTAGACAAGTTTGAACTGTACAGGAAGCGTACTTGGCATATGGAACCCAGGAAACCGATGTAACTTGATAACTTGGATCTCGAGGCATAGCCCACTGTCGATAGGGGTGGGTTGAGCGCAACAAGGTGTAAATCGGCCGGCAGGCACATACACGCTCTGTGCGGGGACCTTACGACTACGATGGTGGGACCGGTTTGGCGTTTGAGTTTCTTCTGAAAGGTTGTTGTGTATGACGTGGTGAGGAGCACAGCACGCTCCTTATGCACGGGTGTACGTGATGAGTTATTCGGATGTCTACTGGTTGCAATCACCGTTCTTTGAGGTTAGTTGAGTACCTCTTGTTCACTGCGTTGTGACGTAGCAAATATTGAAGAAGCCAGGAGAATATGATGTATTGAATTATAATTGTTTTACAACTATGATTGCTATAGAATATGATCACTAAAGTTACTTTTATTGAAGCTTTAAGGTGTTGCTAATAACTTGAAAAAAATAAGGATCAACATGTAGCCGAGTCATTTACTGCTATATCTATTCCTCTGTTAAGTATCCCTCCATGTAGAGTTCCATGTTTAGTTGAGACGGTTAAGTCTTGCTGAGCCTTCGTGCTCACGGTTGCTATGTTAAGTTGTTTGCAGGTGAGACGCATTAGGAAGGGCCCGAAGATGAGGCAATGCCTCACCGGGGTATACCACCGAGTGGGAGCCCTGCACGCCGCTCTGAAATCGTGTGCTGCTAGTGTGTAGCATCCCCGGGCTGCGGCTGCAGTTTTGCATAGCTAGGCTGAGAGTTTAGCTATGAGTATTATCTTCCACTGTATATTAAGTATTGTAAAAGACTTCTGCTGTTTATATAAATAAAACTTTGTATTTTGTCATATTCCTTTCGTGTGTGCTGTTGGGTGCCGCATCGCACGACACAACCCTCTGCGATTCCTGGAATGTGCGGACCTGGTCCCCATAGCCTGGTATCAGAGCTGCATTGTGAATAGCTTGCTTGAAAAGTGCCTATTTTGAAAACTAAGGAGTAGTCGAGTGGGGATTAGTTACTATGACCACATAAGGTCTATTATAGTATTAGTTACTTAAGGTGGCAAGCGGATCAATTGCTGTAATCTCACCATGCGAGAGGTAGCATGTGATTGTTTCCGTGGCTTGGCACAAAAATGTCAATATGAGCCTCTGAAACTTTCTATGTTTCTGATAACATATGACACCCGGTACCCCAGCGTGCTTCGAAATTAGTGAGAGCTCCGTCGGGTGGGACATAACCCGATGCACCCCGTACTGGTGCAGCACTATGCAAATATGTGGGACCCTGTCGGGTGATAGAAAACCTGGTCATGTACCTCGAGACGTGACTTAGCTCAAGGCGGCCCGTATGGAATGATACGGGACAAATGTTTTTACTTTCATATATATTATTGTGACATGATCGCCCATGCGGGCTGTGCTGTATGGCACCATATGATTGATCTATCGTTCGTGTGTAGTTGCAGGACACTAACCACGTTTTAAGTAGATCGAGTTGAAAACGTTTGCGAGTGAACATCATTACTGCCACCGTCGAGACATATGCTGGAATACCAGCTTAGGATTTTGTTTTGGTGAGGGCGTAGTACCGGCATTGTATTCGAGTTTCATCAGGCACATCAACGACGATATCCGTGCTGGAGATGTAACTTGACAACAAGTAAAAATTTCCATCTTAGGACTTAGATTGAATTTGTAATCTCTGTTTTGGAGCGTGCTGGTTAGATTTACAATTAATCGTGTGGTTGCTGCGATAAGCGGGCATGTGGCTTTGGAAGTGAGGAAGTCCTCCACAAGTTTGATTTTCAGCTCCAAGGCAGATTTCAAGATTTTAAACTTGAAAATTTCATTTGATCTTAAGCTGCCCAGTTCCTGGTTCAAACTGTGAACTCAACAAAAAATTGACTTAGTTTGGAACAGCATAACTTCCTGTTTAATTCACCCCTGAAGGTTTACCACACATGGTTGGAAATTTTAGAGAGTCCTCTAAAACTATTATGTTCAAATCTAGATCAGAATCCCCCTGTAAACTAATGAAAAATTCAAATTTCCAAACTCTGTTAAATCTGGACAGAGACTGGACAATTTCTGTGTCCTGTCACTGTCTTGATCATATCTCTTCGTAGAATCGACAAATGACTTCATATAATGCATTTATGTAATCCTGAGGACAATGTTGTAATTTATGATTTTTGCATGTTTTGATGTTTTGTATCTGGAAAAATGTGGACAAAATCAGCCTTAAACGGAGGAGGTGCTGCCAAAAATTTTCCAGAAAACTGTCAAATTGAAAATATCATATCTCCTCATACAGAAATGATATGGAGGCAAAAAAATATATTATGGAAATATACTTTAGTGTTCTACAATTTTGTAGTTGAACTCAAGTCCTGAATGTGCTTCTAACTAGATGAAAATTTCCAATTTCTCCAGACTGGTCAGAATGAACAGAAACTGAGACAGAATTCCAATGTTATGTTTCATTTGGCATTGAATTTCAATTCAATTTTCACATCCATTATCTGTTTATCAACAAAGTTTTTTGAATTTGAGTATTTGATACCTTCAAATACTTCTTTTATAGCTGGCGGATGTGATGCTGTTGCAGACGGATGGGTTTTCTCCACGTGCGCCAACCGTCCGGGCTTCCCGATGATGCTATGGGAAGTGCTCCAACAGTTTGACTTCATCAAAATGACAGGCTATTAGGGTCATGCACCGCCCTAGTCGATGTCCCTGCTAGTTCACATCTTTATGGATGTGCTCCTTTTCCGGTCACCACCCTGGGAGCTCGTTTGGAGGACACGTGGGCTGTTGCAGCGGTCGAAGAGCTTTTGAAGCTGTGCGAGCTTCATCAAGATGCCATGGCTGGGACACAATTTTCTCTTCTCCGGGTCCGTGGTGCAGCTGGTTTTGAGTGGCAACATCGTATGGTTGAGGCCTATCAACCGGACGGCGACACGACATCAGCAACACTTGGGACTTATACCGCTGCATCCAGCATGGTGGTTATTGCGCAGATTGCAATCATTCTGCAGCAGGTCAAAGCATTGAGGCAAGCGGTTGAATGAGGTGACACTCTTGATTACATCAATGAGAACCTACGTTCGTTTCTGGCTCCGACGAATCACCGGCTGAATCAATGTGAGGATCATCTGCATCGCACCCGCACTAGACTGCAAAAAGCTCGCACTGATTCTGCTGGTGAAGTTTCAGCCTCTATCGTGCCTCTTGGCTCCTGTATTTCGAGTTTTACCAAAGCTAATTCATACCGAGGTCACTAGGTCATCGATTTAATTCGGTTTCTACGTGCCACCGTTCTTCAATCCAATTAAGGAATATATTTCTAGACCTCCAGGTACATCAGCTCACCACAAATGAGAGGAAGTTATCAAGAGATAAAGTCGGATTTCAAATTTTCGCAGCCGCCAATGAAAGACCGTCGGTGCACCGTCGAACTCATGCTGGTCGGCCGTTCCACGGTGCTTATACCTTCTAATCATCTTCTCCATGATTCCCAGAATATTTCCAATCATTTTACGAGGCGTTTAAGCTACGGACCGGCAGTTTCGACATCGCCGGAACCCTGCCCGCTGCCGCCGCCGTCGTCGTGCCGCCATTTTCGGCCGTCGCTGCGTCGATTTGACCCCACCATCATGTTGCTCGACCCTCAAAATGGTTGGGGAATGAATCTTAGCAGGGAAGATGGCCAGGAGAAGGGAGCCGGCGAGCTCGGCGACGCAGCGCCGCCGCGGACCCGTCGCGCGCCCGAGGAAGGAGATGACCGGCGGGCCCCGCATGTCAGCCTCGGTTTCACCCGCTCGGGATCTGCTGTGGCCACGGATCTGGTGTGGTTGTGCGGTTAAACCATGGCCCTCGGTGTGGCCCCAATGTGATTGGCCCATTTAAATGAAGTGAGACCCGGGTTTGATTATTCAAACTTTTCCATCAGAAATTAATTCTAGAAATTGAGCCAACTTCAAAAATCAATTACTCCTAGCATACTTGCTCACATAATTGCAAATAAAATCTGGTAGACTCATCTTGATACCTATTTTACAGTGGTGCAATGAGTTGGACACGAAAACCCCAGAATTTTCATAATCAATTCCTTTGATCTAACTGCTTGAGAAAATAATTACCCCTGTTCGGTTAATTGGAAAATTCCCAATTTGTGTCAGAACACTCTTAAAAATACAATTGATCTCCAGAAAAATTCCAAGTTCTTTGGAATTCATTTACTGGACCAAACATTGATCAAATCACCTATGTCTATTGAAAAATGAAAAATGTACAGAAACATTTTCAGAATTTCTTACAAACTTGTAAAATCAATTTATCCCCATAGAAAGCTCAGAAAAATATGAAACAAAATTTCCCGGAACCAGAAGAACCTCTTCTACCATAATCATCCATTTTTAGCCATGACAAAACTCCAGAATTAATACCAAATTTCAGGGAAAGCTTTTACTTGTTGTAATTTTAGAGACAACAAGCTTCATTGAACATCTGCAAATCTTGTGCTAGTTATTCCTCATAGAACCTAGTATCCACTGTAAAAATACCAAAGCCAATTAAAATGATTTAGTAACATAAACTGTATTTAGAAGTTAAATTGTATAGTTCTATGTCACGTATATGCTTTCATATTATGCACCTCATAGTAACCGAGATCGAAAAGGAGCCGGAGGCCTTGGAGAGTATTCTACCAGAAGCTAACTTTCCCTCTGAATTGCAATCAGGCAAGCCCCAGTTTGTATTTAAGTGCTATTTCAAAATTTCTATTTGTATCACTTATGTCTAGGATGAGTTTTGCGCATTAGGGCTATGGTGCTTGTTACTCCACTTGCATGACCCACAAATCCCATGGAGTATTCGGTAGGTGTACAGCTCGACGAGAAGAAAATGCCATGCTAATGTTTTGAGGAATCCGGTAGAAGTCGAGTAGTTGGAATCTACTCGCGAGATAGGATTTTATCACACGAGAAAGATTTGATCAAAGAATGGTTTAGGAATACAAATTTGAGACCGAGCAGCTGGTAGGATGCAGCGAGACGTTGTATCACGTGTGTAGCCCTGCTTGTGTCGATTGATGACCGATCCATGTGTGGCCCTACTGGACAAGTTTCAACTGTACCGGATGCATACTGGGCATATGGAACCCAGGAAACCGATGTAACTTGATAACTTGGATGTTGAGGCATAGCTCACTGTCGATAGGGGTGGGTTGAGGGAAGAAAGATGTAAATCGGCCGACGGGCACAAACACGCTCCGTGCGGGGACCTTATGCCTGCGATGGTGGGACTAGTTCGACGTTTGAGATTCTTGTGAAAGGTTGCTATGTATGACGTGGTGAGGATCACGACACACTCCTTATGCACGGGTGTAAGTGATGTGTTATTCGGGTGTCTACTGATTGCAATAACCATCCCTCACGGTTATTTGAGTACCACTTGTTCACTGCGCTGTGACATAGTAAATACTGAAGAAGCAAGGAGAATATGATGTATTGAATTATAATTGTTTTGCAACTATGATTGCTATAGAATATGATCACTAAAGTTACTTTTATTGAAGCTTTCAGCTACTATTAATAACTTGAAAAATTGAGGATCAACATGTAGGCGAGTCACTTACTGCTATATCTATTCCTATGTTATGTATCCTTGCATGTAGAGTTTCATGTTTAAGTGAGACGGTTATGTCTTGCCGAGCCTTTGTGCTCACGGTTGCTATATTAAGTTGTTTGCAGGTCAAACGTATTAGGAAGGGCCCGAAGATGAGGCGATGCCCCCGTCGGGGTATACAGCCGAGGGGGAGCCCTGCATGTCGGTGTGAAATTGTGTGCTGCTAGTGTGTAGCGTCCCCGGGCTGGACGGCTACACTTTTGCATAGCTAGGCTGAGAGTTTAGCTATGAGTATTATCTTTCAATGTATATTAAGTATTGTAAAAGACATGCACTGTTTATATAAATAAAGCTTCGTATTTTGTCGTATTCTTTTTGTGTGTGCTGTTCGATACCGCATCGCACGGCACCACCCTCTGCGATTCCTGGAATGTGCGGACCCGGTCCCCATAGTTTGAACCTACGATAAAGTCGCGCAGGATCAGTTCTGGCGTGATGACTTGGACCTCGTCGATGAGGAAAGGTGCCAAGCATCTATCCAAAATGTGCGATATCGCCAAGAACTCCAACGCTATCATGAGAGGTACGTGCGCCATCGACAACCTGAAGAAGGAGACCTGGTGCTGAGGCGAATACTCTCTCGAGAAGGAGCGAACAAGCTCTCCCTAGCTGGGAGGGTCCCTCTCGAGTCATCAAAGTTTCTCACCTCGGATGCGTTCTCTTGGCAACAGAGGATGGGATACAACTTGCCAACCCCTGGAATATAGAGCACCTCCGTAAGTTCTACACTTTAGCACAGAGGTGAGTCTATTTTTGTATAGTACTTCATAAAGTCTATGAACAGAGTCGGGTTGGCCCAAGATGTATAAACAATTAACTTTGTCATGTACTTTAAGTGTGTCCTTGCCTCCCATGTTATTCGTACCTATTATGAAATATAATTGCATGAAAATAGACTCTACGTGCATTTCAGTTGTGCATGCTCTTATTTAATTTTTCTCTTTACCTTCGTTCAAATAATGAAGTTGTGCAATCCTCTTGAAAATTGGTTTCTATGAATTCATTTGATAGATATTCAAGTATTATTGGTAGTCTTTGTTTGGTATCTAGTGTTCGCTGGATGGTCTACTCACCTGAAAACGAATGCCAACGTCAGTTCCAGAGTCGGCTATAGACTTAGCCTGATTCATCCCAAAGTACGGAACTATACCTATTTTGGTGTTATGTCAAAGTAACGGCGGTTCTAGAAAGCACACAGACCTATAAAAGTACAACTGATATACTAAGTATTATAATGTTGAATTGATTAGGACCCATAATTCAAAGAAGGATATTAAGTCACAACTAAACTACAGGCAAGGAGAAGTAATTTTACTACTTTTCTTGTCTCTCATGTGTAGGACAAATGCCTTTCATGCTGGTTCAGGGTGTCCTGACATCCCAGGGGGCTCAGTGTCGACGTTTCACATGTTGATGATGGGCACCATCGGAGCATCTAGTTCTGGTACCATCCAGGGGGCCTAGCGTCAATGTTTCGCACGTTGATGATGGGCACCATCGGATCACCTGGTTCTGGTACCACTAAGGGGCCCGCCGTCAATGTTTCACAAGTTGATGATGGGTGCCGTCGAAGTACTTAGCTCTGACACCTCCTAGGGGGGCCGCCATCGACATTACATACGTTGGCAAGGGGTTCTCGGAGCTAACACAAATACTTCGAGACATTGCCAATCTCCAAGTGGTACATGCCCTCAATCGATTGAGCACATCTATCAGGGGGCCAAGAAGATTATGGCAATGATAAACATTAAGACAAAAAAATTGAAGTTCGAGAGGATTTCATTCAGAAATTCAAGTCCTTACAAGTTGAAGGTACATAAATAAAACTAGGTCCTAGCTACTAGATGGAGTTGCAGTGGAACCACGCGGCAATCTTCTGAGCAGGCTCTTGAACACTTTCCTTAACAGCCTCCTCTGTCTCCGCGACATGCCCTTCAAGCACCGGATCTAGCGACATTGAGGGGTCACGGCTGCGGAAACAAGTTAGCACATACTCTGCGACTGACTTGGCCAGGGTTTTCCCCTCAGTCTCCAGCTGGTCTATGACAACATATTCCATCACTTATAGCTTGTCTCCAGCTGAGTTCAAGGCTATCAAGGATTGCTGCATTTTTGGCTCTGGGTTAGCCGGTCGAACCACGCTGAAGCCCATAGGTACCTGTGCACTCTCTGCATGTCCAAGAAAGTCCTAGATCTGTTGAGCTTTGTCATCTCGCATGGTCTGGAACTCCTCTAGAGACCTCCTGGCAGATGTTAGATCTACGAAACCTTCCTTTGAGAATCGCACGACCTCCTTGGCGTGTTGTTGTATCCGCATAGCTAGCAACCTTTCTTGGTCTACAATTTGTTTCTCGCAGAGGTTCAGGCAGCCTTTCTTTGCTGCCAGGTTCTTTTCCTCTACCTTCACCTTGTTTTCTCTAGAGGCTACAACAAGTTCCCCTTTGGAGACTCCTTCTCAAGCAAGCCACACTTGGTGCTTTTCTTTCTTGCATCGGGACTTTTACTTCTCAATGCGATCAGCTAAGTCCTGCTCATTGCGCTCCAACTTTTGAGAGATCTCAGCATCTCTCTTCTTGAGTTCTTGCTCCTTATTATTGATATCCTCCTACCGCTTGATGAGCTCATCCCTCAGCTTGTTTAGGCTCTCAAAGTGAGCATATGAAAAATTCTTGGGTTCTTTTGCCCTATCATAGATTTTGCAAGTATTTTCACTTAGAGCTCTATGGCAGCCCACTTGTCATCTAGCAGCTCATCCAGCTGCTTCAGCCGTGTCTTCTCGGCTGCAAGCAGGTCCCTCAAGTCTGCCAGGCGGGTCTATGTTAACTTAGTCTTGAAGTTGAGAAGCTTCCGCCACCGCTGCAAAGTTTCCTGTTTTTCTTCTAGAGCACTTCGCTTGTAGTCAAAGCCAAGTTGAACTTGGCGATCAAGCGTTCTCAATCGAGAGCAATAGGGGGATCAGCTCCAAACCTTCCTTTGGATCTGTCAGAGTTTCCATAGCCTCCGGGATAGTCATTGGAGCCCATGGCACAATCATGGACCCCAATAGGTCTTCATTAGCTGCGCCAAGCTCCGGGAGGTTGCCTTCCCGGGTGTAGAGGTTGAAGCACCATTAGCTGATTCTCTAGGAATCAAGATTAGGCACCATCATGTTGTCTGCCGGTAACTCTGGCACTATGCCAATCACAGACTCTGAAGCTACGGTTGTTGCCTCCAGTATCATTGCAGTGTTGGCCACTGGCACAGCGGTTGTTGGCTCCAGCACTGTCACAGTGTCAGCCACCGATGCTGTGTCGATCGCTGGCTCTGGCACTTTGAAGCTTCAGCTGGTCTTCCGGTGCCACTTCAACATTCATTGCTAGTTCTAGTGTTGGCTCCAGTAAAGCTGTAGTTTGCTCTGGTGCTACCACAACTTCTTCTACATGGTCCAGCGCAGCCCCGACATCTCTAGCTGCTAGAACTGAGGTCATCCCACGTTATTAGTTGACTTCAGAACCATCACACTGGTCGTGATGACCACAGAAGGAGCCACAACAACAACCGGCACTCCAGCCGGCAAGGTCTCTTCGGCAACAACGCTGACCTGGTCAGTTGGTGGAGCAGCAGCAGCCGGCCTCGACACTCTGGAAATAGAAGAAATGCAAAATTCAACAAAAAGAAAGAAGTTAAAGAAAAGATAGGTTCTTGTGCTGATACTTACCTGGGAGCGTCATAGCCTCAGTCAGTGTGGAACCTCTTTCTTGGGCGACTGAAGTCACCCTAACACATCATCGCTGGCGAGGCAGGTTGTCCACACTTCACCCCGAGAGATTCCAAAGAAGCCACTGGCATCACAACTCCTGGCAGTACCTTGGGAGAAGATATTTCGGACCTGGTACTTGCCATTGGCACTGGGGCCGAAGGAGAAGACTTGCCAGATCTAGTGCGCACTGTTGGCACTGGGACTGGAGAAGATGATTTCCCGGACCCGAAGCTTGTCATTGATGTCGGGACCAAAGATGCGGCAATCGGAAGTACAACCACCACAACCCTTAGGGTCAGGCGCGGCATCGACAGCACTGCTTCCGTCGGAGCTATTTTGACGGAGCTACCATCAGCTCGCGTCAACTTCCTTTTCTAGCTGGAGGAATCCGTGAGCTCTTTCCCCTTGCTTCGAGTTGAGTCGGATTTCTTCTTCTGGCTCAGCTCTTTAACATCCTTGCCTTTTTTGCCCACACAGGCAGGTTCAGACCTCCCGTGATGATAGGGGACCAAAGCTCTGGGGATGACAATTCATCTAGGTAGGTTACTCCTCTTACACACCACAAGACCAGTGTCATCAAGGATTGGCATCTCCTTCAGCAGCTGCCTTCAGGTCTCTAGGACTATAGACAGGGGAAGGAATTCTGACGGTGGCACCAGGTCATCCCTTGAGACAGTGAAGGGCTTCCTCTTTCAAATTGGTTCCATGGCCAACTTGGATCCAAAGAAAGTATATCTCTACGCTGTAGTTCCAAGCATGAAATTCCTGCTGCTTAAGTGGAGCCCAACGATCAGTCAAGAAGTGGCCAAGCACCATCAGGGACGTCAAGCCTCCTTCAACCAGGTGTCGGATCTTGGTGAGCAGTCGTCGGGAGTCCGATTGGCAATTCCAATCAGAGGTGCGAGTCCATCCGTACAATCACCCAGTTGCTATTCCAAGATTCCCACTACCCAGAGGCAATGGACTTGATGTACTTGAACGGAGGATTTCTACGTCTCAGGAAGTAGTAGAACCCGATCAAACTATTACCTTTACCAGTCGGTCGGATGGTAAAGAAGTTCTTCAATAGCAGCACGCAGGGCCGCACACCCACCCACATCTTGTAAAATCCCACATTTTCCTTTCATGTGAAGTTCAGCTACAAGTTGTTTATCAAACATAATGGAGGTCAATATAGTGGTGCACATGAACTTGACCTCACTAAAATGTTTTCTTTCTACTCATGTTTAATTTTATTAACATGAGGATTGGACTTCACCCTAATCCTAGAACATTTTAATTAAACCTTTCTTCAAAGATGGGAATTTAATTGATTGAAATGGCTAGGGAAAATTATATTATAGCAATATAAAAAGCAAAACAAATGTAATTTGATTATGTTGCTATGTATATCTGGCCCTGACAAAAAGATTCAAATCCAAGGCTCCAAATTTTTCCTTGGCCTCTTAAATATTTGAAATAGCTTCTCGGAAAATTTTCAAGATTTTTGAAGCACGTCTTCCATTTGGTTGGACACGTACAGAGGGTTTATTTCGCGTCAATCTCAAATTTAGCTTTGCACTAAACCCTGCCCAAATCAAGCCACAATTTTTCCTAAGACCTTTTATGGTTCGGTGAGCTTTGTTTCAAAGTTTGGTCATTTATGGACCTCAGTTACTATTTATTTCAATAGGTTTATAAACAAGTTTGGTTTCAGATTTGAATTTAAATTTGAAACAAACTATCTCCAAATTGAAATCTGATTGCAGATTTGGGTTCCTCATATTTTTCTTAGCTTGCCTGTAAATTTTGGGAAATTTGGTAATGTTTGAGGTGGAATTTAGAGGAACGAAGAAGAGGGAGTAGTGGGGCCCGCATGTCAGCCAGGGACACCGTTTAACCGCCCTGTTTTCTTCCCCGCGCGACACCGCGACGGCTGCATGCCGCCAGCGCGCCGTTCGGCCATCGCTCGCCTCCAGCTGCCCTGCTCCTCCTTATCTACTGCGGTAAAGGCTATATATTCACCCCACCGTCTACCGAAGTCCCTCCTCGGTTCACTTTTCGCTCGCGCTGCGCCATTTCTCGCCGCCGTCACCACCTCAGTTCCGCCCGACGCCGCTCAGTCTCGCTGTCAATATAAGCCTCCCCATCCTCTGCAGTCTATAGGAAAAAGGTGAGCCATGATCTCGTGTAGCTTCTAGTTAAATTTGAACTCATATCGTGCATCCTAGCGTCCATATTCCGTGAATTACCGAAGCACTTTTATAGCTTCAAAGCTAGTTCGTCAGTTTAATTCCGATTGGATGCACAATAATTCTTTGATCTAGTTAGACAACATGATCTACGTATCCTAGCGCACCTTCCCTCCCAAAATTAGAAAGAACCATCGACTAATTAATGAGTTATCCTATTTTTCCCCTTCCGCCATTGGAGGAGCTCGGTTCACCGTCGACCTTGGTGTTGCCGGCTATGGCACGAACTCTAGACCCTCCTAAACTCTTTCCTATGCTTCCAAGATGCTTCCCAAGCTTTCAAATGAGAGTTTTCGCTAGGAAATCGAAGGTCTCGACATAACCGAAACCCTAGCACCCGCCGCCACTGTCGGGAGTGGTTTTCCGGTCACCCATCGCCGTCGGGAGTTACTCCAGCGTGTTCCCCACGCGAAACTAGGGTGGGGCGGCGAGTACCGAGACCTCCCATGGGCCGAAAACCATCGCTGGCGAAAGCGCCGCCGTGCGTCGGCGAGAGCGCCGCCGCCCGAGCCGTGGCCTGAGGAAGAAGAAAGAGGGGTGCGGGTCCCGCCTGCCAGTGAGCGCAGTGCGGCCGGGATTGGCCTGTGGCCTTGGGATCTAGTGTGGCCGCGTGGGAAATTTATGTTCTCCGGTGTGGCTGACTCCTGGTTGGCTCATTTTAAATCCGGTGGGCCCAGGCGCCAAATTTAAAAGCTAAAAATCCCAAATTGATGCAGAACCATTTCCAAACTTGAAAAATCAATATCTCTCTGTAGACTGCTCCAAAAATATTCAAACAAATTTTGTTCGAAAGCCCTTGAGCTCTAGTTTCTGTTAGTACAAATTAGGTTATTTTTGAATCGGTAGAAAACATTCTTTCCAAATGCAAATACAATTTTTCCAGGTGAACTTTCCACTGGAAAAATTCCCAAAATTGATGTAAAATACATTGTCCTATTCTTGTTTACCAGAAAAAGTTTGGGAGCCATTGCACCTATATAACCCTCTGTATAGTTCAATTTCCTTTTTTAGTCATTGAATTTTTACAGATGTTCAATTGCTTTATTATGTTTCAAATTTGGACTGAACTTTCCTTTAGTCATACATTAGTTCCTGTAAAAATCTTGGATTTAATTGACTTAATATCCTAGTCCTAATTCAGTTGCAAACTGAATATTAATTGAAAAGCTAAAAATTCAATTATAAAATAATTCCAGAAATTCTTGCCAAATTTGAAATTCAATAACTCCTTCACCAAGGCTTAGAAATTTACGAAACCAAATTTTCTAGAACCAGGACAACCTCCTCTATCATGATTATCAACTGGCAGCTATGTTCAAGCTACAATTTCTTCTCTAAAATTCTTGGGAGTTTATTGCTTGTCATAATTTTAGAGACAACAAACTACTTTTATCATCTCCTCTTCTTTGCAAGAGCTTCTATCATATTCCCTAGTATCTACCATCAAAGTTCCAAAGCCAATTAGGTCATTATCATATAATGATCACCATAGCTTAAATTATGGTCTTGGTAGTAATTATTTTTCAAAGTCATTCATATACATATTATATGCATAAAGTGTAGTGACCGAAGTCGAGGAGGAACCAGAGGCCTTGGAAGTACACCTGCCGGATAATAACACAGACTCGAACCTGCAACCAGGCAAGCCCCAGTTTGCATTTAAGTTGTTTAGAAAGTTTTGCTTTATCACTATGTTGATTAGCCTATGAATTGTGCGTTACGTTCAGGATGTTTGAATACTCCAAATGCATGACCCACAATCCCATTGGTTAATTGGGTAGGTTGCTAGCTCGACATGTAGAACTGCTATGCTAATGTTGTAGGTGAACCGGTAGAAGTCGAGTAGTTGGAATCTACTTGCGAGATAGAAATTTGACACTCGTCTACACTGGGTTATCATTTATAGAAAATAACTGTTTAATCTAAACTTGAGACCGGTCAAAGATGGATAGGAAGCGGCAAGACGTGGTCTTGGTCGCATAGCTCTGACTGGTCAGTTAAGGCCCGTCTGTATGTGGCCCCTTCGAACAAGCTTGACTTTTACCAGCGACATACTGGACATATGGACTCCAGTAAACTAACGTAACTCGATAACTAGGATGTCGAGGCCTATTAACTCACCAACGATAGGTGTGGGTTGAGGATAGTAAGGTGTAACTCGGTCGGCGGACACAAGAGGTGTTCCATGCGGAGACCTTCTGTTCACGAAGGTGAGACGGGTTCGGCGTTCGGGTTTCTTGTGAAAGGTGGCCATATACAACTAGTACTGAAGTGTTACGTAGGTACTGGTGTACTCGCTGACACTTCCGAACGTGCGTATGTGTCGTGTTGTCCGGGTGTGTCCTGATTGCAATCACCGTCCCTCACAGTAATAGAGTACCATTTGTTCACTGCGCTGTGACGTAATAAATACTAAAGAAGCCAGAAAAATATGTTGTATTGATTATAATTGCTTTGCATCCTTGTATGACTTAGAGATAGTAAAATTAAAGTTTACAGTTTCCCCATACTTTAGATTTAATAGCATTATGTGCTCTGGGCATGTCATATCATCGACAAAGCATTTCTTGTTTGATTGTGGATTCTATGATGTGCCGTGCTTGGAGAATGTCATTTGCTACTTAAAATATGAATTTAAGGATCCACTTGTAGGCGTGTCGTTTATGCTTCACCTTACCTATGCTTAGTATTCACCCTTGCATATGTCTAGTGAGACGGGTCAGTCTTGCTGAGCCTTATGCTCATGTTTGCAGTTAACGATTTTTTGCAGGTTATACGATTGATGAAAGGTTTGATGATGAGGCTGCACCCCCTCCAGGGTGTACAGCCGAGTGGGAACCCTGCACGCCGCCGTGACTTGGGTGTTGCTAGTGCAAAGTATCCAGGACATGGATGACTTTGCTTTTGCATAGCTAGTGCTGAGAGTGTAGCTATGATATATATGTTTCTTTCCTTCCGCTAGTATTGTAGAACTTCCACTGTATGATAACTAAAAGACTTCGTCTTGTATTTTATTCTCATTCTGTTCTTGTATACTGTTGGGCATCGCATCGCACGACACCACCCAATGAGATCCTCGGATGTCAGGATTCCGGTCCGCACACATCTCATAGAAGTGCATGAAGATCACCACTAGCAAGATTGAGTGGGGGCTGAGGGGCTTAAGTTAAAGCCCGTATAATTCCAGTGACATCAGTAGGAAGCTGGAGATTGGCGGTACTAGCCCAACCATTGCATACATTGTGAAGAAGACAATGTTGCAGTAGCTCTCCTTCTGGAAAGGGAGCTTCCCCTGGCAAATCGCGTTGTCGAAGGAGGGGCTCTGCCAACCCATCAACTTCTGAACCCTCTCAATGCCCTTCTCGCTCACAAGCTTGGTGGGGGGGAAGTCCGAGTTCCATCACTGCAAAGCAGAGCAAAAGTAGAGAACGCGATGTAGGGTATGAAGTGGAGAGTTCTATGCGCAAGCAAACAGATTGAGGCATAAGAGTTCTCCCCTCCTCCAAAACCTCTTCCTTTATTAGCCTCTGCAATGCTTGGATGGAAGTTGTACACGGAGCAAGATATCTCGCCTATGACAAGGGGACCAAGGGAAACTTCACCAAAAAAGGAGAACCACTATCATGATGAGAAGTTGGAAGCCCTAGGGTGGAGATCTGACAGGGCTACCAAGATTGCGCTGGGAATCGATACGAAAATCATATCGAGAAGCGGCGACCTTCAATTGCATGATATCCACACGTCATGTATCTCACCTGCCAAACCAAGAAGTGCCATGTAGCGAAGGCACAGGAGCGTGACATCCTTTCAATTGCCCAAGTGAAAAGTTGAAGCAGCAAAGCGGGAAGTGATGGTTGCCCCACCTTCGGGATTAAAGCCTCACCCCAAGGTGGGCCCATGCCACTGTTGGTACCCTACGGACCAGGTACCCCTTCGTACCAGAAAGAAAAGTTGTAAGATCGAAGAGCACGTGAAAAGCTACCAAAGGGGGGGGTGAATGGTATATTTTAACTTTTTTCAGCGGAAGCAACAAAACCCCCTTAAAAGAAAATCATTATGTTCACAAATATTGTGTGCAACTGATCTAAATGTGATCAATCGTGAAAAAAAAGTATAGATTGTGAAGAATTATTTCACAAACACATCACAACAAGAATCACCAAAAGTCGTCAAGAAAAACTCATGTTATGATCGAAAGATCGAACAAGGGTCAATCTGTTCTGCTCGAGAAAAACTAGATCTGAAACATGGCAAAGAAACTCATGTAGATCAGAAACTACAAATCCAATGACTGTGAATTTGACAGATGATAGTTAATCGATTTGTGAAAACAACCCAAAAAGAATCACATCAATTGGATCTATAAAACTCGAGTTATGATAAAAACAACAGCGCAATGTAGTGCTGCGCAGAAACTCAACGAGAAAAACTTGTCCGAAACAAGTCAGATGAAAAAGGCACAAAAGATCCTTCAAACTACGAATTTTATTGATCAAAACATAAGAGGAACATCCCAAAGTCGTCTCTACATGAGCTCTGGCCTCCATTAATTATATAACCAACACTAAGGCCAACCCAATCTAAACTAGGACTCTAATCCTACTCAGTTTCAACAAAAACTTTCTATAACTACCAAAGCTAATCGGACCTTGCGCCAGATCTAGCCACAGCTAACCGGACCTTGCGCCGGACCTAGCCACTATTTGTCGGACCTCACATCGGACCGAGCTACCCAAAACAAGTCAGACTTATTGTCGGACCTTGCCGGAGCTAATCAAAGCATTCCGGACCTATCGTCAGACCTTGCCGGAGCTCAGACCTAGAGTCGGACCTCGATGAAAAGTGTATTTTGACAATATTCAAAACTTTTATCATAATAGGCAATGTATTCAGCACACATAGGTCTCACAGTCTCCCTCTTTATGAATGCATTGGCAACACCACATAAAATTTGAACATTGGCTTATTCACATGAAATGTTTTGAAAACAAATTTTTACCCCTTTTTGAAAATCAAATGAGAAAGAAATTTCAAAAAAAAATATTTCTCCTCCTATACATATTTTTGTACATATTTATCCCCATTTGACAGTGCATTTAGCAAGGTTCAAAAGACAAATTTCAATAGTTATGAGGATATTATAGCATATACATATAAAACAAAGCTCATCCAAGTCATACTATCAAGTAACTTACACTATCACATCAATGAGATACATAAAATAGTGTAAGCCATGCTAGAGATCAATTGTAATTTTAAATTTAAGCAAGTCATGATCCTCAAAACCTGAAAGCATGACACACGTTGCTGCATTTTTATCAATTTTAAAGCACAAATTCAGATCATATGACATTTGAAAGAGATTATATGTTGCATCTGCCTCATTCTAACCAACCAAGCCAAGACTATGTCATTTGAGAATCAGAAGCTTAAGGACATGGTTTTAGTCACAAACAACTCCTTCCTTGTTCATATCAAAGTGCAATGATAAGCAATGTCAAAAGAAGTAGTGTGATGCATGCATATTCTCTTGATCTTCTCTCAATTTTTCATTTGAACACAAAATTTCAACATGTGGATAGTTGATTGATTAATTTTTCATTATTAAAAGCACTTGTGAGCATGCAACAAGTTCAAACAGCAAGTAAGTTTGATAATGACCAGATTTAGTGTAAGTAATTATTCCAATTACTAGTTATGGCAAAACTACAAAATGTATTACACGAGTAATGTAGTAAGAACTTTCAGCATGTGAAGGGAATCACAAAGTCATATAGTATGAAATACTATGGTCATATTATTTTAAATTCAGACTCACACAAAGAATTCCCGAGTTTCAAAACTTCTCCTCAATTTAAGCCATGAGGATGCATAACCCCTACTTCACTACAAATGAAACAAAAACGAGCAAAATCCAAAGGTTTTATAAAAATGATAGCCAATTGTTGTTGGTATCTACATGGTGAAGCACAATGTTTCCTTTTTCAACATTATCACAGAAAATGTGATACCTAATGTCAATGTGCTTTGTTCTAGAATGTTGCACAGGATTTTTAGCAATGCAAATGGAACTAGTGTTATCACAAAACATTGGAACACTATGTAGATCAACCCCATAGTCCTTAAGTGTCTGAACAATCCAAAGAATTTGCGAGCAAGCGCTAGCAGCAGCTACATATTAAGATTCGACTGTGGATTGTGCAACTGAATTTTGTTTTTCAGAGGACCAATAAAATGTGAATTACCAAGAAAACAACAAGCACCCGATGTACTTTTCCTATCAATTCTACAACCCCAAAATCAGCATCCAAAAAAGCTTTCAAACTAATGGTTGAGGACGAAGAAAAATGCCAAATTCTTGTGTTCCATGTAAGTACCTGAGAATTATTTTGACGGCTTGACGATGTGAAGCACGTGCGGAAGCTTGAAACCGTGCACAAAGACAGACGCTGAATTGTATGTCCGATCTTGGTGCCACGACGTACAAGAGTGATCCAATCATACTTCTGTATTCTTTTTGATCGACCCAGTCACCAGCTTCATCAAGTTCAAGTGTTGTTGTTGTTCCCATTGGTGTCCGACGAGGCTTGCTTTTGTCTATGTTGAAGATCTTAAGAAGGTCTCTTGTATACTTCGTTTGATGCACAAAAGTATCCTCATTGGTTTGCTTGATTTGCAGCCTCAAAAAGTATGTGAGTTCTCCTATCATACTCATTTCCAATTATGAACTCATCATAGCTTAAAATTTGGACACAAGATCATGAGAAGCACAACAAAAGATAATGTGATCCACATAGACTTGAATGAATAATGAGTCATTGCCATGCTTAAGCACAAAAAGAGTTTTATCAACCTTGCCCATGGAAAACCCCTTTTCAAGTAAGAATGTCATTAACCTATCATACCATGCTCTAGGGATTTGTTTGAGACCGTACAAGGGATTGGACAGTTCGTAAACATGATTAGGAAAATCTGGATTTTCAAAACCCGGTGGTTGCTTGACGTAAACCTCCACATCTATGTAGCCACTAAGAAAAGCACTTTTAACATCCATTTGATATAGCTTAAAACCTTTTGATGTAGCAAAAGCTAACTGTGAGACCTGTGTGTGCTGAATACATTGGCTTCAACGATAAATGTTTTGAATACTACCAAAACACCTTTTTTTAACATGGTCTGACTCTAGGTCCGAGCTCCTGCAAGGTCCGATGATAGGTCCGATGATAGGTCCGACTCGTTTTGGGTAGCTCCTGCAAGGTATGATGAAAGGTACGACTTACTTTGGCTAGGTTTGACTTCTTTGTCTAGGTGTGACTTATTTGGGATAGGTCCAACTTGTTGCGGCTAGGTCCGACTAGCTTTGGTAAGCTTCGGCACTAGGTCCGACTAGCTTTGGTAAGCTCCAGCATTAGGTCCTGCTAGCTTTCGTCAGCTCCGGTTAGCTTTGGCAAGGTCCAGAGCTTGATCGCGGTAGTTCTTCTTTTGACTTGCAAATGTTTCAAACTTGCTATAAACTTATAGAAAGTTTGCTTAGTATTTTTTACTAAGTGTTTGATGTGTTTTAACTTATCTTGGTGGTTAATGTTTTGCTATGGTTCGCAACAGGCTTATGTGAGGCGCTCACGTAAGGTGATGTAGTTTCAGAACTAGCATGAGTCAAGTCGAGAACTTGTGCTCGGAAGTATGGTTGTTTATTCATGTGCGTGTGTTGCTTGAGTTCAAGATATGGCTGGTGACAGGATCCATTTAACTAGTCTTAGGGAGAAGATGAGGTTCAACAACCAAGTTCGGGAGGAATTGCTGTTGAGTTGATTGGGAGGTCGCGCAACATGTTTGGATCAAGAACAATGCATATGAAGGTATAGTGGACATCGTTGGAAGGTGTTTGCATGTGTGCAAGGAGTGCATGGATGTGGATACATGTTTCCGAGGCATGATGAAGAGATGTGGACATAAGGAATTGGTCGGAAATGTCTAACCGACTAGGTTATGGACTCATGCTGCGGCTGAGTCGGGTTTGACTTAAACATGGAATGATTTGAGTTGGTTATGATAGGATTTCATGGGGGTCAGGAAGTTGGGTTGTTTTAGGAATTTGGGATATGTTCCTAAGGTATTTGGAAGTCTTAATATTGCTTCTATCTGCGTACGGAAGAGTCTTGAGCAGTTATGGAAAGTTTCAGTTAAATCAGAGTAGGATTTGAGTCCTTGTTAGGATATGGTTGGCCTAAGGGCTGGTTATATAAGCAAGGGAGGCAAGATCTCGTTGTGCATAACTTTGGGTCTGTTCATTTTATGTTTTTATAAATAAAATTTGTAGTCTAAAGGTGCTCTTGTGCCTTGTTCGTCCGACTTGTTTCTGTCAAGTCTTTCTAGTCGAGTTTCTACAGAGCACTACCTTGCTTTGGTGGTTTTATCATAACTCGAGTTCTACAAATCCAATTGACGATTATTTTTGGGTTGTCTTAAGAACTTGATTCTCTATCATTTGTGAAAATTTCATGGTCATTGGATTTGTGGTTCTGGATCTACGCGAGTTTCATTGCAGTGTTGCAGATCTGGTTTTTCTGGGGTAGAACAGATTGAACTTTGTTCAATCTTTCGATCGTAACTTGAGTTTTTCTTGACGGTTTTTCGTGATTCTTGTTGTCGTGTCTTCATGACTTGATTATCCACAATATATACTGGTTTTGTCATGATTTATCACATTTATATTAGACGCACGCACGATTTCTTAATGGATTGATTTTCTACCGAGGGGTTTTTGTTGCTTCTGCTGAAAAACATTTAAATCTACCACTCACCCCCCTCTGTTAGCTTTTCACGTGATCTTCGATCCTACAATTGGTATCAGATCCATGGTGATATAATATTTGTGATTTTCACATGTTTTGACAAATCATCATGGAAAATTACTCTGCAAAATCTTGTGTCTTTAGTGGTATTGATTTTCAGGCTTGGAAGGCACGTATGGAAGCTTTCAGGCAGGCACAAGACTTTGCAATATGAGAAAAGGTGTACAAGCCTTTCGACTTTCCGTCAAACGATCAAGTCATGGCTAAAAACATGAGAGACGTTGACAACAACAACAAGGTTGACAACTTGATCAGAAAAGGATTACCTCAAAGCGACTTCAACCGTGTTGCTCACCTCCGATCTGCATATGATGTGTGGAAAGCACTCTATGAGTACCATGAAGGATCCAACACGATGAACGAGGTAAGGCAAGATATGTTCAAAAAGGAGTACATGCGCTTTGAGATGCAACCAGGTGAGTCCATCGACGATCTCTTTGCTCGCTTTAATAAAATTCTCAGCAACTTGCATAGCGTCAATGTTAATTTTTCAGATGTTGAGAATGCTAGGCAATTACTAAGTGCATTAGACATCTCAATTTGGGATATGAAAGTTACATCTATTCATGAATCTACTATCATTAGTACACTTACTTTAGATGTTCTATATTCTAAATTGAAAACACATGAAATTGACATAATCTCGTGCAAGAACTCCAACAAGTCTCTTGCATTTGTTTCTCAACGTGACATGCCTAGCTTGGGTCAATCTTCATCTTGTGGAACACTTGCTTTGTTGTCATCTCCAACCCTTGAACAAATTGAAGAGTTTCCAAAGGAAGAACTTGCACTCATCTCTACTCGGCTCTTAAAAGCATTGCAAAATGTGAGAACTAGAAGTAGAGGAAGTGCCAAACCTCAACGATGCTTCGAATGTGGTAAGACAGAACATTTTCGCACAAATTTCCCTAACCTTTCAGGTGCTACTTCCCGTGATGAAAAGCAAACAAGGACAAAGCACACCTGTGCAAACAACAACAAGAAAAAGAAGGGTTTTACAGGATGCCAATTGGTGAATAGTTTTATCTCCGCACTTCAAGAACTTGGCTCGAGTGATGTGGAGATCGGAAGTGACGAAGATGAAGATGATTTGGCAAACTTGTGTTTCTTGTCAGGAAAGTCAAGATCAAGTATGAAGGAGGAAGAACACAACAGCGACAATGAAGAGGTATGTCCTACTTGGGAAGAAATGTGCGATGCTATTTCTTGTGCCACTGTTATATTTAAGAAAAAGGACAAAAAGGTTTGGGACAATCTGTTAAAATTAAGTCACTAGAATCTTAAATTAATCGTTTGAAATCTTTGATTTCTAGTGATGATTCTTGTTCCTCATGTGATTTAATATATGAACAATTGTCCTCTTTAAGAAGTGCAGACACCTCCACACTTGATAAACATTAACTTGAAATTGAAAAGAACAAAAAGCTTGTTGCACTTAATGATAAAAACTTGAAAGATGCTTGTTGTTCTACAATTGATTTGCGTTGTTCTAATTGTGATGATCTTGATAAGAAACTATAAGATGCTATGAATGAAATTTCTATATTCAACAATGCTTTACGTCCTCATGAAGTTAAATATTGTTCCAATTGCAAATTAAAAAAATAGTTTGTGAAAATTGCCTTGATCTATCAAATAAATTTGATGACATGCATAAGACATTAGATCGGTTTTGTAATGCAAATAAGAACCTAAACTTGATGCTGAATTCCTCGAAATCTTGCAATGATAAATCTTGTTTAGGTTTTGATTCTCATGCTCGTGCTAAAGGACATCCACCTAAAATTGTAAAGTCATTAGGAAGTGGTTTGATCAAAACAGTTCCTAAACATAAAGAAGTGGTTTTCAAATTTGCAAGGGTGTTGTCTCATTCAGTTGTTAACAAAAATGTATCCTGCTCCTCTAGACATGAACACAAAGTTAAATTTCATTGTACCTACTGTGGTAGAGATGGTCATGTCATAGATTTTTGCTAGAGACTAGCAAAACAACAGAAAAAGGAAAGAATGATTGCTAGATCTCATAACTTTCGTGCAAAATTTGCTGCACATGCTAAACCGAATGATAGGAACATGCAACCTGCTGTAATGAGTCGAAAACATGCAAAGTTTGCTCCCAAACCTACTCTTTTTCGTGCTACAAATATAACACCTTGTAGGTCAGTAGTTGGGTAAAAAAATCTTCAAGCTTTGGCTCATGAACCTGCTGTTTTATCTCAACTTTCGTGTGTTATTCCTGCTGGATGTCGTGTGACTCAGTGCTAGATTCCTAAATGCCTTTTGACTAACTCCAGTATTGAGTCATCGACGTATTGAGCTTCTATGTATGTTACACGCTTTAGGAAGGAGAACATCTGGATTGTGGATTCAGGTTGCTCACGCCACATGACCGGTAACAAAGAATGGTTCTCCACCCTCTTTTTGTGTCACGTGTATAGAATGTTACTTCTGCCAATAATTCTTCAACTCGTATAATTGCTAAGGGTTCGGTTAGAGTAAATGATCACTACACTTTGAAGGATGTGACACTTGTCAAAAATTTGAAATACAACTTGCTTTCTGTTTCACAAATTGCTAGATGGAAATCTAGAAATTATTTTCAATAAAAATTGCTGCGAAGTTGTAGATTGAAGTAATGAGCTTATTTTTAACATGTCTTGGATTGGAAGAGTTTCTAAAGCTGATTTTTATATGTCTTCTTCTAAGCATAGGTGTCTAGTTGCCAATGATTCAAAAGACTTATATTTTGTGCATCGTAGACTTGGTCACGTAGGCTTTGATTGTCTCACACGTGTTAGTGCTCTTGATCGCATACGTGGGTTGCCTAAGCTTAAAAGGGACAAAGAAATTGTGTGCTCTTCTTGTAGACATGCTAAGATGGTTGCAGGTTCATATGCTCTTCTCACAATGACCATGACAACTAAACTGGGTCAGCTTTTGCATATTGACATTGTTCAATCCTTCAGAGGTAAATGGTATGTTCTTGTGATTGCTGATGACTATTCTAGATACTCTCGAGTTTATTTTATGGCATCTAAGAATGAAGCTTTTAGTCACTTTAGAACTTTATTCTTAGATTATCAATTGATTACCCAGGATCGTTAAGAGCAATTATGTAAAATCCCACATTTTCCTTCATATGAGGTTCAGTTGTAAATTGGTTGTTAACCCTAATGGAGACCAATTATAGCCATGCTTATAAATTTGATCTCATCAAATCTTTTCTTCTACTCATGTTTAAATTTATTAACATGAGGAATAAACTACACCAATGAACTTAGATTAATTCTTTTGACCTCTCTTCAAAGTTTGGAATTATTTGAAGAAAGATTGATAGGCCAATTTAATGTGCAGTACCAAATAGATATTCAAATTAATATAAATTGAATATATACTACTGTATATTTGGCCCTCTCAAAATTATTCAATTCAGAGGCCATAAATTTTTCTATGGTTTTCTAATATTCCAAATAGACTTCCTGCAAAGTTTCATAAATTTTCAACTTCCTTTGCTATTTTATTTGAGACGCTTAGCAAATTCAAACCATGTTTTGAATTCAAATTATGAATTTTGTTCAACTAGATTTAACATCAAGATTTGAACACACACTCATGGTCAGCATAACTTGCTTGACTTATTCCCTTAGTTTCACAATTTTTGGAACTCAATTGCTATTTAAAACAGTGGCACCATTGAATTCATTCAAATTCAAATTTGAATTTGAAATTCACTTGAAACTTGCTCCAATTCAAAATCCAATTGCAGAATCAAATTCTAGATATTTATTTGAGCCTCCCCACAATAAATCTAGAAATTTTGGACACCATTTGGTTGGAGAATTGAAGTCTGCAGAGAAGGGGCAGTGATAAGGGTCGTGGGACCCACCAGTCAGTGGGACACTCTCGAAGCTGCTCTGCACGTCGTTTTTCTGGTGTTCCTCAGAACGACACCGCGCCGCATGCAAGGCACCACGGAGCTGCTCGCCTGCCTGCTTCATGGCGTCCCCCCCTACTCCTCCGCGGCCTATAAATACCCTCCCCCGGTCGAAGTGAACACCACCCGAGCACTCGCCTCTGTTTTCATTCTTCCACCACTGCACCGCACCGCCACCGCCATTCTTGACGCGCCGGCCAAACGACGCAAAGAATCGCAGTGCTTCCAACAGCAAAAGGTGGCTCAACTAGTTGCTCTTCCTTCTTGTCCAATCGCTTGTTTGATTCACTGCTTATATGTGCGGTATTTCGAAGTTCCTCGACGCTCGCGGGTGAAGTCGCTAAGGGAAGCTTCCTGTTCCACGAGGGCAGACCACTTCAAGCCAGATTTCATCTTCCTCTTTGAAGCAATAAGGTGCGCAAAGGTACCTAGATGCTTCTTGTGAAGTTTCAGACACTGTCATGCTTCCTAGCTCCTTTATCTCATGTTTTCCCCAAAATAGTTCATACCGATATCAATAGCTTACCGGTTAAATTCTGTTTCTACGTATGATTAATTGTCAATACAGTAAGGTATTATCTCCTAGATCCCCAGGCGCATCACCTCACAAAAATTGAGAGAAAGACATCGAGAGAGGAGGTCGGATTTTGAGTTTTCATGGCCGCTAGTTGAAAACCCGTACCTCGCCGTCGAGTTCAACATTGCCAGTGATGTCTCCCCAATTTGACCCCCAAATCATACTCCTGGTGCTCCCAAGAACCTTCCCGAGCTTTTCTTGAGTCTATTGAGCCATTTCCGAGCATTTCCGAGGAAGGCCGAAAACCTAGCTCCGCCATCGCCGTCGCGCCGCCGTCTCCGGTCATCGCCGACAGGATTGGACCCCACCATCAGATTGCGCAGTCGATTTTAGGGTGGAGCGATCACGGCGAGGCCGAGAGGAGGTCGATGCACCGAAGTCCAGCGAGGCACCGCCGCAGTTCCAGCGAGGAGCGCCACCGCGTCGGGGGGTAGACGAAGACGCGGGTCCCACCGGTCGGCGACACCCTCTCGCATGGGATCAATTGCGGATAGGATCTGGTGTGGCTGCACAGGTTAACCCCGTGGCTCCCGGTGTGGCTCCATTCCGGTTGGTCGAATTCAAATGAAGTGGGACCAGCCCCTTTTATTTGAAATTTCCAATAGGAAAATAAATCCAGATTCAATCCAAATTTAGAAAATCAATAACTTCCAGTAGAATTATCCACAAATTCCAAAATTAATTTTCTTAGAACCAGCATGAATAATACTGTCCAGTGGTGCACTTTGATTTGTATAAAAAGCCATAGAAATTTCTCCATAATTTAGATAATCAACATGCTTAAAGAATTCACTCCTACAATTTTGTTAATTGGAAAATTCCCAATTTTGGTCAGAACCTTATAATTAATACATTTGATCTCCAGTAAAAGTTTCAAGCTCTTTGGACTTAAAATACTAGGTTGATCCATGTTCCAAATCTCTATGTAGCTATAAATTGAGAAAAATGGAAAAATCAATTTCCAGAAATTTACCCAAACTTTAAAAATCAGTTTCTTCCTGTAGGAAGCTCAGAAAATTGTGAAACAAATTTTCCTTGAACCAGCGCGACCCCCTCTACATGCTGCAACCCTTGGTAGCCATAATACATCTCCAAAAATGTCAACCAAAATTTAGAGAAGCTTATTACTTACCATAATTGTTAAGAATAACAAACCTCCTTTATCATCTCCTGTTCTTTGCAAGAGTCTTCTCCAAAATCTCTAGTACCCACCATAGAAATCCCAAAGTCAATTAAAATAATTATCTTATTTTAACTTGATATACTCACCCCACCTTAAGCATATTAATTAGTCACAAAAATCATTTATACCTAGTATATGCATATCGTGCAGTAGCTGAAGTTGAGGAGCAGCCGGAAGCCTTGGAGGAAGAGCTGCAGAAACTAACATAGACTCAGACTCGCATTCAGGCAAGCCCTAGTTTGCATTTAAGTTCCTTACACTGTTTTGCAGTTTTATTTCACATTACGTCTTCAGATTATTGTGCATTACGTTTAAGGTGTTTTACATCCACTTGCATGGCCCACAAATCCTATGGGGTCTTGGGTAGGTCTACGACCCATTCAGTAGACACGGCTATGCTTATACTCAAAGGAATTCGGTAGAAGTCGAGTAGTTGGAATCTACTCGAAAGATAGAAATTTTATCACATGGGAGATTCTAGAATAAGAAAATGGTTTATGAATATGAAATTGAGACCGATCAGTGGATAGGATGCAGTGAGACATGGTGTCACGTGCGTAGCCCTGCTTGTGTTGATTGAGGATTGTTTCGTGTGCGGTCCTGCTGGACAAGCTTGAATTGTATCGGCGACATACTGGAGGAATGGGCTCTAGTAAACTAACGTAGCTTGATACTGGTTTGTCGAGGCATTCCGTTCTGATTTATAGGCATGGGTTGAGGGCAGCACGGTGTAAATCAGCTGGTGGGCACGTCAGAGTACGCCCCATGCAGTGACCTCCTGCTCGTGACGGATCGACCGGTTCGACATTCGAGTGTTTAGTGAAAGGTGGCCATATACCACTAGTACTGAATTGTTATGTAGGTACTGGTTAAAGTACTTGCTGGCATTTCTGAAAGTGCGTATGTGTCGTGTTGTTCCGGGTATGTCCTGATTGCAATCACCGTCCCTCGCAGTAATAGAGTACCACTTGTTCAATGTGCCGTGACGTAGTAAATACTAAAGAAGTCACACGAATATGATATATTGGTTTACAAATTGCTTGAACAACCTTGTTTGGCTTAGAGATAGTACAATTAAAATTTTACAATTTCCCCATACTTTACCTGTAATAGCATTATGTGCTTTGTCCATGTCATATCATCGGCAAAGCGTTTCTTGTTTGATGGTGGAGTCTATGATGTGTCGTGCCTGAGGAATGTCAGGTGCTAAATAAAACATGACTAAAAGGATCCACTTGTAGGCGAGTCCTTATGCTTTACTTACCTATGTTTAGTACTCATCCTTGCATATGTTTAGTGAGACGGGTTAGTCTTGCTGAGCCTTATGCTCACGTTTGCAGTTAACGAGTTTTTGCAGATTATACGGCTGATGATGGGTTTAATGAGGAGGCTTTACCCCCTCCAGGGTTTACAGTCGAGTGAGAACCCTACACGCCGCCGTGAATTGTGTGTGTGCTAGTGCAAAGTATCCAGGGCATGGATGACTTTGCTTTTGCATAGCTAGTGCTGAGAGCGTAGCTATGATGTATAGTTCTCTTTCCTTCCGCTAGTACTTTTAAACTTCCGCTGTGCTTGTCAATAAATACTTGGTATTGTAAATTTGTTCTCGTTCTATTCTTGTATATTGTTGGGTGTCGCATCGCACGACACCATCCAATGAGATCCTTGGCGGTCGGGATTCCGGTCCCCACATACATGGTATTAGAGCATCATTGGGAACAGTGTCCTTGAAAAGACATATTTTCAAAAATTGGGATTTGAGTGAGGAATTATCTATATGCCCTTATAAGGAGTGTTATTAGTATAAGATATAAAGGTGGTAAACTAACTTATATGTTATTAATTCTGTAACGACGCTCCGACATCAGTTAAGAGGTAAGGAACGCCACCGTAAGCAGATCAATTGCGGTGAACTCACCATGCGAGAGGTAGCATGGAAGTTTTATGTGGCTTAGCACGGAGATGTTAATAGGAGTCTCTGAAGCTTTCTATGTTTCTGAGAACCTATGACACGCGGTACCCCAGGATTCTTCAAAGTTAGTGGGAGCCCCCGTCGGGTGGTGTATAACCCGATAGTATGCCTCTCTAGAATCATTCATATTCTAAGGGAGCATGCGAAACACGTATGCCTGAGCGTGTATAAGCTGGTTCGTACGGGAGTCTTTGCTGTACAGACCTATTTACAGCCATGTACCTCAAGACATGACCTCACTCGAGGGTGACTCACACCAGAGTCGTATGCATTTATTTTCATATGTATTATTGTGACTGCCTGTTGTGTTTACCCGTGCCGCCCTTGAGGTGTGAAGGTGTGAAAGGGGATTGTTTGTCTTTTGCAGCATTGACTACGGTAGCAACCAATGTAGCACACATTTGCGAGTGAACGATACTAGGACCACCTATAAACGTATCCGGAAATAACCGGTTAGAATTTTCTTTGGTGAGGCACGTAGTACCGTTGGTATCAAATTTGATACTTGACCATCCCCAACAAATACAAAAATTGGATGCATTATATTTTGGAAAGTCCGACTATCAGGTGCTGGTAGGTTTGGACTCGGCAAAGATAAAAATTCGATTCAACATGAGGTAGCACCAAGATTCTTGATTTCTGGCCAAAGTTTGCTCAACTTCGCCAGGTTCTAATTTTGGATAGTTTAAAATAAACATAGGGTTAGGATATACGGATGAAAATTTCTCGAAGTCCTCTACAACTTTTCTGTTGACCATCAAGGCAGAAAAGTTTGATAATCTATTGAAATTTGGAGTATGCTTAAACTACTCCAGATAACCCTACCGTTGTACCAGTCTCAGTAATTTTACTATAACTCAGTGTATAAAAGTCTTCTGCCTTTATGTGATATATATATATGAGAAGGGGAGAAGCATATCTACAGTTTTGTTATTTAAAGTTCCTCTTGATTCAAGTTGGAGGCAATTCAAATTTCGAGCTCAAAATAGTGAACTGCAGGGCTGCTGTTGAACAACAGTCAGTTCATCTGTTAAGTTTAGGTAGCTTTAGCTTTTGATCCTGAATAGTGACATGGTCATATATATACATTTCTAGAAAGCTTAGCAAGTCCTCTATCAACTTCGTGTTGTACTCGTGGCCTAAATCTTGGTATAGCCGTGTTAAACTCCTATGGTTGCAAACTTGGTTCTGGCAGATCAGAACTTGAACAGTTGGCACCTAGTTTAGAATTAGCACACTATACCTATGTAACAAGTGTTTCATGGCCGAAATCTTTTACCAATGGATTGTTAACTTGATATTATACAATGTTTATTATGTCATTAACTCAAAATATTGTCATGATATACCTGTTTAAAGTGTGAAAATCACCACATATACAGGGGAGGTTCTGTCAAAATTTCCAGACAATATGGGTCAACTTAAAACCTGTATAGGTTCTATTTCCTAGCTCACCTGGAGCTGTATGAGTACAATCTAGAAAGTTTGTAAAGTGTACTACAGTTTTTGTATTCAATCCCACACCTGGTTCTGACGTTTCCTGTATGAAAATTTTGAATTTATACAGGGAGGTCAGCTGGAACAGACTGTGATTACAACTCTAGTTTTAAATTTTCTTAAGCTGTTGGGAGTTGGAAACCTTCTCATTTGTTCCAGTATCTTTTTCACAGATGGCTGATTCTATGGTATACTTACCAAATGGATGGGTGTTCACGAAGTGTACGCTTCTGAAGGGTTTTCCGGATTTGTTGATTGCAATGCTTCAATGGTTCGGATATCGTGAAATACCGGACTATTGGGGCAAGGAGATCGATGATGGAGGGGTAACGAGGTGCACCATTTATGTAGATGGGCCTGCTGCTCCATTAAATATTGGATGGGCTCCTTTCTCCATCCAAGTGCAAGGAATTCAATTGGAAGACATGTGGTGTTATGCCGCAAGTGTGGCCATCATGAGGTTTTGCAAACTCCATTACAATGCTATGGCTGGCACTCCATTCGAGCTCTTTCCAGACGATGGTAGAGCCGGTGACGAGTGGGCAAGTCGTATGGTTGCAGCACATGGGCTTACTGAAGTAGTACCCAAGATGATTTTAGCATCATATGCGGCATCAGCATGTCAGGAGAGCCTTGATCAGCATATTAGCCTGGGAAAAATGATGAGTGACCTGAAGCAGGCCTTGATTCGAGGGGATCACTTTGAAGATGCCAATGACTCACTTAGGGCCACGGTTTCTCCCTTAAACCGTCATTTAAACTTAAGGGAGAAGCAGTGGCACCAGGCGGTTCAAGCTCAATCGGAAGCTCGCATGAAAACACAACATGCAGAAAGCGCGTTGGAAGCGAGTCAACTCGAGGTGCAACTGTTGGATGAACAGCTGAGTGAGGTGACTCAAGAAAGGGATCAATCAAGAGGGGAAACTTAGGATTGGAAGGCCAGTTGCGAAAATGCACAGAAGGAACTGGAAGACTTGAGGATGTTTCTTCTGCAGGTTGATGTGAAATCTTTAGTTGCCGCGACTTCATCTATGGTGGGTGGGGTAGCAACTCTTGCTCCCGCAACCGCACCTCTGGCACCAATTTCGAATGACGAAGAAGAAGAAGATCCCGAGGAACTCGAGTACGTCGAGTAGGACGTATTGGAGTGGGATGTGGCAACACTTCTGCCGTCACGAGGCAACATAAAGTTTAATAGTTGCTCGTGTGTTTCTTTTGTGACCATGTTTGTGTCATATTAAGAATAGTAGTGGGTATGTCTAAGCTGATAAGATGTGTATGACATCTCATGTGAACCAAGTATGGTAGAGATGTATTTCCATAGTGGGAGTCCATCATTTTGAACTATAAACTTGGTCGTGAGATAATATATCTTGTATAAAGTTTGTACTTTATCAATATATGTGAATGTGATGCACTTATTTCCTTATCAAAAATTCGTGCTACTGAATGATAAACTGGGTAAAGGAAAGAAAACATGTGCTGATTTTAAGTCATTTGGATGCAGAATGGTGCGTACTCGCTCGACACCTGAAATGGGGGGATCCAGTCGTGGTCACGAGGACGAATCTCCAACCCATGAGATAGCTGCAACGCCGCAGCAACAAGTTCCTCCACCACCACCTCCGGAACTTCCAAGGAGTCTAGCAGAGGTTCTCGCCACAGTGCTTGGCTCGCGCGACGAGCAACCGGAGTTACTACAGACTCTGGTCCAGCATTCATCCCGTCAAGGAGGGCGACCAGATGCGGGTCCATGACAACCTGCTCCGAGTTTGTACTCGGATTTCATGTCAACACACCCGCCGGTCTTCATGGAGGCCGATGAACCATTGGAGGCGAACAACTGGCTCCGCTCCATTGAAGGGAAGTTTGGTTTGCTACGAGTGATCGAACATCAAAAGACCATGTTCACGGCCCAACAGCTACAAGGGTCCGCTGGTGCATGGTGGGTGAATTACCTTGCCGCACGACCAGTCAGCTATGCCGCGAGCTGGGAGGAATTCCGGGAGGCGTTTCGCGCCTATCACATACCTCCTGGTGTTATGAGGAAGAAGCTTCAACAGTTCTTGGAGCTAAAACAAGGAGGAAGGAGTGCTTACAAGTACTCCAAGATATTCAACCACTTGGCCCAATATGCTCAGGACCAAGTGAATACTGAAGATCGGAAACGGGAATGCTTCTATCGGGTTTGAACCCCAAGATGAAGGACAAGCTTGCCTTGTTCAACAGTGGCAGCTTCAACAACATGGTCAATGCCGCCATCGTACAGGAGGACACTACTAGGGAGATGTTCTCTGACAAGAAGAAAAGGAGTGCTCCGCAGTGCAGCGGGGGAGGTACTCCTCAGAAATACCGCATGGTGTATCAATCACCATTCGGCCAGAGGTGGCAGACGCCATCACGACCACCGATGTTTCATGGTTGCCCATTCAACAACGCCGGCTTCCGCCCACAATAGCAATAGGGGATGATTCCGCGTGCACCTCTACCTCCACCGCGTGCACCGAGATTTCGTCCTCCGTTTCGTGCTGGTCAGGCCCCGTACACATGTTATACGTGTGGACGTACGACACACTTCTCCAAGGACTGCCCGCAGAGCGGAGGACAGTCATCATACCAGGGGGCAAACTAGCCTCGCAACATGCCCAAGAAGCCAGCCACCAGAACCGGCAACGTCCACCACCTTGCCATCGAGGACGTCCCGGAAGGCGCACCCGTACTCACGAGTACGTTCTCTCTCATTGGTCATCCCATAGTCATCCTTTTTAACTCTGGTGCTTCCCATATTTTTATTAGCAAGTCTTATGTCAATCAATACCAATTGCCTATCACTTCCACAAAAACCCCATATATGATTTGTTCTCCGGGAGGCAAAGTAGTAGCAGATAAGATGGTCCATAGGGTACCTCTTAATCTGGGTTTACCCTATCTCTCTCATTATATTGGAGCATCCAAAATTAGATGTCATTTTAGGAATGGCATGGTTGCAATACAACGGTGCTATTATTGACATCATTCCTCGAAGAATATATCTAAATTCTCCGGTCCACTCTCCCCAAATTCTCACTCTTGAGAGTAATATCCACGTGCCTCCAACTGCTGATAACACCGAAGCCTGTAAACTCGAAGATATTCCGGTAGTATGTGAGTATCCGGACGTTTTTCCCAAAGATCTTCCTGGTATGCCATCAGAAAGAGATGTCGAGTTTAAGATTGAACTTGTACTGGGAATCGTGCCAATCTCAAGAAGGCCGTATAAGATGGCACCTAAAGAACTGGCAGAACTGAAAAAGTAGCTGAATGAATTAGTGGACAAGGGTTTCATTTGTCCAAGTTCATCACCTTGGGGATGTTCTGCACTGTTCGTGGAAAAGAAGGATAAAACATTGAGACTATGTGTGGACTATCGTCCACTCAATGCTGTCCAATCAAGAACAAGTATCCACTACCCCGTATCGATATTCTGTTCGATCAGTTGGTAGGTGCTCGGGTATTTTCAAAGATGGATCTTCGCTCTGGTTATCATCAGATCAGGATTCGACCCGAGGATATACCTAAGACAGCATTCTCGATGAGGTATGGATTATATGAGTACCTTGTCATGTCCTTCAGATTAACCAACGCACCGGACCATTTCATGTATCTCGTGAATTTGGTATTCACGCCGGATTTGGACAAGTTTGTTGTGGTCTTCATCGACGACATCCTTATATACTCAAATTCCAAAGAAGAACATGCACAACATTTGCACATCGTGCTTCAGCAATTGCGGGACCACAAGTTGTACGCTAAGTTCAGCAAATGTGAGTTTTGGATCAACCAAGTGCCGTTTCTGGGGCACATCATCTCTGCCGAGGGGATTGCAGTTAATCCAAGCAAGATTAAGCAAGTACTCAAATGGGAGTCTCCCAAGTCTGTGCATGAAGTTCGAAGTTTCTTGGGTTTAGGTGGATATTACCGGAGGTTCATCCCATGCTTTTCCAAGACAGCTAAACCAATGATGGAACTTCTGAAGAATGAAAAGAGATATACCTGGACAAAGGAATGTGAGGAGGGTTTTCAAGCATTGGTAAAGCATCTCACAACAGCACCAGTATTAGCCCAACCAGACACAACAAGATCTTTTGATGTTTATTGTGATGCATCTGGAATTGGTCTGGGTTGCGTATTAATGCAAGACAGAAGAGTGATCGCTTATGGATCCCGGCAGCTTTGAAACCATGAGCAGCATTATCCGACTCATTTTGATATCAGGGGTCACGTTTACCTTCGGGTATCCCCAATGAAAGGGATTCATCGTATCGGAGTAAAAGAGAAACTAGCTCCGCGTTTCATCGGACCTTTCACAATAAGTGAGCAGTGCGGAACTGTAGCCTATCGGCTAGAGCTGCCAACATCGCTTTTAGGGGTCCACAATGTGTTCCACATTTCACAATTGAGAAAATGTCTCAAGGCCCCAGCGAAAGTACATATGGAGGATATTGAAGCCCTCCAACCAGATCTTACTCCGAACATCCAACCCAGATAATCGATGAGAAGACTCGTACCACAAGAAACTGCACCTTGCGTTTCTACAAGGTCTTGTGGGGAACCACACCGCTGGTGAAGCAACGTGGGAAAGCGAGGAATATCTAAAAGCCAATTATTCGGACTTGTTAACATCATGTTTTCATTAGGTCTTTTCTTTTATCCCTCATTTTGTAATCTCGAGACGAGATTCTTTTAAAGGGGGAGGAATGTAAAATCTCACATTTTCCTTCATATGAGGTTCAGTTGTAAGTTGGTTGTTAACCCTAATGGAGACCAATTATAGCCATGCTTATAAACTTGATCTCATCAAATCTTTTATTCTACTGATGTTTAAATTTATTAACATGAGGAATAAACTTCACCAATGAACTTAGATTAATTCTTTTGACCTCTCTTCAATGTTTGGAATTATTTGAAGAAAGATTGCTAGGCCAATTTAATATGCAGTACCAAATAGATATTCAAATTAATATCAATTGAATATATACTACTGTATATTTGGCCCTCTAAAAATTATTCAATTCAGAGGCCATAAATATTTCTATGGTTTTCTAATATTCCAAATAGACTTCCTGCAAAGTTTCATAAATTTTGAACTTCCTTTGCTATTTTATTTGAGACGCTTAGCAAATTCAAACCATGTTTTGAATTCAAATTATGAATTCATTTCAACTAGATTGAACATCAAGATTTGAACACACACTCATGGTCAGCATAACTTGCTTGACTTATTCGCATACTTTCACAATTTTTGGAACTCAATTGCTATTTAAAACAGTGGCACCATTGAATTCATTCAAATTCAAATTTGAATTTGAAATTCAATTGAAACTTGCTCCAATTCAAAATACAACTGCAGAATAAAATTCTAGATATTTATTTGAGCCTCCCCACAAAAATATAGAAATTTTGGACACCATTTGGTAGGGGAATTGAAGTCTGCAGAGAAGGGGCAGGGATAAGGGTCGTGGACCCACCAGTCAGTGGGACACTCTCGAAGCTGCTCTGCACGCAGTTTTTCCGGCGTTCCTCAGCTCGACACTGCGCCACATGCAAGGCACCACGGAGCTGCTCGCCTGCCTGCTTCATGGTGTCCCCCCTACTCCTCCCCGGCCTATAAATATCCTCCCCCGGTCGAAGTGATTACCACCCCGAGCACTTGCCTCTGTTTTCGTTCTTCCGCCACTGCACCGCACCGCCGCCGCCATTCTCGACACGCCGGCCAAATGACGCAAATAATCACAGTGCTTCCAACAGCAAAAGGTGGCTGAACTAGTTGCTCTTCCTTCCTGTCCAATCGCTTGTTTGATTCATTGCTAATATGTGCGGTATTTCGAAGTTCCTCGACGCTCGCGGGTGAAGTCACTAAGGGAAGCTTCCTGTTCCACGAGGACAGACCACTTCAAGCCCGATTCCATCTTCCTCTTTGAAGCAATAAGGTGCGCAAAGGTACCTAGATCCTTCTCGTGAAGTTTCAGACACTGTCATGCTTCCTAGCTCCTTTATCTCAAGTTTTCCCCAAAATATTTCATACCGATATCAATAGCATACCAGTTAAATTCTGTTTCTACGTACGATTGATTGTCAATCGAGTAAGGTATTATCTCCTAGATCCCCAGGCGCATCACCTCACAAAAATTTAGAGAAAGACATCAAGAGACAAGGTCGGATTTTGAGTTTTCATGGCCGCCAGTTGAAAACTCGTACCTCGCCGTCGAGTTCAAATTTGCCAGTGTTGTCTCCCAAATCTGACCCCCAAATCATACTCCTGCAGGAACCTTCCCGAGCCTTTCCCGAGTCTATTGATCCATTTCCAAGCATTTCCGATGATGCCCGAAAATCTAGCTCCGCCGTCGCCGTCGCGCCACCGTCTCCGGTGATCGTAGACAGGATTGGACCCCACCATCGGATTGCGTAGTCGATTTTAGGGTGGAGCGGTCAAGGCAAGGCCGAGAGGAGGTCAACGCACCATAGTCCGGTGAGGCACCGCCGCAGTTCCGGCGAGGAGCGCCGCCGTGTCGGGAGGTAGATGAAGACGCGGGTCCCACCGGTCAATGACACCCTCTCGCATGGGATTAGTTGCGAATAGGATCCGGTGTGGCTGCGCAGGTTAACCCTGTGGCTCCTGGTGTGGCTCCATTCCGATTGGTCGAATTCAAATGAAGTGGGACCAGCCCCTTTTGTTTGAAATTTCCAATAGGAAAATAAATCCAGATTCAATCCAAACTTAGAAAATCCATAACTTCTAGTAGAATTATCCATAAATTCCCAAATAAATTTTGTTAGAACCAGCATGAAGAATACTGTCCAGTGGTGCACTTGTATTTGTATGAAAATCCATAGCAATTTCTCCATAATTCAGATTATAAAAATGCTTAAAGAATTCGTTCCTACAATTCTGTTAATTAGAAAATTCCCAATTTTGGTCAGAACCTTATAACTAATACATTTGATCTCCAGTAAAAGTTTCAAGCTCTTTGGACTTGAAATACTGTGTTGATCCATGTTCCAAATCTCTATGTAGCTATAAATTGAGAAAAATGGAAAAATCAATTTCCAGAAATTTACTCAAACTTTAAAATCAGTTTCTTCCTGTAGGAAGCTCAGAAAATTGTGAAACAAATTTTCCTAGAACCAGTGCGACAGCCATAATACATCTCCAAAAATGTCAACAAAAATTTAGAGAAGCTTATTGCTTACCATAATTGTAAAGAATAAGAAACCTCCTTTATCATCTCCTGTTTTTTGCAAGAGTATTCTCTAAAATATCCAGTATCCACCATAAAAATCCCAAAGTCAATTAAAATAAGTATCTTATTTTAACTTGATATACTCACCCCACCTTAAGCATATTAATTAGTCACAAAAATCATTTATACCTAGTATATGCATATTGTGTAGTAGCTAAATTGGAGGAGCAGCCGGAAGCCTTGGAGGTCCAGTTGCCAGAAACTAACATAGACTCAGACTCGCATTCAGGCAAGCCCCGGTTTGCATTTAAGTTTCCTTTAGTGTTTTGCAGTTTTATTTCACATTAGTCTTCAGATGATCGTGCATTATGTTTAAGGTGTTTGACATCCACTTGCATGGCCCAAAAATCCTATGGAGTCTTCGGTAGGTCTACGCCCCATTGAGAAGACAGTGCTATGCTTATGCTCATAGGAATTCGGTAGAAGTCGAGTAGTTGGAATCTACTCGCGAGATAGGAATTTTATCACACGGGAGATTCTAGAATAAGAAAATGGTTTATGAATATGAAATTGAGACTGTGGATAGGATGCAGTGAGACGTGGTCTCACGTGCGTAGCCCTGCTTGTATCGATTGAGGACCGTTTCGTGTGCGGTCCTACTGGACAAGCTTGAATTGTACAGGCGACATACTAGAGGAATGGGCTCCAGTAAACTGACGTAGCTCGATACTGGTTTGTCGAGGCATTCAATTCTGTTTTATAGGCGTGGGTTGACGGTAGCAAGGTGTAAATCAGCTGGTGGGCACGTCAGAGTAAGTCCCACGCAGTGACCTCCTGCTCGTGATGGATCGACCGGTTCGACATTCCAGTGTTTAGTGAAAGGTGGCCATATATGACTAATACTGAATTGTTATGTAGGTACTGCTGAAAGTACTCGCTGGCATTTCCAAAAGTGCGTATGTGTCGTGTTGTTCCGGGTATGTCCTGATTGCAATCACCGTCCCTCACGGTAATAGGGTACCACTTGTTCACTGTGCTGTGACATAGTAAATACTAAAGAAGTCAGACGAATATGATATATTGGTTTACAAATTGCTTGAACAACCTTGTTTTGCTTAGAGATAGTACAATTAAAAGTTTACAATTTCCCTATACTTTACCTGTAATAGCATTATGTGCCTTGTGCACGTCATGACATCGGAAAAGCGTTTCTTGTTTGAATGTGGAGTCTATGATGTGTCGTTCCTAAGGAATGTCAGTTGCTAAATAAAACATGAATATAAGGATCCACTTGTAGGCGAGTCCTTATGCTTTACTTACCTATGTTTAGTACTCATCCTTGCATATGTCTAGTGAGACGGGTTAGTCTTGCTGAGCATTATGCTCACATTTGCAGTTAACGAGTTTTTGCAGATTATACGACTGATGACAGGTTTAATGACAAGACTTCACCCCCTCCAGGGTTTACAGCCGAGTGGGAACCCTGCACGCCGTCGTGAATTGTGTGTTCCTAGTGCAAAGTATCTAGGGCATGGATGACTTTGCTTTTGCATAGCTAGTGCTGAGAGCGTAGCTATGATGTATAGTTCTCGTTCCTTCTGCTAGTACTTTTAAACTTCCGCTGTGCTTGTAAATAAAGACTTGGTATTGTAAATTTGTTCTCGTTCTATTCTTGTATACTATTGGGTCTCGCATCGCACGACACCACCCAATGAGATCCTTGGCGGTCGGGATTCTGGTCCCCACCAATTAGAAGTGATAATGGAACTGAATTTGAATATAAATCCTTTGATCATTTTTTTGCTGAAGAAGGAATAGATCATCAATTTTCTTCACCATATGTACCTCAACAAAATAGTGTTGTAGAGAAAAAGAATAGAACCTTAGTTGAGATGGCTAGGACTATGCCTGATGAATATCAAACACCTAGAAAGTTTTGGGCAGATGCAATTGCAACTGCTTGTTATGATTCAAATTGTGTTTTCTTGTGTGCTAAGCTGGGAAAAGCACCATATGAGCTTCAGTTTGTACATAGGCCTAGTGTCACAAACTTTAGGGTCTTTGGTTGAAAATTCTTTGTTAGGAAACATGGTAATCTTGATAAATTTGAAGCTAGATCTATTGATGGCGTGTTTCTTGGTTATCCATCTCATACTAGAGGCTACTGTGTGCTTTTACTTGACACTAACAAAATTGTGGAGACTTGTGAGATTGGTTGATCAAGGTTTCACACAAATTAAAGGTCTAGATTTTGATAAAACTTTTGCTCCTGTTGCTAGATTATATGCCATAAGAATTTTGTTAGGTTTTGCTGCATCTAAAGGTTTCAAGTTATATCAAATGGATGTTAAAAGTGCTTTTCTTAATGGCTATATAGATGAGGATGTTTATGTCAAGCAACCACCGGGTTTTGAAAATCCAGATTTTCCTAATCATGTTTACAAACTGTCCAAAGCCTGGTACGGTCTCAAATAAGCCCCTAGAGCATGGTATGATAGGTTAAAAACATTCTTACTTGAAAAGAGGTTTACCATGGGCAAGGTAGATAAAACTCTTTTTTTGCTTAGGCATGGCAATGACTCATTATTCGTTCAGGTGTATGTGGATGATATTATCTTTGGTTGTGCTTCTCATGATCTTGTCTCCAAGTTTTCAGCAATGATGAGTTTAGAATTTGAAATGAGTATGATGGGTGAACTCACTTACTTTTTGAGACTGCAAATCAAGCAAACTGAGGAAGGTACATTTGGATGATATTCGTCCAAGTTTTCAGATATGATGAGTTCAAAATTTGAGATGAGTATGATGGGAGAACTCATATACTTTTTGGGACTGCAAATCAAGCAGACTAAGGAGGGTACTTTTGTGCATGAAATGAAGTATACAACATACCTTTAAGCGCTTCAACATGGACAAAAGCAAGTCTCTTCGGACACCAATGGGTACAACAACGGCACTTGAACTTGATGAACATGGTGAACGCGTGGATTAAAAAGAATATAGAAGCATGATCAGATCAATTTTGTACCTCACGACATCAAGACCGGACATACAATTTAGCGTATGTCTTTGTGTACGATTTCAAGCTTCCCCACGTGCTTCACATTGTCAAGTCATCAAAAGGATACTCAGGTACTTACATGGTACTCAAGAATTTGGCATTTTTCTTCCTTCTTCCTCAACTGTTACTTTGAAAACTTTTTTGGATGCTGATTTTCGGGCCAGTAGGATTGATAGGAAAAGTACTTCGGTTGCTTGTCATTTTCTTGGTGATTCTCTTGTTGGTTGGTCCTCTAGAAAACAAAACTCAGTTGCACAATCCATAGCCGAATCTGAATATGTAGCTGCTACTAGCGCTTGCTCACAAGTTCTTTGGATTGTTCAAACACTTAAGGACTATGGAGTTGATCTAGATAGTGCTCCATTGTTTTGTGATAACACTAGTGCCATTTGCATTGCTAAAAATCCCGTGCAACATTCAAGAACATAGAACAATGACATTATGTATCACTTTCTCCGTGATCATCTTGAAAAAGGAAACATTGTCCTTCACCACGTAGATACCGAACAACAAGTGGCTGATATTTTCACAAAAGCTTTGGATTTCACTCATTTTTGTTACATTCGTAGTGAAATATGGGTTATGCATCCTTATGGCTTAAATTGAGGGGGAGTTTTGAATCTTGGGAACTCTATGTGTGAATCTGAATTTAAAACAATATGATCATCATATTTCATACACATATGACTTTGTGATTCCTTTAACATACTGAATGTTCTTACTACATTACTCGTGTTATACATTCTATAGTTTTTGCCATGACTAGTAATTGGAATAATTACTTACAGTAAATTTGGTCATGATCGAACTTTCTTGCTGTTTTGAACTTGTTGTATGATCACAAGTGCTTTTAATCATAAAGAATTATTCAAGTAAGCAACTAACATGTTGAGTTTTTATGATCAAATGAAAAATTTATAAAAGATCAAGAGAATATGCATGCATCACACTTATCTTTTGAGATGGCTTATCATTGCACTTAGATATGAACTTAGAAGGAGTTGTGTATGACTAAAACCATGTCCTTAAGCTTCTGATTGTCAAATGACATAGGCTTGGCTTGGTTGGTTAGAATAAGGCAGATGCGGCATATAATCTCTTAGAAATTTCATATGATCAAAATTTTTGCTTAAAAGAAAAAATTGCATCAACAAGTGTCATGCTTTCAGGTGTTGAAATAGTTAAGTTTGTGAGATCATGACTTGCTTAAATTGAAAATTGCATTTGATCTCTAGCATGGCTTACACTCCTTTATGTATTTTATCGATGTGATAGTAAAATTTACTTGATAGTATGACTTGGATGAGCTTTGTTTTATATGTATATGTTACAATATGCTCATAACAAATTAAAATTTCTCTTTTGAACCTTGCTGAATACATTGTTAAAGGGGGGGGGGGGAATTGGTCACACATTGCACACATTCACAAGTGTTTTGGCATGATTTGGCACGATTGTTCTCGGGGGAGATTTTTTTATCTTCTCATTTTATTTCTGATTTACAAAGGGGGGGCAAATATGTATAGGGGTAGAAATTGTTTTTAAAACTTTTCATGTGAATAGGCCAAAGTCCGGATGTCAAGTGGTGTTTCCAATGCATTCATCAAGGGGGAGATTATGAGACCTATGTGTGCTGAATACATTGGCTTCGACAATAAAAGTTTTAAATACTACCAGAACACCTTTTTTTAACAAGGTCCGACTCTAGGTCCGAGCTCCTGCAAGGTCCGACGATAGGTCTGGCTTGTTTTGGGTAGCTCCTACAAGGTCCAACTTATTTTGGCTAGGTCTGACTTCTTTATCTAGGTTTGACTTATTTTCGATAGGTCCGACTTGCTGTGGCATGGTCCGAATAGCTTTGGTAAGCTCCGGCGCTAGGTCTGACTAGCTTTGGTAAGCTCAAGCGTTAGGTCTTGCTAACTTTGGTAAGCTCCGGTTCAAGGTCCGGGTAGCTTTGGCAAGGTCTGGAGCTTGATCGCAGTGGTTCTACTATTACCTTGCAAATGTTTCAAACTTGATTTACACTTATGGAAAGTTTGCTTAGTATTATTTTACTAAGTTCTTGATGCATTTTTGCTGATCACGGTGGTTAATGTTTTGCCATGGTTCGCAACATGCTTATGTGAGGCGCTCACATAAGGTGTTGTAGTTTCAGAACTAACGTGAGTCGAGTCAAGGACTTGTGCTCAGAAGTGTTGGTTGTTTATTCATGTGTAGGTGTTTCTTGATTTCAAGACATGTCTGGTGACGGGATCCATTAAACTAGTCTTATCTAGAAGATGACGTTCAACAACCAAGTTCGGGAGGAATTGTGGTTGAGTTTATCGGGAGGTCGTGCAACATGTTTGGATCAAGAACAATGCATGTGAAGGTATCATGGACATCATAGGAAGGTGTTTGCATGTCTGCATGGAGCGTATGGATGTGGCTACATGGTTCTAAGGCGTGATAAAGAGATGTGGACATAAAGAATTTGTCAGAAAGGTCCAACCGACTAGGTTATGGACTCAGGTTGCGGCTGAGTCGGGTTTGACTCAAATATGGAAAGGTTTGAGTTGGTTATGATAGAATTTCGTGCGGGTCACGAATTTGAGTTGTTTTAGGAATGTGGGATATGTTCCTAGCTGTTTGTAAGTCTTAAGATTGCTTCTATCTGCGTATGGAAGAGTCTTGAGCAGATATGGAAAGTTTCGGTTGAATCTGAGTAGGATTTGAGTCCTAGTTAGGATTGGGTTGGCCTAAGGGCTGGTTATATAAGAAAGTGAGGCCTGAGCTAGTGGTGCATGACTTTGGGGCTGTTCCTTTTGTTCTTTTATCAATAAAATTCATAGTCTAAAGGAGCTTTTATGCCTTGTTTGTCCGACTTGTTTCTGTCAAGTCTTTCTCGTCGAGTTTCTGCAGAGTACTTCCTTGCTTTGGTGGTTTTATCATAACTGGAGTTTTACAGATCCAATTGATGTGATTCTTTTTGGGTTGTCTTCAGGACTTGATTATCTATCTCTGTGAAAATTTCACAGTCATTGGATTTGTGGTTTGGATCAGAACGAGTTTCATTGCAGTATTGCAGATCTGATTTTTCTCGGGTAGAACAGATTGACCTTTGTTCAATCTTTCGATTGTAACTTGAGTTTTTCTCGATGGTTTTTCGTGATTCTTATTGTCCTGTCTTTGTGACTTGATTATCCAGAATCTATACTAGTTTTGTCATGATTGATCATGTTCAGATTAGTTGCACACTCGATTTCTTAACAGATTGATTTTCTACCTAGGTGTTTTTGTTGCTTCCACTAAAAAAATTTTAAATCTACCATTCACCCCCTCCTTTGGTAGCTTTTCACGTGCTCTTCAATCCTACACTAACAAAATTCTTATCGCTTCTAATCTAGCAACAGGAGCAAAAGTTTCATCAAGATCTAGATCTTCAACTTGTGTGAAACCTTGAGCAACCAACCTAGCCTTATTCCGAACCACAACCCCATCCTCACTTTGTTTATTTTTAAACACCCATTTAGTTCCAATTAAAATGTGACCTTGAGGCGGAGGTACAAATTTCCAACCATATTTCTTTCATAATTTTCTAACTCTTCTTTCATGGCAATAATCCAAGATTCATTAGTGAGTGCGTATGATATATCTTTGGTTTCAAAAGAATCAACAAAAGCAAAATGAGTGTGAGAGTTTGGATCGAAAAACCTGGACCGTGTGACTCGTTGCTGCAAGCGTCCAATAATCTATTGTGGATGGTGACTTTTGAAGATTCGGAGGGGAGTAGACACTTCACAAGCTCCTTGTTCTTCATGTTTATCACGGATCGAAGAACTTGTGACTTGAGGATGATCTGTACAAGCTGCAGTAGTTGTTGGTGCTTGCTGTGGTGCAAAATCAGCAGCATGATCAATGTCATTTGCTTCTAAACTTTCGGGCAGCAGCACCACTTATTCGTCTTCTTTGATGAAAATAACCCCTATGGATTTGAGACGATTTGAGACGATTTCGGGCAGCAGCACCACTTTTACCTAGCTTAGCATGCAATAAGAGACGATTTGAGACAGGACAAGCAGTTGCAATTGCATCGGTCCAAAATTTTCTAGGAGTTTGATATTCATCAAGCATAGTACTCCTAGCCATCTCAACTAAGGTTCTGTTCTTTCTCTCTACGACACTATTTTGTTGAGGTACATAGGGTGAAGAGAATTGATGATCTATTCCTTTTTCAGCACAAAGGTGATCAAAAGATTGATTTTAAAATTTAGTTCCATTATCACTTCTAAATGCATTTAAAGATCCATGGTGGTCAAGTGAAAGTCTAAGAACTAAACGTCTAAAGTGACTAAAATCTTCATTCTTAGATGCCATAATTTAAACCCAAGAGTATCTAGAATAATCATCAACAATCATAAGAATATACCATTTACCTCCAAAAAATTGAACACGTGAAGGACCTATGGTGTGAAGGTGCAAAAGTTGTCCTGGTTCAGTTGTCATGGTCATTCTGAGAGAAGCATGTGAACATGTAACCATATTAGCATGTCTACAAGAAGAGCACAAAAATTATTTGTCCCCTTTAAGCTTAGGAAGCCCACACATGTGATCAAGAGCACTAACACGCATGAGATGATCAAGGCCTACATGACCAAGTCTACGATGCCAAAAATATAAGTCCTTTGAATCATTAGCAACTAGACACCTATGCTTAGAGGATGACATATCAAAATGAGCTTTAAAATCCTTTCCATACTGAGACATGATAATAATAAGCTCGCTATTTGAATCTACAATGTTGCATCAATTTTTAGTGAAGTTAACTTCTAGATTTTCATCTAGTAATTGTGAAACAGAAAACAAGTTGTATTTTAGATTTTTTGGCAAGTGCCACATCTTTCAAAGTGTAGTGATTATTAACTCTAACCAGACCCTTAGTAATTATAGGAGCTGAAGAATTATCGGTAAAAGTAACATTTTCTACACGTGACACAAAAGAGAGAGAGGAGAACCAATCCTTGTTACCGGTCATGTGGCGTGAGCAACCTGAATCCACAATCCAAATGTTATCATTCCTCAAGCGTGTAACCTACATAGAAGTACAATACGTCAATGACTCAATACTGGGGTTAGTCAAAAGGCATTTAGGAATCCAATACTGAGTCACACGACGTCCAGCAGGAATAGCACGCAAGAGCCAGGTTTATGAGCCAAATTTGAGGATTTTTGTACCCAACTACTGACATATGAGGTGTTACATGTGTAGCACAAAAAATAGTAGGTTTGGGAGCAAACTTTCCATGTTTTTTACTCATAACAGCAGGTTGCATGTTTCTCATTTTCAATTCAGCATGAACGACAAATTTTGCATGGAAGCTATGAGATCTAGCTTGCATTCTTTTATTCTTCTGTTGTTTAGCTAGTCTATAACAAAATCTATTACAAGACCAGTTCTACCACAGTATGTTCAATAAAATTTAACTTTGTGTTCATGTCAATGAGCAAGCAACCTGTTTATTACAAACAGAATAAGACGACACCCCTGCAGATTTTCAAACCACTTCTTTATGTTTAGGAATTGTTTGAATCAAACAACTTCCTAATGACTTTACAATTTTAGGAGGATGTGCCTTAGCATGAGCATGAGAATCAAAATCTAAACCAGTGTTATCATTGCGAGACTTGGAAAAATTCAGCAGCAAGTATAGATTTTTATTCCCATTACAAAATTGTCTACCGTTCTATTCATGTCATCAAGTTTCTTAGACAAGTCTAGACAGTTTTCACATGAAGTTTTTCCTTTTATTTTTCAATTAGAACAATATTTAAATTCACGAGAACATAAAGCATTGTTCAATATAGAAATCTCATTCATATAGCATCGTGCAGTTTCTTATGAAGATCATCACGAGTAATAATACAAATCAATTGTAGAACAACAAGCATCTTTCATGTTTTTATCATTAAGTGCAGCAAACTTTTTGTTCTTTTCAATTTCAAGTTCAAGTTTATTAAGTGTGGAAGTGTGTGCACTTCTTAAAGAGGACAATTGTTCATATATAGGCTCACATGAGGAACAAGAATCATCACTAGGAATTAAAAATATTAAACGATTAATTTCAGTTTCTAGTGATTCAATTTTAACAACATTGTCCCTAAGTTTTTTGTCATTTTTCTTAACTATAACAATGGTATGAGAAATAGCATCACACATTTCTTCTCAAGTGGGACATACCTCTTTATTGTCGTTGTTGCGTTGTGCTTCCTCCATACTTGATCTTGAGTTGCCCACCATGACACACATAGGGGCCAAATTGTCTTCATCCTCATCACTTTTGGAGTCCACATCGCTCAGGTTGTTGTCTAGTAGTGTGGAGAGGATATGGTCCACCACTTGATGTTTTGTGAAAGTCTTCTTTTTATTGTTGTTGTTGTCAGAAGAGGACTTGAACTTATTTTGCTTTTCATCGTGGGTAGAAGGACCTAAAAGGTTAGGGCAATCTGTAGGAAAATGTTCAGTCTTACAACATTTAAAGCATCGTTGAGAACCATCACTTCCTCTCCTTCTAGTTCTCACATTTTGCAATGATTTTGAGAATCGAGTGGAGAGAAGTGCCAGCTCCTCTTCTGGAAATTCTTCAATTTGTTCAAGTGTTAAAGAGGACAACAAAGCAAGTGTACCACATGATTAAGATTGGCTAGAGCTAGGCATGTCACGTTTGGGAACAAATGCAAGAGACTTGTTGGGATTCTTACGTGAGATTATGTCAATTTCATAAGTTTTTAACATAGAATATAGCACATCCAAAGTAATTCAGTACAGTACATTCACAAATAGATGTAACTTTCATCTCCCGAATTGACAAATCTAATGCACTTAGTAATTGCCTAGCATTCTTCACATCTGAAAATTTAACGTTGACACTATGCAAGTTGCTGAGAATTTTGTTAAAGCGAGCAAAGAGGTCACCGATTGACTCACCGTGTTGCATCTCAAAGCACATGTATTCCTTCTTGAACATGTCTTGTCTTACCTCCTTGATAGTGTTGGATCCTTCACAATAATCACATTGATCTTTCCAAACATCGTATGCAGATCGGAGGTGTGCAACACGGTCGAAGTCGCTTTGAGTTAATCCTTGTATGATCAAGTTCTGTGCCTTGTTGTTGTTGTCCACATAACTCATGTTTGCAGCGGTAAATTGATCGTTTGACGGAATGTCGTAAGGCTTGTACACCTTCTCCCATATTGCAAAGCCTTGCGGCAGGATGAAAGCCTCCATATGTGCCTTCCAAACCTGAAAATCAATGTCAATGAACAAACAAGGTTTTGCGAAGTATTTCTCCATCATGATTAGTCAAAACACGTGCAAATCACAAATATTATAGCATCGTGGCTCTGATACCAATTGTAGGATCGAAGAGCACGTGAAAAGCTACCATAGGGGTGAATGGTGGATTTAAACTTTTTCAACGGAAGCAACAAAGACCCCTCAGCAGAAAATCAATCTGTTAAAAAATTGTATGTGCAACTGATCTAAACGTGATCAATCATGACAAAACCATTATAGATTGTTAAGAATCAAGTCATGAACACATCACACCAAGAATCACGAAAAACCATTGAGAAAAACTCAAGTTATGATCGAAGATTAAACAAGGGTCAATCGGTTCTACCTGAGAAAAACCAGATCTGCAACACTGCAAAAAACTCGTGTATATCATTAGCCAAAAATCCAATGGATGTGCAATATTCACAGATGATAGTTAGTCAAGTTGTGAAGACAACTCAAAAAGAATTACGTCAATTGGAACTGTAAAACTTGAGTTATGATAAAAACACCAAGGCAACATAGTGCTGTGCAGAAACTCGACGTGAAAAACTTGTCTGAAACAAGTCGGACGAACAAGGCCCAAAAGCTCCTTCAAACTACAAATTTTATTGATTAAAACACAAGAGGAAGAGCTCTGGTCTCCCTTTCCTATATAACCAGCCCTAAGGCAAAACCAATCTAAACTAGGACTCTAATCCTACCCAGTTTCAATAAAAACTTTCTATATTTGCTCAAGGCTCTTTCATACGCAGATGGAATGTAACACCCTCATTTTCATCCATGCATTGCATACATTCTTATACATGTTTAACATTAAGAAACAGAAAAGTGAATAAGTTTAACATGAATTAGAACCAAAACTACAGTTAAAATTTTGTGCCAGTGCGGACTATACTTGTCTGGTTTGGACAATGGGCTAGTCCATTTTGCTCTCTGTTGTCCCCCGGACACTTCTGCTTTTGCTGCAGACTAGTCTGATTTTGTTTCTGCTACATTCTGGACAAGTCCGTTCCCTTGTATGGACTTGTCCGTTCCTAGCTACTTGAACTTTTCGGAGTTGTTCGGTAGATCCCTCTTTTTTCTGGTTTTTGAAAATCTGAGAAGACCCCCGGACTTGTCTGGCCTCCAACCTGACTTGTCCATTTTGCTTTCTGATCTTTTTCATACTTGTCCGAACTCAAACTGGACTTGGCCCTTTTAGCCTCTATTCAAAATCAGACTTCTTCGGCCCCTTAGCGGACTTGTCTGTTGTGCCAACTCGGATTTAATTTTTCCTCTATGATATGTTATTGGGTATTTGCCTTAATTGGACACAAGAACGTCGTGCCCAACCCCTGTTGAGCTCATGTGGGATCCCTACACAGCCTCCACTGCCTTAAACTCGAGATCCATCAAACCCTACCACCTCCACCCCTATATAAACACCCCACCATCCCAACCTTTCACCCCTTTATCACAATTGAAGAAACCCTAAACCCTAGTTCATTAGAGCCGTCGTCATGGAGCCTCCACCGCAGGAAGAAGAAGGAGTAGAAAGGAAGGAGGAGGATCAAGCAAGCGCGATCTTCATCAACTCATCGACATCATCGTAATTCTTCGTCTCTTTCGATCTCGACGTCCAATTCTTGAATCCTCGACCCTTGAACCCTAGGATTCATGGTAATTATCTTAGTTGCATCTTTACAAAGTAAATTATGGTTCTATATGAATTTTATCTATGCTCTAATTGGAAACTCGGCGAAAACCCTAGCCAACGGACTTGTCCGGTCCCGGTGTAGACTAGTCCAGTTTTCTTTCTGTACCGGAACGAAATTGTCCGGTCCCTTTGCGGACTACTCCAGTCTTCTTGTTCTGAAAATTCCTGGAACTAATTTAACAATCTTCGGAATGACTTGGAACTTGTTCTAACATGTAATACTTAATTGTAACTAGTTAGTAATTAACGATATCAACCTAATAACATTTTTTATCACATAATTTCATTATTCATGCATGTCATGGCATATTGAGTAATATATGAGCGTGTTTCGATTGTAATGTTTGTTTTATATGTTTCTTGTGTGGAACAAAAGGTGTTGCTCTACAGGGTCCCATCGAGCACCTCCAGCACCAGAATTTCAAGGCTTTTGATCCAAATCAATCTCAGGAGAACGGAAAGTGTCCTTGAACATTTTGATCCTATTTTCAAATGTTTTGTTTGCAAAACTACATGCTTGTGTCAAATTGATGGGAAACACGAGATAGGTGTTTACTAGACTTGTTTGACCATCTTTGTTGCTTGGAATATATTGTAGAGAGTTGGGAAGTGTATTTTAGCTATTTGCTTCGCTCTAATTAATTGGGATGGGAAAACAACCAAATGGATTAACTATGAATTAATGGATCTGTGGATGATATGAATTGATGAACTTCATTAATTGGTAATATGGGACTTTGGATATCTAAGTAAGCATGGTTTGTGGATTGGCTTGGATGATATGGTGGTTTTGATTGACTTAGATCTAAGGACCGGTTCATGCGAGAATAAGCCAGGACAACAATGCCATCACAAGGCCAAGTATGAGTGCATCTTAGCCAATTAATTAGGTGTATTACCAGCATTGTTTGGATCATTTGGGGGTGCGGGAAATGGTAGTTGGTTGGGTTTGCAATAGTGGCGGGATTGCCCTGGAATCCGAACGGTACAAGAGGGGGCCCTTGGTTGGATGTGCTCGGTTGAAGGCATCACCACCGGTGAAATCTTAGTGGGTCTAAATATGCTGGTAGTCTCTTTGTAAAGGCTATTTTGTGATCTCTTGGCCACACAACTAAGGAAGTGTAATTGGCATAAGGGAGGTTTCTTGGGTCGACGGATGACGAAATCACGAACTTGTGGTTAAAGCGGTACAACCTCTGCAGAGTGTTAAAAACTATCATGATAGCCTCGCTCCCGGTTAAGAGAACCTGAATGACCTACATGATTAGAGGGAGATATGGGAATTGGGATGGTCTGGTTATGGTTATGGATTGGATGGTGATAAATGGTCTTGGTTAATGATGATGGTAAGAATATGGAATATGTATAGATAATCAATGTGGATATGAAATATTATGTTTATTGGGGTATGATGAGATAAACTTAACATATACGTTGTAAGATGCTTTTCCTATGTTTAAAATGTACTTTTCAAGAAATAGCCGTTATTTATTATCAATTCCTTGTTTTAGCTACATGTCATAAATTTCTCACACTTGCTGAATATGACATCTGCTCACCCTTGCCATTTCCCCACCAACAGTTTCTGGTGATGTTTGGGAGTACCCTGAGGATAATGCGGAGTACTAGGATGTGTGCTGCCGTCGGCTAGCTTGTGGTGTTGCTTGGAGCCACACTATCCCTATATGCTTAGTTTGCTCAGTTAAGATTATTTTTGCTGCATTAGTTCCAAACTTATTAATAATGATCATTAGAGTTTGTAATTTGAGGATTATTTGAATATTGTAATAAAAGTACCTTTCAATTAACTTGTGTTGTGGTAATTTTCTATATATCGATTGTGATGCACTCATGTATGTCTGATTAACGTCCTAGGCACACATATGTGTTCACTTGGTTCATTTTTTTTGAAACGAGTGTCCAAAATTGATATCAGAGCCACATGTTGATCGTAGGACACAACCTAGATAGAATGGGCACTTTAGAGCACTCAGGGGTCGTTTTTGTTTCTTGGTGTGCTGATTGCTATGTAATGTTGCTTGTATGCTTGTGTTCCTAGTAGAGGATTGTGGGATGCTTTAGCGCTTGCTACATTCATATAGGCTAGTATAGGTAGTTGTTTAGTTTCATATCCCTTGAGGGACGTTTTCTAAATTCTTCTATCTTTTGCTCTTTCTTCAGTTGCCGAGGAATCGCAACCAAAGGAATGCCAATGGTTAGGAGAAAGAGAACAATGGAGTGCCTCATAATAACAATGGACTTATACCTGGGACTAGCAAACTTGAGCAGCTGTTGGCTATGCTGAATCATCTGATGCAAACAGTGATGCAGACTTTGGGATAGTTGCAGGAAAACAATCAAAATCAGCCCCATATGCCGCCGCCACCACCCCCACCACCTTATAACAGATTGGGCACTACAAGAATCACATAAAGAAGTGTTGAGGAAATTATAATTGTCAGAGCCGTTGAATTTAAGTAGTCTAATGCCGTCGGTATGGTACTCCAGACGGCAAAAAAATTATAACCCTCGGTCTTTTTCTAACGGTCGGCGGACATAATGATTTCTGTCGGTACCTTTAAAAATACCAACGGTCTTACTTAAAGTCATCAGTATCTCATCCAAAACTGACTATCATACAATAGATTCGGCACACAAAAAATGTTTATCCCGAGCAAACTTTATAACCGTCAGCTCCCTATTCTCAAACCGACGGTTGTAACTTTGGAAAGAAATAAAATATATTAAGCCGTCCACCAAATTGTGAACAACCGACAACCACATCGTGAGTGGACCCATCTGTACCCATGATTTCCGTCGCCCAGTCTTTATTTCCGCGCGTCCATCGAGTCTTTTTTATTTACTCTATCTCCCTCATTCTCCGATCTCCATCTTTCCCCAAATTTTTCTCAGCCGCCGCCCACCAAAAACGCTAGCCCACCAACCGCCGCCGCCGTGGATCTCCGTCCCCACCGCATGTCAGTCCGCGCCGCCATCAACCGAGGCCGCGTGCCGCCATCGACCGAGGCCGCGCTCCGCCCTTTGGTATGCACCCCGTCGACCGAGGCCGCTTGTCGGTCCACACCGCCGTCTAACGAAGTCGCGCGCCACCCGTCGGTCTGCACTCCCGTCGATCGAGACCGTGCATCGCCCGTCGACCGATACACGCGTGCGGCCTCCCCATCATCCACCGTCTGTCGGCACTCCTCCCTCTGAGGTTTGCTCCGTCCCTGCAGCGCCTCTCCGTCGTCCACACGCCATCTCCGTCGTTCGCGCGCCACCTCGCCATCGTTCGTGCGCTCGGTGGCACTTCTCCCGTCATTCGCGTGCCCGGTGACACCTCGGATCCAGCAACATCTGCAGAGCTCCGTCGACCGATGCCTCCATGGTGGACTTCGGTGACTCCCCGTCGTGACCCAGAACAGCTGCGCTTCCACGGCAGATTCTGACGAACAGCTGCGCCTCCACGGCGCCGATGCCTCGGCAGCAGAGTCACCTGAATGTATTTTTTTGTTGTGTCAAAACCATAAAGTAATCGGTGTGTGTCAGAGACCAACGGTCCTAACGTTTAAAGGTGTCGGGGATTGGAGGCCGACGGGCATAACTCCTTTACGCAGTAAAGATATCGGGACATTGCGCCCGATAGTTTTAATTCATAAAGCCGTCGGGACCGACGAACATAGAGTGCTAAGAACGTCAAACATAAGTCGACGGCTATAGTCGTCGGTTGGCCGACATTTATAGTATAAAATTGTCGGGTACTGTAGCTTACTGACAGTTATATAACCGACATTTCTTTGATCGATTCTTGTAGTGGGGAGAGTTGATGAGGACTAGGCCACCTGCTTTTGCCCAAGCCAGAGATCCTATGGAAGCTGATGATTGGCTGAAATTTGTAGAGAAGAAGCTTGCTATTGTGCAATGCAGTGACCGGGAGAAGGTTTTTTTGCTTTCCATCAGCTAGTTGGAGCAGCTGCGGATTGGTGGGACTCGTTATGCAATGCCCATGCTAATCAAGAGAGGATCACTTCAGCTGAATTCAAGGAGAGATTCTGTTCTCACATTGTCGCGTAGTGAGTTATGATTTTGAAGAGGCAAGAATTTGTGAACTTAAGGCAAGGAAGGTCGAGTGTGAGTGAGTACCTCAATAAATTCACTCAACTCTCAAGGTATGATCCGGAAGATGTTAATCAGGACAGCTGCAAAAAATATTTGTTCACGAAGGGCTTAAACATTGAGATTCAAGTCCAATTGCTCAATTGTGACTAAGCAAATTTCCAGATTCTGGTGAACAAAGCAGTTTTGGTTCAAAACAGGATTCGTGAGATGGAAAAAGACAATAAGAGAAGGGCGCCATGTTCGCCCCTGCCTTGCACCACCAAATGCACCATACTACAACCCTTCCGCTCCTGCATATCGCGCTGCTATTCCACCGCTTCCAGCTCAGCCCATGCAGCAACGCCCCGCTATGCAAGCTCCTCACCCTCCAATGCCTCATGCGCCCCGCGCCAATTATCCTGCTAATGCCCAAAACCATGCTCGCCCTAACAATTCTGGTGCAGCAAGGTCATGCTATACTTCTGGTGAGGTAGGACACATTGCATCTCAATGTCGTAAGTAAGGCCTTGGTCAAGGGAATAATGCTCGAAGATAGAATCCATGACCAAATGGAGGAGCAGCACAAGGTAATAGTGGACTGCTGAATTTTGTTCCTGACAAGGTTAAACGTGTCTCTATAGAGAAAGCCCAACAAGCGGATAACGTGTTGATTGGTATGTTTCTCGCAAAATACAACCCGAAGATTATGTTATTTGATGTTGGAGTATATGTAGGATCTAAGAACACGTGAAAAGCTACCGAGGGGGGGGAGTGAATGGTAGATTAATACTTTTTCAGTAGAAGGAATGAAAACCCCTCAGTAGAAAAATGATCTGTTATAGAAGTTGTGTGTGAGACTAATCTAAACATGTTTCAACGTGACAAAAGTATCAGATATCAAAGAGAATCAAGTCACGAAGACAACACAATAAGGATCACTCCAATCCATCGAGATAAACTCAAGTTATGATCGAAAGATCGAACAAAGGTCAATCTTTCTTACCTGAGAAAAACAGTTCTGGAACACTGCAAAGAAACTCGTGTAGATCAGAAACAACAAATCCAATGAATGTGAAATTCTCACAGATGATATAAAATCAGGACATAAACACAACCCAAAAAGAACCACGTCAATTTGATCTGTAAAACTCGAGTTATGATAAAACCACCAAAACAAGGTAGTGCTGTGCAGAAACTCGACGAGAAAAACTTGTCTGGAACAAGTCGGACAAGCAAGGCACAAAAGTTCCTTTCAACTACGATTTTGATTCAATAGAACACAATAGGAACAGCCCAAAAGTCATCTCACATGAGCTCTGTCCTCCCTTTCTTATATAACCAGCCCTTAGGCCAACCCAATCTCAACTAAGACTCTAATCCTACTCAAATCACGAATTAAAACTTTCCATAACTGCTTAGGAATCTTCTAAACACAGATAGAAGCAATCTTAAGACTTTCAAACACATTAGGAATGTATCCCACATTTCTAACACAACTCAAATTCGTTAACTACACGAAATCCTATCATAACCAACTCAAAACTTTCCATATTTGAGTCAAACACGACTTAGCCGCAGCCTGAGTCCATAACCTAGTCGGTTGGACCTTTCCGACCAATTCTTTACGTCCATATCTCTTCATCACGCCTCAGAACCATGTAGCCACGTCCATGCACTCCTTGCACGCGTGCAAACATCTTCCAACGACGTCCACAATACCTTCATATGCATTGTTCTTGATTCAAACATGATGCGCAACCTCCCGATCAACTCAACCACAATTCTTCCCGAACTTGGTTGTTGAACCTCATCTTCAATGGATCCTGTCACCAGACATGTCTTGAACTCAAGCAACACCTGCACGTGAATAAATAACCAAAACTTTCGAGCACAAGTCCTCTACTTGACTCTTGTTACTTCCTAAACCACAACATCTTACGTGAGCACCTCACATAAGCATGTTGCAAACCATAGAAAAAATGATATCAACCATAACCTCCAAAACACACCAAAAACTTAGTAAAAGAATTATAAGCAAACTTTCCAAACAATGTAAAGCAAGTTCGAAACATTTCACAGCAAAAGCAGGAACCTTGCGATCAAGCTCAAAATCTTGCCAAAGCTAATCGGAGCTTGAGCTGGAGCTTACCAAAGCTAGTAGAATCTAGCGCGGTAGCTTACCAAAGCTAGTAAACCCTAGCAATGGAGCTTACCAAAGCTAGTACAACCTAGCGCCGGAGCTTGCCAATGCTAGTCGAAACTAGTCAACCAAAAAGTCGGAGCTAGAAAAACATGTTAGGGCTAACCAACATAAGTCGGACCTATCAAAACATATCAGAGCTTAACAAAGACATGCCAGAGCTATCAAAGACATGCCGGAGCTAAAGGAAAAGCTCACCAGAGCTACCCAAAAAATGTTAAACCTTGACAAAAACAAGTCGGACCTATTGTCAGACCTTGCAGAAGCTCGGAGCTAGAGTCAGACCTTGATAGAAAGGGTGTTTCGGCAGAATTTTAGAACTTATATTATCAAAGCCAATGTATTCAGTACAAGCCAATGTATTCAGCACACATAGGTCCCACAATCTCCCCCTCGATGAATGCATTGGCAACACCACTTAAAAACTTGAACATTTGGCTTATCCACATGAAAAGTTTTGAAAACAATTTCTTCCCCTTTTTGAAAATCAAATAAAATAGAAATAAATTTTTCCCTCCCTATACATACTTCTCCCCCTGAGAAGAATCGTGCTAAAACACTTGTGAATATGTGCAAGGTGTGATCAATTTCTCCCCCTTTGACAATGTATTCAGCAAGGTACAAAAAAGAAATTTTAATTGTTATGAGCATATTATAACATATACATATATAACAAAGCTCATCCAAGTCATACCATCAAGTAACTTACACTATCACATCAATGAAATACATAAAGTAGTATAAGCCATGCTAGAGATCAAGTGTAATTTTCAATTTAAGCAAGTCAAGATCTCACAAACTTAACTATTTCCATACCTGAAAGCATGACACTTGTTGCTGCAATTTTTTCTTTAAAGCACAAATATTTAACATATGACATTTGCAAGAGATTATATGCCGCATATGCCTTATTCTAACCAACCAAGCCAAGCTTATGTCATTTGACAATCAGAAGCTTAAGGACATGATTTTATTCATACACAACTTCTTCCAAGTTCATATCTAAGTGCAATGATAAGTCATCTCAAAAGAAGAAGTGTGATGCATGCATATTCTCTTGATCTTTTCTCAATTTATATTTGTTCATAAAACTCAACATGTGAGTTGATTACTTGATTAATTCTTTATGATTAAAAGCACTTGTGAGCATGCAACAGGTTCAAAACAGCAAGAAAGTTCGATCGTGACCCGATTTAGTGTAAGTAATTATTCCAATTACTAGTCATGGCAAAAACTACAAAATGTATAACATGAGTAATGTAGTAAGAACTTTCAGCATGTAAAACGAATCACAAAGTCATATATGTATGAAATACTATGCTCATATATTTTAAGTTCAGATTCACACATAGACTTCCCAAGTTTCAAAACTCCCTCTCGATTTAATCCATGAAGATGCATAACCCCTATTTCACTATGAATGTAACAAAAAAGAGTGAAATCCAAAGGTTTTGTGAAAATGTCAGCCAATTGTTTTTCGGTATCTACATGGTGAAGCACAATGTTTCATTTTTCAACATTATCACAGAGAAAGTGATACCTAATATCAATGTGTTTAGTTCTAGAATGTTGCACGGGATTTTTAGCAATGCAAAATGAACTAGCATTATCAAAAAACAGTGGAACACTATCTAGATCAACTCCATTGTCCTTAAGTGTTTGAACAATCCAAAGAATTTGTTAGCAAGCACTAGCAGTAGCTACATATTTAGATTCGTCTGTGGATTGTGCGATTGAGTTTTGTTTTCTAGAGGACCAAGCAACAAGTGAATTACCAAGAAAATGACAAGCATCAGAAGTACTTTTTCCTATCAATCCTACAACCCCCAAAATCAGCATCCGAAAAAGCTTTCAATGTAACAATTGAGGAAGAAGGAAGAAAAATGCCAAATTCTTGAGTTCCATGTAAGTACCTGAGAATTCTTTTGATGGCTTGACGCTGTGAAGCACGTGGGGAAGCTTGAAACTGTGCACAAAGACATACACTGAATTGTATGTCCGGTCTTGATGCCGTGAGGTACAAAAGTGATCTGATCATGCTTGTATATTCTTTTTGATCCACGGGTTCACCATCTTCATCAAGTTCAAGTGTTGATGTTGTTCCCATTGGTGTCCGAAGAAGCTTTCTTTTTTCCATGTTGAAGCGCTTGAGAAGGTCCATTGTATACTTCGTTAGATGCACAAAGGTACCTTCCTCGGTTTGCTTGATTTGCAGCCTCAAAAAGTAAGTGAGTTCACCCATCATACTCATTTCAAATTTTGAACTCATCATTGCTGAAAACATGGACACAAGATCATGAGAAGCACAACCAAAGATAATATCATCCACATACACTTGAAAGAATAATGAGTCATTGCCATGCTTAAGCACAAAAAGAGTTTTATCAACCTTGCCCATGGTAAACCCCTTTTCAAGTAAGAATGTTTTTAACCTATCATACCATGCTCTAGGAGCTTGTTTTAGACCATACAGGGCTTTAGTAAGTTTGAAAACATGATTAAAAAAATTTGGATTTTCAAAACCAGGTTGTTGCTTAACATAGACCTCCTCATCTATGTAGCCATTAAGAAAATAACTTTTTACATCCATTTGATATAACTTGAAACCTTTAGATGCAGCAAAAGCTAAAAAATTCTTGTGGCTTCTAATCTAGCAACAGGAGCAAAAGTTTCATCAAAATCTAGACCTTCAATTTGTGTGAAAACTTGAGCAACCAATCTATCCTTATTCCTAATCACAACCCCATCCTCACTATGTTTTTTTAAACACCCATTTAGTTCCAATTAAAGTGTTATCTTGAGGTGGAGGTACAAGTTTCCAAACATTATTTCTTTCAAAATTTTCTAACTCTTCTTGCATGGCCATAATCCAAGATTCATTAGTGAGTGCGTGTGATATATCTTTGGGTTCAAAAGAAGCAACAAAAGCAGAATGAGCATGAGAATTGGGGTCGAAAAACCTGGATCTTGTAACTCATTCATGCAAGCTTCCAATTATCTGTTCTGGGGGATGATTCTTGTAAATCCGTAGTGGAACAGATGTCTCACAAGCTTCTTCTTCATCAGGTTGATCGCTGATTGATGAGCTTGTGGCTTGTGGATGATCAGGACCAGCAGAGATGGTGGTCGTAGCTTGTTCAAAATTCGGAGCTGGACACATGTCAGCTTCAGAACTATCACGCAATATCACCGACTCTTCTTCTTATTCGAAAATACCCTTCCCCTGAGGATATGGATCCGGGCCTGCAATGTTTGAGCTAGTATCTGGGCTACCTTCATCAAAAGACACCTCACAAGTCTCCACAATTTTGTTAGTGTCAAGTAAAAGCACACAGTAGCCTCTAGTATGAGATGGATAACCAAGAAACATGCCATCAATGGATCTAGGTTCAAATTTATCAATATTACCATGTTTCTTAACAAAGAATTTGCAACCAAAAACCCGAAAGTGTGTAACACTAGTCCTATGTCCAAACCGGAGCTCATATGGTGTTTTACCAAGCTTAGCGCGGAAGAAACCACGATTTGAGACATAACAAGCAGCTGCAATTGCATCAACCCAATGGTTCCTAGGAGTTTGATATTCATGAAGCATAGTCCTAGCCATTTCAACTAAGGTTCTATTCTTTCTTTCTACAACATCGTTTTGTTGAGGTACATATGGTGAAGAAAATTGATCATCTATTCCATTTTCAGCACAAAAGTGATCAAAAGATTGATTTTTAAATTTGGTTCCGTTATCACTTCCAATTGCTTTTAAAGATTCTGGGTGATCAATTGATAATCTAAGAAATAAAGTTCTAAAGTGACAAAAAGCTTCATTCTTAGATGCCATAAAGTAAACCCAAGAGTATCTAGAATAATCATCGACAATCACAAGAACATACCATTTACTTCCGAAGGATTGAACATGTGAAGGTCCTACGGTGTCAAGGTGCAAAAGTTGACCCAGTTTAGTTGTCATGATCATTGTGAGAGGAGTATGTGAACCTTCACTATATTAGCATGTCTACAAGAAGAGCACACAATTTCTTTGTACCCTTTAAGCTTAGGCAGCCCACGTATGTGATCAAGAGCACCAACACACGTTAGATGATCAAAGCCTACGCGACCAATTCTACAATGCCAAAGTTATAAGTCCTTTGAATCATTAGCAACTAGACACCTATGCTTAGAGGAAGACATATCAAAATCAGCTTTAAAAAATCTTCCAAACCATGACATGTTAAAAATAAGGTCACTGTTTGAATTTACAACTTTGCGGCGATTTTTAGTGAAAATAATTTCCAGATTTTCATCAAGCAGTTGTGAAACAGAAAGCAAATTGTATTTCAAATTTTTAACAAGTGCCACATCCTTCAAAGTATAGTGATCATCTACTCTAACTGAACCCTTACCAATTATAGGAGTTGAAGAATTATCGGCAAAAGTAACATTCTCTACACGTAACACAAAAGAGAGGGAGGAGAACCATTCTTTGTTACCAGTCGTGTGGCGTGAGTAACCTGAATCCACAATCCAAATGTCCTCCTTCCTCAAGCGTGTAACCTACATAGAAGCACAATACGTCAATGACACAATACTGGGGTTAGTCAAAAGGCATTTAGGAATCCAATATTGAGTCACACGACCTAGAGCAGGAAAAACACACGAAAGCTGGGACAAAACAACAGGTTTATGAGCCAAAGCTTGAGGATTTTTGTACCCAACTACTGTCCTACAAGATGTTACATGTGTAGCACGAAAAACAGTAGGTTTGGGAGCAAACTTTGCTTGTTTTCGACTCATTACAGCAGATTGCATTTTCCAATCATTCGGTTTACCAAGTGCAGTAAATTTTGCATGAAAGTTATGAGATTTAGCAATTATTTTTTCCTTTTTCTGTTGTTTATCTAGTCTATAACAAAAAAATCTATGACATGACCATCTCTACCAAAGTAGGTACAATGAAATTTAACTTTGTGTTCATGTCTAGATGAGCAAGCAACATTTTTATTTGAAACCGAACATGACAACACTCCTGCAGATTTAAAAACCACCTCTTTTGTTTTAGAAACTGTTTTAATCAAACCACTTCCGAATGACTTTACAATTTTAGGTGGATGTGCCTTAGCATGAGCATGAGAATCAAAACCTAAACCAGTTTTATTATTGCAAGACTTGGAAAAATTCAGCAGCAAGTTTAGGTTCCTATTCCCATTACAAAACAGATCTAATGTCCTATGCATGTCATCAAGTTTATTGGACAGATCAAGGCAATTTTCACATAAAATTTTTCTTTTTAATTTGCAATTGGAACAATATTTAACTTCATGAGAACGTAGAGCATTGTACAATATAGAAATATCATTCATAGCATCTTGTAGTTTCTTATCAAGATCATCACAAGTAGAACAATGCAACTCAATTGTAGAACAGCTAGCATCTTTCAAGTTTTTAACATTAAGTGTGCAACAAGCTCTCTGTTCTTTTCAATTTCTAACTCAAGTTTATCAAGTGTGGAGGTATGTGCACTTCATAGGGAGGACAGTTGTTCATATGTTAAGTTGCATGAGGATCAAGAATCATCACTAGGAATCATGGATTTCAAACGATTAATTTCAGATTCTAGTGACTCAATTTTAACAGCATTGTCCCTAAGCTTTTTGTCCTTTCTCTTAACAATAACAGTGGCACGAGAAATAGCATCACACATTTCTTCGCAAGTAGGACATACCTCTTCATTGTCGTTGTTGTGTTCAGCCTCCTCCATACATGATCTTGACTTGCCCACCATGAAACACAAGTTTGCCAAATCATCTTCATCTTCATCACTTCCAATGTCCACATCGCTCGATCCAAGTTCCTGGAGTGCGGAGATAAAACTGCTCACCAATTGACGTCTTGTAAAACCCTTCTTTTTCTTCGTATCTTTTGCAGGGGAGTGCTTCGTCCTTGTTTGCTTTTCATCCCAGGAAGTAGGACCTGAAAGGTTAGGCAATCTGAACGAAAATATCCTGTCTTACCACATTCGAAACATCGTTGTGGTCCGGAGCTTCCTCACCTTCTAGTTTTCACATTTTGAAATGCTTTTTAGAACCTAGTAGAGAGAAGTACCAGCTCCTCCACTGGAAACTCCTCAATCTGTTCAAGGGTTAGAGAGGACAACAAAGGAAGTGTACCACAAGGTGAAGATTGGCCAGAGCTAGGCATATCACATTATGTCAATTTCATGAGTTTTTAACTTGGAACATAGCGCATCTAAAGTAAGTGTACTCGTGGCAGTAGATTCATGAATAGATGTGACTTTCATCTCCCAAATTGACATATCTAATGCACTTAACAATTGCCTAGCATTTTCAGCATCTAAAAATTAACATTGACACTACGCAAGTTGCTGATAATTTTATTAAAGCGAGCAAAAAGGTCATCAATAGACTCACAGAGTTGCATCCCAAAGCGCATTTATTATTTCTTGAACATGTCTTGCCTTACCTCTTTGATTGTGTTGGATCCTTCGTGGTATTCACAAAGTGCTTTCCACACATCGTATGCAGATCGGAGGTGTGCAACACGGTCAAAGTCACTTTGAGTTAATCCTTGTATGATCAAGTTCCGAGCCTTGTTGTTGTTATTGACAACTCTCAGATTTGTAGCTGTAACTTGATCGTTTGATGGCATTTCGTAAGGCTTGTATACCTTCTCCCATATTGTGAAGCCTTGAGCTTGGATGAAGTCTTCCATACATGCCTTCCAAACCTGAAAATCAATGCCACTAAATACACAGGGTTCTGCGGAGTATTTGTCCATGTCGATTACTCAAAACAAGTGCAAATCACAAAGATTAGAGCACCGTGGCTCTGATACGAATTGTAAGATCGAAGAACACATGAAAAGCTACCAGAGGGGGGTGAATGGTAGATTAAAACTTTTTCAGCGGAAGCAATGAAAATCCCTCGGCACAAAAATGATCTGTTAAAGAAATCGTGTGTGAGACTAATCTAAACATGTTTCAACGTGACAAAAGTAATAGATATCAGGCAGAATCAAGTCACAAAGACGACACAACAAGGATCACTCAAATCCGTTGAGAGAAACTCATGTTACGGTCGGAAGATCAAACAAAGCTCAATCTCTCCTACCCGAGAAAAACAGTTATAGAACACCACAAAGAAACTCGTGTGGATCAGAAACCACAAATCCAATGACCGTGAAATTTTTACAGATGATAGAAAATCAAGTTGTGAAGACAGCCCAAAAAGAATAATGTCAATTGGGTATGTAAAACTCGAGTTATGATAAAACCTCTGAAACAAGGTAGTGCTGTGCAGAAACTCAACAAAAAAAACTTCTCTGGAACAAGTCGGGCGAGCAAGGCACAAAAGTTCCTTTCAACTACGAATTTGATTCAATAGAACAAAAGAGGAACATCCCAAAAGTCGTCTCACACGAGCTCTGGCCTCCCTTTGTTATATAATCAGCCCTTAGGCCAATCCAATCAAAACTTTCCATAACTGCTTAGGACTCTTCTATACATAGATAGAAGCAATCTTAAGACTTTCAAACACCTTAGGAACGTATCCCCAATTCCTAAAACAACTCAAATTCGTGACCCACACGAAATCCTATCATAACCAACTCAAAACTTTCCATATTTGAGTCAAACACGACTCAGCCGCAGTCTGAGTCCATAACCTAGTCGATTGGACCTTTTCGACCAATTCTTTACGTCCACATCTCTTCATCACGCGTCGGAACCATGTAGCCACGTCCATGAACTCCTTGCATACGTGCAAACATCTTCCAACGACGTCCACAATACCTTCATAAGCATTGTTATTGACTCAAACATGATGCACAACCTCCCGATCAACTCAACCACAATTCCTCCCAAACATGGTTGTCGAACCTCATCTTCTCTCTAAGACTAGTTCAATGGATCCCGTCACCAGCCATGTCTTGAAATCATGCAACACCTGCACATGAATAAACAACCAATACTTCCGAGCACAAGTTCTCGACTTGACTCTCGTTAGTTCCAAAACCACAACATCTTACGTGAGAACCTCAAATAAGCATGTTGCAAACCATAGGAAAATGATATCAACCATAACCACAAAACACACCAAAAACTTAGTAAAAGAATACTAAGCAAACTTTCCAAACAAGGTAAAGCAAGTTCGAAATATTTCACAGTAAAAGCAGGAACCTTGGGATCAAGCTTCGAATCTTGCCAAAGCTAACCGGAGCTTGAGCCAGGGCTTATCAAATCTAGTAGAACCTAGTGCTGGATCTTACCAAAGCTAGTACAACCTAGCAACGGAGCTTACCAAACCAAGTACAACCTAGCGCTGGAGCTTGCCAGAGCTAGTTGGAACTAGTCAATCCAAAAGCCAGAGCTAGAAAAACATGTTGGAACTAACCAACATAAGTCAGACCTATCAAAACATATCGGAGCTTAACAAAGACATGCCGGAGCTATCAAAGACAGGCCAGAGCTGAAGACAAAGCTCACCAGAGCTACCCAAAAACATGTTGGACTTTGACAAAACAAGTCGGACCTATTGTCATATCTTGCAGAAGCTCGGAGCTAGAGTCGGACCTTGCTAAAAAGGGTGTTTTGGCAGAATTTTAGAAGCCCCACAGTATACCTTGTTGGTTAAATCTTCTGGAGGGGAGATGAGGACGAATATAGTATGTCCAAAAGTAAATTGCCAACCTCACTGATATAGTTTCACAAGGATTGGACATAATACTTGGTATGGACTGGTTACGGAAGCATAATGGGATAATTCAATGTGCCACAAAGACGGTGAAGTTGACAAATGAGGAAGGAGTCAGCATAGAATTTGAAGCATCTCAACAAGCACCAAATCAAGTAGAGCTGAATCAAATGGAAGGTGCCGCAATTCAGGAAATTCCGATGGTGTGCGAATTTTCGGATGTGTTTTCGGATGAGTTGCCAGGTATGCGACCTGATCGTGACATCGAGTTAATTATTGATTTTATACCTGGAACTGCACCTATAGCTAAGAGGCCATATAGGATGCCTCCTATGGTCTTAGCGGAGCTCAAGAAGCAAATTCAGGAGCAGCTAGAGAAGGATTTCATTCGCCCAAGCTCTTCACCTTCGAGAGCACTAGAGCTTTTCGTGGACAAGAAGGATGGATCCCAAAGGATGTGTGTGGATTACTGAGCTCTCAACGAGGTGAAGATCAAGAACAAGTACACATTGCCCCGTATAGAGGATTTTTAGTTGATCCAATGAAGGGTGCTTGTGTTTTCTCCAAGATCAACATGAGGTCAGGTTATTTTAAAATGAAGATTAGACCGTCGGATATACCCAAGACAGCTTTTCAGAAACGGTATGGATCCTATGAGTACACCGTTATGTATTTTGGTTTGACGAATGCACCTGCATACTTCATGTATCTCATGAATAAGGTTTTCATGGAATACTTGGATAAATTTGTTGTGGTGTTAATTAATGACATTATGATCTACTCAAGAAGCGAGGAAGAGCATGAGGAGTATTTGAGGCTCACATTGCTGAAATTGAGGGCGCACCAATTATATCCCAGCAAGTGCCAGTTTTTGTTAAGGGTGGTGTCATTTTTGGGACATATCATCTCTGGAGGAGGAGTGTCATTTGACCCAGGTAAAGTGAGAGATGTGCTAAAATGAGAACCACCACAAAATGTGAAGGAAATCTGGAGTTTTCTTGGAATGGCTGGATATTACCGTCGGTTCATCAAGGACTTTTCCAAGATATTGAATCCCATGACATAATTGGTAATGAAAGGAAAAGCATTCCAATGGACTCAAGCTTGGTAGGACAGTTTTGAGGAGCTGAAGAAGAGGTTAACAATAGTACTTGTGTTGTTTTGCCATATGTTAGCCAAAGTTTTGATATCTATTGCGATGCATCAATGCAAGGACTTGGATGTGTGCTCATGCAAGAAGGACAAGAGGTAGCTTATGCATCAAGGCAATTGAAGAAACATGAGCATAATTATCCCACGCATGATCTTGAACTTGCAGTCGTAGTGCATGCCTTGAAGATATGGAGGCACTACATTCTTTGTCATAGGTGTGAGATTTACACGGATCACAAGAGTCTCAAGTACATTTTCCCACAAACGGACTTGAATTTGATGCAAAGAAGATGGTTGGAGCTCATCAAGGATTATGATGTAGGAATTAATTATCACCCGGTGAAGGCTAATGTAGTGGTCGATGCTTTGAGTCAGAAAGGAGTAAGCCACCAACTCACGCTTTTGGAATTGCCATCCGAGCTATGCAAGGAGTTTGAACAGTTGAATCTTGGATTTGTGAATGAGATGGGAAAAATGGAGTTAAATACGACCTTGGAACAAGAAATCCGAGAAGGTCAAACAAAGGATGAGGAAATCCGAGAAATCAAGGAAAGGACCCAAGAAGGGAGAGAAATCAGATTTGATGAGGATGACCATGGTACTCTATGGCTTGGAAAAATAATTGTTGTGCCTAATGTAAAGCATATTCAGGAAACGAGATTAAAGGAGGCACATGACTTACCTTACTCAATCCATCTCGGCTGTACAAAGATGTACAAGGACTTGAAGTCATGTTATTGGTGGGCCAACATGAAAAAGGACATAGCTGAGCATGTAGCTTTGTGTGATGTGTGCCAACGAGTCAAAGCTGAACATCAAAGGCCAGCTGGATTATGGCAGCCATTAAAGATTCTGGAATGTAGGTGGGAAGAAATTGGTATGGACTTCATAGTTGGATTACCGTGAACCCATTCCGAGTATGACTCAATATGGGTTATTGTTGACCGGTTGATGAAATCATCTCATTCCCGTCAGAACAACCTATACCACCGCAAAGCTGGCAAAATTGTATTTGCAGCATATTGTTTGCCGTGATGGAGTTCCAAAGAAAATAGTCGTGGACCAAGGTTCTAAATTCACCTCTAGGTTCTGGTAGAAACTGCATGAAGCTATGGGTACAAGGTTAAATTTTAGCTCAGCATATCATCCCAAACCAATGGACAAACCGAGAGGACCAACCAAATATTAGAAGACATGTTGAGAGCTTGCACTTTGAAGCATGGACTCAGCTAGGACAAAAGTTTGTCGTATGCTAAATTTTCCTACAATAGCAATTATCAAGCAAGTTTGAAGATGTCTCCATATGAAGAACTGTATGGAAGAAAGTGTAGGACACCCTTGTTTTGGAAAGAGACAGGAGAGAACCATGTATTTTGGCCTGATGTGTTGTTGGAAGCCGAAAAGCAAGTTCAGACAATTCAAGAGAATTTGAGGGCTGCTCAATCAAGACAAAAAGGCTATGCGGATAATAGGCGATAAAACTTAGCCTTCAAAGTGGGGGACTTCGTATACCTCAAAGTGTCACCTATGCGAGGTCATAAGAGATTTAATGTCAGAGGCAAGATGGCACCTCGCTATATTGGGCCATTCAAGATTTTGGGAAAACATAGAGAAGTGGCATATAAGTTGGAGATGCCAGCACACCTAGCTGATGTTCATGATGTGTTTCTTGTTTCTCAGCTCAATAAGTGCTTAAGGGTACCATAAGAACAAGTGCCATTGGATGGTTTGGAATTAGAGGCAGATTTGACTTATACCCAGCAACCGGTCAAAATTTTGGAAACCAGGAGAGTCACAAGAAACAAGGTGATTCGATAGTGCAAAGTACAATTGAAGCATCATGCAGAATCGGAAGCAACTTGGGAGCTGGAAGAAGACCTCGAGAGAGCATTTCCCTATCTCTTTCCTTCTACGTCGAATCTCGAGGGAGAGATTCATTATAAGGGGGTAGGTTTGTAACACCCTCATTTTCATCCACCATGCATTGTATGCATTCTAATACATGTTTAACATTAAGAAACACAAAAAGGAATAAGTTTAAAATGAATTAGAACCAAAACTGCAGTTAAAATTCTGTGTTAGTGCAGACTTGTCTAGTTTGGACCCTGGACTAGTCAGTTTTGCTCTATGTTGTCCCCCGGACTATTCCGCTTTTGCTGCGGACTAGTCTGATTTATGTTCTGTTGCAATTCGGACTAGTCCATTCCCTTGTACGGACTTGTCTGTTCCTAGCTACTGGAACTTTTCAGAGTTGTCCGATAGATCCCTCTTTTGGTTTAGTTTTTGAAAATCGGAGAAGACCCTCAGACTTGTCTGGCCTCCCACCGGACAAGTCCGTTTTGCTTTCTCATCATTTTTGGACTTGTCTGGACACCAACCGGACTTGGCCGTTTTAGCCTCTGTTCAAAATCGGACTTGTCCGGCCCCCTAGCGAACTTGTCCTGTGTGCCGACTCGAATTCAAGTTTTCCTCCACGATATGTTATTGGGTATTTGCCTTAATTGGGCCCAAGAACTTTGTGCCCAACTCCTATGGAGCCCATGTGAGACCCCTATACAACCTCCACTGCCTTAAACTCGAGATCCATCAAACCCTACCACCTCCACCCCTATATAAACACCCTACCACCCCAACCTTTCACCCCTTTGTCACAACTGAAGAAACCCCAAATGCTAGTTCGTGAGAGTCATCATCAAGGGGCCTCCACCATAGGGAGAAGAAGGAGAAGTAAGGAAGAAGGAGGATCAAGCAAGCGCAATCTTCATCAATTCATTGATATCATCGTGAATTCTTCGTCTCTTTCGATCTCGATGTCCAATTCTTGAACCATCGACCCTTGAACGAACTCTAGGATTCATGGTAATTACCTTAGATGCATCTTTTCTAAGTAAATTATGGTTCTATATTAATTTTAACTATGCTCTAATTGGAAACTCGCCAAAAACCCTAGCCAACTGACTTGTCCGGTCCTAGTGCATATTAGTCCGATTTTCATTTTGTACCGGAATGGACTTGTCCGGACCCTGTGTGGACTAGTCCGGTCTTTCTGTTTTGAATATTTCTGGAACTTCTTTAACAATCTTCGAAATGACTTGTAACTTGTTCTAACATGTAATACATAATTGTAACTAGTTAGTAAGCAGGGATATCAACCTAATAACATGTTTTACCACATAATTGCATTATTCATGCATGTCGTGGCATATTGAGTGATTTATGAGTGTTTATTGATTGTAATGTTTGTTTTGTATGTTTATTGCGCCGAATAGAAGGTGTTGCTCTAGAGGGTGCTATCGAGGACCTCCAGCACCACAAGTTCGAAGATTTTGATCCAAATCAATCTCAGAAGCAAGGCAAGTGTCCTTGAACATTTTGATCCTATTTTCAAATGTTTTGTTTGCAAAACTGCATACTTGTGTCAAATTGATGGGAAACCCAAGATAGGTGTTTGCTAGACTTGTTTGACCATACTTGTCGCTTGGAATATATTGTAGAGGTCAGGAAGGGTATTTTTCCTTTTTCTTCGCTCTAATTAATTGTGATGGGAAAATAACCAAATGGCTTAACTATGAATTAATTAATCTATGGATGATATGAATTGATGAACATGATTTTTTTGTAATATGGGACTTAGCAGATCTAAGCAAGCATGGTTGGTGGATTGGGTTGAATGATATTGTTGTTTTACTTGATTTAGATCTAAGGACCGATTCATGCGATGATAAGCCAGGACAATAGTGCCACCACAAGGCCAAGTATGGGTGCGGCTTAGCCAATTAATTAGCTGTATTGCTAGCATTGTTCGGATCATTTGGGGGAGCATGGAAAGGGAGTTAGTTTGGTTTGCAATTCTGGCGGGACTTCCCTGGGACCCAAACAGCACAAGAGGGGGCCCTTGGTTGGATGTGCTTAGTTGGAGGCATCACCACTGGTGAAAACTCAATGGGTCTGAATATGTTGGTAGTCCCTTTGTAAAGGCTATTTTGTGATCTCTTGGCCATACACGTAAGGAAGTGTAATTGGTCTAAGGGAGGTTTCTTTAGTCGCCGACGGGTGACGAAATCACGAACTTGTGGGTAAAGCGGTACAAGCTCTGCGGAGTGTCAAAAACTATCATGATAGTCATGCTCCCAGTTAAGAGCATGTGGACGACCTACATGATTAGAGGGAAATATGGGAATTGGGATGGTTTGGTTATGGTTATGGATTGGATGGTGATAAATGATCATGGTTAATGATGATGGTAAGAATATGGAATATGAATGGATAATCAATGATGGATATGAAATATTATGTTTATTTGGGGTATGATGGGATAAACTTCACATAGAAATTGTAAGATGCTTTTCATATGTTTTATATGTACTTTTTAGCAAATATCCATTATTTATTATCAATTCCTTGTTTTAGCTACATGTCATAAATTTCCCACACTTGCTGAGTACGACATGCGCTCACCCTTCCTATTCCCCCACCAACAGTTTTAGGTGATGTTTGAGAGTACCATGAGGATAATGCGGAGTACTAGGTTGTGTGTTGCCGTCGGCTTGCCTGTGGTGTTGCTTGGAGCCGCGCTATCCCTATATGCTTAGTTTGCTCAGTATAGATTATTTCCGCTGCATTAGTTCCAGACTTATTAAAAATGATCATTAGAGTTTGTAATTTGAGGATTATTTGAATATTGTAATAAAAGTACCTTTCCAATTAACTTGTGCTGTGGTAATTTTCTATATATCGTTTTTGATGCACTCGTGTATGTGTGATCAACGTTCTGGGCACACATATGCATTCACTTGGTTCATTTTCGGAATCGGTTGTCACATAGAAGCAATCTTAAGACTTACAAATACCTTAGGAACATATCCCACATTCTTAAAACAACTCAACTTTGTGACCCCCACAAAATCTAACAAAAACAAAATCAAAACTTTCCATAAACGAACTAGAACCCCCTCAGCCGCAGCCTGAGGCATAATTCAGCCGGATGGACCTTTCCAACCAATTCTTGACGTCCACTTCTCTTTTTAACGCCTTGGAACCATGTCGCCCACGTGCATGCACTCCTTGCACATGTGCAAATACTTTTAAATGATGTCCACGATACATTCATATGCATTGTTCCTGACCCAAACATGTTGCGTGCCGTCCCGATCAACTCAACCACAATTCCTCCCAAACTTGCTTGTTGAACCTCATCTTCTTCCTAAGACTGGTTCAATGGATCTTGTAACCAGCAATGTCTTGACCTCAAGCAACACCTGGACATGATCAAACAACCAATTCTTTTGAGCACAAGTCCTGAAATTGACTCTCGTTCGTTCGAAAACCACAACACCTTACGTGAGCACCTCACATAAGCATGTTGCAAACGTAGAAAGATAATACCATCCTTAACCACCAAAACACATCAAAAACTTAGCAAATGAATACAAAGCAAACCTTACCATAAGCGTAAAGCAAGTTTGAAACATTGCAAGTTAAAAGCAGAACCACTACGATCTTGCACTGGACCATGCCAAAGCTAACCGGACCTAGCTCCGGACCTACCCATAGCTAACCGGACTATGCAAAAGCTAACCGAACCTTGTGTTGTACCTAGCCAAAGCTAATCGGACCTTGCACCAGACCTAGCCAAAGTTTGTCTGACCTTACGTCGGACCTTGCCGGAGCTACCCAAAACAAGTCGTACTTATTATCGGACCTTGCCGAAGCTCCCCAAAGCATTTTGGACCTATCGACGGACCTTGCCAGAGCTTGTACCTAGAGTCGGACCTCGATGAAAAGTTTGTTTTAACAATATTCAAAACTTTTATCGTAATAGCCTATGTATTCATCACACATAGGTCTCACAGAAGCGTTGAGTCAATCTTTTTGGGAAAGTGGACCTCTGGAGGCCAACACGTGTCACACAGTGCCGGACCTGCCTACCTGTTTAGGGTGGCTCCAGTGCTGCCATGTGTCCCGCAGTGTCAGACCTGCCTCCCTCCATAGAGTGGGTCTAGCACTGCAACATGTCCTGCTGTGTCGGACCTGCCTCCCTCCTTAGGGTGGTTCCAGCGCTGCCATGTGTCCCGCAGAGCCGGAACCGCCTCTCGCCTTAGGGTGGCTACAGTGTTGCCACGTGTCCCATGACGTCGGACCCGCCTCTCGCCTTAGGGTGGCTTTGGTGCTGCCACGTGTCCCATAGCACCGGACCCACTTCCTCACTAAGGAAAGCTCCGGTGCTGTCATGTGTCACGTGTGCAGATCTACATCTTCAACAGGAAGAACTCGAGGATTACTGACGGCGCAAACATTCAAAGGCAATCAATCATCTGTTACGAGATCTAGTTAACGCGTCATTAATTTGACATTAAGGATGCATGATTAATGGACCATGAATCCTGTTAACGCTGCCATCAAAACACGTTATCATCCTAATAAAACCGCCGTTATACACTTATATCGTGTATAACGTAGGGAATACCATTGGGGCCACCTTGGTGTATAAAAGCATTGTGCTGCACGTGAGAACCCAAGCCCATCCGAAGCCATCCAAGGCATGGTCATTACGCTTCGAACAATCCAAAACACAAGCACTCCAATGGAGTAGGGTATTATGCTTAGGCGGCCCAAACCACATAAAAACCGTTGTCAAACCTTGTTCCTGAGATCTTGATATTATGCCCCGCCTAAATACGGATCTCTACGAACTACTTCTTAGTAGTACCGGGGGAAGTAATGATAGCACACTTCGATAGTGTTGTAGAGATAATGAATAGAACCTAAGTTGATATTAGTAGGACTATGCATGATGAATATCAAACTTCTAGATAGTTTTGGGCAGATGCAATTGCAATAACTTGTTATGTCTCAAATCGTATTTTCTTGCATGCCAGGCTAGGAAAACCCCATATGAGCTTCGGTTTGGACATAGACCTAGTGTCACACATTTTAGGGTCTTTCGTTGCAAATGCTTTGTTAAGAAACATGGTAATCTTGATAATTTAAAGCTAGATCTGTTGATGACATGTTTTTTGGTTATCTATCTCATACTAGAGGCTACCGTGTGCTTTTACTTGACACTAAGAAAATTGTGGAGACTTGTGAGGCTAGCCCAGGTACTAGCTCTAATATTGCAGCTCAAGATGCATATCTGAAGGGGGAGTATTTTCATTGAAGGTGAGGAAGAAGTGGTGCTGCTGACCGAAAATTCAGAAGCTAATAATATTGTTGTAGCTCCTGATTTTGATCCACAACGAGCACCGATGACTATTCTTGCTGGTCCAGATCATCGTCAAGCTACAAGCTCCTCAGTTGTTGATGAACCTTATGAAGAAGGAGCTTGTGAAGTGTCAACTCCCCTCCGAATCCTCAAAAGTCAAGCTCCACAACAAATTATTTAAGATTGCACAAACATATCACACATTCTAGGTTTTTGATCAAAACTCTCATGCTCATTCTTCTTTTTTGCTTCTTTTGAACCCAAAGATATATCACACACACTCACTAGTGCATCTTGGATTATTGCCATGCGAAAAGAGTTAGAAATTTTTGAAAGAAATAATATTTGTAAACGTGTACGTCTAGCTCAAGGCCACACAATAATTAGAACTAAACGGGTGTTTAAAAATGAATTAAGTTAGGATGGGCTTGTGGTTAGTAATAAAGCTAGGTTGGTTGCTCAAGGTTTCACGCAAGTTGAAGGTATAGATTTTGATGAAACTTTTGCTCTTGTTGCTGGATTTGAAGCCATAAGAATTTTTATAAGCCTGTGTTGCATCTAAAGGTTTCAAGTTGTACCAAATGGATGTGAAAAGTGATTTTCTTAATGGCTACATGGATGTAGAGGTTTATGTTAAGCAACCATCAGGTCTTGAAAATCCAGATTTTTCTAATCATGTTTACAAACTATCCAAAGCTTTGTATGGTCTCAAACAAGCCCCTAGAGCCTGGTATGATAGTTTAAAAACTTTCTTACTTGAAAAGAGGCTTACCATGGACAAAGTAGATAAAACTATTTTTGTTGTCAAGCATGAAAATAACTCACTATTTGTTCAAGTGTATGTGGATGATATTATATTTGGTTGTGCGTGTCACAATCCTGTGTCCAATTCCATAGCTATGATGAGTTCACAATTTGAGATGAGTATGATGGGTGAACTCGTGTACCTTTTGGGGCTCCAAATCAAGCAAACTTTGTAGGGAACCTTTGTGCATGAAACGAAGTATACGAAAGATCTTCGTCGGTGCTTCAACATGGAAAACAGCAAGCCTCTTCGGACACTAATGGGAACAACGACAACACTTGAACTTGATGAAGAGGGTGAACCCATTAATAAAAAAGAACATCGAAGCATTATCAGGTCACTTTGGTACCTCACGGCATCAAGACCGGACATATAATTAAGCATATGTCTTTGTGCACAATTTGAAGCTTCCACACGCGCTTCACATCGTCAAGCCGTCAAAAGGATTCTCAGGTACTTACATAGGACTTAATAATTTGGTATTTTTCTTCCTTCTTCCTCAACCTTTACTCTAAAAACATTGATAGGAAAATTGATGATGAGGCCCGATCTTCCGAAAGGTAATGGGTAAGTCGATTGATGGAGATCTCGATGTTGATGATCCGAGGCTCTCGAGTAGAACACGAACATCCCCTGCAATCACTACACCACTGCTCCGTTGGTTATCAACCGTGCTTCACACGATTGACCTCGCCAAGAAGGCTAATCCCTGCAAGTGCAACCAAGAACACAAGCAAGAACAAGGTAGACACGATCTGAAATCGCGAAGTTGGGGTCTCACAAACCGAAGAACGGCGATAATATTGATCTAAGCAAAACTCAATTGTCTATGGCGGCTACCATGGAGTATATATAGGTGGGAGGACGTCCAAGGGGGTGTTAGGGTCGTGACCTAACCCTAAGACACGAAAATAATGGACTTAGACTTGATACAAGGCCCAATGTCCCAATACGGTGGCGCAGCACCCTGACAGATTCTATACTTGATTTTGTTTCAACGATTTCCTTTGACTCCGAAAGAATTTTGACATGGGACCGGCGCCATTGAAAAGGTTATCCTCTCCCGTTTCCGTGCATATGTAGAACGTCCAAAACGGAGTTCGTATGCATCCTGGACGTCCGTTTTAGTGCGTACTGCTCCTGGACTCCGAGTTGGATACGATTTGGAGTTTGGTTCGGTTTCCATCTTCTTTGAACGAATTCTCTGGTCTTTCACGTCTCTAATACTCCCTCCAAGTACTGCTTGAACCTCTCCATGGATCCTAATCACAATTAAATCATTAAGTATCAATCTATGCTCAAAAACATATAAGGAAATATATAAGAACGAGTTCACCTCTGAAATTAATTGTTGTGTATGAACTCTATTGATTGCATCTTGTATGTTCAATGGAGTGTTGTTTGTATCCATAGAAGTGATGTCCTCATCATCCTCCCCTTCTTGAATTGGAGTCGTCCTCGACTCAATTTCATCTTCTCTCATGTGTTGGTCCAAATATGCAACGCCATCAAATCTTTTTGTGTGCATCAAAGGAGGAGGCCAAGGTGGTGGACGACATAGTGCGCCATCTTGATCTGGTCCATCAAAAAAGAGTGCACATTCACTTGACCAGGATCCCAAACAAATAAATATTGTGTCATGTTTGTAGGTGCAATAATAATGTGCATGCTCTCATCATTCTTCCCTTCTTTATGACAAGCCGTCCTCGGCTTGTTCGTATGTCCAGCAAAGAGGCTTGCGTTGGAGGTAGAGTAAGTGCTGTCCATAATGCACAACCACAGTGAATAATGCTTTTGTTGTCCCTGCTGCAAGGAAAAAATACTATAAAAACTTGACAATACATTATTAGTGTTAGTGCATCCATTCATTTCACCATGTTTTTGCAGCACAAAAGGAGCTTGCACTTTTGAACATATGTAAACTTTATGCACCATAAACATACCACTATTTTCATATTTGCCTATAACATGAAAAATATTTCTACTTAACAAAGGTAATTCAGATTGAGAAAATATTATCTTCTCTATGATATCTAGATCACAAAGAGTGTCAAATTCAATATAGCCCAAAGTATTTAGATAAGATAACAATTTCAGCTCATCCCTTTCATATGTAGTTGGGATCAAATGCTTAATTTCAGCACAAGTGAGTGATAAAGTATCAAATTCATTTGGTTGTTCTAGCATAGGTACAATATAATTATCAGCACACAACTCATTTTTGTTGTAAGAATCAGTAAGAAAATCAACTAATGGTAAAAGTGTATTATGAAAAGGTTCATCTTGTTGCTGCTCATCGATAGTATGATTGGTAGCAAAATTCAGCACATCTGAAAATGTCATACCTTGGTGAACTGTATAGCATTGTCCATTAACACTACTCTCATTTTCAGCAGTAATTGTGGGCGAAATATGAATTGATAGATCTGAATTTTCACAGGAGTTGTTGAACACCTCATTCGGTTTTGGATTTTCTACGATTATAGGTTCTTGTTCCTGCAAAAGGTTAGGCATAGGAGGAGGTACAACAAGAAAATTCTTCTCAAGCTCATGTATTTCATCTTTGCAATTGGATACACTAGTAAATGTTTCTCGCATAAGAATTTTCATATCTTTCCATGTTCGAGGTTTTTCTAAATCATTTAAATTGTTCCACCAAGTTAATGCACAACCTACTAATGCACTTGCGATATTTCTAATATTCCTCCTCTCACACATATGACATTTTCCAAAAAATTTATCCAACTCTATTTCCCAAGCAATATATTCATCATAACCAAGAACATCAAAAGAAGGAAAAGATGGAAGAATGTAATTACTTATTGTTGAAGGAGTTGTAAAGGTGGTCTGAACGTCATGTACAACCTTGGTTGATGTTTGATTTTTAGTGAGCAACTCCATCGCCGTCTTCATCATGTCCATCATCTCAACATATAATGCATGATTCTTGCTTTTACCTGACATTGTTAGTAGCAAACAGAAGACAACACAAAAAATATGTTATCCCTATCAACTACAAAGGATAATGGAAAAGTGGAAGTGGAATCACACACTCTCAAGTTTCTTACCACGCTCTTACAAGTGTTCTTACCGACACTGCAGGTGGCAAACGGTGGCCGGTATGAAGAAACCAATGAAGCGTGGGATGATTGCAAAGGTGTATCGATTCTGCTCAAGAGTAAGGTGTAGCTTGGATGGAACTTTATTTGTAGCAAGGATTAGCAACAATGAAATCAGATAGTAAAGTTGAGTAAGTGTCCAAAGTACTTGTCAAAGTTGCAGGCCTAAATGTTTTCCTAGTAGTTCAAGCTAGCAAGACATGAGACAAAACTAGATGACACAAAGAATGCAAGCACTTCTTTTTTTTGTTGTTTTTTTTCTCCTTTTTTGTTCGGCTTTTGTATCTTCTTTTGCACTTTCCTTTTTCTTTTTTTCTTCCTTTTTTTCAGAATGTGCTGCAAAGGAAGAACACAATGCAAACACTCAAAGATATCTTGTATGTCTGTTACAGATTTTCTGCTCAATGTTCTAAAGACAATTAAGCACCTTTATAGTTCCCGAATCTAAAAACTTTGAACAGAAATATTATAGATCTATCTCTCCTCTTCAATTTCAGTATATGGAAGATCTATTTTGGATAAGAACAATGGGAGATATTGCCCCCGAAATACAGACTGTTTAGAATTTCTAAATCAATAACAGATTCAGATCTAATGCAATTTCGACATTGATAACTATATTTTCTAGGAGAATGATGAATAAGAAAGTTATAGAAAACTTCCTAAGCAGAAAGTACAAGAACTCTAAAATCCGAGTTCGTATGAGCGAGATATGATGAAAATACCGAACTGGACAGAGGCGAATCTAATCTGGACGTGATGACGTGACTCAAAAGGATGAATCACACAATGCAAAACTTAAACTAAGACCAAAAACACTTTCTAAACCAGCAATATGACTCAACAACAGACACAAACTCAGCAGAACTAAACTGAAAACGAAAGTTGCAAAAGCTCAATGGTGGTTTGGACAAAGTAATGAATAGATCTACTAAACTGCAAATTTTTTTGTGGCTTTTTTTGTGGACTCTAGGTATGAATAACGAAACTAATGTAATGGCTGGATGAATTACCAAACGGGAAACCTGGAAATCTGATACCAATTGATAGGAAAATTGATGATGAGTCCCGATCTTCCGAAAGGTAATGGGTAAGTCGATTGATGGAGATCTCGACGTTGATGATCCGAGGCTCTCGAGTGGAACACGAACAGCCCCTGCAATCACTACACCACCGCTCCATTGGTTATCAACCGTGCTTCACACGATTGACCTCGCCAAGAAGGCTAATCACTGCAAGTGCAACCGAGAACACAAGCAAGAACAAGGTAGACACGATCTGAAATCACGAAGTTGGGGTCTCACAAACCGAAGAACGGCGATAATATTGATCTAAGCAAAACCCAATTGTCTATGGCGGCTACCATGGAGTATATATAGGTGGGAGGACGTCCAAGGGGGTGTTAGAGTCGTGACCTAACCCTAAGACACGAAAATAATGGACTTAGACTTGATACAAGGCCCAATGGCCCAATACGGTGGCACAGCACCCTGACAGATTCTGTACTTGATTTTGTTTCGACGATTCCCGTCGACTCCGAAGGTATTTTGACATGGGACCGGTGCCATTGAAAAATTTATCCTCTCCCGTTTCCGTGCATATGTAGATCGTCCAAAACGGAGTTCGTATGCATCCTGGACGTCTGTTTTAGTGCGTACTGCTCCTGGACTCCGAGTTGGATACGATTTGGAGTTTGGTTCGGTTTCCATCTTCTTTGAACGCATTCTCTGGTATTTCACGTCCCTAATACTCCCTCCAAGTACTCCTTGAACCTCTCCATGGATCCTAATCACAATTAAATCATTAAGTAGCAATCTATGCTCAAAAACATATAAGGAAATATATAAGAACGAGTTCACCTCTGAAATTAATTGTTGTGTATGAACTCTATTGATTGCATCTTGTATATTCAATAGAGTGTTGTTTGTATCCATATAAGTTATGTCCTCATCAAACATTTTCCGATGCTGATTTCAGGGGTTGTAGGATTGATGGGAAAAGTACTTCAGGTGCTTGTCATTTTCATGGTAATTACTTGTTGCTTGTCTCTATAGAAAATAAAGTTCAGCTGCACAATCCCCCGCCGAATCGGAATATGTAGACGCTGCTAGCACTTGCCCACAAAATTCTTTGGATTTTTCAAATACTTAAGGACTATGGAGTTGATCTAGATAGTGTTTCACTGTTTAGTGACAACACTAGTGCCATTTGCATTGCTAGAAACCCCGTGCATCACTCTAGAACAGAGCACATTGACATTAGGTATCGCTTTCTTCGTGATAACGTATAAAAAGGAATCATTGTGCTTCATCATATAGATACTGAACAACAATTGGCTAACATTTTTACGAATTCTTTGGATTCCACACATTTTCTTTCATTCGTTGTGAAATAGGGGTTATGCATCCTCATGGCTAAATTGAGGGTGAGTTTTTGCAACTTTGAAAGTCTATGTGTAAATCTGAAATTAAAAGATAATATGAGAATAAGTGTTCCATACATATATGACTTTGTGATTCCTTTTACATGCTGAAAGTTCTTACTACATTACTCATGTTATACATTTTGTAGTGTTTGCCATGACTAGTAATTGGAATAAATACTTACACTAAATATGGTCATGATTGAACCTTCTTGCTCTTTTGAACTTGTTACATGCCCACATGTGCTTTTAATCATGAGAAATTAATGAATTAACAGCCCACATGTTGTGCTTTTTATTATCAAATAAAAATCAGAAATGATCAAGAGAATATGCATACATCGCACTTCTGCTTTTAAGATTGCTTACCATTGCACTTTGATATAAACTCGGAAGGAGTTGTGTATGACTAAAACCATGTCCTTAAGCTCTGATTGTCAAATGATATAGGCTTGGCTTGGTTGGTTAGAATAAGGCGGATGCTGCATATAATCTCAATTTTGTGAAGGAACAAATATTTCTTACACAAATCAATTTTGATTTGACATAATTCCACTTCTACTTGGAGAAATATTGCACATAGGTATATTATCGCAGAATTGCTGAAGAATGAGCGGAGCAATCCTGAAAAGTGCATCCCGACCAATCACACGACAACATGTGGCATCAGATGGATCCATGGACCCGTTCCCAGACTTATCCGAGGGTATCCAACATTGATTCACGCGGGGATGAGGTCAGGGCACCAGACAGTGACATGGAGGAAGCATACCCCAAGGGGTGCTGGAATCAAGTCGGTCGAACCAATGGTTCGGCCGGCCCATTCCTAGTGCCAAACTTGGTCACCTGACATGTGTAGCCCTCCTGTGGTGCCTTAAAGCCGGTGGTGACTGATTAGTGGGCGAAAGATGGCGGGAACCGCCTCTACTTCGTGCATAAATATGGGGATAGGCCTCACTTCACACACACACACACACACACACACACACACACACCACTCAAGCATTCTCTCATTATAGACACTAGTTCTCTCTAGTCCTCATTATAGGTTAGGCTATAGGGAGGAGCCTCTAGTCCCAAATCTGAATTGGGAAAGCTATGGCTCATGTATCTTTCTTTCACTTTTTAACTTTATGTTAATATCTCATTATTCATATAACTGGGCAAAGTGTTTCTTGTTTGATTGTGGAGTCCATGTATGTGCTAGGTGTAGATGTTATTATGATATGATCATAATGTCCATATCATGTTATCATAAACATCATACACCACCACTATAATCTAGTTAGGTAATAATATGATTATGTTAATATGAATTCTTAGTGCTTGGTCCCAACATTGGTTCAACGATGTTTAGGTTAGTCATGGAATTAATAAGGTACTTCTATTGCAACACTTAAGGCAATTATTTAACATGTAAGTGTGGTGGTTAGATAGTAAAGTAGCGCTAGATGTCTCGTACACCCATGGATTGTAGGGGAAGGCGGCAGGAGGTGACAGCCCTGTTCCTCCTTTGTACTCCCCCATGTTCGGCTATGCCACAGGCACTTTGCGGGAATCATCCTGGTTTTGCCAGGGGTAAACCCATGCTCAATGTGTTGGACCACTAAGACCTAATATTCATCATTAGCATTTTCATTTGCACACTAATAGGCTATGTAAATGAGTAATTAGAGCCCAATAGGAGTAGATGCATCGCGTAACTTGACCTTCACTAGGACATCCTTACCCAATTGAGTAGATTGGTTAGGTGTGTGTCACACTACCCCCACTGCATCATTTACCAGTCCTACTAGGATCCTCACTAGGACATCCTACTCTTCCTATGATCTCGCCACTCTTCACTTGCCTTCCTTTGGGATAAAATAAATATGATACCCTAGGGTATACTCTCAGGTGAAATGCTACAACGGTACTTCTCGTGCGCTTGCAAACTCATTTTTCTTTGGATTAGGTATGTCTAGTGCCCACTGCATGTCTAGCACTGGATGCTAGGATGAATTGTAGACGTTAAGAAATACCAACACCCGTGTAGTGTCGTTATGCAGAAGAAATAAGAAAACAGAGAAGACTATACTGACTGAAATGTGGGCCTGACATGTCAGCCTCCTCTAAGTTGCTCACTTTAGACATTGAAATAAAATAGGAAATGAATTACTAGAATGATAAAAAGTTGCGTCGTTACTATTTCAACTATGAGGAACACATTGGTGAAATTCAATTTGGATTTGGAGCAAGTTAATTTTGAATTCAAATTTAAATTTGAAATTCTCTTTTATGTATTAATCTCATTACTACCATAAATCACAAAATTTTTTAGGGACACCTATATAAGTATAACTATTGTTTTTGGTGAAGTTTAATTTGTGATTTGAATATATTTGATTCCCAATTCAGAATTTTTTGTTTACATTATATTTAGCTTTCAAATTAAGTTTTATATTGAAAACATATCTTTGATTTTTGAAATTATTTGTACTCCTTTCGAAATCCATTTTCTTTGAAAATGACACTAACACTCTAAAGAGTGTGTAAAGTTTTAGCATGTTCATATTGTTAACAACATTTATTAACTAACATAATCCATGTGAGTTCAAATTCCCAATTCAACTTAAAATTTTGAAGTTCACATTTTTGCTTATTGTTCTTCTCAAATGTGGGTTTTCTTTACAAAATGTTGGCTCAAAAATGAAGCACAAGCCACACCCTTCACTACCCCCACCTTCTACGCTACCCCTTGGTACGCCTTGCCACCATCATCAACTCATCGCACCACCTCCACACTCCCCCCTTCGTCTGCCTTGCCATTGCTAACTAGCTTGTATCGCTTGCTAATTACACCACTACTATAGTGCCAATGGCCAACTTCCCAATAGACCCCGAGCGATTCTTGTCCCATAACTAACTCGTCATCTTCGATGGTGGCCCGGGGAGCATGGCCAAACGCATCGTCCATCTTCCGATAGGGGTTGGGAGGTCTCACAAAACCTTTGCCATCGATTAGGATCAGGAATGGATGATCAAGCAGGTCGATTATCTGATATTGCACCCCCCTTGTGTTGTGAGATGACTTGGCATTAATGACCACTTTGCCTGAGTCACACCCCTCGACATTGGTCTCTACGACCTGGAGAATGGCCTCCACATAGACATCCTCCTCCAGATGAGCCCGATCATCATTGACAGGCTCGACATCCACTTCCCCGCCATGACTTTGGCATCAACTATTGCTCCCACAACTACACCACTTCGGTTGGACCATGATTCAAGGTTTTCCCCTAGATTACCTGTCAGTATACTACATCGAAGTGGTAATCCTCTTCCTTGGCAAGCTCCTCACCTGGAACAATGCTTCGGGTGCCTTTGTGTATGTGTTGGTTAAGTGCCTCTAAATTGCACTCAGTCCATCCCCCTGTATTCTGCTTCCGCGTCAAAGGCATATGATGGGCCATGCCTGGTCTTGGAGCTTCTCGATTGTCATCCTCAGTGGGGTGCCCTTCCTTCACCTGCTCCACGGAGGGACATGACCTCCCGCGGAATGGCGACCCCCACCCCATTTCAAATATGCATCACCCCGCACAAGAGGGACAAAGGGATGATTTCTCTACCTTCTCTCTCCCACTAAACCCCAAACGTGACCTAGAATGGGAAGTCACAGTCCAGTACAATCAAGCCAACAAAAAACACATGCTGCATGAGGTCTCGGGCTCGGGTCTCTAGCCATAACTGTTGTCGGCTGCCCATCACGCCGTCCAACCATCATCCCAGCAAAAGCTCCAACAAGACTCACTGGCACCACAAGGGTTAAGCTCCAGCTCCTCTAATGGTGCATCAGGGACGAAGGCCTTTTCTGAATCCCATTCACTTCTTTAACTCGGACAGCCCAAACACCTACCAGCAGCTCAGTTGGGTGCAGCAGCTAGACTCCCTTACGCTCCACATGTTTCACTCGGTGGCCTTCCCAAGTGCCCCAATAGCCTGGTGGAACTCTCCTATGGAGACGAGCAACAACTTCGACCTAGCGGAGTCCTCCACTAGGAACTCGTCTCCTAGGGCCAGCTCCTCGGTGATCATCCAAGAGTTGGAGGAAGACACCGCCACCAACACCGACAATGTCCCAGCGGGTGGGCGCGTACGTACCTCCCCACCCACTCGGCCACTTCGATCATGTCTACGTTCGCCACTCAAAAACAACCCAGTGGCAAAGAAACCCTTCCCTCACCGACAATCCTACTTAGTTGGTGTAACACCCTAATTTTCATGCATCACGCATTACATAAGTTCATATACATGTTTAACATTAATCCACATAAAAAGGGATGAGCTTAAAATGAATTTAAAGCAAAACTGCACTCAAAAGTTCTGAGATGTGCGGACTAGTCCGTTTTTGGTATGGACTAGTCCGATTTCTCTCAGACCTCCCTCGAACATGTCCATTTTTGCTGCGGAATAGTCTGTTTTTCTCTCTGTACCGTTTTTGGAATTGTCCGGTCCATTGCGGACTAGTCCGGTATCCCAATTCCTCGAAATTTCGCGATGTCCCTGGACTTGTCTGACATCTAGCAGACTTGTCTGTTTTCCACTCTGACAAAGTTTGGACTTGTTCCATATAGTCCAGACATGTACGATTTCTCTCTGTCTAATATTAGACTAGTCTGGCCTTGCGCAGACTTGTCCGATGATCGCAATTCCGAGTTGATCTTTCGTTCCACAACGTGTTTTTTGGTTTTACCTAAAGTGGGCCTAAGGATGTCGTGTAACTCTTTTGGAGAACATGTGGGACCCCACATCGGTCTTCACCTTCTCTAAAACCGACCTCCATTCAAACCCTAGCCCTCTACTCTTATATAAACAACCCCACCTCTTAACTTTACATCTCTTTGCCACTTTTGAATCAAAACCAAACCCTAGCTCGTGGATAGCCGTCGCCAAGGAGGGAGAAGGACATCCCAAGCAAAAAGAAGAAGAGGAGGAAACGAAAGAGGATCAAGAGGCCATGACCTCCATCAACCTTGTGTTCTTCAACAACAATTCACCATCAAGTTCTCTTCACCAACCCTAGATTGTCAAGATTCAAGTGTTGCCCCAAAAACCCTTGATTCATTTGAGTTCTAAACACCTGGTATACCTTCTACTTCCTTTTTCTCATGTGAATTCAACCCCGTTTCTCCAAATTCATGTCGATCTAGAAACCCCTAATTCGCTTGTTCTGCGTAGGGCAGACTAGTCCGCCCAAAAGAAGACTTGTCCGGTCTCCTGATTAGTTTAATAATGAACTAATTCCAATTTGATGTACTATCAACATGAACCTGTGTAAACTTGTTAATAACCATTGTAAATGATTAGTGAACATTAATAGTAACTCATTAACTAGTCTTGCTTCACATTTGCCTTATTCATGCATGTCATGACATATTGAGTAATATATGTGCACCTGTTGGAGTGCGATTCCGGCAATTCTCCCGGTACTACCGTTGGCAGACTACGGAGTTTGTAGTTCGGATGTGGGCGCGCAGAGATTCAGAACAAGGTGGCAAGTAGACACGGGGATTTACATGGTTCGGGCCGCCTAAGCGTAATACCCTACTCCACGGGTGTGTGTTCTTGTATTGAGTGTATGAGCACTAGAGTGTCAGAGACTGGAGTGTCTTGAGCGCGTGTGTTTGTGTCGAGGCCTCCCCCATGTATCGCTCGACTAGTCCTTTTATAGCATAAGGACTGGTCGTTACATCGTTGCCTGGCCCGACATGTGGCCCTGGCGGTTATTGATGTTTAATACACAATTAATATACTTAATTACACTTAATCAGCATGGTAACGCCCCTTGATGGTGGCATTAATGGTATTAAGGGTCCTCCGATCGTGTGTCATTAATGACACATAATCGGGTTATGAAGCTTTAATTGTTCCTTGAAGGTCCGAGCCGTTGGAGATCCACCAATCAGCCTGTTGAAGTCGAAGGTCCGACAGTTGGACGCGTGGCAGCTCCGGAGCTTACCGTCTAGGACGGGTAGGTCCGGTGCTGTTGTACACGTGTCGGTACCGGAGCTTCCCTCTGTCGGTGGTTAGGTCCGGGGGTGCCACACAGGTATTTAGTCCAGAGCTTTCCCATGTATGGAATGTAGCTCCGGTTGTATGATACACGTGGCGGCACCGGGACTAATTATAGAAAAGAGGCAGGTCCGGTTCCATATGACACGTGGGGCCTTCAGAGCTCTCCAATCACTGATAGGTAGAGTTCCTTTGCACTCTTTGCAGTCCCAAGGGGTATCCGGTACGCAGGGTACCGACAGTGCCCCCCTGGGCCCACCTCTGGGAGAGACCTTTTGGGCTAAGTCATTCTGCCGGAGGTGGGTCCATCTTTCGATTTCAGCGCTGTGTCTTCAAGGGTTTTTGGATGTGTCATTGGGGTGGTGGTTCGCAGTTAAACCATCGCTACGTGGCATATCCGGGATGTGGCAGTTGAGATTGGTGCGTGCGGATCTCACGCAATTGAAGGTCGCCGGTTCCTAATACAAAAACCGTATCGGTTCCGCGCGCCCTGTCAGGCCGCCGCCCTTGGGTTTCCCGCCTTTCATCATGACAACTGTTCTCCTGGGGTAAGGACCTCGACTTGATCGTCGGGGTTGCCCCGGGCCCCCTTGTCACTTGTGGGGTAAAGTTTTTGAACTATATCGTTGGCCCCTCTGCAGTTTCCATCCAAGCGTTGCGGGGCTTACTTAAGAAGGAAAGCGCACATCGTTGGGGAATCCTTACGCCTTCATTTGAACTTGCACTCAAATATTCCAAACTTTCTCTTGCGTTTCCTCTCTCGCCTCGCTGTGCTGCGATGAAGTTTGGACTTCCCAAGAGCCGCATTGGGAACAAGAAGGATTTTTCTAGGGTCCGGACCTACATGAGTTGGTCCAGTGACTCCTTTGACAACGACATTCGATGAGGCAAGCTTCCTTTCGAGAAGGAGCGAGCCAGAGATATGGTGTACTTCCTTGGGTACGCCATGGCGGGTTTGATCCCGCCTTTCTCCACTTTCTTTCTGATGCTGCTAGATTTCAATGGTCTGCACTCCAGCATCTTGGCCCCCATTCAATCTTGCTGGTGGCGACTTTCATCCACTTTTGCAAGATGTTGGTGCGCGTGCCCCTTGCGTGGAGTTGTTCTGGACTTTCTTCACTGTCCACCCCACCGGGAAGAGTGATGAGTTCATCGGCTTCTACTACTTCGTGAAGCGGAAAAACTCCCCCCTCAAGTACTTGAGGTCCTTTCCTTCCGGCAAGTGGGACGACTGGAAGAGAGACTGGGTGGTCATCACCGTGGAGGGACACGAGAGGCTAGAACTGCCTGATGGCCTCCCCCGCGTCGACACGGACATTTGGAGTGATGTGTCGGAGCTGTCGAGGGAGTACAGGCCATTATGGACATAATCCAGGAGTGTGTCGAAGGTGGGGTGACCCCCCAGATGGTATCCGGCAACTTCTTGATGAATAGGTGGGCCCTGTTAGGGCTAGGGGGCAGCCTGCCTGGACCATCAACAGTGAGATGGATACCAACAACATTGAGGTCGGTTTGGGCACCAACTTGAACGTTGAAGCCTTGAAGACCCATCTCAAGAAGTTCCAGCCTAGGAACATCGGCCCTTGCGACATGTCTCCACCGACGGCCTTCCTTCCTCTGAATATGATACTAGAGGACTGCAGAGAGCTCTAGAGGAAGATGCCGCTGTTGGACGACTTGGGCCTGATGGAGAGGCGATCAACCTCAAGGGTGGCGATTCCCGGAGCTTTAGAGGGTGACTCCACTCCCGCCCCGAAGCCAAGAGCTGAAGTCATAGGCAAGGGCAAGGAGTTGGCCGAGCCCTCGAGCCGCAAGAGGAAGTTGAAGCACTCTGGCGTGTGGTCTGTCAGACCTGCTCCTTCCAAGACATCTCCTTATCCTCGGTGGGGGAGGTCTTCGACGGCGACAACCACTCCAGCATTGGCGTCTCCCCGAAAAACCAGCTCCGCCCACGTGACTCCAGCACCAGAGCCTGCCAACGGCTCTAGGTCCGAGGATCCTTCTCACTCGAGGGGGGCCTCAACCAAGATGTCGCTGATGGCGGGAGCAAGCTCTGGGGAGCCTTCTGGAGCTACCACGCCAGTGGCAACAGGGTCCGGTCCTGAGCGTCCGGTGAAGAGGTTCCGTGCTAGCTGGAGCAGAAGCCTTCCAAGGTAAATATGATTTTTTACCTCAGTTGTTTGTTTTTTGTTGTGATCATATTTTTAGTTTCTTCATCCTTCATCCACAGGGTACCAAAAAAAGGGGCTGAAGCTCCGGTAACTGCGACAGCAGCTGATGCTGTGCAGGCGAAGGCTCCGGCTCCAGTTCCAGTGCCACCAAAGGTGGTGGCTTAGGACGCGGCTGCTCCGGCGCCAACTGTCGTGGTCCTTGACCTTGAGACATCCCCTAAAGCTCCCTTGGTAGCGCCGGACCAGTGGCACCAGCTCCGGGGGTTGAAGCTCTGGTTTTGGATGCTGTGATCAGGGATGCTCCAGCCTCAGAGCCGGAGGTAGTTGCTGTTCCGTCCTTAGAGCTAGATGTTGTTGAAGCCTCGGTAGCGGAGCCCGTGGTTGATGAAGTTCCAGTGCTCGAGCCGGTTGTTGCAGAGGTGCCGGTGCCTGAGCTGGTGGAGGTTGAAGCGCCAGTGCCTGAACCGGCGGTGGAGGTGGCACCAACGTTGGAGCTAGAAGTGGCCTCAGCTCCGGCCAAATCTTCAACGCCTTCCCCGGAGGTGGTGGTTTCGGAGGTACCCACGCCTGCGCCATGGTGCCAAGACGAAGCTGCCAATCCTCTGCCAAAGGGACCAGTTGCTGTTGGTCTAGCGGCGAGACCTTCAGAGCCGACTCTGGAGGTTGAAACTTCCGTTGCAGGACCTTCCTCGACGGCAACCGATGCTATCCTAGAGGGCGGCCCTAGTGCCGCGGAAGCTCAGGGGATCGCTCTTGTAGAGTGGGACTCGATTTTTGTTATGGAGAACCCGCTAGAACCATCGGAGAGGACCGCGGTAGGTCCAGAGCTGATCCCCCTGTCACTGTCTATCGACAACGCCTGCTCCAGCCTTCGTCAGGTTCAGCTGGCCTTTTACCACGACAGCAAGGCCCTCGAGGAGGAGCGCCAAACCCTTAGGAGGTGGCGCAACCGACTCCAATTCGAGTCCAAGCTAGGGCAGACGAGGCTGGCTGACTACAAGGAGTTTGTGAAAAGGGAGAAGGCCCAGTTGGAGTACTAGGGTCAGCTGCTGGATGAGAGGGAAAGCATGGTGCGACCCCTCGACAACCAGTCCTGGGCCATCCACGAACAGGTCGTGGCTGCTAATGAAGCAGCGAATGATCGCCAAGAGAAGGTCAGCTCCATCCACGATAGTCTCGTCAAGCGCTGGGTGGCTCTTGAGGAGCGGGAGAAAAAGCTCGAAGATGAAGATCAAAAACTCCTGGAGCTACGGGATGACCTCGTGAAGTGGGAGGAGGAGCTGACTCTGGGTGACAATAGCGTTGCGGAGCGCACCAAGAAGTTGGAGGAGCTCGGCGAGAAAGAGGAGAAGAAGGCCTGACAGCGGGGACAGGACCTCACCAAGAGGGAGAACGAAGTTGCATCCAGGGAGAAGAATGTGTGGGGCCAGGAGAGAGACCTGGTCGATCGCCGTAACGAGATCCACGTCCGGGAAGAGGAGCTTGGTAAACTCAAAAGGCAAGTTGCTGAAAAGATTTAGCAGAATGACAAAGAAGTCGAGCGCCTTGCCCGGGAGGATTCAGAGCTTGCGGCGACTAGGAGGTACATGGAAGAGGTGCGATGCTCAAGGGCTGCGGAGTCCCAACAAGTATGGGACTTCTTGGGCAAGGCCAATGACGCGCTGACGTCGCTGGGTTTTAGTCCAGTGCGTCTGGATGATCCAGAACCGAAGCTGGACCAGGCGTTGCAGGCGTTGAGCTCGGCAGGCATCAAGCTCAACAAGATGGGCGATGTCATCATGGACCAGTTGGAAACCGAAGGACAATCCCTTCCGAAGAACGTCACAGAGTACATGCTGACGTGCTATACAAGTCGGGATCCTCATTTTCCACTAGACCCGGTGCTTGAAGGCCCCATCAACGGAGAGGGAGATGCCGCCAAAGCCAGCGTGTTGGAGGTTGCCCAGAAGGTCGCCTCATTCTTCCATAGGACTTAGGACTTTCTCTTTGTATCTTTCGCTTGTATCTTCTCTTCTTTTCCCCAATTTTGTAATCTCTTGTCTTCAGATGAATAAAATCCAAAAAGTTTATGAATTTCATTTTTTGTCTTTAACCTTTGTCTCACTTGGCCCCCTGGTAGATGTACACAATTTGATTGCAAACATGTACCAAAAGGATGTGAAATTTTGTTGAACACTTGAATGCTTCGAACTTGTAAAGTATAGGTCTGAAGTCTTGTTGAGTCGACAGTAGAGGCCCCTGAGGTTGTCGGAGCTTAGTAACTCCGGTAGCGACCACCGTCGGAGCTTAGTAGCTCCGGCAGCATCCATCGTCAACATGTGGAGCGTTGATAGCAGGTCCTCCGAGGTTGTCGGAGCTTGGTAGCTCTGGCATCAACCACTGTCAACACGTAGAGGTTTGATGGCACGGAGTATTCTTCCACCGTCTTTTCTTCACGTTGACGGATGACCCCCTGGATTCGTTGGAACTTGATAGCTCCGGTAACACTCACTATAATTGTTTACAACATTGACGGTGAGCTCCTTTGGGGGGTGTCAGAGCTTTGATAGCTCCGACATTGTCCACCATCATCACGAGAATTTTATTTTTCCTGCACACTGAAGTCAAGAAAAATAGTAAAATCAATTTCCTATCTATAACTCAATTGCAGCTTACTATTCCCGAAAGAAATTTTAGATCGACAGCAGTTCTGTATACAATCAAGCGCAATTGTTTGTTTTCTCCAGGTCCAATCGTTTTCTTGACTTGCCTTACTTTAGCCTGTGTGGGTGTAGGTAGAGTGGCGTACTTAGGGTGCAGGACCAGGCTAAGTCGATAGCACACTCTGGACCTAGATTGGCTTGGCGGCATTGAGGCGACTAGGCCATTCAACAATGTGAGGACCGGAAAGATTTTACAATGCAACTCGAATTATATATGAATCGTGTGAGCTAATGTTTCTTGAGAATTGCACAATTTTGTTATAGACAAGAAAGAGAAAAATAAAAAAGAATGAGCCTGTACAAAATAAATGCATGTGGAGTCTGTTTTCACATAATTATGTCTTTCATTATAGGTCCGGGTACATGGGAAAAAAGTACACTCTTAGGGTTCGGAACCAGGCTAAGTGTGTTGCGTTTCTCATTTGACCCAAGTTAGCTAGCTACACTTTTAGTTCTGACACCGTGTCAAGTGTTGCATGAACTTTGCGAACCTTCCGGGAAAGGTCCGGCTGTCCTCCCGGAGGAGCTACCCGACTCTGTACAATGATGCTACAACATACATCACATGTAATTACAGACTCAGCTCTGTGATATTAAGCGCAGAACTTACAAAGGTGCTCAATGTTCCTAGGATTAGGGAGCGGTGTCTCATCCTCGGTCGCCAAGCGAACGCATCCAAGACGGGATACTTTGATCACTCGGAAAGGGTCCTTCCCAGCTGGAAGAAAGTTCGTTTAACCCTTCTCGAGTTTGTATTCTCCGTAGCACTAGATCGCCTTCCTCGAGCTGTCGGTTATGCACATGCCTTTGATGATAGCATCAGAGCGCTTGGCGATATCATGCATTTCGAACAGCTGCTCGGCACCTTCCCTCTTCAACGAGGTCAAGGTCTTCATGCCGGAGCTAGTCATGTGTGGCATCGTCGAAATTTCGGACCCGGAGTGACCACAAGGTGATTTCCGGAGGAAGGACTGCTTCAGCCCCGTACACTAGGAAGAAGGGTGTCTCTCCAGTTGACCGGTTTGGAGTTGTCCTGTTTGCCCACAAGGTGGGCGGAAGCTCTTCAATCTAGTTGGGTCCATGTTTTTTCAAGCGCTCATATGTGCTCATCTCGAGTCCTTTTAGAATTTCTGCATTTCCTCTCTAAGCTTGTCCATTGCTTGTCGGGTGAGCTATGGAGGCATAGCTGACTTGGATGCCGAGGTCTTCGCAATATCCTTGGAATGCAGAGCTTGTGAATTGGGTCCCGTTGTCAGTTATGATCTTGTTTGGGACTCCAAATCTACATACTATGGACTGCAAGAAATTGATAGCTGATTTCTTGTTTATTGTCACAACTGGGGTTGCTTCCGGTCACTTGGTGAACTTGTCAATGGCGACATACAGGAACTTGTAACCTCCGACAACTCTTGGGAAAGGTCCCAAGATATCCATCCCCAACACAATGAATGGCCATGTAGGACGTATCATTTGTAGGGGTTGAGCTGGTGTGTGAATTTGATTCGCATGAAACTGGCATGCTTCGCATTTCTTCACTAGCTCGGTTGCATCCTGGAGTGTTGTAGGCCAGTAAAAACCATGCTAAAAGGCTTTAACGACCAACGTGCGGGAAGATGCGTGGTTCCCACACTCACCTCCATGGATTTCCACGAGGAGCTCGCGGCCTTCTTCCCTTGTAATGCACCGCATTAGGACACCGTTGGCATCACACCGTTAGAGATCCCCTTCTACCAGTGTGTATCTTTTAGCTAATGTGACTATCCGGTTAGGGGATACATTATCTTCAGGAAGGAAGTTGTCTTTCAAGTAGCTCCAGATCTCCGAGGTCCATGAATCGGAGCTAGCTTGAGCATCTGAGTCTTGCATGCTGGGTTGCTCGGAGCTTCCTACACCACCTACGACCCTTGACGGACGCCATGGTAATAGGGCCATCGGGACCGCCAGCTTCGAGGTGCTGGTCTCGCCCCCTTCGCTCTGTTCGGTAGGCTGAGCTGTTGGTCTTCACCATCTGCGGACGAAGGTTCCGTCGGGAGCCGGAGCTCTGGTTGAAGCTTTCGTCAAGAGTTCGTCAGCTTCAGCATTGTTGAGACGCTGTACATGGCAGAGATTAAGGACTTCAAAGTCCTTCCAAAGCTTCTACACTGCTAGTAGGTATGCAGCTAGCTGAGGGTTGTTGCAGCAGCATTCACCTTTGACTTGATTTATGACAAGCTGCAAATCACCCTTTACCAGCAGCTGCTTGACACCACATGACAGTGCCACCTTGAGCCCGTAGATTAACGCTTCATACTCTGCCATGTTGTTGGTTGCCTTGAGGTCAAGGTGAACAATGTATTGGACCTTCTCCCCGGTCGGAGTGAGGAGAAATATTCCAGCTCCGGCCCCCTGCTTCTGCACGGAGCCATCAAAGTAGAGAGTACAGTGAGGCTCGGTGAAGACTGGAACCTTGGGTTCCAACTTCTGCTCACTGGGACCCCCAGGATTTGATGGAGAGAAGGTCCATTCCGCCATGAAGTCTGCCAATGCTTGACTCTTGATCGCTTGTCTTGGGACGAATTCAAGATCGAACTCGGCCAATTTCGAAGCCCACTTTGCAATGTTCCCAGTAGAGTTGGGGTTATGCAAGATTGCACACAGTGGATAAGAAGTTACCACTAAAATCTTGTGAGCTTGGAAGTAGTGACGAAGCTTCCTAGAGGAAATAAGCACTGCGTAAAGCAGCTTATGCACCTCTATGTACCGAGTCTTGGCGTCCTGAAGTACTTTGCTGCTGAAGTACAATGGGTACTGGACTGTCAGGACCCTGCCGGAGGGGCCCAGAGCTTCCTCCTCATCAACCCGGACCCTCCCGGAGGTGTCCGAACCTTCTTCGAGGACTTCCTGGTTCCTACTGGAGGAACCCGGAGCTTCTTCTGAAGTGACACGGACCTTCCATGAGGGGTCCGGACCTTCTTCGGGGACTTCTTGGTTCCTGCTGGAGGAACCCGGAGCTTCTTCTTCATTTGAAGGAGGTTGATCCTCTGGTGTCTTGCCTCGAGGATCTAGGTCTGGGGGCTGGGACCCAGACTCGCCTTCAGGTAGTTCCGAACCCTCCCGTAGGGGTCTGGATTGCTGAACTGGGGGTGGTTCTGGTATTTCTGCAACCAGGACCATGCTGACGACTTTGTCAGTTGCTAAAATATAAAGCAGAAGTGGCCCACCCGGGTTTGGAGCTACTAGAGTTGGTAGAGTTGTGATTAGATGCTTTAGCTCTTGGAAAGATTTTTTTTGCTTCTTCAGACCATTAGAATGGTCTGGACTTTCTCAACAATTTGAAGAAGGGTAGCTCCCGTTTCGCCAATCTTGAGATGAACCGACTGAGGGCAGCTAGACATCCAGTCAGCTTCTGGACATCCTTAATGCGGGCTGGTGGCCGCATGTCTTCAATAGCTTTAATCTTCACCGGATTCGCCTCTATTCCTCGGTGGTTCACCAAGAATCCAAGAAGCTTTTCGGAGCTAACCCCGAAGACACACTTATCTGGGTTCAGCTTTGTTCGTGTGATTCACAACTTGTCGAAGACAGCTTGCAAGGTGTCAAGAAATGACTCCTTGTTCTTGATCTTGATGATGATGTCATCGACGTACGCTTCCACTACGTCTCTGATAAGCTCTCTGAAAGTTTTGTACATAGCTCGTACACACGTTGAAGCAGCGTTTTTGAGACCTAATGGCATGGCAGTATAACAATATAATCCATCTTCTGTGATAAAGGAAGTATGATCTTCATCTTCCCTAGACATTCTGATTTGATGATACCCAAAATATGCGCCTAGGAAACACAGTAATTCACACCTGGAGGTGGAATCCACTATCTGATCTATTCTAGGTAGTGGGAATGGATCCTTTGGACATGCCTTATTCAGTGTAGTGTAGTCAATACACATACGAAGCTTCCCGCCGGCCTTGGGTACAACGATTGGGTTTGCCAGCCATTTTGGATGGAAGACTTCCTGGATGAATCCAGCTTCAACCAACTTCTTCACTTTTTGACGTATGAAGTTATGTCACTCTACTGATTGCTTCTGAGGATTCTGATGTACAGGCCGAGCGTCGGGATAAATCTTCAGATTGTGCTCGATCACTTCCCTAGGGATCCTAGGCATTTGTGACGGTTGCCAAGCAAACATGTCGACATTAGCCCAGAGGAAAGTGATGAGCGTGAGTTCCTGTTTGTCGTTTAGACCTCCCGATATACGGGTGGTCTAAGCAGCGTCAGAACCAATTTGGACGACTTTGAAGGGAATGTCGGTGTCGCCGCTTGGTTGCACACGAGGTGCCGAGGTTGAGCCTTGATGACGAATGCTCGGAGGCCTCGGAGCTTGCTCCTTTCCGGATTCTTCCTCCTGCGATGTAGCAAGCGCGTGGATTTCTTCTAGAGCATTAACTCCAGTAGTACGATCTCCGCAGATCCAGAGAACTCTTGAAGGTGTTGGCATCTTCAACACTAGGTAGCCATAATGAGCAACGGCCATGAATTTGTACAAAGCTGGCCTGCCCAAGATGGCGTTGAATGGTAAGTTGATCTGTGCCACGTAGAAGATCAACTTCTCGGTCCTGTAATTCTCCCCAGTCCCAAAGGTCACTGGGAGAGCTATGGCACCGAGTGGAGTTATGGCCCCTGGACCTACTCCGGAGAAAGGTCGGGAGGGGCAAAGATCCGAAGGTTGGAGTTGAAGCTTGAAGAAGGCCTCGAAGCTTATGAGGTTCAACCCCGAACCTCCGTCCACCATTACATGGTTGAGCTGGATATTGTTGATGGTCGGAGATAGCATCAATGGAAGTTGGCCAGCTCCGATCATGTTCTGAGGGTAGTATGAAGCATCAAAAGTGATGGCAGTGTGCATCCACTTCCGGTGAGGCTCCGCCCTGGCATGGGTGCTATAGAGGCCATGTCCCGCTGCATTGTCTTAAGGACACGGCGGGAAGTGATGTCCCACAATCCACCAAAGATGGTGTTCATGGTCTTCCGGCGCTCGTTATCAGAGACGTCGGAGTCGTCATCAACGGAGGTGTAAAGAGCCTTCGAGACCTTTTGGGGGTCTTGAAAGCCCAATTCCTCTTCAGCCAAAGCTTCGTTGAATTTTTGCTTTCCTTCCCTTTGACGGAAAGGAGCTTCTTCCGAACGCTTGTCGTGGCGCTCGGCAAGGTTCTGGACCTCTCGGTAGCCTTCAAGGTTGTGGCTGTTCGTCTTGTGTATGGGACACCACATCTTGGAGCTGCCACCATCTTCAGACGACGGCCGAGGTCGTTTCTCAGGGCGTGGCCCCGGCCACCCGGAGCTGCAGCAGCAGCGGCAGTGGGTGTGCTGGCCGACGGCTTCTTCTTGCCGTTGGACTTTTTCTTCTTCTTGCCACTCCTGGAGGTAGCGGCTGCACCCTTGGAGGACTTTTTGTTGTCCTCTGGAGGTGGTTGGGAGTGCATTTCACGACCCTCCGCAGCCTTGGCACACTTGTCTGCCATACTGAAAAGTTCCGTGACGCTGGTGACTTCCTTAGTCGCTAGCTTCTCCAGCATCTTCTTGTCTCGAACGCCGTATCTAAATGCCACAATAATAGAAGCGCTTGAGATAGAAGGAATTGTGTTTTGTACCTGGGAGAACCTCTGGATGAAAGATCGCAGGGACTCTCCCCCTTTTTGCTTGACAGCAAAAAGGTCCAGTTCGGTGCCTGGTCGGGTGTATGAGCTCCTGAAGTTGGCGGTGAACTGTTGGCACAACCGTGCCCAACTGTTGATGGATTCAGGAGTAAGGCTCACGAACCAAGACCTAGCGGTCCCAGTCAAAGCCACAGGGAAATAATTGGCCATCACAGCCTCATTTCCCCCACCTGCAAGGATAGCGGTGGAGTAAATTTGGAGAAATTTAGCGGGATTGACAGTCCCGTCAAATTTCACTGGTATGTGAGGCCGGAACTTCTGCGGCCATCTGACCATATGTAGGTTCATGGCCAGGGCAGAACAACATCCTCCTACTCCCTCAGGAGCAGGACTGTCCCGAGCCTCTCGCCTTTCGCGAGTACGCTCGATGTGGACACGGCCGTCCTGTTGACGGTAACGGCGGTCGAGCTCCGCCCAAAGGTCATGAGTCGAAAGCCTCGTTACCGTGTGAGTGTGTCGCGCCCCGGAGGTCAGCGATGTCGCCTGTTGAGATGCAGCACGCCTCCTGTGTTGCGAAGCATGCAGACCAAGTCTACCTGACAAGGTCCGATGCTGAGATGGGGCCCGCCCTGAGTGGGTGGACCTTGATTGTTGATGCCATCGGCTGCTACTGCAACCAGATGTTCCACATCAGCTCTCCACTGCTCCATTGCACCCTGGGGTACTCCTGGAGGTGGTGGGCATTGGAGAAGAGCAGGCGCAGCATTAATCACGTGTTCAGGGTTGTGGTTCGCCGATGCAGTGATCGATGCAGTCGCCCCATCTCAACGTCCAGCTTGATTTGCTGGAGCAGATGGTTGCGGTGGTGGCATGACTCCTGGTGGAACCATGGCACCTGCTGGCTACTACATGTTAGAGGGATTGCCTCTAGCAGGTTGTGCAGCATGGTTACCATTGGATGATCCAGCTGTAGAGTTCACCATGTTGGATTCTTGGGCACGCCCCTACTTGGCGCGCCAACTGTCGGAGTGCGATTCCGGCAATCTCCCGGTACTACCGTTGACAGATCGCGAAGTCTGTAGTTTAGTTGTGGGCGCACAGAGATTCAAAACAAGGTGGCAAGTAGACACGAGGATTTACATGGTTTGGGCCGTCTGAGCATAATACCCTACTCCACGGGTGCGTGTTCTTGTATTGAGCGTCTGAGCACTAGAGTGTCAAAGACTGGAGTGTCTTGAGAGTGCGTGTGTGCGTGTCGTGGCCTCCCCCGTGTATCGCTCGACTAGTCCTTTTATAGCACAAGGACTGGTCGTTACATCGTTGTCTGGCCCGACATGTGGCCCTGGCAGTTAGTGATGCTTAATACATAATTAATGTACTTAATTACCCTTAATCAGCATGGTAATGGCCCTTGATGGTGGCGTTACTGGTATTAAGGGTCCTCCGATCGTGTGTCATTAATGACACGTAATAGGGTCTTGAAGCTTTAACTGTTCCTTGAAGGTCCGAGCCATTGGAGATCCACCAATCAGCCTGTTGAAGTCGAAGGTCCAGCGGTTGGACGTGTGGCAGCTCCGGAGCTTACCGTCTAGGACGGGTAGGACCGGTGCTTTTGTACACGTGTCAGTACCGGAGCTTCCCTGTATCGAGGGTTAGGTCCAGGGGTGCCACACAGGTATTTAGTCCAGAGCTTTCTCATGTATGGAATGTAGCTCTGGTTGTATGAAACACATGGTGGCAACGGGACTAACCAAAGAAGGGAGGCAGGTCCACTTCCGTATGACACGTGGGGCCTTTGAAGGTCTCCAATCACTGATAGGTGGAGTTCCTTTGCACTCTTTGCAGTCCCAAGGGGTATCCGGTACACAGGGTACCGACAACACCTATTGATTGTAATTCTTGTCTTTTATGTTTATTGCGCGGTTTAGACGGATTTGCGCTAGAGAGTGTCGTGAAGGACCTCCAGCACAAGTAATTTGAAGTTTTTTATTCCAATCAAGCGCAAGAGCAAGGCAAGTGTCCTTGATCATTTTGATACTACATTTAAATGTTTTGTTTTCAAAATTGCATGCTTGTGTCAATTTGAAGAGAAACCCATAATAGGAGTTTACTAGTCTTGTTGACCACCCTTGTCGCTTGGGATAAACATAGTAGAGAGTCGGGAAGGGCTTTTTACCTTTCCTTCACTTAATTAATTGGGATCGGAAAACAACTATATAATTTAATTATGCATTAATGAGATTATGATTGATATGAACTTGTTAATATGACATGATAATGTGTGATCTAAGCAAGCATGGTATGTGGATGGGTTGGATGTTATGGTGGTTCCACTTGCTTTAGATCTAAGGACCGATTCATGGAGCGACCATCCAGGATTTATAGTTCCACCACGAGGCCAAGTATGGGTGCGACATAGCTGATTAATTAGGGTATTGCTAGTATTGTGTAAAACCCCACTTTTATTGCATGTAAATTCAGTTATGAGTTTTGTGATCAACTATATTAGAGACCCAATATAGTGGTACACATGAACTGAATACCATCCAAACCTTTCTTGCACTCATGGTTAAATTTTATTAACATGAGTATTGGACTTCACCACTAATTCTAGAATGATTCTATTCACCTCTCTTCAAATTTTAGAATTATTTGGATGAAGTTTATTAAGGCAATTTAAAGTGCAGTACTAATTATAGAGGCTCTAAATTTTTCCTTGACCTTCTAATATTCTCAATAGCTTGCCTGCAAAAATTTCAAGATTTTGGGAACTCATTTGGTTTTTTATTTGAGACGCTTAGCAAATTTGAATCAAATTTAAATCTGAATTTTAAATTCTTTTCCAACTTCTTTGAACATAAGATTCGAGTTCACCATTGTGTTCAGAATAATTCATTTACCATCTCCACAAAATTTCATGATTTTTGGAGTTGATCTTCTATTTTTAAATGAATTTTTAACTTTACTGCTGGAGTCTGACTGACCTGTGGGCCCCACAGGTGAGCCTCTACTGAACGGACCAGCTCGGCCGCCTGCCATCTCTGCACCGGAGCTCGCCCGCCCGACAGCGCACGCGCATGCAAGCTCCAGCGAGCTGCTTGCTTGCTTGCCGCGGTGCTATAAAAGGCCCGGCCGCCGCTCCGGTGTTTCCCTTCCCCGATCGCTTTTCCCCCTCTCTCTATTTCTTCGCCGTCGCGCGCCACCGTCGCCACTCGCCTCTACTCCATGGTGCGCCGCCGTTTCACGCAGTTTCAATCCACGATCCTAAAAGCTTAAAGGTGCGCCTAGTCAAGCTCTAACTCGCGGTGCAAACCGTTTCCTTTTTCATTGAGAAATGAGCAAGTTATCAGTCTTCTTCTTTCCGGCCGATGTGAGGAAGCTCGCTCGATTTCCGTTTCAATTCCGTTTCTACAAGTAAATATTCTTTGCAATTGCTTAGAGATAGTTTCTATAGGTCCTAGCGCTCCTACCTGAGCAAAAATGCCGAAAAGTTATCGAGCAACGGTCGAGGAAATCGAGTTTTGCTCGCCGCCGGTGAGGAAGCCTCGGTTCGCCATCGAGCTCATAGTTTCCGATTGTTTCCTCCTCTCCCACGTCCATTTCCTTGATCTGCATCATCCCAGGAAGGTTTTGAAGAAGGTCACTAGAGGTTTGAGCTACTCTGGAGCGAGTTCCAGGTTGGCTGAGCGCTCACCTCCGCCGCCGCCGTCGCACAGCCATTTCCGGCGAGTTTCTGGTCCCGTCGACTTCACCGTCATGCTCAGCGACTCCAAAAACCCCCAGGCGGCGAGTTTGGGCGAGTTTGGCCTGTCGGTTTAGCCGGCGGCGAGCTCGACGGCGAGTCACCGCCCCGGGTGCCGCCACGCGCGGGTGTTGGCCCGAGGTGGGAGACAACCCCGTGGGGCTCACCTGCCAGTAGCTGTGGGATCACGATGCGGCTGGGATTCTGTGTGGCTGCGCGCAAAGAAATCTGTGGCCCGGGGTTTTGCATTGACCAGAGCACGCCACGTGGCCCATGGGACCCACCCGATTGTATTTGAATTCTGGCGCCAATATTTTATTAAATTAATTACAAAAAATTGTCAAACTTCTAAATTGAATATCTCTCTGTAGACTACTCCAAAAATCTTCAAACAGATTTTGTTTGAAAGCCCTTGAGCTCTATTTTCTTTTAGTATAAGATAGGTTCTGTGAAACTTAATTTTAAATTCTGTAGAAAATAATCTTTCCAAATACAAACACAATTTTTCCTGATGAACCTTCCACTGGAAAAATCCCCAAAATTCACATAAAGTACCCTGACCTATTCTTAGTTACCAGAAAAAGTTTGGGAGCCATTGAACCTTTTTAGCTTGGTCAGATTTCCAATTCTTTCCTGCTGGTTCAGTTTTCTTCCAAAACTGTATTCAGAAAATAGTATCATTTTCTAAATTCGGTTTCTCCCAGAATAATTGCCCTAAAAATCCCAAATAAAATCCTGTATGATCCTTACACCCTAAGCAAACAGTCTGTACAGTTGAATTGGTATGAGACCCTGTATAACATCCTGTTTAATTCAATCATCTTTTTCCTTGATTGAATTATCCCAGATGTTCAGTTGCTTTGTTATACCCCAAATTTGGACTGAGCATTCCCTTTCTCATGTGCTAGCCCCTGTAAAATTTTGAGATTTATTTGACCTAATCTTCTAGGCCAAATTCAGTTCCTAAACTGAAAGATAATTGGTTAAGCTTATTCAATTAGTAAATAATTGCCAAAGGGCTTAACCACTTTGATTATCTTTTGCTCCTTGCCAAAAATCTCTATAATAGTCATTAGTATGTCTCAACAAAGTCCCAAAGCCAATTAAGATCATCACTTGCTATGATCATTAGATGTTAATTTGTATAATTTTTATAGTTATTATTTCAAAATCATTCATATACCATATTGTATGCATGACGTGTAGTGACCGAAGTCGAGGAGGCACCGGAGGCAGTGGAAGTGTACCTTCCTGATACTAACCCCGACTCGGACCTACATCCAGGCAAGCCCCGGTTTGCATTTAAGTCATTTATAAAATTTTACTTTATCACTATGATGAGTAGTCTATGAATTTTTCATTACGTTTAGGATGATTGATACTCCACTTGCATGGCCAAAAATCCCAGGGATTGGTGGGAATGAGTTACAGTTTGACCTATAGTAACTGCTTTGCCAATGCATAGGAAATTCGGTAGAAGTCGAGTAGTTGGAATCTACTCGCGGGAGATGTAGGACATATCTCACAGGATTGGTTAGATAGAAAATGGCTTAATATAATGAAATTGAGACCGGGCAGGGAGGAAGCGGCGAGAATTGAGTCTTGGTCGCATAACTCTCCTTGTGTCGATTAAAGCCCGTCCGTATGCAGCCCCTTCGGACAAGCTTGACTTGTACCGGCAACATAATGGATATATGGGATCCAGTAAACTGACGTAGCTTGGTCACTTGGGTGTCGAGGCATATCGTTCCGTTTTATAGGTGTGGGTTGAGGGCAGCAAGGTGTAAATCCGCTGGTGGGCACGTCAGAGTACGCCCCACACAAGGACCTCCTGCTCGTGACGGATCGACCGGTTCGGCATTTGAGTGTCTCGTGAAAGGTTGCCATATACGACTAGTACTGAAGTGTTACGTAGGTACTGCACGAAGTACTCGCTAGCATTTCTGAAAGTGCGTATGTGTCGTGTTGTCCGGCTGTGTTCTGGTTGCAATCACCGTCCCTCACGGAAATAGAGTACCACTTGTTCACTGAGTGGTGACGTAGTAAATACTAAAGAAACCAAGAAATTATATTGTTTTGAATTATAATTGCTTTGCAACCTTGGATGATTTAGAGATAGTGCAATTAAAAGTTTATAGTTTCCCCATACTTTAGCTGTAATAGCATTATGTGCTCTGGGCTTGTCATATCATCGGTAAAGCGTTTCTTGTTTGATTGTGGAGCCCATGATGTGCCGTGCCTGGAGAATGTCATTTGCTACATAAAACCTGATTATAAGGATCCATTTGTAGGCGAGTCATTTATGCTTCACCTTACCTATGTTTAGTGTCCCTTTGCATATGTCTAGTGAGATGGGTTAGTCTTGCTGAGCCTTATGCTCACGTTTGCAGTTAACGAGTTTTTGCAGGTTATGCAATTGATGAAAGGTTTGGTGATGAGGCTGCACCCCCTCCAGGGTTTACAGCGGAGTGGGAACCCTGCACGCCGCCGTAATTGAGTGTTGCTAGTGCAAAGTATCCAAGGCATGGATAACTTTGCTTTTGCATAGCTAGTGCTGAGAGCGTAGCTATGATATATATGTTTCTTTCCTTACGCTAGTATTGTAAAACTTCCGCTGTATGATAAATAAAAGACTTCGTCTTGTACTTTATTCAGGTTTTATTCTTGTATACTGTTGGGTGTCGCATTGCACGACACCACCCAATGAGATCCTCGGATGTCGGGATTCCGGTCCCCACAGACATGGTATCAGAGCATCATTGGGAATAGTGTATGTGAAAAGAACATATTTTCAAAAATTAGAACTTCAGTGAGGAATTAGCTATATGCATTTATAAGGAGTATTATTAGTATAAGATATAAAGGTGGTAAACTAACTATGTGTTATTATATTCTGTAACGACGCCCCGACGTTAGATAAGAGGTAAGGTACGCCACCGAGAGCGGATCAATCTCGGTAAACTCAGCATACGAGAAGTGGTATGTGAAATTTCCGTGGCTTGGCATGGAAAGTCAATATGAGTCTCTGAAACTTTCAATGTTTCTGGGAACATATTTCACGCGGTGCCCCAGCCTGACACAAAGTTAGAGGGAGACCTCATTGGGTGGTATGTAACCCGATAGTGTGTTCTCATGTCTATGAGAACATGTGAACACGTATGCTCGAGCGTGTATAAGCCGGCTCGTACGGGAGTCCTTGCTGTACGGACGTAGTAACAGCCATGTACCTCGGGGCATGTCCTCGCTCGAGGGCGACTCACTCTAGAGTTGTATGCATTTACTTTCAAATATAATTGTGTATTGTGATTGCCTATCGTGTTTCCCTACCGCCGTACGGCGTGCCCGTGCCAGGGGATTGTTTGCCTTCTCCCGGTACATTAACTACGGTAGAGGACCGTGTAAAAACCGTTTGCGAGAGAACAATATAGGAACCACCTATAGACGTAACCGAATATACCGGATAGAATTTTCTTTCGTGAGGCACGTAGTACCGTCAGTATCAAACATGATACTAGACCATCCCCACCGACAGAATGGCTGCATTGTGTTTTGGAAAGTCCGACTATCAGGTGCTGGTAGGTTTGGACTCCGCAAAAAGGGTTCCGACTCGATAGAGTAGATAGAATCAAGATTCTTGATTTCTGGCAGAAGTTGGCTCGACTTCGCCGGATTGTAATCTTGGTTATTTAATAGATAGTATAGGAGTATCATATATGGATGGAAAGCTCGTGAAGATCACTACAACTTTTCTGTTGACCATAAAGACAGAAAAGCTTGATAATCTGTTGAAATCTGGGGTGTATTGTAATTGCTCCAGATGACCTTACCATTGTACCAGTCTCTGTATTTTTGCCATAACTTGCTGTACAAAAATCCACTGCCTTATTGTGATACATGTTTGGAAAGTGTAGGAGTAGGTTTACAAGTTTGTTATGTGAGGTTTTTCCTGATTTGGGTTGGAGTTAAACCAAATTGGGAAGTCAACACAGTGAATTGCTGGACTGCTGGTGCAAACCAGTCAGTTCAACTGTTAAGTTTGGATAGTTATAGCTCTTAATCCAGAATAGTGAAATGGTCACATATATACATTTATGGAAAGATTAAAAAGTCCTCTATCAACTTTATTTGTCTCCCCTGACCTGAATCTGGGTGTAGCTATGCCTAATTCCATTTGTTGCAAACTTGGTTCTTGCAGTCCAGAACATGGAACAGTTTGCACAGGGTTGTGAATTTGTGCGCGATACCTGTATAACAAAGTTTTCAGGGTGGAACTCTGTTATTTCTGGATTGTTAACGCGATGTTATACATTGTTTATTTTGTCATTACCTCAATATCTTATCATGATAAACCTGTATAGAATGTGGAGATAAGCCCATATACAGGGGAGGTTCTGTCAAAATTTCCAGAAAACTTGAGTCAACTTAAAACCTGTATAGATTCTTCATATTAGTTCACCTGGAGCTGTATGAGTACAATCTGGAAAGGTTTTGAAGTGTGCTACAACTTTTATATTCAACTTAACTCTTAATTCTGGAATTTCCTGTATGAAACTTTTGGGTTGATACAGGAAGGTCAGCTGAACCAGAACTGTGATCACTTCCAGTTTGCAGATTTTCTTGGATCAATTGATTATGGATATTTTATTTTGTCCAACATTATCATTGATTGAGTTGAATACTTATACTGTGTATTGACATCCGGGTATGTTTGTCCACATATGGCAGCACCAAGATTTCAGTTACCTAATGGATGGGTGTTCTCAACGTGCACCGGGCAAGCCGGTTTCCCGGACGTGTTTGTTACGTTGCTTTGCCAGTTTGGCTACCTGGAGTTGCCTAGCTATTGGGGCAAGAAGTTCCAGAAAAGCGGTATGTGGAGTTGCACCATCTACGTCGATGTGCCTGCTGGTCCACCGCACCTCGGATGGGTTCCATACTCCATCAAGATCAAAGGGTTGATATTAAAGGAAACATGGAGCTACGCCGCAAGTGTTGCCATAGGGAGGTTTTGCAAACTCCATTACCATAATCTGGTGGGTACTCCGTATGAGTTCTTTCCAGTTACCGGCAGAGCTTCTGAAGCCTGGGCAACCCGTTTGCTTGCGGAGGGGGACAATTACGGTGAAACATCCGCGAGAGCCTTAGCGGTGTATGCATCCGCATCACATCGCGAGAAGGGTAATCAAAGGGCTTGCATAATAGAATTGACGAACAATCTGAAGCAAGCCATGATTCGAGCGGATCACTTTGAGTGGGCAAATGACGGACTTAGGGATATGATGTCTCCTCTCAACCATCGTTTGAACCTCAGGGAGAATCAATGGCATGACGCTGTTATGGATTTAGCCGCGTCTCGCCAGGAGACTCTAGAGATGGAAACTGAGTTGGAGGCGAGCCTACTCTATGGACACCAGCGGGACACCCAGTTGAACGCGGTGATTGCAGATCGGGATTAGTACAAAGTGGAGGCTCAGAGCTGGAAGACCAGCTGTGAGCAGGCTCAACAGGAGAACGAGGCCTGGAGGATGTTTATGGTACAGGCAGATTGGCAAGCTAAGATTGCCAAAAGGACGTCGATTTTGAACGAGGCATCAACTTCTGCTCCAGCACCCGTACCAGTGGTGCCTAATCCTGAGGATGACGAGGAGGAAGAAGATCCTCATGAGGTCGAGTTTTATGATTAGAGGGCAGTGTTGATGTACTAATCACTTTAGGCCGTGTGTAATGATGTGTAGTAAACACCACGCGTGTTTTGTGACTTTATGAGTCTTGTTGTAAATAGTAGCGAGGTGTGTGTATGATGACATAGACATGACGACTTGTGGTGACCAAGCATAGATGAGACGACTTCTTTAGATGAAGTCTGTCTATTTTTGGAGTTCTATTGTAAACTTGGGCCCAAGATAATATAGATTGTATAAAGTTTGTGCTTTATCAATATATGTGAATGTTATGCATCATCTATTGTTATCTACCGCATTACTATTTATATGGAAGGATGAACTTGAGGCAATGAGACTTATGGTGTGAATTGTTGTATTGCAGCATGGTGCGTACACGTGCAGCCCCAGAAGTGGGAGGCTAAAGTGGAGGGCAGGGGGATGACACACCACCCCCGGGGCAGAATACGCCTCAAATGCAACCACCTCCACCACCTCCACCCACACTTTCTAGAAGTCTCGCGGAGGTTCTCGCAGCAGTACTCGGCTCGCGCGACGAGCAAACCGATTTGTTGCAGACTCTTGTACAGAACTCGTCCCGTCAAGGGGGACGACACGCTGATGGACCACGTCAGTCATATCAGAGTTCCTACTCTGATTTCTCATCGACACATCCACCGGTCTTCAGAGAGGCCGACGAGCCTTTGGAGGCGGATAATTGGCTCCCCACCATTGAAGGGAAGTTCGGTTTACTCGAGGTAACCGAACAACAGAAGACTATGTTTGCAGCTTAGCAACTGCAGGGTTCGGCTGGTGCGTGGTGGGCAAACTACCTCGCTGCACGCCCCGCAGGCTATGTCGTGAGCTGGGCAGAATTCTGGGAGGCGTTCCGCGCCTACCATATTCCTCCCGGGATTATAAGGAGGAAGCTTCAAGAGTTCTTGGAGCTAAAGCAGGGAGGAAGGAGTGCGTACGAGTACTCCAAATCATTCAACCACTTGGCCCAATACGCTCAGGACCAAGTGAATACCGAAGATCGGAAGCGCGAATGCTTCTACCGGGGTTTGAACCCCAAGTTGAAGGATAAGCTTGTCCTGTTCAACCGCGGCAGTTTCAACGACATCGTCAATGCCGCTATCATGCAGGAGGACGCTACGCGCGAGCTGTCCTCAGATAAAAAGAAGAGGAGTGCTCCGCAGGGCAGCGGAGGTGGTGCTCCTCAGAAGTATTGTATGGTGTACCGATCACCATCCGGCCAGAGGTGGCAACCGCCATCACGACCACCAATGTTCAGTGGTCGCCAGTTCGGCAACTCCGGGTTCCGACCGCAACAACAGCAGGGGATGATCCCACGTGCACTTCCACCTCCACCACGTGCACCGGGATTTCGTCCTCCCATTCAACTGGCCAATCCCCATACACGTGTTTCACGTGTGGACGCACGGGGCACTTTGCCAAGGACTACCAGCAGAATAGGAAGGGCGGAGGATAGTCATCGTACCAGGGCACCAACCAACCATGCAACCAGCCCAAGAAGTTAGTTCCCAGACTTGGCAACGTCCACCACCTCACCATCGAGGACGTTCCAGAAGGCGCACCCGTGCTCACGGGTACGTTCTCTATCTATGATCAATCCATAGTCATACTCTTTGACTCCGGAGCTTCCCACAATGTCATTAGCAAATCTGTTGTCATTAAAAATTAGATGCCTGTTATCTCCACCAAAACTCCATATATGATTCGCACTCCAGCAGGGAGGGTAGTAACATATGAGATGGTCCATAGGGTACCTCTTGACCTAGATGGGAACATCTATCCTACCTCCTTCGTTATCTTAGAGACTCAAAAGCTAGATGTCATCTTAGGAATGGCATGGTTGCAATACCATGGTGCTATTCTTGATATCGTTCCTCGAAAGATTTATCTAAACTCTCCACTCCATCAGCCCCAAGTTCTCAATCTTGAGAACATCATTCCATTGGACCCATCTACTCACAATACCGAAGTTATTGGACTTGAGGATATTCCAGTAGTATGTGAGTACCCCGACGTATCCCCTGATGATCTTTCTGGAATGCCACCAAAAAGAGATATAGAGTTCAAGATTGAACTTGTACCGGGAACAGTGCCAATCTCAAGACCACCCTACAAGATGGCACCCAAGGTACTTGCAGAACTTAAGGAACAGTTAACCGAACTAGAGAACAAAGGTTTCATTCATCCAAGTTCATCACCATGGGGTTGTTCTGCGCTGTTCGTAGAGAAGAAAGATAAGACCTTGAGACTGTGTGTAGACTATCGTCCACTTAATGCTATCACTATCAAGAACAAGCATCCACTACCACGCATTGATATTCTCTTTGATCAATTGGTGGGTGCTAAAGTATTTTTGAAGATGGATCTTAATTTTGGTTATCATCAGATTAGAATCTGACCAGAAGACATACCAAAGACAGCATTCTCAACGAGGTATGGACTGTATGAGTACCTTGTTATGTCTTTCGGATTGACCAACGCACCGGCTCATTTCATGTATCTCATGAACTCGGTGTTCATGCCAGAATTGGACAAGTTTGTCGTGGTCTTCATTGACGACATACTTGTGTATTCAAAATCCAAAGAAGAACATGCTCAACACTTGCGTGTCGTGCTTCAACGATTACGAGACCATCAGCTATATGCTAAGTTCAGCAAGTGTAACTTCTGGATCAGCCAAGTGCCATTTTTAGGGCACATCATATCAGCAGAAGGGATTGCAGTTGATCCAAGCAAGATCAAGCAAGTCCTCAAATGGGAGTCTCCAAAGTCTCTACATGAAGTTCGAAGTTTCCTAGGTTTAGCTGGGTATTACCGGAGGTTCATTCCCAGTTTCTCCAAAATAGCTAAACCAATGACAGAACTTCTGAAGAAGGGAATGAAGTATGTATGGACTGAGGCATGTGAGGCAGGTTTTCAAGCATTAGTAAAACACCTCACAACGGCACCAGTATTAGCTCAACCAGACACAACCAAATCTTTTGACATGTATTGTGATGCATCCGGAATTGGTTTGGGATGTGTGTTGATGCAGGATAGATGAGTGATCGCTTATGGATCACGGCAGCTTCGGAACCATGAGCAGCACTATCCGACTCATGATCTAGAACTCGCTGCTATGGTACTAGCATTAAAGATGTGGAGGCATTATCTACTGGGTAATTTAGTACATCTCTACACCGATCACAAGAGCCTGAAGTACATCTTCACCCAAAAAGATTTAAATATGCGACAGCGTATATGGTTGGAGTTAATCAAGGATTATGAGATTGAGATCCACTACCATCCATGCAAAGCAAATGTAGTCGCAGATGCTCTGAGCCGCAAGTCCCATGTCAACAATCTTTCCATTACCTCAATGGAAGGAGAAGAAGAACCGAGTCTCTACTTGGTTCCATATGGGGCACTCTACAACCTAGCTCTCATTCCTACTATCAAGGAGGATATTATGGCAGCTCAGAAGGAGGACAAAGGGGTGTCGCATATTCGACAAAGAATGGAGAAGGGGGAGATGAAATGTTTCCGATGTGACGATGAGGGTACCCTCTGGTTTAAAAACCGTATAGTGGTACCCCGAAACATGGAACTTCGAAAGAAGATACTGGATGAAGCTCATTTATCCAAGTATTCCATTCATCCGCGAAGTAACAAAATGTACCATGATTTGAGAAAGAAGTTCTGGTGGACTCGGATGAAGAGAGAAGTAGCAAAATACATATCCGAATGTGATATGTGTCAACGAGTTAAGGCCAACCATATGAAGGCAGTGGGACAGCTTCAACCTTTAAGCATACCAGCTTGGAAATGGGAGGATATCATTATGGATTTCATTGTTGGGTTGCCTTCCACCCTCCATAAGCACGACTCAATTTGGGTGATCGTTGACCAATTGACCAAATCAGCTCATTTCATACCGGTCAGTGTGGATTATGATGCAAAGCGGTATGCAGAACTTTATATCTCCAGAATTTTGTGTCTACACGGAGTACACCGTACTATCATTTCAGATCATGGATCTATTTTTGTTGCTCGCTTTTGGGAGCATCTCCACGATGCATTGGGTACCAAACTGAATCGAAGCTCGGCTTATCATCCTTGGACTGATGGACAAACCGAACAGGTAAATCAAGTGCTAGAGGATATGCTTCGTGCCTGTGCCATCCACCATGGTAGGAATTGGGATGATCATCTACCATTGGCGGAATTTTCGTACAACAACGGTTACCAGGCTAGCATCCAGATGGCACCATATGAAGCTCTTTATGGCCGAAAGTGTCGCACACCCTTGAACTGGTGCGAATCTGGTGAACTAGTGGTATATGGCATCGACTTGATAAAAGAAGCCGAAGAGCAAGTACGCATCATCCAAGCAAATCTCAAAGCCGCTCAGTCTCGTCAGAAGAGCTACGCGGACAAACGACGTCGACCTCTTCATTTTGATGTTGGGGATCAAGTTTATCTCCGGGTATCCCCTATGAAAGGTATCCATCGATTTGGAGTGAAAGGGAAGCTAGCTCCACGTTTTATTGGGCCGTTCGCAATAATCAAAAGATGCGGACCTGTGGCATATCAATTGGAGTTACCGCCATCGCTGGCAGGGGTCCATAATGTGTTTCACTTTTCTCAATTGCGGAAATGTCTCAAAATCCCAACGAATATACGTATTGAGGATTTGGAAACCCTCCAACCAGATCTTATGTATTCTGAGCATCCAACCCAGATCATTGATGAGAAGACTCACACCACAAGAAGCCGCACCTTGCGTTTCTACAAGGTCTTGTGGACCAACCACAGTGCTGAAGAAGCCACGTGGGAAAGCGAGGAGTATCTTAGAATGAACTATCCGGACTTGTTAGCGGCATATGTTCGTTAGATCTTTTCCTTTTGCCTTCTTTTGTAATCTCGGGACGAGATTCTTTTAAGGGGGGAGGAATGTAAAACCCCACTTTTATTGCATGTAAATTCAGTTATGTGTTTTGTGAACAACTATATTAGAGATCCAATATAGTGGTACACATGAACTTAATACCATCCAAACCTTTCTTGCACTCACGGTTAAATTTTATTAACATGAGTATTGGACTTCACCACTAATTCTAGAATGATTTTATTCACCTCTCTTCAAATTTTAGAATTATTTGGATGAAGTTTATTAAGGCAATTTAAAGTGCAGTACTAATTATAGAGGCTCTAATTCTTCCTTGACCTTCTAATATTCTCAATAGCTTGCCTGCAAAAATTTCAAGATTTTAGGAACTCATTTGCTATTTTATTTGAGACGCTTAGCAAATTTGAATCAAATTTAAATCTGATTTTTAAATTCTTTTCCAACTTCTTTGAACATAAGATTTGAGTTCACCATTGTGTTCAGAATAATTCATTTACCATCTCCACAAAATTTCATGATTTTTGGAGTTGATCTTCTATTTTTAAATGAATTTTTAACTTTACTGCTGGAGTCTGACTGGCATGTGGGCCCCACAGGTCAGCCTCGGCTGAACGGATCAGCTCGGCCGCCTGCCATCTCTGCACCGGAGCTCGCCCGCTCGACAGCGCACGCGCATGCAAGCTCCAGTGAGCTGCTTGCTTGCTTGCCGCGGCGCTATAAAAGGCCCGGCTGCCGCTCCGGTGTTTCCCTTCCCCGATCGGTTTTCCCCCTCTCGCTATTTCTTCTCCGCCACGCGCCATCGTCGCCGCTCGCCTCTGCTCCGTGGTGCACCGCCGTTTCACACAGTTTCAAGCCACGATCCTAAAAGCTTAAAGGTGCGCCTAGTCGAGCTCTAACTCGCGGTGCAAACCGTTTCCTTTTTCATTGAGAAATGACCAAGTTATCAGTCTTCTTCTTTCCGGCCGATGCGAGGAAGCTCGCTCGGTTTCCGTTTCAATTCCGTTCTACAAGTAAATATTCTTTGCAATTAGCTTAGAGATAGTTTCTATAGGTCCTAGCGCTCCTACCTGAGCAATAACCCCAAAAAGTTATCGAGCAACGGCCGAGGAAATCGAGTTTTGCTCGCCGCCGGTGAGGAAGCCTCGGTTCGCCGTCGAGCTCATAGTTTCCGATTGTTTCCTCCTCTCCCACGTCCAGTTCCTTGATCTTCATCATACCAGGAAGGTTTTGAAGAAGGTCCCGAGTGGTTTGAGCTACTCTCGAGCGAGTTCCAGGTTGCCCGAGCGCTCACCGCCGCCGCCGCCGTCGCACAGCCATTGCCGGCGAGTTTCTGGTCCCATCGACTTCACCGTCGTGCTCAGCGACTCCAAAAACCCCCAGGTGGCGAGTTTGGGCGAGTTTGTCCCGTCGGTTTAGCCGGCGGCGAGCTCGCTGGCGAGTCACCGCCGCGGGCGTCGCCTCGCGCAGGCGTTGGCCCGAGGTGGGAGACAACCCCGTGGGGCTCACCTGCTAGTAGCTGAGGGATCACGGTGCGGCAGGGATTCCGTGCGGCTGCGCACAAAGAAATCTGTGGACCGCGGTGTTGCATTGACCAGAGCACGCCACGTGGCCCATGAGACCCACCCGATTGTATTTGAATCTGGCGCCAATATTTTATTAAATTAATTCCAGAAAATTGTTCAAACTTCTAAATTGAATATCTCTCTGTAGACTACTCCAAAAATATTCAAACAAATTTTGTTTGAAAGCACTTGAGCTCTAGTTTCTTTTGGCACCAGCTAGGTTCTGTGAAACTTAATTTTAAATTCTGTAGAAAAGAATCTTCCCAATACAAACACAATTTTTCCAGATGAACCTTCCACTGGAAAAATCCCCAAAATTCACATAAAGTACCTTGACCTGTTCTTAGTCACCAGAAAAAGTTTGGGAGCCATTGAACCTGTTTAGCTTGGTCAGATTTCCAATTGTTTCCTGCTGGTTCAGTTTTCTTCCAAAACTGTATTCAGAAAATATTATCCTTTTCTAAATTCAGTTTCTCCCAGAAGAATTGCCCTAAAAATCCCAAATAAAATCCTGTATGATCATTACACACCAGGAAAATAGGCTGTACAGTTGGATTGGTATGAGACCCTGCATAACATCCTGTTTAATTCAATCATCTTTTTCCTTGATTGAATTATCCCAGATGTTCTGTTGCTTTGTTATACCCCAAATATGGACTGAAAATTCCTTTAGCCATGTTCTAGCTCCTGTAAGAATTTGAGATTTATTTGACCTAATCTTCTAGGCCAAATTCAGTTCCTAAACTGAAAGATAATTGGTTAAGCTTATTCAATTAGTAAATAATTGCCAAAGGGCTTAACCACTTTGATTATCTTTTGCTCCTTGCCAAAAATCTCTATCATAGTCATTAGTATGTCCCAACAAAGTCGCAAAGCCGATTAAGATCATCACTTGCTATGATCATTAGATGTTAATTTGTATAATTTTTATAGTTACTATTTCAAAATCATTCATATACCATATTGTATGCATGACGTGTAGTGACCGAAGTCGAGGAGGCACCGGAGGCAGTGGAAGTGTACCTTCATGATACTAACCCCGACTCGGACCTGCATCCAAGCAAGCCCCGGTTTGCATTTAAGTCGTTTATAAAATTTAACTTTATCACTATGATGAGTAGTCTATGAATTGTGCATTACGTTTAGGATGATTGATACTCCACTTGCATGGCCAAAAATCCCAGGGATTGGTGGGAACGAGTTACAGTTTGACCTATAGTAACTGCTTTGCCAATGCATAGGAAATACGGTAGAAGTCGAGTAGTTGGAATCTACTCGCGAGAGATGTAGGACATATCTCACGGGATTGGTTGGATAGAAAATGGCTTAATATAATGAAATTGAGATCGGGTAGGGAATGGATAGGAAGTGGGGAGAATTGAGTCTCGGTCGCATAACCCTGCCTGTGTCGATTAAGGCCCGTCCGTATGCAGCCCCTTCAGACAAGCTTGACTTGTACCGGCAACATAATGGATATATGGGCTCCAGTAAACTGACGTAGCTTGGTCACATGGGTGTCGAGGCATACCGTTTCGTTTCATAGGTGTGGGTTGAGGGCAGCAAGGTGTAAATCCGCTGGTGGGCACGTCAGAGTACGCCCCACGCAGGGACATCCTGCTCATGACGGATCGACCGGTTCGACATTTGAGTGTCTCGTGAAAGGTTGCCATATACGACTAGTACTGAAGTGTTACGTAGGTACTGCGCGAAGTACTCGCTGGCATTTCCAAAAGTGCGTATGTGTCGTGTTGTCCGAGTGTGTTCTGATTGCAATCATCGTCCCTCGCGGAAATAGAGTACCACTTGTTCACTGAGCGGTGATGTAGTAAATACTAAAGAAACCAAGAAATTATATTGTATTGAATTATAATTGCTTTGCAACCTTGGATGATTTAGAGATAGTGCAATTAAAAGTTTACAGTTTCCCTATACTTTAGCTGTAATAGCATTATGTGCTCTGGGCATGTCATATCATCGATAAAGCGTTTCTTGTTTGATTGTGGAGCCCATGATGTGCTATGCCTGGAGAATGTCATTTGCTACATAAAACATGATTATAAGGATCCATTTGTAGGCGAGTCATTTATGCTTCACCTTACCTATGTTTAGTGTCCCCTTTGCATATGTCTAGTGAGACGGGTTAGTCTTGCTAAGCCTTATGCTCACGTTTGCAGTTAACGAGTTTTTGCAGGTTATGCAATTGATGAAGGGTTTGGTGATGAGCCTGCACCCCCTCCAGGGTGGACAGCCGAGTGGGAACCCTGCACGCTGTCGTAATTGAGTGTTGCTAGTGCAAAGTATCCAAGGCATGGATAACTTTGCTTTTGCATAGCTAGTGCTGAGAGCATAGCTATGATATATATGTTTCTTTCCTTACGCTAGTGTCAACTGTTGGAGTCGGCAGATCCCCTGACACTACGAAAGTGTTGAAGGAGTTTGTGGTTCGGTTTGGGCGCGCGGAGACTCAAGAAGGTGAAACGCGATTGGACACGAGTGACCCAGTGGTTTACGTGGTTCGGGCCGCCTGAGCGTAATACCCTACTCCATGGGTGTGTGTGTGTTGTATTAACCTGTGAACTTCAGAGTGTTCGAGAGTTCTCCCCACGTGTATCGTCGGTTTGTCCTTTTGTAGCACAAGGACAAACCGTTACAAGTCAGCCTGGCCCGACATGTGGCCCTGGCGGTTACTAGTATTGATACACGAGATTAATTGTTGTTAATAACCCTGTAACGGTTCCGACAGTGCCGTTACAGGTGTTAAGATCGTCCTGATTAAGTATCATTAATGTGGAATTAATGATAATTAATCGGGTCTTGAAGTCCGCGGTTGTCCTTTGAAGATCCGATGCCGTTACAACGTCTTTCGGAGGTTTGAAGTGGCCAGCTCCGACGTATGGACACGTGGCAGCTCCGGAGCTTGCTTGGGGGAAGCGGGAAGCTCCGGGGTGGCCTGGCACGTGTCAGGTCCGGAGCTTCTCTCGGTCAGGGGTTACCTCCGGAGGTGCCGTTTCAGTACCTAGCCCGGAGCTTCACCCTTGCGGGTAATAGCTCTGGTCTGACAGTACACGTGGCAACCTAGGGGCTAACCATGTTGGAGAAGCGGGTCCGGTTACGTCTGGCAAGTGGGCCCCCGAGGGTCTTCAATTTGAGTAGATGTCCTTCCCTTGAGATCTTTGTAACCTCAGGGGGTGTATGGTTTTTAGGGTACCGACAGTGGCCCCCTGGACCTACCTCCGGGGAAGGCCAACGGGATGAAGTCATTCCGCCGGAGGTGGGTCCACACTTACGACTCTTGAACTGGGTCTTCAAGGGTCTTCGGAGGTGCCTTTGGCGGGACTTTACGGTTAAATCCCGACGCGTGGCGCACCTCAGGCGGCAGATAAGATCTTTGACGTGCGGATCTCTCGCAATTGAAGGTCGCCGGTTCCCGATACAAAAACCGTATCGGTTCCGCGCGCCTTGTCAGTCCGCCGCCTTTGGGTTTCCCGCCTCGTGATGACAACTGTTCGCCTGGGTAAGAACCTCGACTTGATCGTCAGGGTGGTCCCGGGCCCTCTTGTCATCGGCAGGGTTGAATTCTTGAGTAGTATCCTTGACTCCCCTGCAGTTTCCATCCAAGCGTTGCAAGGGCTTACTTAAGAAGGAAAGCGCACCGTCGGGAGTTCTTTACGCTTTCTATCTGTTCTTGCGCTCAAACTCCCAACTCGTGCTTTGCTCCTCTTCTCTTGCCTAGCTGTGCTGCGATGGAGTTGGGTCTGCGTGAGAGTCGTTTGAAGACGGAAAGCGATCTGAAGAAGGTCCGAGCCCTCATGGGGTGGTCGTCGGACTTCTTCAACCGTTCGGTCCGCGCCGGCGGAGAGCTTCCCTTTAAAAAGGAGCACTCCGGCGAGATGGTGTACTTTTCATCGTACGCCATGGTGGGGCTGATCCCACCGTTTTCTTCCTTCTTCTTGATGCTGCTGGACTTCTATGGTCTGCAGCTATACCACCTTGGCCCTCACTCCATCCTCCTTGTGTCCATCTTTGTCCACTTCTGCGAGATGTGGGTGGGCATCCCTCCCTGCATCGAGCTCTTCCGAACCTTCTTCACCGTCCAAACCACCGGCCGAAGCGACGAGTACCTTGGCTTCTACTACTTTGTGAAGCGCAAGAAGTGCCCGTTCAAGTACCTCCGGTCATTCCCTTCCGGGAAGTGGGATGACTGGAAGAAAGATTGGGTAGTCGTCCGGGTGGAGGAGCATGAGCGGTTGGAGTTGCCAGACGGTCTGCCCGGCATTGACACGTCGGTGTGGAGCGAAGTTCCGGTGCTGGCGGCAGCTTTCGACCCCGTCCTGTCCAGGATCCGCCAATGTGTGGAGGGAGGATTAACTCCCCAGGCGGTGTTCTGCAACTTCCTGTCCAACAGGTGGGCACCGCTGAAGAGGAGGGAGAAGCTCGCCTGGGCCCTCAACAGCGTGATGGACGAGGACCGGGTTGAGACCGGGTTGAAGTCCAGCATGGTGGGGAAGTCCTTGGAGTTTCACCTCAAGAAATTCCAGCACGGCATCCATGTTGACGGAGAGTACTTGACTCCGCCGCCGGCTTTCCTCCCCCTGAACGTGGAAGTTGAGTTCAGCAGGGAGCTCCGGCGGAAGATGCCCGCGCTTGACGACCTTGGCATCGTCGAGAGAAGATCAACCGCCCGGTTGGCGATCCCCGGGTTGTCCGAAGGTGGCTCTGCCCCTGTCTCTCAACCAAGAGCTGAGGTCATCGGCAAGGGCAAGGAGCTGGCGGAGGAGCCGGAGAGCCGGAAGAGGAAGCTGCGACATGCTGACGGAAGGTCCGTCGGGCTTGCTACCTCCCCTCCAGTTCCCCGTCCTCAGGAAGGAAGATCCTCCGCCGCTGTAGCGGCTGTCCCCGTGGTGGGGTCCTTTCGGAGTGCTACTGTTCTGGCAGTGGGATCCTCCCGGAGTGCGACTGTCCCCGTGGTGGATCCCTCCGGAGGTGCCAGTTCCGGGCAGGCGACTCCGGCACGTGAAGCGGTGAGGGCCTCCAGGTCCAGGAGTTCCTCCCGATCAAGGAGAGCTCCGACCCGGGAAACGCCCGCGGCCACGGCAAGTCTTGGGAGTCCTCCCGGAGCTCCTACACCGACCGTGGCCAGCCCGGAACGTCCGGGAAAGAGGTTTCGCGCAAGCTGGTGCGTGAGCCTCCCAAGGTAATTTTTCTTTCTTACCTCGATTAACTTTTAATTGTAGCATCTATTTGCTCAATTTCTTCGTTCTTTATCTGCAGCGTTCCCAAAAAGGGGAGTGAAGCTCCGCCCTCGGCCACAGTGTCTGAGGCTGCGGGGGCTTCTGCTCCAGCTCCGGTGCCGCCCCAAGCGGAGGCTGCGACAGCTCCGACGCCGGCTGTCGTGGTCATGGACCTCGACTCGTCTCCAGAAGTTCCCGTGGTAGCGCCGGACCACGGGATTGCAGATGCGCCAGTGGCACCCGTTCCGGAGGTTGAAGCTCCGGGTCCTGGTGCTGCAGAAGTAGAAGCTCCGGCTGTTGAGTCGGAGGAAGTAGCGGTCCCGGCTTCAGAGCCGGAAAGTGCTGAAGCCCCGGCGGTTGAGCCGGAGGTAGCTGAAGCCCCGGCATGCGAGCCGGAAGTTGAAGTGGTTCCGGCAGTTGAGCCGGTTACTTCCGAAGCTCCGGTCGCAGAGCCGGTAATTATTGGAGCGCCGGCTGCAGGGCCGGTGATTGTGGAAGCGCCGGCCGCAGAGCCGGTGATTGCTGGAGCGTCGGCCACAGAGCCGGTGGTCGAAGAGGCGAGGGAGCTCGAGCCTCCCTCAGAAGAAGTGTCCCGGCCGGAGCCATTGGAGGCGACGACGTCGATGGTACCCGTGGCGGAGCCAGAGTGCCTGAATGAAGTCGCCGGCCCCCAGCCTGAGGGGGCAAATGAAGACTTGGTGGCAGGACCTTCTTCGGTGGCGACTGAGGCCATCCCGGAGGAGTGCCCTAGTGCTTTGGAAGCTCGGGGTTCCACTCTTGTAGAGTGGGACCCAATTTTTGTAAGTGAAGACCCGCTGGAACCAGCGGAGGAGACCCCAGAAGGTCCGGAGCCCATCTCGCTGTCGATGTCCATCGACAACGCTTGCTCCAGTCTACGTCAAGTCCAACTAGCCTTCTTCCACGACAGCAAGGCTCTTGAAGAGGAGCGCCAAACCCTTAGGAGGTGGCGTAATCGACTCCAATTCGAGACCAAGCTGGCGCAGTCGAGGCTTGCGGATGACAAGGAATGGATTAGGCGGGAGAAGATCCGCCTGGAGCTCTGGGGTGAGCTGCTGGACGAAAGGGAGAGCATGACTCATGCCCTCGACGCTCAATCCCGGGAGTTCCATGACCAAGCTAAGGCTGCTAACGACGCGGCCAACGCTCGGTTCGATCAACTCGAGGCCATCAGCACCGCACTCATCAAGCGCCGAGAGGCACTTGATGGAAGGGAAAGGCGGCTCGAGGATGAGGAGCAAAAACTCCTGGAGCTACGGGATGACGTCTTGCGACGGGAGGAGGAGCTTGCCGAGAAAACAGCTCTGGCGGACAAGGGCCTCGAGGAGCGCACTAAAAAATTGGAAGAGCGCTGTCTCGAGGAGGAGGAGAAGACCTGGGTGCGGGGGCAGGAACTCTACGAGTACGAGTGTGCCCTTGTCGCCCGGGAGAAGAAAATAGAGGCTAGGGAGAAGGACCTGGTCGACCGCCGGAACAAGATCCACCTCCGGGAGGAGGAGCTCGGAAGACTTGAGAAGCGGGTTGCTGCGAAGATTCAGCAAAACGCCAAAGAAGTTGAGCGTCTCTCCCGCGAGAATTCGGAGCTGGCGGCGGCCTGGAGATCCCTGGAAGAGATGAAGGGCCTGAGGAAGACGGACTCCCTGCAAATTTGGGAGTTCCTGAGCAAGGCCGACGATGCGCTGGCGCCGATGGGTTTCAGCCCCGTGCTCCCGGATGATCCGGAGCCGGAGCCGGACCTTGCGTTGCAAGCATTGAGTGCTGCGGGCAGCAAGCTCTCCAAGGTGGGCGACGTCATCGCGGACCAGCTGGAAGTCGAGGGGCAATCCCTGGCTAGGAACGTCACAGAGTATGTGTTGACGTGCTACACTAGCCGGAACCCTCGATTCCCTCTGGGCCCGGTGCTTGAAGGCCCCGTCGAAGGAGAAGGCGAAGCTACCCGAGCCAGCGTGTCGGAGGTCGCTCAGAAGGTCGCCGAATTCTTCCATAGGGTCTAGGACTGTCTCTCTTAGCCTTTACTTGTATCTTCTCTTCTTCCTCAATTTTGTAATCCCTTGTTTCCAGATGTAATCTCCGGTCTTCTGATGAAATGAAATCCCCAATTTTTCGTGAATTTCATTTTTTTGTCTTCGACATCCTTGTCTTCACTTGGCCCCCTGGTAGATGTGCACAATTTGATTGTGGACATGTACCAAAAGGATGTTGAATTTTGTTGAAGACAAATTTTCTTCGAACTCGTATAATTTAGGTCCGAAGTTTTCGATAGTGAAGGTCCCTTGAAGTCATCGGAGCTTAGGAGCTCCGGCACTGTCCATCATCGGAGCTTAGTAGCTCCGGCAATAGCCTCTACCAACACGTTGAGCGTCGATAGTTAATACTTCAAGGTGTCGGAGCTTAGTAGCTCCGGCAATGACCCTTGCCATGCCTGATTTGTTGGCAACAGACTCTAGTGATAGGGTCTTCTCACCATCTTTAAGTCAACGCCGACGGTTGACGCCCTGGTGGGAGTCGGAGCTTGGTTAGCTCCGGTTTTTCTCCACCAACATAGGGTTCATTTTTCCTGCACACTTAAGCCAAGAAAAATAGTAAAATTCGTTCCTTATCTATAACTTCGTCGCGGCTTACGGTTCTCAAGAGAATTTTAAGTTGAACACGATTTTTAGTACGACTGAATGAATTGTCTTTTCTTTTAGATCCAATTGTCCATGGACCCCCCTTACTTTGGCCTGCCGGGATGTAGGTAGAGTGGCGTACTTAGGGTGCTTGACCAGGCTAAGTCGATAGCGCACTCCGGCCCTAGAATGGCTTGGCGGCTTTCAGGCGAGTTGGCCACAGACGATATTTAAATCTAAAAAATCCGACAATTCGACTCGAATCGTACGTAAACCGGTCAAACTAGAATTTCTTAAGAATTGCACGTTTCTGTTATAGACAAGAAAGAGAAAAATAAAAATGTCGAGCCTATGCAAAAATGAATGCACGTGGAGTCTATTTCACATGAAGATGTCTTTCATTATAGGTCCGGGGTACAGGGGAAACAAGTACACTCTTAGGGTACGGAACCAGGCTAAGTGTGTTTGGTTTCTCGTTTGACCCAGGGTAGTTAGCCACACTTCTAGTCCGGAGACTGTATCAAGTGTTGCATGAGCTTTTCAAACCTTTCGGGAAAGGTCCGGCTGCTCTCCCGGAGGAACTACCCGACTCTGTACAATGACTCTATAACATACATTTCAAGTTACTTAAGACTCACCTCCGTGGAATTAAGTGTAGAACTTACGGAGGTGCTCGATGTTCCAAGGATTTGGGAGAGGTGTCCCATCCTCAGTAGCCAAGCGAACGCTTCCGGGACGGGATACTTTGATCACTCGGAAGGGCCCTTCCCAGCCGGGGGAGAGTTTGTTTTGCCCTTCTCTGGATAGTATTCTCCGTAGCACCAGATCGCCTTCCTCGAGCTGTCGGTTGTGTACATGCCGCTGGTGATAGCGCCGTAGAGCTTGGCGGTATCGGGCGTTCCGAACAGCTGCTTGGCACCTTCCCTCCTCAAGGAGGTCTAGGTCTTCACGCCGGAGCTGGTCCTGCGCGGCTTCGTCGAAGGTCCGGACTCGGAGGGAACCCAAGGTGATTTCCGGAGGAAGGATCGCTTCAGCTCCGTACACCAGGAAGAAGGGTGTTTCTCCGGTTGCTCGACTTGGAGAAGTCCTGTTGGCCCATAGAGTGGGCGGAAGCTCTTCGATCCAATTGGCTCCGTGCTTTTTCAAACGCTCATAAGTGCGCGTTTTGAGTCCTTTAAGGATCTCTGCGTTTGCTCTCTCGGCTTGTCCATTGCTGGCAGGATGAGCTACAGAAGCGTAGCAAACTTGTATGCCGAGGTCTTCGCAATATCCTTGAAATGCGGAGCTTGTGAACTGAGTCCCATTATCAGTGATGATCTTATTTGGGACTCCGAATCTGCTCACGATAGATTGTAGAAAATTGATTGCAGATTGTTTGTTGATCGACACAACAGGAGTAGCTTCCGGCCACTTGGTGAACTTGTCGATGGCGACGTACAGGAACTTGTAACCTCCGACGGCTCTTGGGAAGGGTCCCAAGATGTCCATCCCCCACACAGCGAAAGGCCATGTAGGAGGTATCATTTGTAAGGACTGAGCAGGTGTATGAATTTGCTTTGCATGAAATTGGCATGCTTTGCATTTCTTCACTAGCTCAGTAGCATCCTGGAGCGCTGTAGGCCAGTAGAAGCCGTGCCGAAAGGCTTTTCCGACCAGCGTGCTGGAAGATGCGTGGTTCCCACACTCACCTCAATGGATTTCTGCGAGGAGCTCGCAACCTTCTTCCCTTGTGATGCACCGCATTAGGATGCCGTTGGCACCGCGCCGGTAGAGATCCCCTTCTACCAACGTGTATCTTTTAGCCAATCTGACTACCCGGTCAGCGGATACATCATCGTCAGGAAGGATGTTGTCTTTCAAGTAGTTCCGGATCTCCGAGATCCATGCATCGGAACTGACTTGAGCATTTGAGTCTTGCGTGCTGGGTTGCTCGGAGCTTCCGGCAGCACCTACGACCCTTGATGGCTGCCATGGTAACAGGGCCATCGGGACCGTCAGCTTCGGGATGCTGATCTCGCCCCCTTCGTTCAGTTCGGCAGGCTGAACTGTGGGTTTTGACAACCTCCGGACAAAGGTTCCGTCAGGAGCCGGAGCTCCGGTTGACGCCTTGGTCGAGAGTTCGTCAGCTTCAGCGTTGTGAGCACGCTGAACATGGTGAAGGTCTAGGACTTCGAAGTCCTTCTGAAGCCTCTGGACTTCAAGGAGGTAAGCAGCCAGCTGGAGATTATTGCAGGAGCATTCACCCTTCACCTGTTTGATGACAAGTTGTGAATCTCCTTTGACCAGCAACTGCTTGACACCATATGATAGTGCCACCTTTAATCCATAGATGAGTGCTTCGTACTCCGCCATGTTGTTGGTTGCCTTGAAGTCAAGGTGCACCATGTATTTCACCTTCTCCCCGGTTGGTGCGAGGAGAAGGATTCCAGCTCCGGCTCCCTGCTTCTGCATGGAGCCGTCGAAGTAAAGGGTCCAGTGAGGCTTAGTGAAGGCTGGAACTTGTGGTTCCGTCTTCTGCTCGTTGGGGCCCCCAGGGTTTAATGGAGAGGGAGTCCATTCTGCCACGAAATCTGCCAACGCTTGACTCTTGATTGCTTGTCTTGGAATGAATTCAAGGTCAAATTCAGCCAGTTCCGCTGCCCACTTTGCAATATTCCCAGTTGAATTGGGATTATGCAGGATCGCTCGAAGTGGATATGAGGTTACCACCGAGACTTTGTGAGCTTGGAAATAGTGTCGAAGCTTCCTTGAGGCAATAAGAACTGCATAAAGCAGCTTATGCACCTCTAGGTATCGAGTCTTGGCATCATGTAACACTTCACTGATGAAGTATACCGGGCGTTGAATGGTCCGGACCCTCCCGGAGGGGTCCGGAGCTTCCTCTTCATTGATCCGGATCCTCTCGGAGGGGTCCAGACTATCTTCGGGGACCTCCGGGTTCTGGGTGGAAGAACCCGGAGCTTCTTCAGGAATGACCTGGATCCTCTCGGAGGAATCAGGGTCCTCTGAAGTGGCTTCTTGTGGGTTCAAGTCTGGGAGCTGGGACCCAGACCCGCTTTCAAGAACCTCCGGACCCTCGCGAAGGGGTCTGGATTCCTGAGTATTGGGTAGTTCCGGTCTCTCCGCAACCAGAACCATACTGATGACTTCGTCAGCAGCTGAAATGTAAAGCAATAAAGGCCCACCGGGGTTCGGAGCTACCAAGACTGGTAGGGTGGTGAGGAACTGTTTCAGCTCCTGGAATGCCTTCTCTGCTTCTTCAGACCATTGGAATGGTCCGGACTTCCTCAGTAACTTGAAGAAGGGAAGTGCCCTTTCCGCCAGTCTTGAAATGAACCGGCAGAGGGCTGCTAGACATCCAGTTAATTTTTGGACGTCTTTGATGCGGGTTGGTGGCCGCATGTCTTCAATAGCTTTTATCTTCGCCGGATTAGCCTCTATGCCCCGGTGACTTACCAGGAAACCAAGAAGCTTTCCGGAACTAACCCCGAAGACGCACTTGTCTGGGTTTAGCTTCGTGTGGGTGGCCCGCAGCTTATCGAAGACAGCCTGCAAGGTGTCCAAGAGGGATTCCTTGTTTTTGACTTTGACCACGATGTCATCGACGTACACTTCCACTATGTCTCTGATGAGTTCTTCGAAAGTTTTGTACATAGCTCGTACAAAAGTTGAAGCTGCATTCTTGAGACCAAAAGGCATGGCTGTGTAACAATACAATCCATCCACTGTGATGAATGAAGTATGTTCTTCATCTTCCCTAGACATCCTGATTTGATGATATCCAGAATATGCGTCTAGAAAACACAGTAACTCGCACCCGGAGGTGGAATCCACTATCTGATCTATTCTAGGTAGTGGGAATGGATCTTTTGGACATGCCTTATTCAGTGTGGTGTAGTCGATGCACATCCGAAGTTTCCCGCCGGCCTTAGGCACAACGACTGGGTTTGCCAGCCATTTTGGATGGTAGACTTCTCGGATGAATCCGGCTTCGAGCAACTTCTTCACTTCTTGTCGGATGAAGTTCTGTCGCTCTACAGATTGCTTCCGAGGTTTCTGATGCACAGGCCGAGTGTCGGGGTAAATCTTCAGATTGTGCTCAATCACTTCCCTGGGGATCCCAGGCATTTGTGACGGTTGCCAAGCAAACACGTCAACGTTAGCCCGGAGGAAAGTGATGAGCGCGAGTTCCTATTTGTCGTTCAAGCCACCCGATATGCGGGTAGTTTGAGTGACATCGGAACCAATTTGGACGACTTTGACGGGAATGTCGGTGTCGCCGCTTGGCTGCACACGAGGTGCAGAGGTCGAGCCTCGTTGACGAATGCTCGGAGGTTGTGGAGCTTGCTTCTGTCTGGAGTCCTCCTCTTGCGCTGTGGTGAGTGCGTGGAGTTCCTCCAGAGCAGTTACTCCGGCAGTGCGATCTCCGCGGATCCGGAGAACGCCTACTGGTGTTGGCATCTTCAACACCAGGTATCCATAATGAGCAGCTGCCATGAATTTGTACAAGGCAGGTCTACCCAAGATGGCGTTGAATGGTAAGTTGATCTGAGCGACGTCGAAGACCAACTTCTCGGTGCGATACTTCTCCCGGGTCCCGAAGGTAACGGGGAGAGTAATAGCTCCGAGTGGAGTGATGGCCCCCGGACCTACTCCGGAGAAAGGTCGAGAGGGCTGGAGGTCCGAAGGTCGGAGATGAAGCTTAGTGAAAGCTTCAAAGCTGATGAGGTTAAGCCCCGAACCTCCGTCTACCAGGACATGATGGAGCTGGATGTTGTTGATGGTGGGAGATACCATCAAGGGTAATTGGCCAGCTCCGACCATGCTTTGAGGACAGTCCGAAGCATCAAAAGTGATGGGTGTGTCCATCCACTTTCGATGTGGCTCCGGTCTAGCTGTAGGAGCTACAGCAGCCATATCCCGTCGCATAGTCTTGATGACACGACGAGAAGTGATGTCCCATGATCCACCAAAGATGGTGTTCATGGTTTTTCGACGCTCGTTGTCGGAGACGTCGGAGTCATCGTCGACGGAGGTGTAGACGGCTTTCAGGACCTTTTTGGGGTCCTGAAACCCTAACTCCTCTTCAGCCGGAGCTTCATCGACCTTTTGTTTTCCCTCCCTTTGTCGGAAGGGAGACCCTTCCCGGCGCTTGTGGTAGCGCTCGGCAAGGTTTTGGACCTCCCGGCAGTCCTCCAGTCTGTGGCTGCTCGTTTTGTGAATGGGGCACCACATCTTGGATTTGCCACCGTCTTCAGAAGACGGTCGAGGTCGCTTCTCGGGGCGTGGCCCCCGGCCACCAGGAGTTGCAGTGGCTGCAACGTTGGATGTGCCGGCCGACGGCTTCTTCTTGCCGTTGGTCTTCTTTTTCTTCTTGCCACTCCCGGAGGTAGCGGCTTCTTCTTTGGAGGATTTTTTATGATCCTCCAAGGCTGGTTTGGAGTGCATTTCACGGCCCTCCGCAGCTCTGGCACATTTGTCAGCCAGGCTGAAGAGCTCCGTGACGCTGGTGATCTCTTTGATCGCCAGCTTCTCCAACATCTTCTTGTCTCGTACACCCTGTCTGAATGCCACAATGACAGAAGCGCTTGAGATAGAAGGGATTGTGTTACGTACTTGAGAAAATCTCTGGATGAATGACCGCAAAGATTCTCCTCCTTTTTGCACGACCGCAAAAAGGTCCAGTTCAGTGCCCGGACGGGTGTATGAACTCCCGAAATTGGCGGTGAACTGACGGCACAGCTCCTCCCAACTGTCGATAGAGTTGGGTGGAAGGCTCATAAACCAGGACCTGGCGGTCCCGGTTAAGGCCACTGGAAAGTAATTGGCCATTACGGCCTCGTTTCCTCCAGCTGCTAAGATTGCAGTGGAGTATATCTGTAGAAATTCTACGGGATTGACAGTCCCGTCGAATTTTTCCAGCAAGTGTGGCCGGAACTTCTGTGGCCATCTAACCATGCGCAGGTGCATGGCTAGGGCGGAACAGCCTCCTCCTACTCCTTCCAGAGTAGAAAGGTCTTGAGCATCTCGTCTTTCTCGAGCTCGCTCGATGTGGACACGGCCATCCTGTTGGCGGTATCGGCGATCAAGCTCCGCCCGGAGGTCATGTGTCGAAAGCCGAGATGCGGTATGGGCACGTCGTGCCCCAGAGGGCAACGACGTCACTTGCTGTGACGCAGCTCGTCTCCGGTTGTTGGAGACATGTGGACCAAGTCTTCCAGACAACGTTCGTCGCTGCGACGGGGCCCGCCCTAAAGGAGGTGGACCCTGGTTGTTGAGGCGTTCGGCCGCTGCTGCGACCAAATGCTCAACATCAGCTCTCCATTGCTCCATGGCACCTTGAGATGCATCCGGAGGTGGTGGTCGCTGGAGGAGAGCACACGCTGCATGGAGCGCGTGTTCTGGGTTGTCACGACTTGCCGGCGCAGAATGTGACGCCGGTGCACCATCATGTCGTCCGGCATGTCTTGCCGGAGAAGATGGTGGTGGTGGGAGTGTGAATCCTGCTGGAACTGAGGCTCCTGCCGGTGGCTGCATGTTGGAGGGATTGCCTCCGACAGCCTGAGCAGCAGGTTGCCCGTTGGATGATCCAGCCGCAGAATTCACCATTCTTGAAGATCTCAGGCACCCCTACCTGGCGCGCCAACTGTCGACTGTTGGAGTCGGCAGATCCCCTGACACTACGAAAGTGTTGAAGGAGTTTGTGGTTCGGTTTGGGCGCGCGGAGACTCAAGAAGGTGAAACGCGATTGGACACGAGTGACCCAGTGGTTTACGTGGTTCGGGCCGCCTGAGCGTAATACCCTACTCCACGGGTGTGTGTGTGTTGTATTAACCTGTGAACTTCAGAGTGTTCGAGAGTTCTCCCCACGTGTATCGTCGGTTTGCCCTTTTATAGCACAAGGACAAACCGTTACAAGTCAGCCTGGCCCGACATGTGGCCCTGGCGGTTACTAGTATTGATACACGAGATTAATTGTTGTTAATAACCCTATAACAGTTCCGACAGTGCCGTTACAGGTGTTAAGATCGTCCTGATTAAGTATCATTAATGTGGAATTAATGATAATTAATCGGGTCTTGAAGTCCGCGGTTGTCCTTTGAAGATCCGGTGCCGTTACAACGTCTTTCGGATGTTTGAAGTGGCCAGCTCCGACGTATGGACACGTGGCAGCTCCGGAGCTTGCGTGGGGGAAGCGGGAAGCTCCGGGGTGGCCTGGCACGTGTCAGGTCCGGAGCTTCTCTCGGTCAGGGGTTACCTCCGGAGGTGCCGTTTCAGTACCTAGCCCGGAGCTTCACCCTTGCGGGTAATAGCTCTGGTCTGACAGTACACGTGGCAACCTAGGGGCTAACCATGTTGGAGAAGCGGGTCCGGTTACGTCTGGCAAGTGGGCCCCCGAGGGTCTTCAATTTGAGTAGATGTCCTCCCCTTGAGATCTTTGTAACCTCAGGGGGTGTATGGTTTTTAGGGTACCGACAGCTAGTATTGTAAAACTTCCGCTGTATGATAAATAAAAGACTTCGTCTTGTACTTTATTCAGTTTCTATTCTTGTATACTGTTGGGTGTCGCATCGCACGACACCACCCAATGAGATCCTCGGATGTCGGGATTCCGGTCCCCACATATTGCGCGAATTATTTGGCGCATCGGGGAAGGGGAGTCGGATTGGGTCTGGATTTTTGCCAGAACTCCCTGGGATTCGAATGGCACAAGAGGGGGCCCTTGGTCGAAGATGTGCTCAGTTAAAGGCAACTCCACCGGTGAAACCTCAGTGGGTCTGTACATACTAGTGATCCCTTTGTAAAGGCTATGTTGTGATCTCTTGGCCACACACCAACTGATGTGTGTAATTTGATCGACGGGTCACGAGCATAAGGGAGGTTCCTAGTCGCCAGAAGGTGATGAAATCACAAACACGTGGATAAAGTGGTACAACCTCTGCAGAGTGTCTTACAAACTATCATGATAGTCGTGCTCCCAGTCATGAGCAACCTGGACCCTTACATGATTAGAGGGAAACATGGGATTTGGGTTGGTTTGGTTATGTTTTGGTATTGGGATGTTTTGGAACTGGTCATGGTTTATAATATGGTTGTGGCTGATTATGGATTGAGTTATGGTATTGGATATGGTTAATGGTAATGGTGAAAACAGGTATAATGGTGATGGATATGGAATATGGACTTATAATATGGTAATCATTGTGGTATACGATGGATTTACTTCACATACATATAATATACTGCTTTTCAAATGTTTTAATGTACTCTTCAGAACTTAGCCATTATTATATTCATCATTTGTATCAGCTACATGTCATACTTTCCTACACTTGCTGAGTACGACATGTACTCACCCTTGCAATTCCCCCACCAATAGTTGCAGGTCAGGATTAGGAGTATCACGATGTTAAAGAAGAATTCTAGACTGTGCGCTGCTGTCAGTTTACTTGTGGTTTTGATTGGAGCTACGCCATATCCCTTTTTCTTAGCTTCAAAGTTGCTTTATTAGATGATTTCCACTGCATTAGTTCAAACTTGTCATTAATATTCATTACAGCTTGTATCTGAGGATATTATGAGTTGTGTAACAAAAGTGGTTAATTAATCTTGTTCTGTGGTAGTTTTCTGTATATCCTTTTGTGAATGCACTCGTGTATGTGTGTTGAACGTCATGGGCACACATATGTGTTCACTTGGTTCATTTTCTGAACTGGATGTCAAAAACTGGTATCAGAGCCACAGGTTGACTGTCGGACGCAGCCTAGATAGAATGAACACTTTAGAGCACACAGGAACACTCAGGAATCGATGTGTTTTTGCTTGGTGTCTTGTTTGCTATGTGTTGCTGCTTGTGTGCTTAATAGAGAATTTTGGGATGCTTTAGCCTTGATATATCCACATAGGCTAGTATAGGTAGTTGCTTAATTTCATATCCCATGATGCATATAGTTGGGGACGTTTTCTAAATTCTTATCTCTTGCTTTCATTCAGATGATGAGAACTCGCAACCAGAGGGATGCCAATGATGAGGAGGAGAACAATGGGGCACCTCACAACAACAATGGACAAGGACCTGCCCAGGAAGCTATCAATCTTGAGCAGCTATTGGCCATGCAGAACCAGCTCATGTAGACCATGATACAGACTATGGGACAGCTGCAGGCTGCCAACAACAACAATCAGCCTCAAATGCCTCCACCTCCACCCCCACCCCCTCATAACCGATTGGGAGAGTTCATGAGAACCAGACCGCCGACTTTGGCTCAAGTTGTTGACCCTATGGATGCTGATGATTGGCTCAAGTTTCTGGAAAAGAAGCTAGCTATTGTCCAATGCAGTGACTGAGTGAAGGTTCTCTTTGCTTCCCATCAACTTGTTGAAGGAGTTGCCGATTGGTGGGATTCGCTATGCAACGCTCATGAAAATCAAGAGAGGATTACATGGGTTGAATTCAAGGAGAGCCTCCATTCTCATTATGTGTCGAAAGATGTTATCATCTTGAAGAGGCAAGAGTTTAAAAATTTTAGGCAAGGAAGATCGAGTGTGGGTGAATACCTCAATAAATTCACTCAACTCTCAAGATATGCGTCTGAGGATGTGAGCCAGGACAGCGGGAAGCAATACTTGTTCATGAGGGGCTTGAACAATGAATCCAGGTAAAATTACTGAATTGTCACTATGCCAACTTCCAGAAGCTAGTGGACAAAGAAATTTTTATGGAGAACAAATTCCATGAGATGGAGCTAGATAACATGAGGAAGGCGCCATATCAGGGAAAGCAACAAGGAAGTAATGTGCGACCTCGATTTGCACCACCTAATGCGCCTTATTACAGCTCTTCTGCTCTTGTACATCGCCCTGGTTATGCACCACGCCCAGCTCAGTTTGTGCAGCAACGCCCCGTCATGCAAGCACTTAGGCCTCCAATGCCTTATGCACCTCGTGCCAACTTTCCTGGTGCAAATGTTCAGAATCAAGTTCGTCCCAATAATTCTGTTGCAGCTAAGAAGTTCTATACATGTGTAGAAGTAGGACATTTTGGATCTCAATGTCCTAAGTCAGGCCTTGGTCAAGGAAGCAATGCTCCAAGACAAAACCAAAGACCCAATGGAGGACAGCTGCAAGGGAACCGTGAACAGCAAAATCTTGTACGTGGCAACGTGAACCATGTCTCTATAGAGGAAGCTCAACATGTGGATGACGTGGTGATTGGTATGTTTCTTGCAAACTCCAACCCGGTGACTATGTTCTTTGATTCTAGATCATCGCATTCATTCATTGCATCGAAGTATGTTGCCAAGTATAGTTTGCCTATCTCTCATATGAAATATACTCTATTGGTTAAGACTCCTGGAGAAGAGATGAGGATAAATATAGTATGTCCAAAAGTAAGCCTTAGAATAAGGGGGGTAGACTTCTTTGCCAACCTCATCATTTTGGATTCTCAAGGATTGGACATTGTAATTGGTATGGACTGGTTGAGGAAGCAGAATGGAGTCAGTGAACGTGCCACAAAGACGGTGAAGTTGACCATTGATGAAGGGACCACCATAGAATTTGAAGCATCTCAACATGCACTGAAGCAATTGGAGCTGAACCACATGGATGGTGCCGCAATTGAGGAGATTCTAGTGGTGTGTGAATTCTTGGATGTGTTTCTGGATGAGTTGCCAGCTATGCCACCTGATCGAGATATAGAATTTGTTATTGATTTAATATATGGAACTGCACCTATAGCTAAGAGGCCATATAGGATGCCTCCTAAGGAGTTAGCGGAGCTCAAGAAGCAGATTCAAGAGCAACTAGAGAAAGGTTTTATTCGCCCAATCTCTTCACCTTGGGGAGCACCCGTTCTTTCTGTGGATGAGAAGGACAAATCACAAAGGATGTGTGTGGATCATCGAGCTCTCAATGAGGTGACCATCAAGAACAAGTACACCTTGCCATGCATAGAAGACTTGTTTGATCAGATGAAGGGTGCTTCTGTCTTCTCCAAGATTGATTTGAGGTTGCTATACTTTCAAATGAAGATTAGACCATCAGACATACCCAAGACAGCTTTTCGAACACAGTATGGATCTTATGAGTTCACCGGGATGTCCTTTGGATTGACAAACGCACCTGCCTATTTTATGTACCTCATGAATAAGGTCTTCATGGAGTACTTGGATAAGTTTGTAGTGATGTTCATTGATGATATTATGATCTACTTGAAGAGTGAAGAGGAGCATGAGGAACACTGGAGGTTTACGTTGCAAAAATTGAGTGATTATCAATTGTTTGTCAAAATTAGCAAGTGCTAGTTTTGGTTGAGGGAAGTGTCATTTTTGGGGCATATCATCTCCGGTGGAGGAGTATCGGTTGACCCAGGAAAAGTGAGAGATGTGCCAAAGTGGGAGCCTCCGCAAAACGTAAGGGAAATAAGGAGTTTCCTCGGGGTGGTTGGATATTACCGTAGGTTCATCAAGGACTTTTCCAAAATAGCCAAGCCAATGACAGAATTGCTAATGAAGGGGAACGCTTTCTGATGTACTCAAGCTTGCGAAGACAACTTTGAGGAGTTGAATAAAAGGTTAACTACAACACCAGTCTTGATATTGCTGGATGTGAGCAAAAGTTTCGATATTTATTGTGATGCCTCAAGACAAGGACTTGGATGTGTGCTCATGCAAGAAGGTCAAGTGGTTGCATATGCATCGAGACAATTGAAGAAACATAGGATGAATTATCCAACACATGATTCAGAACTCGCAGCCGTGGTACACGCATTGAAGATTTGGAGACACTATATCCTTGGACATAGGTGTGAAATTTATACGGATCAAAAGAGTTTAAAGTATATTTTCACACAAACAGATCTGAATTTGAGACAACGAAGAAGGTTGGAGCTCATCAAGGACTATGATGTGGGGATCAACTGTGACATTCTGGATCAAGGCTTAATAGGATTGATAGAATACTCATACCACCAAGGTATACCTTCTTTTCCGGAAGCCCACATGCAAAGAACTCTGAGGTTAAGTGTGCTTGGCCCGGAGCATTTTCTGGATGGATGACCGACGGGGAAGTTTTCCCGGGTGCGCACGAGTGAGGACAAAATGTGCAGAAAATTCTAGTGTTGGTCTGTGGGGCTAGTCTATGATCCTATAGAGCGGCCAGGAGTAATGACTGCCAAGCCCATAGTGGCTGGGGTGTTACTGAATTAGTCGATTGACTATCACCCAAATCGAATCATGCTTCTGGAATGTGAGTGGCAATCCGACTATGAAGTCCATACTCACATCCTCCCATTTCCATGCCAGAATATTCAGTGGTTGCAGCTGCCTCGCTTTCTTCGTATGGTCGGCCTTCACTCTCCGACATGTATCACACTCGGATACGTACTTTGCTATTTCCTTCTTCATGTCTGTCCACCAAAACTTGTTCTTCAAATCTTGATACATTTTATTGCTGCCCGGATGAATTGAAAATTTTTACATGTGAGCTTCATCCAATATTTTCTTCTAGAGCCTAACATCCCGTGGTACAACTATCCGGTCCTTGAACCACAATGTACCGTGATCATCTTTCCAGAAACATCTTACCTCCCCGTTGTCCACTCTTTCTTGTATGTGTGACATGCCCTTGTCCTTCTTTTGGGCTTCAATAATTTCCTCTCGGATGGTGGGAATGAGAGCAATATTATTGAGGGCCCCATATAGAATCACATATAGACTTGGTTCCTCATCTTCCATTTCAGCCATGGTGAGGTTGTGGACATGGGCTTTCCGACTAAGCGCGTCGGCAACCACGTTCGCTTTACCGGGGTGGTAGTGAATTTCAATTTCGTAATCTTTGATCAGCTCTAACCACCTTCGTCGTCTCATATTCAGCTCCTTCAGCGTGAAAATATATTTCAAACTCTTGTGGTCAGTGTAGAGGTGTACAATATTTCTAAGCAAGTAATGCCTCTACATTTTTAGTGCTAATACCACGGCAGCGAGCTCAAGGGCATGAGTCGGATAGTGCTGCTCGTGGTTTTGGAGCTGTCAAGATCCATATGCGACCACACGTCCTCCTTGCATAAGAACACAACCAAGTCCGATGCCGGATGCATCACAATAAACGTCGAACAGTTTTGTCGTGTCCAGCTGAGCAAGAACCAGGGCTGTTGTAAGGTGATGTACTAATGTCTTGAACACTTCATCACAAGCTGAAATCCAAATATATTTGGTGCCCTTTTTCAGCAGCTCCGTCATCGGTTTAGTGATTTTTGAGAAGATCGGGATGAACCTCCGATAATACCTCGCTAAACCGAGGAAACTTCGGACTTCATGAACGGACTTCAGAGATTGTCATTTCAGCACTTGGACAATTTTACTTGGATCCACCGTGATGCCCTCAGCTGAAATAATGTGTCCCAAGAATGGCACTTGGCTGATCCAAAATTCACACTTGCTGAATTTTGCGTAGAGCTTATGGCCTCTCAATCGTTGCAGCACAATATGCAGATGTTCAACATGCTCTTCCTCTAACTTGGAATAAACCAATATGTCGTCGATGAAGACCATGATGAATTTGTCTAACTCCGGCATGAATACTGAACTCATGAGATACATAAAGTGAGCCGGAGTGTTGGTGAGACCAAAATACATGACATGATACTCGTATAATCCGTATCTCATTGAGAATGCCGTCTTTGGTATATCCTGCAGTCGGATTTTGATTTGATGATATCCGTACCAAAGATCCATCTTCGAGAACACCCTGCACACACATGTTGATCGAATGAAATGTCGATGCGGGGCAGCGGGTACTTGTTCTTTATACTCACGGCATTGAGCGGTTGATAATCCACACATAACCGCAATGTTTCATCCTTCTTACTGACAAACAGTGTTGAGCATCCGCAAGGTGACGAGCTTGGGCGAATAATACTCTTGTCCGAAAGGTCTTTCAAATGCTCTGTTTATTCAGCTAGCTCATTAGGCGCCATTCGATATGGTTTTCGAGAGATTGGTGTGGTTCCTGGTACAAGTTCAATCTTGAACTCAACATCACGTTCGGGCGGCATGCCCGGTAAGTCATCGGGAAACACATCGGGATACTCATGGACCACCGGAATATCTTCAAGTTTAGTTGTTTCCATGTTATATGCAGCTGCACTGTCCCGCTCCATGCTGTCCAAAACCAGTTCGTGTTGTCCGTGTATCGGAGAGTCAATTTGGACAGTCCGGGTACCGATATTAAGAACGGCACCGTGATGGTTCAACCATGACATCCCCAATATTACGTCTATCTTCTGTCCATCCAATATAACAAGCGACGTTGGATATATCTTGCCTCCCAAATGTAGAGCTGCTCGGGGAACAATATGACTAGCAGAGATACTCCAACCCGGTGAACTTATAAGATAACTATTCTTGGGAGTATTGGTGGATAATTGGTGCTGATCCACACATGCTTTACTGATAAAATTGTGGGTAGCACCGGAATAGAAGAGTATGAGGATGGGTATGTCTTTGATAGAAAACATGCATGCTAACACCCGTGCTCCAAAATAATGAACTCCATGGATCAAAGATCATTTCAACTATCGTTGGTCGCGACGGGACGTTATGCGCATTATCGTGCGAAAACACACTTTTATTTACAATATGACACAAACATGATCATAAAAGAAAGATGTTTGAGTGGGTCAAACCCTCAATTCCACTGTTAAATGGTTGATTATTGACAACTGGTCCGTTACGACACTTCTCGAAGTGAAATCGAGGACCAGATTCATAACAAGACCAAATTATACCAAACCGATGAAGTTTCTGTTGAAACCTGACCAGCTTGTACTCAAACATAAATTTAACCCAGTAAATGGCAGAATCAGATCTTGAGGTGAACTACAAAGTTGAACTAATCTTCAAGAAAATTCCAAAATGTATTGGTTTTCCTCCAGATCGTTTCTGGTTGAGAAGATATGGAATTGTAAACCTGACAGCTTTTTTGGAAAATTTGACAGCATCTCCTTTGTTTATGCAGATTTTGGGCCACAATTCCCAGATATAAAACAGCAGAATTTACAAAAGCCAAAATTCAAAAATTTGTAATATATATTACAAGGATTCCATAAATGTCTTGCGCGACCCGGTTTGAATTTTCTAGAGTGAGATATAGTGAAAACAATCAGGAGTCCAGAGAGGGTTCCAGTTTCTGTCCAGTTTGGCAGATTTTGGAACATTGAAATTTTGAACAAGTTAGAGGGGAATTCAGTTCTGGAGTTGAACATAAAAGTTTTAAAGGACTTCCTAAAATTTACATCCATGTATGATACAACTTCATTGGAGTTTTATACTGGGAGATATAGTATCTCAAAGTCAGGAATTTTTCAGGAAGAAACAGAACACTCTGTTTTTGAATTGGTGACGTCAAAACCTACTCCAAATTTGAAAACTTAGTTCAAACCCAGAGCTCGATAGCTAATATAAGTAGTTTTACATCTTCTCAGATCCATTTTAAATAAAAGTGGTTAATGCATCAATGGAGTATATGTCGGTACTATGTGCCTCACGAAGTAAAAATTCTATGCCGGTATTCCGGCATACGTCTCAAGGGTGGCCTTAATGACTTTCACTCGCAAACGATTTCTAAACGCAATACGATCACGTGGTCAGTGTACCTTTCACTACACACAAACTACTGATCAATCATATTGTATTGTACGACACAGCCCGCACAGGCAAACATTTCACAATAATATATATGAAAGTAAAAGCATTCGTCCCATATCATTCCATACGGGCCGCCCCGAGTTAAGCCACGTCTTGAGGTACATGATCGGATTTTCTACCATCCGACGGGATCCCATGGAAAGTTTCAGAGACTCATATTGACTCTTCCATGCAAAGCCACAGAAAGATTTCAATGCTACCTATCGCATGGTGAGCTTACCGCAATTGATCCGCTTGCGGTGGCATACCTTACCTCTTACCTGACGTCAGTGCGTCATTACAGAATATAATAACACATAAGTTAGCTTTGCCACCTTAATAACTTATGCTAATATAATTCTTATGTGGGTCTAGTACCGTATCCTCATCGTATCCTATGTTTTTCTCGTAACGATCCTTATTTAGTGTGCTATTCCCAATGTGGATCTGATACCAGGCTATGAGGACCGGAGTCCAAACATTCCAGGAATCACATTGGGTGGTGCCGTGCGATGCGACACCCAACAGCACACATGTAAAGGAACACATATTACATAAATCATTTGCCGAAATTTACAAGGATGTTCAGCTTACAAATAGTTTATAAAATTAAACTACAGCGGAAGATAAGATTATAACTCTCGTACTCAAGTCTAATAAGCAAAAGAGAAGTCGTCCAGCCCACGGACGTTCCTCACTAGCCACGAAGATCAAACAGCAGCGGCATGGTTCCCACATGAGTATATTACTCGGAGAGTTCCGAGTCTCATCGGACAACCATAATCATAAGCACATAAGTTAGTACCTGCAAAACAACTTATATAGCAACCGTGAGCAGGAAGGCTTAGCAAAACTTAACCGTCTCACCTAAACATGAAACTCTACATGAGGGTAAAGACATAAATATAGGATGTCAAGTTTGCATAATGGACTCGTCTAAATGTGGGTCCTTATTTTCATATTTATAGCAGCATCTTAAACCTTGTGTGGGGCAACATCGTAACTCCACAATCAAACAAGAAACGCTTCATCACGATGTTGCATGCCCAAGGTAGAAAAATAAATTTAGTGAGCATTATACTGTCGGTACCCTGCGTACCGTATAACCCTTGGGACTAAAAAAAGACCAACGGGACTTCACCTATCCGAGTTGAAGACCTGCGAAGGCCCCACATGTCATACGGGACTGGACATGCCTCCCATCTATGGTTCGCTCCAGTACTGCCACGTGTACACCGCAGCCGTAGCTATACCACACACATGGGATAGCTCCAGGCTAAACGATTGTGCGACACCCCCGAACCTAACCTCCGACAGAAGGAAGCTCCAGTATCGACACGTGTACATCTGCACCGGACCTACCCGTCCTAGACGAATAGCTCCAAAGCTGCCACGTGTCGAACCACCGGACCTTCAATTTCAACAAGCTGACTGGAGGACCCCCAACGGCTCGGACCTTCAGGGGGTAATCAAAGACTTCAATACCCGGTAAAGTGTCATTAATACCGTCTTAATGACACATGATCGGAGGGCCTTTAATAGCCGTAACGACATTGTCTAGGCCTGTTACCACTCTATTAAGGGTAATTAAGCTCATTAATTATGTATTAAACATGAATAACCGCCAGGGCCAGATGTCGGGCCAGGGCTAATGATGTAACGACCAGTCCTTGTACTATAAAAGGACTGGTCGATGATACACAGGGGACGCTCTCACACTTTGACACTCTGAGACACTCAATACAACAGCTACACACCCCGTGGAGTAGGGTATTATGCTCAGGCGGCCCGAACCACATAAATCCTTGTGTCCATTTGCCCTATTCTTCGAAATCTTTGCGCACCCAATACCGAACTATAAACTCCGCGAGCTACCAACGGTAGTATCGGGAGAATTGCCAGAAAAACACTCCGATAGTTGGCGTGCCAGGAAGGGGCACGTGCCCGAGATTTCAAGAATGGTGAACTCAGCTGCTGGATCGTCCAACAGCAACCCCGCTGCGCAAGCTGCTGGAGGCAATCCCTCCAACATGCAACCACCAGCAGGTGGCGCGGCTCCAGCAGGAGTCATGCCTCCACCGCCACCGCCTGCACCAGCAAATCAAGCTGGGCAACGGGACAGAGCATATGCGTCGGTCACAGCGTCGGCGAATAACAACAAACCTGAACACGTGCTCCATGCAACACGTGCTATCCTCCAACACCCACCACCTCCGGGTGCATCCCAGGGTGCAATGGAGCAGTGGAGGGCTGATGTGGAACATTTGGTTGCAGCAGTAGCCGATCACATCAGCAACCAAGGTCCTCCACCCTCGGGGCGGGCCCCATCGTAGCATCGGACTTTGTCGGACAGACTTGGTCCGCACGCTTCCCAGAATAGGAGGTGTGCTGCGTCTCAACAATCAATGTCGCTGCCTGCTGGGGCGCGACGCACCCATACAGTAACCAGGCTCTCAACTCATGACCTTCGGGCGGAGCTTGATCGCTGTTACCGTCAGTAGGACAGCAGCGTCCATATCGAGCGTGCTCGCGAAAGGCGAGAGGATCGAGACAGTCCTGCTCCCGAAGGAGTAGGAGGAGGTTGCTCTTCCCTGGCCATGCATTTGCGCATGGTCAGATGGCCACAAAAGTTCCAGCCTCACTTGCCGGAGAAATTTGACGGGACTGTCAATCCCGCTGAGTTTCTCCAGATTTATTCCACTGCAATCCTCGCAGCCGGAGGTAACGAGGTTGTAATGGCCAATTACTTCCTAGTGGCTTTAAGTGGGACCGCCAGGTCCTGGTTCATGAGCCTCTCGCTGAACTCCATCAAAAGTTGGGTGGAATTGTGCCAACAGTTCACTGCCAATTTCGGGATTTCATACACCCGACCAGGCGCCGAACTGGACCTTTTTGCTATAATGCAGAAGGGGGAGAATGCTTGTGTTTCTTCATCTAGAGGTTCTCGCAGGTAAGAAACACTATTCCTTCTATCTCTAGCGCCTCTGTTATTGTGGCATTTAGACAGAGCGTACGAGATAAGAAGACGCTGGAAAAGCTGGCGATCAAGGAGATCACCAGCGTCACGGATCTCTTCAGCTTGGTAAACAAGTGTGCTAAAGCTGCGGAGGGCCGTGAAATGCACTCCAAACCACCTCCGTAGGATCACAAAAAATCCTCCAAGGGCGAAGCCACTACCTCCGGGAGTGGCAAAAAGAAGAAAAAGACCAACGGCAAGAAAAAGTCGTCGGCTGGCACAGCTACTGCTGCAGCTGCTGCAGCTCCAGGTGGTCGGGGGCCACGACCTGAGAAACGATCTCGACCTTCATCTGAAGTTGGCAGCAACTCCAAAATGTGGTGTCCTATTCATAAGTCGAATAGCCACAACTTGGAAGATTGCGGAGAGGTCCATAACCTTGTCGAGCGCTACAGGAACCGTCGAGAAGAAGTTCCTTTCTGACAAAGGGAAGGAAAATAGAAAGTCGACGAAGCTCTGGCTGAAGAAGAATTAGGCTTTCAGGTCCCTAAAAAGGTCTTGAAAGCTGTTTACAATTCTGTCGACAACAACTCCGACGTCTCTAACAATGAACGTCGGAAAACCATGAACACCATTTTTGGTGGTTCGTGGGACATCACCTCCCGCCGTGTCCTCAAAACCATGGAGCGGGACATGGCTTCGGTGGCTCCCACCGCCAGGGCGGAGCCGCACCAGAAGTGGATGGATACTACCATCACTTTCTATGCATCAGACTGCCCTTGGAATATGATCGGAGCTGGCCAACTCACATTGATGGTATCTCCAACCATCGACAATATTCAACTCCACTATGTAATGGTGGACGGAGGTTCGGGGCTGAACCTCATAAGCTTCAAAGCTTTCGTCAAGCTTCAGCTCCGACCTTCAGATCTTCGCCCCTCCCGACCTTTCTCCGGAGTAGGTCCGGGGGCCATAACCCCGCTTGGTGCCATTACTCTTCCCGTGACCTTCGAGACTCGGGAGAATTACTGCACTGAGAAGTTGGTCTTTGACGTTGCTCAGATCAACTTACCCTTCAACGCCATTTTGGGCAGGCCAGCCTTATAAAAGTTCATGGCTACTGCTCATTATGGCTACTTGGTGTTAAAAATGCCAACACTAGTTGGTGTTCTCCGAATCCGTGGACACCGCACTGCCGGAGTGACAGCACTGGAAGAACTTCATGCGCTTTATACAGCATAGGAGGAAGAGTCCAGGCAGCAGCAAGCTCCGAAACCCTCGAGCATTCGTCATCGAGGCTCAGCCTCTGCACCCCGTGTGCAACCAAGGGGCGACACCGACATTCCCGTCAAAGTCATCCAAATTGATTCTGATGCCACTCAGACCACCCGTATATCGGGAGGTCTGAAGGACAATAGGAACTCGCGCTGATCACTTTCCTCCAGGCTAATGTCGACGTGTTTTCCTGGCAACCGTCACAAATGCCTAGGATCCCTAGGGAAGTGATCGAGCATAATTTGAAGATCTATCCTGACGCTCGGCCTATACACCAGAAGCCTCGGAAGCAATCAGTAGAGCGACAGAACTTCATACGGCAATAAATGAAGAAGTTGCAAGAAGCTGGATTCATCCGAGAAGTCTTCCACCCAAAATGGCTGGCAAACCCAGTCGTTGTACCCAAGGCCGGCGAGAAGCTTCGGATGTGTATCGACTACACAACACTGAATAAGGCATGTCCAAAAGATCCATTCCCACTACCTAGAATAGATCAGATAGTGGATTCCACCTCTGGGTGTGAATTACTTTGTTTCCTAGACGCATATTCTGGGTACCATCAAATCAGAATGTCTAGGAAAGATGAAGAGCATACTTCATTCATCACAGTGGATGGATTGTATTGTTATACTGCCATGCCATTTGGTCTCAAGAATGAAGCTTCAACATTTGTACGTGCTATGTACAAAACCTTTGGAGAGCTCATCAGAGACGTAGTGGAAGTGTATGTCGATGACATCGTCGTCAAGATTAAGGACAAGGAGTCACTTCTTGACACCTTGCAAGATGTCTTCGACAAGTTGCGAGTAACTCGCACGAAGCTGAACCCAGACAAATGTGTCTTTGGGGTTAGCTCCGGAAAGCTTCTTGGTTTCCTGGTAAACCACCGAGGCATAGAGTCAAATCCAATGAAGATTAAAGCCATTGAAGATATGCGGCCACCAACCCACATCGAGGACGTCCAAAAGCTAACTGGATGTCTAGCTGCCCTCAGCCGGTTCATCTCAAGGCTGGCGGAACAGGCACTACCCTTCTTCAAGCTATTGAGGAAGTCCAGACCATTCCAATGGTCTGAAGAAGCAGAAAAGGCGTTTCAGGAGCTGAAACAGCTCCTCACCACTCTACCAACCTTGGTAGCTCCGAACCTTGGTGAGCCTCTACTGCTTTACATTTCAGCAACTGACGAGGTTGTCAGCATGGTCTTGGTTGCGGAGAGACTAGAACCGCAACAAGCTCAGGAATCCAGACTCCTCCGGGAGAGCCAGGAGGTTCCTGAAGGGAGTCTGGGTCCCAGCCCCCAGACTTGGGTCAACAAGGAGTTACTCTTGTTGAGCAAGAAGAGCCGGACCCCCCTGGGAGGGTCCAGGTCACTCCAGAAGAAGCTCCGAGTTCCTCCAACAAGGACCCCACGATCCCCGAAGAAGGTTCGGACCCCTCCGGGAGGGTCCGGGTCGATAAGAAGGAAGCTCCGGGCCCCTATGGGAGGGTTCGGACAGTCCAACGCCCAGTGTACTTCATCAGTGAAGTACTCCACGACGCTAAAACTCGGTACGTGGAAGTACATAAACTGTTATATGCAGTTCTTATTTCTTCCAGGAAGCTCCAACACTATTTCCAAGCTCACAAGATCTCTGTGGTGACTTCATATCCACTGCGAGCAATTTTCCATAATCCCAACTCCACTAGGAACATTGCATAGTGGGCAGCAGAATTGGCCGAGTTTGACCTTGAATTCATCCCAAGACAAGCAATCAAAAGTCAAGCATTGGCAGATTTTGTGGCGGAATGGACCCCCTCTCCATCAAACCCTGGGGGCCCTAGTGAGCAGAAGCCGGAACACAAGGCTCCGGTCTTCATTGAGCCTCACTGCACTCTCTACTTTGACGGCTCCATGCAGAAGCAGGGGGCCGAAGATGGAGTCCTTCTCCTCGCTTCGACCGGGGGAGAAGGTTAAATACATGGTGCACCTTGACTTCAAGGCGACCAACAACATGGCGGAATATGAAGCACTCATTTATAGACTAAAGGTGGCACTATCATATGGTGTCAAGCAACTATTGGTCAAGGGAGATTCGCAGCTCATCATTAAACAGGTGAAGGGCGAATGCTCCTACAACAATCCCCAACTAGTTGCTTATCTCCTTGAAGTCTAGAGGCTTCAGAAGGACTTCGAAGTCTTGGACCTCCACCATGTACAACATCTCCATAACGCTAAAGCTTATGAACTCTCGACGAAAGCGTCAACCAGAGCTCCTTCTCCTAACGGAACATTTGTCCAGAGGTTGTCTAAACCAATAGCTCAGCTTGCCGAACTGAGCGAAGGGGGCGAGACCAGCACCTCAAAGCTGGCAGTTCCGATGGCCCTGTTAGCATGGCAGCCATCAAGGGTCGTAGGTGCTGCTGGAAGCTCCGAGCAACCCAGCACGCAAGACTCAAATGCTCAAGCTAGCTCTGATGCATGGATCTCGGAGATCCAGAGCTACTTGAAAGACAACTTCCTTCCTGAAGATGATGTATCCGCTGACCGAATAGTCAGATTGGCTAAAAGATACACATTGGTAGAAGGGGATCTCTACCGGCGTGGTGCCAACGGCGTCCTAATGCGGTGCATTACAAGGGAAGAAGACTGCGAGCTCCTCACAAAAGTCCATGGAGGCGAGTGTGGGAACCACGCGTCTTCCCGCACGCTGGTCGGCAAAGCCTTTCGGCATGGCTTTTACTGGCCTACAGCGCTCCAGGATGCAACTGAGCTGGTGAAGAAATGTGAAGCATGCCAGTATCATGCAAAACAAATTCACACACCAGCCCAGCCTCTACAAATGATACCTCCTACATGGCATTTTGCTGTGTGGGGGATGGATATCTTGGGACCTTTCCCAAGAGCTGTCGGAGGTTACAAGTTCCTGTAAGTCGCCGTTGACAAATTCACCAAGTGGCCGAAAGCAACTCCAGTTGTGACAATAAACAAGAAATCAGCCATCAACTTCTTACAGTCCATCATATGCAGATTTGGAGTCCCAGACAAAATCATAACTGATAATGGGACCCAATTTACAAGCTCTGCATTCCAAGGATATTGCAAAGACCTCAACATTCAAGTTAGCTAAGTTTCCGTAGCCCACCCGGCAAGCAATGGCCAAGCCGAGAGAGCAAATGCAGAAATCCTAAAAGGACTCAAGACACGCACATATGAGCGTCTGAAAAAACATGGAGCCAACTGGATTGAAGAGCTTCTGCCTACTCTATGGGCCAACAGGACAACTCCAAACCGGTCAACTGGAGAGACACCCTTCTTCCTGGTGTATGGAGCTAAAGCAGTCCTTCCTCAAGAAATCACCTTGTGGTCGCTCCGGGTCCGGACCTTCGATGATGCCGCGCAGGACTAGCTCTGGCGTGAAGACCTTGACCTCCTTGAAGAGGGAAGGGGTCGAGCAGCTGTTCGGAATGCCCGATACCGCCAAGCTCTCCGGTGCTATCACTAAAGGCATGTTCACAGCCGACAGCTCGAGGAAGGCGATCTGGTGCTACGGAGAATACAATCCAGAGAGGGGTTAAACAAACTCTCCCCCAGCTGGGAAGAACCTTTTCGAGTGATTAAAGTATCCCGTCCCGGATGCGTTCGCTTGGCAACCGAGGATGGGACACCTCTCCCTAATCCTTGGAACATTGAGCACCTTCGTAAGTTTTACACTTAATATCACGGAGGTAAGTTTGTAGTTACACATGATGTATGTTATAGAGTCATTGTATAGAGTCGGGTAGCTCCTCCGGGAGAACAGTTGGACCATCCCCGGAAGGTCCGCGGAGTTCAGGCAACACTTGTCACAGTCTCAGAACTAAAAGTGTAGCTAGCTACCTTGGGTCAAATAAGAAACAAAACACACTTAGCCTGGTTCCGTACCCTAAGGGTGTACTTGTTTCCCCTGTACCCCGGATTTATAATGAAAGACATCTTTGTGTGAAAACAGACTCCACGTGCATTTACTTTGTACAAGCTCAATATTTTATTTTTCTCTTTCTTGTATATAACAAAGTTGTGCGATTCTCAAGAATTTTTTAGATCGAATAATTCATGTACAAATCGAGTCGCATTTTTAATTTATTAAGTTTTTCACGCTGTTGAATGGCTCACTCGCCTAAATGTTGCCAGCCAATCTATGTCCGGAGTGTGCTATCGACTTAGCCTGGTCCTGCACCCTAAGTACGCCACTCTACCTACACCCCGGCAGGCCAAAGTAAGGCGGGTCTCGAAAACAATTGGACTTGGAGAAAACAACTCTGTGCACTTGCTTGTATGACGCGCTCGACCTAAAAATTTCTTATGAGAATAGTAAGTCACAACTTCAGTGCACAGGAAAAATAAGGGTCTCATGATGATGGTGAATTAAGCCAGATCTATTAAAGCTCCGACATCCCCTAGATAGATTGTAACCGATGTTTTAAACATTTATAGCAAGTATCGCTGGAGCTACTTAGCTCCGGTAAAACCAGGGGGCTAGCCGTCAAAGTGAACAAAAGATGGTGGGAATACTTCAGGAGACTAACTGTCGACGCCCTATGCGTTGATGGAGACCACTGCTGGAGCTACCAAGCTTCGATGATGGTCAAAGTCGGAGCCCTTAAGCTCTGACAACTTCAGGGAGTCTTCACTACCAAAGACTTTGGACCTACGTTCTACAAGTCTGAAGCACGCGAGTCTTCAACAACTGTTACATCCTCTTGGTACATGTTCACAACCAAATTGTGTACATTTACCAGGGGCCCAAGTGGGACAAAGGTGTTGAAGACAAAAAATGAAATTCATAAAAAACATGGATTTCTTTCATCTGGAGACAAGAGATTACAAAATTGGAGAAAAAGAAGAGAGAATACAAGCGAGAGCTATAAAGAGATGGTCCTAGACCCTATGGAAGAACGAGGCGACCTTCTGGGCAACCTCAGAAACGCTGGCCTGGGCAACTTCTCCCTCTCCGATGACGGGGCCTTGGAGCACCGGGTCTAGGGGGAACTGTGTGTCCCGACTTGTGTATCACGACAGAATAAATTCTACGATGCTCTTGGCCAGGGATTGTCCCTTAGTTTCCAGCTGGTCTGCAATGACATCGCCCATCTTGGTGAGCTTGTTGCCTGCCGAACTCAGCACCTGCAACGCCTGGTCCAGCTTCAGTTCTGAATCATCCGGACGCACGGGGCTTAAACCCATTGGCGTCAGCACGTCGTTGGCTTTGCCCAGGAAGTCCCAAACTTGTTGGGACTCCGCAACCCTGCCGCTTCGCATTTCCTCCAAGGATCTTTTGGCCGCCGCAAGCTCCGAGTTCTCCTGATCAAGACGCTCCACCTCTTTGGCGTTCTGCTAAATCTTTTTAGAAACCTGCCTTTCGAGTTTAATGAGCTCTTCCTCTCGGATATGGATCTCATTCCGGCAGTTAATCAGGTCCTTCTCTCGGCCCCGCACCTTCTTCTCCCTGGCAGCAACGTCAGTTTCCCTCCTGTGGAGTTCCTGTCCTCGCTAACAGGCCTTCTTCTCCTCTCTCTCGCAGCACTCATCCAATTTCTTGGTGCGCTCCTCGAGACTCTTGTCACCCAGAGTTAGCCTCTGAGTAAGCTCTTCTTCCCTCTTCACGATGTCGTCCCGCAGCTCCAGGAGTTTTTGCTCTTCATCCTTAAGCTTTCTCTCCCGCACCTCAAGAGCCTCCCGACGCTTGACGAGACTAGCGTGGATTGCGTCGAGCCTCTCTTGGCGATCATCTTCTGCACTATTAGCAGCCTTGGCCTGCTCATAGATGGCCTGGGACTGGTTTTCAAGGGATCGCGTCATGCTTTCCCTCTCATCCAGTAGCTTACCCCAGTACTCCAGGCGGATCTTCTCCTTCCTCACCCATTCCTTGTCTTCAGCCAGCCTCGACTGCACCAGCTTGGTCTCAAATTGGAGCCGGTTGCGCGACCTCCTAAGAGTTTGACGCTCCTCCTTGAGAGCCTTGCTGTCGTGATAAAAAGCCAGTTGAACCTGGCAAAGACTATAGCAGACGTTGTCAATAGACAACGACGGAGGGATCGGGTCCGGACCTGCCGGGGCGATCTCCACCAGTTTCAGCGGGTTCTCCGTGACAAAAATTGGGTCCCACTCTACAAGAGTGGTTCCTTAGCTTCCGTCGAACTAGGGCCGCACTCCAGAATAGCTTCTACCGCCATCGAGGAATGTCCTGCTACAGAAGCTTCAACCTCCAGAGTTGGCTCCGAAGGCCCCGCTGCCAAGTCATCAACAGTTGGTCCCTCAAACTGGGGGCCAGCAACTTCATCTCGACACCCTGGCTTGCGCGCGGGCACCTCCGGGACCACCACCTCTGGGGCAGGTGTTGAATGTTCGGTTTGAGCTGAAGCCACATCCGGCTCCGACGCTGGCGCCTCCTCCACCACCGGCCCAGGCGCTGACGCTTCGACCATCATAGGCTTAGGCGCCGGCACCTCTACAGCGATTGGTCAGGTGTCGGAACCTCTCCGACGACCGGCTCTATCGTCAGATCTTCTGCAGCAACCGACTCTATGGCCAGAACTTCTTCGATAACCGGCTTAGCCGCCGGAGTTTCATCAGCCATCGGCTCTACTGTCGGGGCATTATAAACCATCGGTTTCATCGCCGGGGCTTTAATAACATCCGGCTCTAGGGCCGGAATAACAGACATCTCCGGTTCTATAACCAGAGCGTCCACCATATCAGCGTCCAAACCCGGAGCTTCAACCTCTGGGACAGGTGCCGCTAGTACATCTTCATTCTCATGGTCCAGCGCTACCACGAGAGCTTCTGGGGATGAGTCGAGGTCCAAGACCATGACAGCCGGCACCGAAGCTGTCGCAGACTCAGCCACCCCTTGGGATGGCACTGGAATTGGAGCTTTAGCTTTCGTCTCCATAGCATCAGTTGCTGTCGCAGGAGCCAAAGCTTTATTCCTTTTCTTGGGGACACTGCAGATGAAGGGTGAAGAAACTCAAAACAGAGTTACAACACAAAACAACTAACTGAGGTAAAAAACAAAAATTACCTCGGAAGGTTTTCGCACCAGTTAGTACGGAACCTCTTCTCCGGACGCTCAGGACTGGATCCAGGCGCCATGGGCATATCATTTCCGGAAGGTTCCTCAGAGCTCGCCGCAACTGTCGGCGCTGCTTTGGTTGAGGCTCCCCTCGATCGGGAAGAACTTCTGGACCCAGAACCTTCAATTGGTCCTGGTACTGTAGCCATACGGCTGGAACTGGCCCCCCGAGGAGATGCCAATGCTGGAGTGGATGCCGTTGTTGAAGACGTCACCCTCCGGGGAGAAGGAGCCGCTGGGGAAGGAGCAGGCCTGATGGACCTCCCATCAGAATGCTTCAGCTTCCTTTTCCGGCTCGAGGGCTCGGCCAACTCTTTTTCCTTGCCCAAGACTTCAACTCTCTGTTCCGGGACAGAGGGGGGACAACCCTCGGAGGCCCCAGGGATCACCAACCCGGTGGTCGAACGCCTCTCGACGACACAAAGGTCATCAAGCACCGACATCTTACGCCGGAGCTCCCTGTGAACTCTGCCTCCATGTTCGGGGGGAAGAAAGCTGCCGATGGAGACAAATAGTCACCCTCGACGTCGATACCGTGCTGGAACTTCTTCAGGTGAAGCTCCAAGGTTGCGCCTTCCAGGTTGGACTTCAAACTGGTTTTGATCTGGTCATCGTCCATCACGCTGTTGAGGGCCCAAGCAAGCTTATCCTTCTTCTTCAGTGGAGCCCACCTATTGGCCAGGAAGTTGCAAAATACCGCCTGAGGATCACCCCTCCTTCCACGCACTGGCGGATCCTGGTCAGAGCAGGGTTGAAGGCGTCCGACAAACACCGGAACTTCTCTCCAAGCTTCAGTGTCGACATTGGGGAGGCCTGCGGGCAACTCCAGCCTCTCATTGTCCTCTACCCTGATGACGATCCAATCCTTCTTCCAGTCGTCCCACTTGCCAGAAGGGAACGACCGCAAGTACTTGTGTGGGCACTTCTTGCGCATCACAAGAAGGTGTGGAAGAGCACGACGCAGGGGGAATGCCCAACCACATCTCGCAGAAGTGGACAAAGATCGACACCAAAAAAATGGAGTGGGGACCGAGATGGTACAACTGCAGACCATAGAAGTCTAATAGCATCAAGAGAAAAGAAGAAAAGGGTGGGATCAGTCCCACCGTGGCGTACGCGGAGAAGTACACCATTTCACCAGCGTGCTCCTTCTCAAACGGAATCTTGTCGGCGCAGACCTTGTGATGGAAGAAGTCACTGGACCACCCCATGAGGGCCCGGACCTTCTTCAAGTTGTCGTTGGTCTTGAGTCAGCTCTCACGGAGACCCAACTCCATCGTAGCACAAGCGGGGCTAGAGATGAAAAGCAAGTGAAAGTTTGGAAGGTTTGAGCACAAGATCAAATGAAGGTGTAAAGAACTCCCAAACGGTGCCTACTTTCCTTCTTAAGTAAGCCCCCGCAACGCTTGGATGGAAACCGCAGAGGAGCCGACATTACAAGTCAAAAACTTCAACCTGCCAATGACAAGGGGGCCTAGGGCCACCCCGACGATCAAGTCGAGGTCCTTACCCAGGCGAACGGTTGTCATCATGAAAGGCGGGAAACCCGAAGGTGGCGGTCTGACAGGGCGCGAGGAACCGATACGATTTTCGTATCGGGAACCGGCGACCTTCAATTGCGTGAGATCCGCACGCTAAGATCTCACCTGCCGCATCCAGGATATGCCACGCGGCGGTGGTTTAACTACGAACTACTGCCAATGGCACATCCGAAGATCTTTGAAGACACGACACAAAAATCAAAGGATGGACCCACCAAATGACTCCATCAAAAGGGTCTCTCCTAAAGGTGGGCCCAGGGGGCCACTGTCGGTACCTTGCGTACCGTATACCCCTTGGGACTACAAAAAGACCAACGAGACTTCACCTGTCTGAGTTGAAGACCTGCGAAGGCCCCACATGTCATACGGGACTGGACATGCCTCCCATCTATGGTTCGCTCCGGTACTGCCACGTGTACATCGCACCCGGAGCTATACCCCACACATGGGATAGCTCCAGGCTAAACGCTTGTGTAACACCCCCGGACCTAACCTCTGATAGAAGGAAGCTCCAGTATCGACACGTGTACATCTGCACCGGACCTACCCGTCCTAGACGAATAGCTCCAAAGCTGCCACGTGTCGAACCACCGGACCTTCAATTTCAACAAGCTGACTGGAGGACCCCCAACAGCTCGGACCTTCAAGGGGTAATCAAAGACTTCAAGACCTGGTTAAGTGTCATTAATACCGTCTTAATGACACACGATCGGAGGGCCCTTAATACCCGTAACGGCATTGTCTAGGCCCGTTACCACTCTATTAAGGGTAATTAAGCTTATTAATTGTGTATTAAACATCAGTAACCGCCAGGGCCACATGTCGGGCCAGGGCTAACGATGTAACGACCAGTCCTTGTACTATAAAAGGACTGGTCGACGATACACAGGGGACGCTCTCACACTCTGACACTCTGAGACGCTCAATACAATAGCTACACACCCCGTGGAGTAGGGTATTACGCTCAGGCGGCCCAAACCACGTAAATCCTTGTGTCTTTTTGCCCTATTCTTTGAAATCTCTGCACACCCAATACCAAACTATAAACTCCGCGAGCTACCAATGGTAGTATCAGGAGAATTGCCGGAAAAACACTCCGACATATACTAATACATACAACATAGAAATACCATGATAATATAATGTTCACAACAACATCATTTTATTCTCATCTCAAGTGCAAGTATTACTACCTCACAACTCAGTGAACAAGTGGTACTCATATCCGCGAGGGACGGTGATTCAGATCAATGATACCTGAAATGCATGACACGTACACTCGTACTGGGAGTCACATACGTGCACTCCACGAACGTCGTACGCAACCAACTTTCTCATGTTCTACCCAAGTTGAATCGATTCAATCTTCAAGGACAGTATTCCCACTCACGGTGCACCCTTGCGCTATGAAGATATCATGAGCGAGTTTCTGTCTATTGTGCTGCAGCCGAAAGCCTGAGGCGATCGAAAAAAGTCTCAACAAAGGCTTCCCAAGGTACATCGGTTTCCTGGACCCCATATATCCAGTATGATTCCGGTACAGTTCAAACTTGCTTAGTAGGACGACATACGGATCGGTCCTTAACCGACACAGGCAGGGCTATGCACCCAAGACCACGTCTTGCTGCACCCTACGCCCCTGCCCGGTCTCATTTTCAGATTACCACTACATTCTCTTCGAACCAATACCTGGTGAAAAAGTCCTAACCATGCGAGTAGATTCCAACTACTCGACTTCTATCGAATCATATACAACATTTAGCATAGCATAATCTACACGATGACTTGATAACTATCCAAATACTCCATAGGGTGACCTGGTCAAGCAAGTGGATTTTCAATCACATTAGCCCTACTGCACAATACTCACCCTATACATATGTGATACAAATCAAAATTTTGTAATAGCGCTTAAATGCAAACCGGGGCTTGCCTGGTTGCGAGACGGTATCAAAGTTCATCTCTAGAGGGATGACTTCACATATCTCCGGGGTACTCTTGAGCTCAGCAACTAATCGATATGCAAAGAATTATGCAATTTAATCAATACCGGTATTATGATATAGCTTAATGGAAAGACAATTAAGTATATTAATTTAAGCCCAATGGTTCTGGAGTTTTTACAGGAGACACTAGGTGCCATGGGTGAGGTTTGGGCAAAAAGTGGGATCAATTTATAGAAGTTACAGTTGTATAAAATTCAATGAACCTAAACACTTCTTAGAATTTTGAGGAGCAATCTGTAGCTTTGACATGGCCAAAAGTTGGTGTTCTATTTCCAGGAGGTCAAGAATGTCTCAACAAAATTGTTTCACAATTTCCTAAGCATTCAACTGTGATATATTGAATTTACAAGTTTGGATAATTTAGTGAAATGTTTCTGTTGTTTTGGGGGCATTCTATGACCAGTTAGGAAAATCTTCAGATTGAACTAGTTAATCAAGTCCAATGAAGCTGAACTTTTTGCAGAAATTCAAAAACTTACTAAAGAACATTTTGGAAAAATTTCAGATTTTTCTATGAAGTGAATCATCAGATAAAAATCAAACATGATATTGCTTTGAAGGGCTCTACAGGAAAATCTAGGGATATCCATGAGGATTGGGTTGTAGTTCTGGTTGGTGTGGATAAATAGCAATCCAACAAAGTTAGTTTTACAAATTTTGAAGCTTTATACTAAGAGATATTCAAGTTAGAAGTTTGCACAAGTTTCTGTACAAATTCTAAATGAATTTGGCTATTTTTTATGTGCATAGAGGATACACTGTAGGATCGAAGAGCGAGTGAAAAGCTACCAGAGGGGGTGAATAGTAGATTAAAAAATCTTACGTAGCGGAAACAATTAAATCCGAACCCCTGCGGCAGAAAAACGATCTGTTAAAGAAACCGTGTGTGAGACTAATCTAAACGTATTTAACCGTGACAAAAGTGACATATATCAGATATAATCAAGTCACGAAGACGAACAAAAATAATCACTCAAATCCGGCAAGAGAAACTCAAGTTATGATCGAAAGATCGAGCAAAGGTCAATCTGTCCTGCCCGAGAAAAACAGTTCTGAAACGCTGCAAAGAAACTCGTGTAGATCAGAAACCACAAATCCAATGACCGTGAAATTTAGAAAGATGATAGATAATCAAGTTGTGAAGACAACCTAAAAAGAATTACGTCAATTGGATCTGTAAAACTCGAGTTATGATAAAACCACCGACGAAAAGTAGTGCTGTCCAGAAACTCGATGAGTAAAACTTGTCTGGAACAAGTCGGACGAACAAGGCACAAAAGTTCCTTCAAACTACAAATTTTATTCAATAGAACACAAGAGGAACAACTCCAAAGTCGTCTACCATGAGTTCTGGCCTCCCTTGCTTATATAACCAGCCCTTAGGCCAACCCAATCTCAACTAGGACTCCAATCCTACTCTGATCACGAATCGAAACTTTCCATAACTGCTTAGGACTCTTCTATACACAGATAGATGCAATCTTAAGACTTCCAAACACCTTAGGAACGTATCCCACATTCCTAAAAAAACTCAAATCTGTGACCCACACGAAATCCTATCATAACAAACTCGATACTTTCCATACTGAGCCATAACCGACTCCGCCGCAGCCAAAGTCATCAACCGATACGATCCGATCCTTGCAACCAGATCTTCCCATCCATAAACCATCTTCAGAACCATGCTGTCACGTCATACACTGCGTGCATACGTGCAAACACCTTCCTTCGATGTCCAGTAACCTACATATGCACTGCCCTTGATTCAATCATCCTGCGCGACCTCCCGACCCGCTCAATCACAATTTCTCCTGAATTTGGTTGTTGGAACCTCATCTCCTCCCTGAGACTAGTCCAAAGGATCCCATCACCAGCCATGTATTGAACTCAAGCAACACCTGCACATGAATAAACAACCAATCCGTACGAGCCCAAGTCCTCGACATAACTCAAGTCAGTTCCAAACACAACACCTTACGCGAGAACCTCACATAAGCAAGTTGCAAAGCATAGCAAAACGATATCAGCCATATCAACCAAAACGCACCAAAAATTTAGTAAAAGAATACTAAGCAAACTTTCCAACAATGTAAAGCATGTTCGAAATGTTTCACATTAAAAGTTGGAACATTGCGATCAAGCACCGAACCTAGCCAAAACTAACCCGAGTTGAGCTGGAGCATACCAAAGCTACTACAACCTAGCGCCAGAGCTTACCGAAGCTAGTACAACCTAGCGCTGGAGCTTTCCAAAGCTAGTACAACCTAGCGCCGAAGCTTACCAAAACTAGTCGGAACTAGTCATCTCAAAAGTTGGAGCTAGAAAAACATGTCGGAGCTAACCAACATAAGTCAGACCTAGCAAAACATATCGGAGCTTAACAAAGACATGTCGGAGCTATTCAAAGACATGCCGGAGCTAAAGACAAAGCTCACCGGATACCCAAAAACATGTCGGATCTAGACAAAGAAAGTCGGACCTATTGTCGGACCTTGCAGAAGCTCGGAGCTAGAGTCGGACCTTGCTAAAAAGATGTTATGGCAGCATTCAAAACTTTTATTGTCAAAGCCAGTGTATTCAGCACACATAGGTCTCACTATCTCCCCCTTGATGAATGCATTGGCAACACCATTTAAAATTCGAACATTGGCATGAAAAGTTTTGAGAACAATTTTCCCCCTTTTTGAAAATCAAATGAGATAGAAATAAAATTCTCCCCCTATACATATTTCTCCCCCTTGCATAATTCACCATATTATTCTCCCCCTTTGGCAATGTATTCAGCAAGGTTCAAAAGAGAAATTTTAATTCTTATGAGCATATTATAACATATACATATAAAACAAAGCTCATCCAAGTCATACTATCAAGTAACTTACACTATCACATCAATGAGATACATAAAGTAGTCTAAGCCATGCTAGAGATCAAATGTAATTTTCAATTTAAGCAAGTCATGATCTCAAAAACTTAACTATTTCAAAACCTGAAAGCATGACACTAGTTGCTGCATTTTATTATTTTTCAAAGCACAAATTTAGATAATATGATATTTGGAAGAGATTATATGCGCATCCGCTGCAATGATAAGCCATCTCAAAAGAAGAAGCGTGATGCATGCATATTCTCTTGATCTTTTCTCAATTTTTCATTTGATCATAAAAACTCAACATGTGAGTTGATTTCTTGATTAATTCTTTAAGATTAAAAGCACTTATGAGCATGCAACAAGTTTAAAACAGCAAGAAAGTTCAACCATGACCAAAATTAGTGTAAGTAATTATTTCAATTACTAGACATGGCAAAAACTACAAAATGTATAACATGAGTAAAGTAGTAAGAACATTCAGCATGTAAAAGGAATCACAAGGTCATATATGTATGAAATACTATGCTCATATTATTTTAAGTTCAGATTCACACATAGACCTTCCAAGTTTGAAAACTCCCCCTCAATTTAAGCCATGAGGATGCATAACCCCTATTTCACTACGAATGTAACAAAAACGAGTGAAATCCAAAGGTTTTGTAAAAATGTCAGCCAATTGTTGTTCGGTATCTACACGGTGAAGCACAATGTTTCCTTTTTGAACATTATCAAGGAGAAAGTGATACCTAATATCAATGTGCTTAGTTCTAGAATGTTGCACAGGGTTTTTAGCAATGCAAATGGCACTAGTGTTATCACGAAATAGTGGAACACTATCTAGATCAACCCCATAGTCCTTAAGTGTTTGAACAATCCAAAGAATTTATGCGCAAGCACTAGCAGCAGCTACATATTCAGACTCGGCTGTGGATTGTGCAACTGAATTTTGTTTTCTAAAGGACCAAGCAACAAGTGAATTACCAATAAAATGACAAGCACCGGAAGTACTTTTCCTATCAATCCTACAGCCTCCAAAATCAGCATCAGAAAAAGCTTTCAAAGTAACGGTCGAGGAAGAAGGAAGAAAAATGCCAAATTCTTGAGTTTCATGTAAGTAATTGAGAATCCTTTTGATGGCTTGACGATGTGAAGCATGTGGGGAAGCTTGAAACCGTGCACAAAGACATACGCTGAATTGTATGTCCGGTCTTGATGCCGTGAGGTACAAAAGTGATGTGATCATGCTTCTATATTCTTTTTGATCCATGGAATCACCATCTTCATCAAGTTCAATTGTTGTTGCTGTTCCCATTGGTTTCTTAAGAGGCTTGCTTTTGTTCATGTTGAAGCGCCTTAGGAGGTATTTTGTATACTTCGTTTGATGCACAAAGGTACCCTCCTTGGATTGCTTGATTTGCAGCCCCAAAAGGTACGTGAGTTTTCCCATCATACTCATCTCAAATTCTGAACTCATCATAGCTGAAAACTTGGACACAAGATCATGAGAAGCACAACCAAAGATAATATCATCCACATACACTTGAATGAATAATGAGTCATTGCCATGCTTAAGCACAAAAAGAGTTTTATCAACCTTGCCCATAGTGAACCCCTTTTCAAGTAAGAATGTTTTTAACCAATCATACCATGCTCTAGGGGCTTGTTTGAGACCGTACAAGGCTTTGGACAGTTTGTAAACATGATTAGGAAAATCTGAATTTTCAAAACCCAGTGGTTGTTTGACATAAACCTCCTCATTTATGTAGCCATTAAGAAAAGCACTTTTAACATCCATTTGTTATAGCTTAAAACCTTTAGATGCAGCAAAAGCTAACAAAATTCTTATGGCTTCTAATCTAGCAACAGGAGCAAAAGTTTTATCAAAATCTAGACCTTCAACTTGAGTGAAACCTTGGGCAACCAACCTAGCCTTATTCCTAACCACAACCCCATCCTCACTTTGTTTATTTTTAAAAACCCATTTAGATCCAATTAAGTGTGACCTTGAGGTGAAGGTACAAGTTTCCAAACATTATTTCTTTCAAAATTTTCTAACTCTTCTTGCATGGCAATAATCCAAGATGCATTAGTGAGTGCGTATGATATATCTTTGGGTTCCAAAGAAGCAACAAAAGCAGAATGAGCATGAGAGTTTGGATCGCAAAACCTGGACCATGTAACTCGTTCGTGCAAGCTTCAAATAATCTGTTGTGGAGGATGAATTTTGAGAACCCGGAGGGGAGTGGACACTTCACAAGCCTCTTCTTCTTCATGTTCATCACAAATCGATGATCATGTGACTTGAGGAGGATCTGGACTAGCAATGGCCGTCGTCGGTGCTGGCTGTGAATCAAAATCAGGAGCTCGAACAATGTCATTAGCTGCTGAATTTTCGGGCAGCAGCTCCACCTCTTCCTCATCTTCAACGAAAATGCTCCCCCCCTGCAGATATGGATCTGGACCCGCAATGTTTGAGCTATTACTTGGGCTAGATTCATCAAAACACACTTCACAAGTCTCCACAATTTTTGTTAGTGTCAAGTAAAAGCACACGGTAGCCTCTAGTATGAGATGGATAACCAAGAAACATGCCATCAATGGATCTAGGTTCAAATTTATGAAGATTACTATGTTTCTTAACAAAGCATTTGCAACCAATGACCCGAAAGTGCATAACACTAGGCCTATGTCCAAACCGGAGCTCATATGGTGTTTTACCTAGCTTAGCGCGCAAGAAAACACGATTTGAGACATAAGAAGCGGTTGCAATCGCATCAGCCAAAAGTTTCCTAGGAGTTTGATATTCATCAAGCATAGTCCTAGCCATCTCAACTAAGGTTCTATTCTTTATTTCTTTCTACAACACCATTTTTTTGAGGTATATATGGTGAAGAAAAATGATGATCTATTCCATTTTCAGCACAAAAGTGATCAAAAGATTGATTTTTAAATTCAGTTCCATTATCACTTCTAATTGCTTTTAAGGATCCTGGGTGATCAATTGATAATCTAAGAAATAAAGTTCTAAAGTGACTAAGAGTTTTATTCTTAGACGCCATAAAGTAAACCGAAGAGTATCTAGAATAATCATCAGCAATAACAAGAACATACCATTTACCCTCAAAGGATTGAACACGTGAAGGTCCTACGGTGTCAAGGTGCAAAAGTTGACCCGGTTCAGTTGTCATGATCATTGTGAGAGGAGTATGTGGACCTGCAACCATCTTAGCATGTCTACAAGAGCACATAATTTCTTTGTTCCCTTTAAGCTTAGGCAGCCCACGTATGCGATCAAGAGCACTAACACACGTCTGGTGATCAAAGCCTACGTGGCCAAGTCTACGATGCTAAAAATATAAGTCCTTTGAATCATTAGCAACTAGACACCTATACTTAGAGGAAGACATATCAAAATCAGCTCTAAAAACTCTTCCAAACTGAGATATATTAAAAATAAGCTCACTATTTGAACCTACAGCTTTGCAGCAGTTTTTATTAATTTCCAGATTTTCATCTAGCAATTGCGAAACGGAAAGCAAGTTGTATTTCAAATTTTTGACAAGTGCCACATCCTTCAAAGTGTAGTGATCATTTACTCTAACCGAACCCTTAGCAATTATAGGAGTTGAAGAATTATCGGCAAAATTAACATTCTCTACACGTGACACAAAAGAGAGGGGGGAGAACCAATCTTTGTTACCATTCATGTGGCGTGAGAAACCTGAATCCACAATCCAAATGTTCTCCTTCCTCAAACGTGTAACCTACATAGAAGCATAATACGTCGATGACTCAATACTAGGGTTAGTCAAGAGGCATTTAGGAATCCAGTACTGATTCACACGACGTGCACTAGGAAAAACACGCGAAAGCTGAGACAAAAAAGCAGGTTTATGAGTCAAAGTTTGAGGTTTTTTATTCTTAACTACTGACCTACAAGGTGTTACTTGTGTAGCACAAAAATCAGTAGCTCCGAAGGCAAGAACAGAAGGTCCGGAGGTAAACTTCGAATGTTTTTGACTCATAATAGCAGGTTGCATGTTCCTGGCATTCGGTTTAATATGTGCAGCAAATTTTGCATGAAAGTTATGAGATCTAGCAATCATTCTTTCCCTTTTTTGTTGTTTAGCTAGTCTATAACAAAAATCTATGACATGACCATCTCTACCACAGTAGGTACAATGAAATTTAACTTTGTGTTCATGTCTAGATGAGCAAGCAATATTTTTATTTGAAACCAAATGAGACAACACTCCTGCAGATTTGAAAACCACTTCTTTTTGTTTAGAAAGTGTTTGAATCAAACCACTTCCTAATGACTTTACAATTTTAGGTGGATCTGCCTTAGCATGAGCATGATAATCAAATCCTATACCAGTTTTATCATTGCAAGACTTGGAAGAATTCAGCAGCTAGTTTAGGTTCTTATTTCCATTACAAAACCAATCTAATGTCCTATGCATGTTATCAAGTTTATTGGACAGATCAAGGCAATTTTCACATGAAGTTTTTCCTTTTAATTTGAAATTGGAACAATATTTAACTTCATGAGAACGTAAATCATTATTCAATATTGAAATTTCACTCAGAGCATCTTTTAGTTTCTTTTCATGATCATCACAACCAGAACAATGCAAATCAATTGTAGAACAAGAAGCATCTTTTATGTTTCCAATGTCAAGTGCAGCAAGATTTTTGTTCTATTCAATTCAAGTTCAAGTCTATCTAGAGTAGAGGAATGTGTAGTTCTTAATGTGGACAATTGTTCATAGATTAAATCACACGAGGGACAAGAATCATCACTAGGAATCAAGGTTTTCAAATGGTTGATTTCAGATTCTAGTGATTCAATTTTAGCAGCATTATCCCTGAGCTTTTTGTCCTTTTTCTTAACAATAATAGTTGCACGAGAAATTGCATCACACATTTCATTACAGGTAGAACATACCTCATCATCATCACTGTTGTGTTCTGCATCCTCCTAAATTGATCTTGATCTTGTTTTGCCCGCCATGAAGCATAAGTTAGCCAAATCATCTTCATCTTCGTCACTTCCAATGTCCACGTCGCTTGAGTCATGTTCCTGGAGTGCGAAGATAAAACTTTTCACCAGTTGGCGACCTGTAAAGTCCTTCTTCTTCTTCTTATCATTTGTTGGGGAGTGCTTCGTCCTTGATTGTTTTTCTTCTCAAGAAGTAGAACCTGAAAGATTAGGACAATCTGAACAAAAATGTCATATCTTACCACATTTGAAGCATCATTGAGGTCCGGAGCTTCCTCTCCTTCTAGTTCTCACATTTTGCAATGCTTTTGAGAACCTAGTAGAGAGAAGTGCTAGCTCCTCCTCTGGAAACTCCTCAATCTGTTCAAGGGTTACAGAGGACAACAAAGCAAGTGTACCCCAAGATGAAGATTGACCGGAGCTAGGCATGTCACGTTGTGAAACAAAAGCAATAGACTTGTTGGGCTTTTACGTGATATTATGTAAATTTCATGAGTTTTTAACTTGGAATATAGCACATCTATGGTAAGTGTACTCATGACAGTAGATTCACGAATAGATGACACTTTCATCTCCAAAATTGACATATCTAATGCACTTAATAATTGCCTAGCATTTTTAGCATCTGAAAAATTAACATTGACACTACGCAAGTTGCTGAGCATTTTATTAAAGCGAGCAAAAAGGTCATCAATAGACTCACTAGGTTGCATCTCGAAGCGCATGTATTCTTTCTTGAACATGTCTTGTGTTACCTCCTTGATCTTGTTTGATCCTTCGTGATAGTCACAAAGTGCTCTCCACACATCGTATGCCGAACAAAGGTGTGCAACGCGGTCGAAGTCGCTTTGAGTGAGTCCTTGGATGATCAAGTTTCGGGCTTTGTTGTTGTTGTCGACGTCCCGTAGGTTCGTAGCAGTAACTTGATCGTTTGACGGCACATCATAAGGTTTGTACACCTTTTCCCATATGGCGAAGCCTTGGGCCTGGATGAAAGCCTCCATGAGTGTCTTCCAAACCTAAAAATCAATACCAGCAAACACACAAGGCTTGACGGAGAATTTCTCCATGATGATTAGTCAAAAACACGTGCAAATCACAAAGATTAGAGCACCGTGGCTCTGATACCAATTGTAGTATCGAAGAGCACGTGAAAGGCTACCAAAGGGGGTGTGAATAGTAGATTAAAAAATCTTACGTAGCGGAAACAGTTAAATCTCAACCCCTTCGGCAGAAAATCGATCTGTTAAAGAAATCATGTGTGAGACTAATCTAAATGTGTTTCACCATGACAAAAGTTATATATATCAGAGATAATCAAGTCAAGAAGACGACACAACAGGAATAACTCAAATCCGGCGCGAAAAACTCAAGTTACGATCGAAAGATCGAGCAAAGGTCAATTTGTCCTACCTGAGAAAAACAGTTCTGGAACGCTACAAATAAACTCATGTAGATCAGAAACCACAAATCCAATGACCGTGAAATTTTTATAGATAACAAATAATCAAGTTTTGAAGACAATCAAAAAAGAATCACGTCAATTGGATCTGTAAAACTCGAGTTATGATAAAACCACCAATGAAAGGTAGTGCTGCCCAGAAACTCGACGAGTAAAACTTGTCTAGAACAAGTCGGACGAACAAGGCACAAAATTTCCTTCAAACTTTGAATTTCATTCAATAGAACCCAAGAGGAACAGCCCCAAAGTCCTCTACCACGAGTTCTGGCCTCCCTTGCTTATATAACCTGCCCTTTGGCCAAACCAATCTCAACTAGGACTTCAATCCTACTCCGATCATGAATCGAAACATTCCATAACTGCTTAGTACTCCTCTATACACAGATAGAAGCAATCTTAAGACTTCCAAACACCTTAGGAACGTATCCAACATTCCTAAAATAACTCAAATTCGTAGCTCACATGAAATCCTATCATAACCAACTCGATACTTTCCATACCGAGCCATAACCGACTCTGCCGCAGCCAAAGTCATCAACCGATACGATCCGATCCTTCCAACCAGATCTTCTCATCCATAAACCATATTTGGAACCATTTGCCACGTCATGCACCGCATGCATACGTGCAAACACCTTCCTTCGACGTCCAATAACCTTCATATACACTGCCCTTGATTTAATCATCCTGCGCGAGCTCCTGACCCGCTCAAACATAATTTCTCCTGAATTTGGTTGTTGGAACCTCATCTCCTCCCTGAGAATAGTCCAAAGGATCCCGTCACTAGCCATGTCTTGAACTCAAGCAACACCTGCACATGAATAAACAACCAATCCATACAAGCCCAAGTCCGCAACTTGACTCAAGTCAGTTCCAAACACAACACCTTACGTGAGCACCTCACATAAGCATGTTGCAAAGCATAGCAAAACTATATCAGCCATATCAACCAAAACGCACCAAAAACATAGTAAAATAATACTAAGCAAACTTTCCAACAATGTAAAGCAAGTTTGAAACATTTTACATTAAAAGCTGGAACATTGCAATCAAGCTCCGAACCTAGCCAAAACTAACCGGAGCTCGAGCCGGAGCTTACCAAAGCTAGTACAACCTAGCGCCGGAACTTACCAAAGCTAGTATAACCTAGCGCCGGAGCTTACCAAAGCTAGTACAACCTAGCGTTGGAGCTTACTAAAACTAGTCGGAACTAGTCATCTCAAAAGTCAGAGCTAGAAAAACATGTCGGAGCTAACCAACATAAGTCAGACCTAGAAAAACATATCGGAGCTTAACAAAGACATGCTGGAGCTATTCAAAGACATGCCGGAGCTAAAGACAAAGCTCACCGGAGCTACCCAAAAACATGTCGGATCTAGACAAAGAAAGTCAGACCTATTGTCGGACCTTGTAGAAGCTCAGAGCTAGAGTCGGATCTTGCTAAAAAGAGGTTATGGCAGCATTCAAAACTTTTATTGTCAAAGTCAATGTATTCAGCACACATAGGTCTCACATACACAGGTGATCAGACCATGTAAATGAAGTCTAATGACCCTGAAATTTTTATTGGAGTTCATGGATATTCAGATGAAGGTTGTGGAAAAATTTGGTAATTTTCCAATGATCAGAACTATAGGAATTTATTCTATAAGCATTTTGCATAATCCAAAGATCAGAACTTTGCTGATTTTACCGGAGTTCAAGCAATTTCTCCATAATTCAACTAAGCAAAATTCTTGTAAAATAAATTCCTATAGTTCTGATCTTTGGAAAATTACAAAATTTTTACACAACCTTCATTTGAATATCCTAGAACTCCAGTAATAATTTCAGGGTCATTAGATTTCATTTATATGGTCTGATCACCTGTGTATCCTCTATGCACATAAAAATAGCCATATTCATTTAGAATTTGTATAGAAACTTGTGCAAACTTCTAACTTGAATATCTCTCAGTATAAAGCTTAAAAATTTGTCAACCAACTTTCTTGGTTTGCTCTTTATCCACACTAACCACAACTACAACCCAATCCTCATGAAAATCCCTAGATTTTCCTGTAGAGCCCTTCAAACCAAAATCATGTTTGATTTTTATCTGATGTTTCACTTTATAGAAAAATCTGATATTTTTCCAAAATGTTCTATAGTAAGTTTTTAAACACCTGTAAAAATTTCAGCTTCATTGGACTTGACTAACCTATTTCAATCTGAAGATTTGCCTAACTGGTCATAGAATGCCCCAAAAACAACAGAAACATTTCAGTAAATTATCCAAACTTGTAAATTCAATATCTCACTGTAGAATGCTTACAAAATTGTGAAACCAATTTTGTTGAGTCACTATTGACCTCCTTTAAATAGAACACCAACTTTTGGCCATGTTAAAGCTACAGATTGCTCCTTAAAATTCTGAGAGGTGTTTAGATTCATTGAAATTTATACAACTGTAACTTCTATGAATTGATCTCAATTTTGGACAAAACCTCACCCATAGTACCTAGTGTACCTGTAAAAATTCCAAAACCATTGGGCTTAAATTAATATGCTTAGTTGTCTTTCCATTAAGCTATATCATAATACCGGTATTGATTAACTTGCATAATTCTTTGCATATCGATTAGTTGCCGAGCTCAGGAGGACCCCGGAGATACGTAAAGTCATCCCTCTGGAGATTAACTTTGATACTGTATCGCAACCAGGCAAGCCCCAGTTTGCATTTAAGCGCTATTACAAAATCTTGATTTGTATCACCTATGTCTAGGGTGAGTATTGTGCATTAGGGCTAAGGTGATTGAAAATCCACTTGCATGACCAGATCACACTAAGGAGTATTTGGATACTTATCATGTCATCGTGTAGATTATGCTATGCTAAATGTTTTATAAGATTCGGTAGAAGTCGAGTAGTTGGAGTCTACTCGCATGGTTAGGACTTTTTCACCCGGGATTGGTTCAAAGAGAATGGAGTAGTAATCTGAAAATGAGACCCAGCAGGGGCGTAGGGTGCAGCAAGACGTTTTCTTGGGTGTGTAGCTCTGCCTGGGATAGTTAAGGAACGATCTGTATGCCGCCCTGCTGAGCAAGTTTGAACTGTACCGAAATCATACTGGATATATGGGGTCCAAGAAACTGATGTACCTTGGGAAGCCTTTGTTGAGACTTTTTCGATCGATTCAGGCTTTCGGCCGCAGCACAGTAGACGGAAACTCGCTCACGACATCTTCACAGTGCAAGGGTGCACTGTGAGTGGGAATACTGTCCTAGACGATTGAATCGATTCAACTTGGGCAGAACTTGAGAAAGGTGGCTGCGTACGACGTCCGTGGAGTGCACGTACGTGATATCTAGTACGGGCGTACGTGTCGTGCATTCCGGGTATCATTGATTCGAATCACAGTCCCTCGCGGATATGAGTACCACTTGTTCACTGAGTTGTGACGTAGTAATACTTGCACTTGAGATGAGAATTAATTGCTGCAGTTATGAACATTATATTATCATGGTATTGCTATGTTGTATGTATTAGTATAGTGCTCACTAAATTTATTTTTCTACCTTGGGCATGCAGCATCGTGATGAAGCGTTTCTTGTTTGATTTTGGAGTTACGATGTTGCCCCACATAAGGTTTAAGTTGCTGCTATAAATCTGAAAATAAGGATCCACATTTAGGCAAGTACATTATGCAAATCTGTCATCCTATGTTTATGTCTTTACTTTCATGTAGTGTTTCATGTTTAGGTGAGATGGTTAAGTCTTGATGAGCCTTCGTGCTCACGGTTGCTATATAAGTTGTTTTGCAGGTACTAACGTCTGTGCTTATGATTATGGTTGTTCGATGAGACTCGGGACTCTCCGAACAATATACTCATGTGGGAACCATGCCGCTGCTGTTTGATCTTCGTGGCTAGTGAGGAGCGTTCGTGGTCTGGACAGCTTCTCTTTTGCTTATTATACTTGAGTACGAGAGTTATAATCTTATCTTTCGCTGTAGTTTAATTTTATAAACTATTTGTAAACTGAACATCCTTGTAAATTTCAGCAAATGCTTTATGTAATACGTGTTCCTTTACATGTGTGTTGTTGGGTGTCGCATCGCACGGCACCACCCAATGCGATTCCTGGAAAGTGTGGACTCCGGTCCCCACATCAACTATCATCCAGGAAAGGCTAATGTAGTGTCCGATGATTTGAGTCTGAAAGGAGTAAATCATCATCTCACAGTTTGAGAATTGCCATCCGAGTTATATAAGGAGTTTGTACGGTTGAATCTCGAATTTGTGAACGAGATGGGGATTATGGAGTTAAGTCCGACCTTGAGTAGGAGATTTGAGAGGGTCAAACAATGGATGAGGAGATTCAGGAAATCAAGGAATGTACCTAGGAGGGGAGAGAGTTTAGGTTTGATGAGGATGATCATGGTACCTTATGGCTTGGTAAAAGGATCCTCGTGCCTGATGTGAAGCATATTTGGGAGACAATATTAAAAGAGGCACATGACTTGCCATACTCAATTCATCCTGGTTGTACAAAGATGTAAAAGGACTTGAAGACATGTTATTGGTGGGTTAGCATGAAAAAGGGTATAGTTGAATATGTAGCGTTGTGTGATGTGTGCCAGCGAGTCAAAGCTTAACATCAAAGGCCAACTAGATTATTGTAGCCATTGAAAATTCGGGAGTGGAAGTGGGAAGACATCGGAATGGACTTCATAGTTGGTTTACCATGTACCCAGTTCGGTTATGACTCCATATGGGTAGTCGTGGATCAGTTAACTAAGTCAGCTCATTTTATTCCTGTCAAGACCACCTATACCACCGCGAAGCTGGCAGAGCTATACATAGAGCACATTGTGTGTCGACATGGAGTCCTGAAGAAATAGTCTAGGATAGAGGTTATCAATTTACCTGCAGGTTTTGGCAAAAATTGCATGAAGCATTGGGAACAAGGTTGAATTTTAGCTCAGCATATCACCCTCAAACCTGTGGGGACCGGGTCCCGACATCCAAGGATCTCATTTGGCGGTGCCGTGCGATGCGGCACCTAACAGCGCACACAAAAATAATTACCAAAACAAACAAAGTTTTCATTTCATAAATATAATTAGAGTTTAGTGTACAATAGAGGTACACACGCAGCGGAACTACATACTCATATTCTCACCTATTTAAGCATGAGAGAAGACGTCCATGCCCTAGGACGCTTCTCACTAGCAACATGATGATCATCCATTAACAATGTGGTCCACACGAGATTCTTCTCGACACCTCGAGGTCTCATGTACAACCTGAGCAGCAGAAATAAACTAATACCTGCAAAAATTATTAAAGCGCAAACGTGAGCATAAGGCTTAGCAAGACTGACCCGTCTCACAAGACATTTGCAAGGTAAAGTCTAACCATAGGTAAGGAATAGCATAAATATACTCGCCTACAAGTGGATCCTTATAGTCATGTTTTAAGTAGCAAATGACATTCCTCAGACACGGCACATCATAGACTCCACTATCAAACAAGAAATGCTTTGTCGATGATACGTCATGCCCAAAGTACATAATGCTATTACAAATTAAGTATTTGGAAACTGTAAACTTTTAATTTTGCTACCTCTAATCCATACAAGTTGCAATACAATAATAATCGTGGCAACAATTTCATAATCATTCAATTACTCTTTATTATTCCGTCAGGGCGCAGTGAACAAGCGGTACTCAAATAACAGCGAGGGACGGTGATTGCAATCAAGACACACCCGAATAACACGTCACCTACACCTGTGCCTAAGGAGCGTGTCGTGCTCCTCACCACGTCATACGCAGCAACCTTTCACAAGACAACTCAAACACCGAATCGGTCTCACCATCGTGGGCATAAGGTTCCCGCATGGAGCGTGTCTATGCCCGCTGGCGAATTTAAACCTTACTACCCTCAGCTCACCCCTGTCGATAATGGGCTATGCCTCGACATCCAAGTTATCAAGTTACATCGGTTTCCTGGGTTCTATATGCTTAATATGCATCAGGTACTGTTCAAACTTGTCCAGCAGGGCCGCACACGGATCGGTCCTCAGTCAACACAAGCAGGGCTACGCACGTGAGATCACATCTCGCTGCATCCTATCTCGCTGCTCGGTCTCAAATTCATATTTACAAACCATTATTTTCTCAAATCCATTCCATGTTATAAAAGCCTATCTCGCGAGTAATTTCCAACTACTCGACTTCTACCGGATTCCTGAAAACATAAGCATGGCATTTTCTACTCATTGGGCTATATACCTACCCAATACTCCATGGGATTTGTGGGTCGTGCAAGTGGAGTAACAAGCACCTTTGCCCTAATGCACAAAATAAACCTAGACATAAGTGATACAAATATAAAATTCGAAATAGCACTTAAATACAAACCGGGGCTTGCCTTAGTTTGCGACTCGATTAAATGTCAATGGTAAGTTGTCTTCTTCTAGAGATTCTGCCAAGGAACTTCAAGACAGACACCCTTGCCTTCCCCTCCAAGCGAGGCTCCTCGTCGATCACCTATTATCACGTTCCTATCGACATGATATGCATATAAGTAAACATTGTAACTATATTTTAGATTAAACTAGTTAAACAAACTCTAAGACCAATGAGATTAACTAAGAGGATGAGGTATGCCTCTGTTGTGTGGATAAACAAAGGATGGAGTCAAGTGGTCATAGTTGTGTCGAGATGTGAATTGAAAGGTGCAATGAAAGCATGTAATGCCATTATTCACTTAACATTTGGATCTATGCCACTCGAGAAGGCTGAGACTAACTGGGAAGTATTGGACTGGTTAGGGTAAGGATGACCCAGGAATCAAGGTGGGATATCGAAAGCTTGAGTATGAAAGAAGGTCGCGACTTAGAAGTTGACCAATGAAGTTATACAAACTCACTAAGGTGTAAACCTTGTTAAGTGAGAAGTGTGGTCGCAAGGTTCAGAATTAGGATCAATCGAAGTGAAACCCTAGCGACACATGGAAGTGAAGTGAGATCGGCATTGCTTCGACTTAAAGAGTCATTACAAAAACCGCTAACCTGACGTGAGTATCAAGACAACGTTCAAATCACTTTTAGGTAAACAAGTCGCTACGACTAACTTCGCAAGCATTGTTCAAGTTATTACATGACACTATTGCAGTGTCTTTTGCAAGATTGTCCAGGTGAGCTCGGTGAACTCCTGGAATTTGAACATAATGCATTACTATGCCGTGACAACATCCATTGCCATCTCAGGAATATTGTCTCATCGATGTTCACATCGACCCAGGACTCGTCAACGGTGGTGAGCAGAATCTCGAACACCAACTCATGAGTCTCAAGGTTAGTGATGTCGACTCGATCGTCGGCAAGCGACTCGACGAACCAGCATCGATGAAGCGACACACCTAGTTAAGCAATTCTGCGAATGATTAGGAAACGTCTGTGATACGACCAAGAAACTCTTATCTAAGGTTCCCCTTGGTCTAGTTCTCCTTGACGGTCACGACGTTCTCGCATTCCTCTACCATAGGTTATCGGTGGTCACCAATACCCTTTGTTTGAACTAGAAGGCATTTCATCGAGCACCTTGGCTACCCCTAGGACTTGATGAATCTCGCCTCGACTGAACCCTAATTTGGCCAAACGGACATCGCCCGATGTGTCGTGGAGGCGAGGTTGTGGCATGGGGAGGCAGCGCGGACGCGACACTACGCGACAGAGGAGACGAACACGTGCGCGAAGAACTGGGAAGACGGAGGAGGATTACCTGGATGGTCGACGGGAGGGACGCAGTCAAGCGTCGGCGACACGGCAGGTGGCGAATTGATACACCGTGGTGGCTGTAGGGCACTGGATGCAGGGAGCAGACCATGGCGCAGGTGGCGGCTGGCCGGCAGCTTGAGCTCTAGCGCGCGACGTGTGGCCATTGGACAGCGGCGGGGTTGCGAATGGGGGCGTGCTGGAGCACGTGCACAGAGGCGGCTGGCAGCGAGTGGAGCAAAAGTTGTGGCTGCATTGGGGAGTGCAGAGCGCGGGCACAGGCGAGGGCGTGGAGATGAGGCGCGACCGGGGGCGAGCGGCGCGCAGGGTGCAGCGAGCTAGGCACAGCACTGCTGGGCGAGCAACACGTGGGGGCAGTGCCGGTGAGGAGGCGGAGCATCGTGACGGCTGTAGCGCGGCCAGGAGCTCGAGTCGGTGGAGCAGAGCGGGAGAAGTCGCGTAGAAGAAGCCAAACCTGGTTTCTGTAACTAGTATAAGTCTGGCATGTGGGCCCCACCAATTCATAATATCCTCTTTTTCTTTTTCTGAGATTCAAACAATGTTTAAATAAGCTCAAAGCACAATAACATGGGGCTGGTTAATTGGTATGTGGATAATTCAAATTTTTGAACCAAATTTGAGAATTGACTCAATTGAATTTCAAATTTCACATTTGAATTTTTAAAGCACCCTAGGCTTTTTCTTTTGTTCTTTATCTATTTTCTTTTCTTCTAACTTAGATTTCTACTAGCAAGAGTCTCCAACAGTAATGTAAATTGAAGGAGGGTGACAGGATGAATGTGTGGAATCTAATTGTGTTCTTTGATTTTTGCGTTGGACACATTTGATTTGTTTTTTAGCGGTTGAGGCGAGAGCGTGGGGCTAGGGGTAACATGGACTTGGCGGGGAAAAGCGCTACACGAAGGCAGAAGGGAAAGCGTGCAGTGTTCAGAGATAAGGACGACGCTTCATGGCGCGTCGCCGGCTCTCAATAGGTACAAGAAGAAGAGGAAACCAAACAACGTTTTATGAGAACTGACGAGTGGGCCACCTGATAAGTGGGCCCCACCCATGATATTATTATCACTGGTACAACAAAAGATTATGATGGAAGTTCTCGAAGATACTACACATCGTCAATGTAGCTGGAAACTCTATGATGTTGCTCAAGTCGATGTTGGAACTTGAGTTTTAATTAACATTCGAATTGTTAACCATTAAGGCAGAATATTCCAGTTAAGGATTTAATTTTTAACAGGTCCATAATTTTTTAGTGAACATTGGTTAACTCACGTGTTACATGTTAGCGTAAATTCCAAAGTCTACTTTCAAAAAATTTTATGTTCGCATTTTTGCATTTTTGTTCTTCCCAAAAGCGGGATTTTACAATCCTTCCCATTAATGGAATCTCGTCCCGATATTCTATCAAGTAGAATGACAGAAATGAGTAGGGAATGATCTGTAAGAGAGGGTCATTGACTAAGGAAAATGAAATTGCCCTTAAAGATTTGGGTTCTATGAAGTAGTGATTATCTTAAGGCATCTTATGAAATTCTAAATTTTGCTTTTGGTGATTCCAGTCTTCAGGTTGATAATCTTGACAGGATGCTCGACATCACCATATCACGTTGTAAAACTCTCACGTCTGTTATTAAACTTTTATCGTTGTCCTCTTACACTGGCATGATATCTTGTCCTGTCCTAGTCTTGACTGGAAGAATCAACACTTGTTCTTTGCTTCTCTAGGTCACCTCGATAGTTTGAAACTATCTAAGTGTTGGTTCTTGGTTGCATGCTTGGTTTTTGCATAGTTCCTTACAACTTCATGTGGTATTTCCCCTAACATGAATTAAGATTGTTTACGAGGTTAAACAACAATCATTAACCCCATTTGATGTTTAGCCAACCATAGGATCACTTAGCTGTAGCATAAAAGTAGCAAAGCACTCAACACTCATATGTGATCAAAATAGCAGGGATACTGAAGATATGGTGACTACTAGGTTTTTGAGTATATCAACATCTTCAAACAATAGAAATAGAAGATGAAGACTCTTCGCGGTGGCATATGAAGATTTACGGGTTCAGTATCCTCACATGCTCCTAGCACAGCAAAGAACTCAATCATATGGTAACTACAAGGTTATCAAGGTTACCATATACCAAGTCAAGAACTTATAGGAACTTCAAGGAGTTTCGCGAGGTTCATATTCAAACGAAACCTTTGCGAGTAACGAGAATCATAGATTGTACAAGGTTGAACATCTAACCGGTGATCACACGATGAAGAACAGTATAATTGCAACAATCAAAGCACTTGAACCTAAACAAGTCAATGATGGAAGTTCAAGTGTCTGTTTAGTTGCAAGGGAGGTTGAGTGATCGGTTGCCCAAGTATCACTCAATGAAAGAGAGATCAACCATATAAGAAGTCAAATGAAGGTGGTGAAATGATTGTAGTCATTAGACACCTTGGAATAGTCTGAATGGAAGTACATAATCTTGCTCTGAATTTTAGTATTATCATGCATTCTATCATTCGTACTTCATTGGTAATGATGCTTCACGATGCGTCATATGTTGTATGGAGCAATGAATATCCACATGGTATGGTGCAAATGGTGCATATGTATGGTGCAAATGGTGCACATGTATGGTGCAAATGGTGCACACGTAGGGTGCAGCAGCTTTTATAGTTTGAGCAAGACTAAATGAACCACACACACAAAACTCAAGTAATGTCTGATGATTTGCATGGATTGGATACCGTGGTCGTGAAAGACACTCAACAGGTGATGTCTCTTCCGTGGCTCGACAACGATCAAGAAATTCACTTTTAAGAGCATTGACAAGGAACGCGAAAAGTATACCACGGTCTTGATCTTTCAAAAGCTTGTTTATGTTCTAATCAACTTAATTTCATCTTCATCTAAGTCTTGGAGGTACCTGTTGACTGGAGGATTATCTTCAACAGAAGAAAAACAACTAATATGTGTCGAAGGTTATCCCTAGACACCTGGTCGAGATCACTAGACACATCTCTAATGATGCTTCACTTAACCTTTACTTCGATCAGTCAGGAGGAACGGATATCCTTCTCGATCACTTTAGTGGAGTTGAAGTCACACTCTTCTAGAGTAACTCAACCTGGTGGTGGAGGTTGGATCCTCTTGAAGATGTAATCTCACTTGTTTTCTTTGTCGTTGACACATCTCAGTGTGCCAAAGAGTTATAGTTGAACACTACAGTTACTGGAGTGATCACCTTTCCCATTAATGTTTCGAACCAGGATGCCAAAGCGTACCACAAACAATTCTCATGGGAAGACGAGATGCAACTCGAGTAATTGTGACTTGCGCTCAAAATCACAAGGGGTGATATGACAAGTCATATAAATCAAACACTAGTATGTCTATCCAAGAAAAAGAGCTTCAGATGAGTTAAACACTCCATTCTACTTGGTAAATAGTTGAGTCCTAACTCTTGGTTTGTTACGACACTCCTCGAGTTGAAATCGAGAACCGAATGCCTAACGAAACCCAAAAGTTTCAAACTGGCCAAGCTGTTGTGACTAATGACCAGTCTGGACGCAAACTCGATTTTGATGCAGTTAATGGCAAAATCAGATCATGAGGTGAATAAAAAAGTTAAAGTACACTTCAATAAATTTCTAAAAATTATTGGTTTGCCCCTATATCATTTATGGTTTGCAATTTATGCTATTATAAAGTTGGCAGAATGTTCTGGCACTTTCAGCAGAACTTGCTTAAAAAGTAGCAGTTTTGATCCAACGTTTCCATACAGTTCTATCCCAAATCTGGAGAAATTATTATTGACAAAGTTATATAAACTGTAACAAATTGTGTTCATATCAGTTCTTGTTCAAGAGATATACATTTTTATGGTTTGCTAAAATTTCAGCAATTCAGAATTTGATGTTCAGTTCAGATTGATAACTTTGCATTCAAACTAGATTTAGAATAGGTAGATGACATTTTTAGGTCTGGAGTTGAATATTGAACTTGTAGAGGACTTATATGGCTTTCCAAATATTATTCATTTGACCTCATAGCTCTTCTGGTTGAGGAGATATTGCCTTTGCAAGTTGACAATTTTTCTGAAAATTTGGACAGCACCTACTTTGTTTATGGCTGATCTTGTCCACAGTTTTCAGATATATAGACATCAACATTTGCGAAAATAATACATACCAAAATTGTTGCATACATCCTCAGGATTCCAGAATGTAAAACACACAGTCATCTGATGATTCTATTCGAAACTAAGATCAAAACCATAACTGAATACAAACCTGCGAGATTCTGAACTGCCAATACACCTTAAACGATACTTCGATTTAAACCCAGTTATTGTGAGATTTAGCCTTAGAGTCAAATAGAAACTTCATAGAGGACTCCTTAAGATTTCCAGAAATGTATAGACTTCCCTAGTTCACATTTCTATATTGGAAGATATGCCAGTTCAAAGTTCACTAGTAATCTGAATAGTGTAGTTAGTACCAGCACAGAGTACCAGTTTCAACTCCCTATTTCAAATAATTCTGTACTTAATTTGGAAATACTTTGAACTACAATATGTTATAATAGATCCTTCAATTTCCTAAAATGCATTACAATGGCCTAGAAGAGTTTTCTGCAAAAAGATGTGGCAAAAATACAGATGGTGATCCACTAAAGTTCAGAACAGCAACAGTTGTAGTTAGAGTGCTTTTTAATCTTCTTAATGGGGTTTTCTGGTTTGGAGTTCAACTGAAGATTTATAGAAGATTCCCCAAGATTTCTAAAAAGTATTTATTTGCCTCCATATCCCTTTTGGTTGAAGATATAAGGATTTTTGAAGTTGGACAATGTGCCTAGATTTCTAACAAAATTCTGGCAGGACTTTATTTGTTGTGGCTGGTTTGGTCACTGATTTTCAGGTAGAGAACATCAAAATTTGACAGCAAGTTATATTACAAACTTGTTGTACAGGTCGCAAGGTTTCTAGAAATGTAGTACACGAAGTTATTCGATGATTTTACCACGAGTTATGGTTGAAATCATAACCATATACAGATCTGTCCCAATCTGGGTCCAGATTTATTAGAGTTTGTAACTTCGAGTTTTTCCTCGAGTTACATGGGGATTCTGACCTGGAGTTCAGTAGAAAATTGTAGAGGAATATCTACACTTACAACCATATAACATACACCTAGATTGGTTGAATAACCTAGGAGATATGGCTCTATGAAATTCGCCCAAAATCTGAATAGAGCTGCTCGCAGCTACCTAGTGTACCAACTTCAACTCAGGATTGGAATTTGCTATGTGCCGAATTAGTAAACACTTTGCATTACCAACTTGGAGACTATCTTACCCTCTTTCCAAAATTGTATCACAATGGTCAAGGAGAGTTTTATACGGAAGGATACGGTAAAAACACTGAGTCTAGTTCATGAGATCAAGGAGGTGGATAAATGTTGGTTTCCAAGGATTTGGACCGGTTCAAAGTGCTTTCCTGTCCAAATTGTCCAAGGAAAAAAGTTGTAGAGGACTTGAAGATCTTCTTAACCATATAGCACACTACTATGTTCTATGAAGTTTAACTAGAAGTACCTTTTGACATAATCGAGCTAGATTCTATCAAGAGTATACAAAAAACCTTAATCTTCAGCCTTCTTCGCATTGCAACTTCCCATGTTGACACTTTGACCCTAACTTACCATCAACTGGTAGTTGGATCTTACAAGATGGTAATGAAGTCATTCTTTCGTGGGGGTGGTGGAAGTATCAAATTTGATACTGACGGTACTACGTGCCTTTCCAAAAGAAAATTCTAACTGGTATATCCGAATACGTCTATAGGTGGCCCTAGTATTGTCCACTCGCAAATGTGTTTTGCACGAGTCGCTACCATAGTCAGTGTAGCTGTAGAAGACACACAATCCCCTTTCACTCCTTCACACCTCAAGGGCGGCATGGGGAAACACAACAGGCAGTCACAATAATATATAAGAAAGTAAATACATACGACTTTAGTGTGAGTCGCCCTCGAGCGAAGTCATGTCTCGAGGTACATGGCTGTACTACGTCTGTGCAGCAAAGACTCCCGCACAAAATGGCATATACACGCTCGGGCATACGTGTTTCATATGCTCCCATGGAACATGAATAGTTCTAAAGATGCATACTATCGAGTTATCCACCACCCGACGGGGTCTCCCACTAATTTTGTGTCATGCTGGGGTACCGTCTGTCATATGTTCTCAGAAACATGAAAAGCTTCAGAGACTCATATTGACTTTCCGTGTCGAGCTACGGAAATATCACATACCACATCTCGTATGCAGAGCTTACCGAGATTGATCTGCTCTCAGCGGCGTACCTTACCTCTTACCTTGAAGACGGAGCGTCATTACAGAATATTATAACAAGCAAGTTAGTTCACCACCTTTATAACTTATACTAGTTATAGTCCTTAATGGGCATATAGCTAATCCTCACTCGACTACTTCCGAGTTTTCCAAAATAGGCTCTTTTTGAGCATGCTATTCCCAATGAAGCTCTAATACCATGTATGTGGGGACCGAGGTCCCGACGTCAAAGGATCTCATTGGGTGGTGCCGTGCGATGCAGCACCTCACAGCACACACAAAAAGAATTACCAAAACATACAAAGTTTTCATTTCATAAATATAATTAGAGTTTACAAGTAGTGTACAATAGAGGTACACACGCAGCGGAACTACATACTCATATTCTCACCTATCAAAGCATGGGAGAAGACGTCCATGCCCTAGGACACTTCTCACTAGCAACATGATGATCATCCAGCAGCGGCGTGGTGCACATGAGATTCTTCTCGACACCTCGAGGTCTCATGTACAACCTGAGAAGCAGAAATAAACTAATACCTGCAAAAATCGTTAAAGCGCAAACGTGAGCATAAGGCTCAGCAAGACTGACCCGTCTCACTAGACATATGCAAGGTAAAGTCTAACCATAGGTAAGGAATAGCATAAATAGACTCACCTACAAGTGGATCCTTATAGTCATGTTTTAAGTAGCAAATGACATTCCTCAAGCACGACACATCATAGACTCCACAATCAAACAAGAAACGCTTTGACGATGATACGTCATGCCCAAATAACATAATGCTATTACAGATTAAGTATTTTGAAACTTTGACTTTTAATTGTGCTATCTCTAATCCATACAAGTTGCAATACAATAATAATCATGGCAACAATTTCATAAAAATTCCATTACTCTTTATTACTATGTTACGGCGCAGTGAACAAGTGGTACTCAAATAACCGCGAGGGACGGTGATTGCAATCAGGACACACCCAAATAACACGTCATGTACACCCGTGCCTAAGGAGCGCGCTGTGCTCCTCACCACGTCATATGCAGCAACCTTTCATAGGACTACTCAAACGTCGTACTGGTCCCACCATTATGGGCATAAGGTCTCACACAGAGCGTTTCTGTGCCCGCCAGTGAATTTACACCTTACTATTCTCAGCCCACCCCTATCGACAACGGTCTATGCCTCGACATCCAAGTTATCAAGTTACATCGGTTTTCTGGGTTCCATATGCCCAGTATGCATCCAGTACTGTTCAAACATGTCCAGTAGGGCTGGACACGGATCGGTCCTCAATCGACACAAGCAGGGTTACGCACGTGAGACCATGTCTCGATGCATCCTATCCTGCTGTTCAGTCTCCAATTCATATTTACAAACCATTATTTGCTCAAATCCATCCCATGTGATAAAATCCTATCTCGCGAGTAGATTTCAACTACTCGACTTCTACTGGATCCCTATAAACATAAGCATGGCATTTTCTACTCGTCGGGATATAGGATTTGTGGGTCAAGCAAGTGGAGTCACAAGCACCTTAGCTCTAATGCACTAAATCATCCTAGACATAAGTGATACAAATATAAACTTTGAAATAGCACTTAAATGCAAACTAAGGCTTGCCTTAGTTTGCGACTCGATTAAATGTCAATGGTCAGTGGTCTTCTTTCGGAGATTCCGCCAAGGAACTACAAGACGGACACCCTTGCCTTCTCCTCCAAGCGAAGCTCCTCGTCGATCACCTATTATCACGTTCCTATCGACATGATATGCATATAAGTAAACATTGTAACTATAATTTAGATTAAACAAGTTAAACAAACTCTAAGACTGATGAGATTAACAGGGAGGAAGAGGTATGCCTCTGTTGTGTGGATAAACAAAGGATGGAGTCAAGTGGTCATAGTTGTGTCGAGATGAGAAATGAAAGCATGTAATGCCATTATTCACTTAACAGTTGGAGCTATGCCACTCGAGAAGGCTGAGACTGACTGGGAAGTGTTGGACTGATTAGGGTAAGGATGACCCAGGAATCAAGGTGGAATATCGAAAGCTTGAGTATGAGTGGAGTGTGTAACAAAGAAGGTCGCAACTTAGAAGTCGACCAATGGAGTTATAAAAACTCACTAAGGTGTAAACCTAGTTAAGTGAGAAGTGTGGTCGGAGGGTTCAGAATTAGGATAAATCGGAGTGGAACCCTAGCGACACTTGGAAGTGAAGTGAGATCGGCATTGCTTCGACTCAAAGAGTCATCACAAACACTGCTAACCTTATGAGTACCAAGACAATGTTCAAATCACTTTTAGGTAAACCAGTTTCTACAACTAACTTCGCAAGCATTGTTCAAGTTCATACGTGACACTATTGTAGTGTCTTTTGCAAGATTGTCTAGGTGAGCTCGGTGAACTCTTGGAATTTGAACATAATGCATTACTATGCCGTGAGAACATGCTTTGCCATCTTGGGAAGATCGTCCCATCGATGTTCACATCAACCCAGAACTCGTCAACGGTGTTGAGCAGAATCCCGAACACCACCTCATGAGTCTCAAGGTTAGTGATGTCGACTCGATCATCGACAAGCGACTCGATGAACCAGCCGACGATGAAGCGACACATCTAGTTAACCAATTCCACGAACGATTAGCAAATGTGTGCGACACGACCAAGAAACACTTATCCAAGGTTCCCTTGGTCTAGTTCTCCTTGACAGTCACGACGTTCTCGCATTCCTATACCATAGGTTATCGGTGGTCACCCATACCCTTGGTTTGAACTAGAAGGCATTTCATTGAGCACCTTGGCTACACATAGGACTTGATGAATCTCGCCTCGACTAAACCCTAATTTGGCCAAACGGTCATCGCCTAATGTGTTGTGGAGGCAAGGTTGTGGCATGGGGAGGCAGCGCGGACGCGACACTACGCAAAAGAGGACACGAACACGCGCTCGACAAACTGGGAAGATGATGGAGGATTACCTGGATGGTCGACCGGAGAGACGCCATCAAGCGCCGGCGGCGCGGTAGGAGGAGAATTGAGACATCGTGATGGCCATCGGGCGCTGGATGCAGGGAGCACACCATGGCGTGGGTAGCGGCTCGCCGACGGCTAGAGCTCTGGCACACAACGTGTGGCCGTCGGACATCGGCAGGGTTGCGGATGGGGGTGCACTGGAGCGCGTGCACAATGGCGGCCGGCGACGAGCAGAGAAAAAGCCGTGGATGCATTGGGGAGGGCAGAGTGCGGGTATGGGCATGGAGATGAGGCGCGACCGAGGGCGAGCGGCACATAGGGTGCGACGAGCTGGGCGCGGTGCTGTTGGGCGAGCGGCGCGCCGTGGCGGTCGTGCGAGTGGCGCGTGGGGTGCGGCGAGCTGGGCGCGGTGCTGCTGGGGTGAGCGGCACATGGGGGCAGTGCCTATGAGGAGGCGGAGTGCTGTGGCAGCTGGGACGCGGCCAGGAGCGCGGGTCGGTGGAGCAGAGCCGGGAGAAGTTGCGTAGAAGAAGCAAAACCTGGTTTCTGTAACTGGGATAAGTCTGACATGTGGGTCCCTCCAATGGATACTATCCTCTTTATTATTTTTCTCATATTCAAACCATGTTTAAATAAGCTCAAAGCACAATAACATGGGGTTGGTTAATTGGTATGTGGATAATTCAAAATTTTGAACCAAATTTGATAATTGACTCAATTGATTTTTCAAATTCACATTTGAATTTTGAAAGCACCCTAGGCTTTTGCTTTTGTGCTTTATCTATTTTCTTTTCTTCTAAATTAGATTTCTACTAGCAAGAGTCTCTAACAGTAATGAAAATTGAAGCAGGGTGACCGGATGAATATGCGAAATCTAATTGTGTTCTTTAACTTTTGCATTGGACACATTTGATTTGTTGTTGAGCGGTTGAGGCGACAGCGCAGGGCTAGGGGTAACGTGGACTTGGCGGGAAAAAGCGCTGTCATAGGCAGAAGGGAAAATGTGCGGTGTTCAGAGATAAGGACGACGCTTCATGGTGCGTCGCCGGCTCTTGATAGGTACAAGCAGAAGAGGAAACCAAACGACGTTTGATGAGAACTGACGAGTGGGTCACCCGATAAGTGGGCTCTACCCATGATATTATTCTCACCGGTACAACAAAAGATTATGTGGAAGTTCTCGTAGATACTCCACATCATCAACGTAGCTAGAAACTCTATGATGTTGCTCAAGTCGATGTTAGAACTTGAGTTTGAATTAACATTCGAATTGCTAATCTTTTAGGCAGAATATTCTGGTTAAGGCTTTAAGTTTTAACAGGTTCATAATTTTTTAGTTAACATTGGTTAAATCACGTGTTACATGTGAGTTTAAATTCCAAAGTCAACTTTCAAAAATTTTTATGTTCGCATTTTGGCATTTTGTTCTTCCGAAAAGAGGGCTTTTACAAAACCGATGGACAAACCGAGAGAACGAATCAGATTTTGGAGGACATGTTAAGAGTTGGTGCCTTGAAGAATGGAAGAAGTTAGGACAAGATCTTGCCGTATGCGGAATTCTCATATAACAATAGTTACCAAGCAAGCTTGAAAATGTCATCCTATGAAGCATTGTATGGGAGAAAGTGTAGGACACCTTTGTTCTAGAATGAGACAGTAGAAAATCAAGTGTTTGGACCTGACATGTTGCAAGAAGCCGAGAAACAAGTTTAGATTATTCGTGAAAACTTGAGGGCTGCTCAATCAAGACAAAAGGCTATGCGGACAATAGGAGAAGAAAACTAGACTTTCAAGTGCGAGATTTTTTTTACCTCAAGGTGTCACCAATGAGAGATCATAAGAGGTTTATCATAAGAGGCAAGCTAGCACCTCGATACATTGGGCCATTCAAGATTTTGGACAAAAGAGGAGAAGTGGCATATAAGTTGGAGATGCCAGCTCACTTATTAGATGTTCATGATGTCTTTCATGTTTCCCAGCTCAAGAAGTGCTTGAGGGTACCGGAAGAACATGTAACAATGGAAGAATTGGAATTAGAGGCAGATTTGACTTATGACGAGCAACCGGTCCAAATCTTGGAATCCAAGGCGAGAGTCACAAGGAACAAGGTGATTCGATGGTGTAAAGTGCAATGGAAGCATCATACAGAATTGAAAGCAACTTGGGAGCTGGAAGACGATCTCAAGAAGGAATTTCCCTATCTCTTCTCTTCTGCGTTGAATCTCGAGGGCGAGATTCATTTTAAGAGGGGTAGGTTTGTAACGCCCTCATTTTCATGCATCATGCATTGCATAAGTTCACATACATGTTTAACATTGATCCATATAAAAAGGAATGAGTTTAAAATGAATTTAAAGCAAAATCGCACTCAAAAGTTCTGAGAAGTGCGGACTAGTCCATTTTTGGTGCGAACTAGTCCAATTTCTCTCTGACCTCCCTCAGACATGTCTATTGCTGCGGACTAGTCCGTTTTTCTCTCTGTACTATTTCTGAACTTGTCCATTACATTGCGGATTAGTCCGGTATCCCGATTCCTTGAGATTTTTCCAAGTCCCTAGACTTGTCTGGACTTGTCCGACATCTAGTAGACATGTCTGTTTTCCTCTCTGACTATGTTAGGACTTGTTCAATATAGTCTGGACTTGTCCGATTTCTCTCTGTCTAATATCGAACTAGTCTGGCGTTGCACAAACTTGTTCGGTGATCCAAGACGCGTTTTTAGGTTTTACCTTAAATGGGCCTAAGGATGTCGTGTCTAACTCTTGTGGAGCACATGTGGGACCCCACATCAGCCTCCACCCTCTCTAAAACTGACCTCCATTCAAACACTAGCCCTCCACCCTTATATAAACAACCCCACCTCTTAACTTTACATCTCTTTGCCACTCTTGAATCACACCCAAACCCTAGCTTGTGGATAGCCGCTGCAAAGGAGGTAGAAGGAGATCCCAAGCAAGAAGAAGAAGAGGGAATGAAAGAGGATCAAGAGGCCAAGATCTCCATCAACCCTGCGTTCTTCATCAACAATTCACCATCAAGTTCTCTTCACCAACCCTAGATCGTCAAGATCCAAGTGTTGCCACCAAAAACCCTTGATTCATGGGAATTCTAAACACCCGGTATACCTTATACTTCCTCTTTCTCCTGTGAATTCAACCCCATTTCTCCAAATTCACGTCGATCTAGAAAACCCTAATTAGCAGGTTCTGCGTAGGTCAGACTAGTCCGGCCAAAAGCGGACTTGTCTGGTCTCCAGATATGTTTAATAATGAATTAATTCCAATTTTATGTAATATCAACATGAAACTATGCAAACTTGTTAATAACCATTGTAAATGATTAGTGAACATTAATAGTAACTCATTAACTAGTCTTGATTTGCATCTGCATTATTCATGCATGTCGTGAAATATTGAGTAATATATGTGCACCTATTGATTGAAATTCTTGTCTTGTATGTTTATTGCGCAGTTTAGACGAATTTGTGCTAGAGAGTGCTGTGGAGGACCTCCAGCACCAGGTATTTGAAGTTTTTGATCCCAATCAAGCCCAAGAGCAAGGCAAGTGTCCTTGATCATTTTGATCCTATTTTTAAATGTCTTGTTTGTAAAATTTCATGCTTGTGTCAATTTGATGGGGAACCCATATAGGAGTTTACTAGTCTTGTTGACCACCCTTGTCGCTTGGATACATGGTAGAGAGTCGGGAAGGGTTTTTTACCTTTGCTCCGCTTAATTAATTGGGATGGGAAAACAACTATACCATTTAATTATGCATTAATGAGATTATGGTTAATATGAACTGGTTAATATGACATGGTAATGGGTGATCTAAGCAAGCATGGTATGTGGATGGGTTGGATGTTATGGTGGTTCCACTTGCTTTAGGTCTAAGGTCCGGTTTGTGGAATGACCATCCAGGATTTACAACGCCACCACGAGGCCAAGTATGGGTGCATCATAGCTTATTAATTAGGGTATTGCTAGTATTGCACGGATCATTTGGAACCAGGGAAGGGGAGTCGGATTGGGTTCGGATTTGTGGCGGGACTCCCTGGGATCCAAATGGCACAAGAGGGGGCTCTTGGTTGAAGATGTGCTCAGTTGGAGGCATCGCCATCGGTGAAACCTCAGTGGATCTGTACTAGTAATACCTTTGTAATGGCTATATTGTGATCTCTTGGCCTTAAACCAACGAAAGTGTGTAATGTGACCGACGTGTCATGGGCATAAGGCAGGTTCCTAGTCGATGAAAGTTGTTGAAATCACGAACACGTGGGTAAAGTGGTACAACCTTTGCAGAGTATCTTAAAAACTATCATGATAGACGTGCTCTCGGTCATGAACAACCTGGACCCTCACATGATTAGAGGGAAACTTGGGATTTGGAATGGTTTGGTTATGTTTTGTTATTGGGATAGCTTGGTACTAGTTATGGTTGATAATATGGTTATTGCTGGTTATGGATTGAGTTATGGTATTGGATATGGTTAATGGTAATGGTGAAAACTGGTATAATGTGATGGATATGGAATATGGACTTATACTATGGTAATCATTGTGGTATACGATGGGTTTACTTCACATACATATAATACACTACTTTTCAAATGTTTTAATGTACTTTTAAACACTTAGTCAATATTATATTCGTCATTTGTATCATCTACATGTCATACTTTCCTACACTTGCTGAGTATGACATGTACTCACCCTTGCAATTCCCCCACCAACAGTTGCAGGTCAGGATTGGGAGTATCATGATGTTAATGAGGTATTCTACGCTGCGTGCTGCAGTGAGCTTTGCCTATGGTGTTGATTGGAGCTCGACCATATCCCTTTTTCTTAGCTGCATAGTTGCTTTATTAGATGTTTTTCACTGCATTAGTTCAAACTCGTCATTAATATTCATTATAGCTTGTATCTGAGGATATTATGAATTGTGTAATAAAAGTGTTCAATTAATCTTGTTCTGTGGTAATTTTCTATATATCATTTTGTGAATGTCCTCGTGTATGTGTGTTGAACGTCCAGGGCACACATATGCGTTCACTTGGTTCATTTTCTGAACCGATGTCACAGTTGGCCAGAAGAAATAGCAATAGTTTAGCTAGAATGGTTCATTACTTCAAGGTTTCACTTTGGAGTAGCCCCAGAATCATTGCTCTATCTAGGGGTAGGCGTTCAGTGGTATAATTAGTATGGTTATTTTGGTCTTTTTGAGTTTCGTTTTTTTTAATCACTACTCGAAATGTTATACAAATATTACGTTCCCGAAATTTTTGGGTACCTAAATTTCGGTTTAGTCTTCGATCTTACCCGAAATACCCGAGATGTATATTATTCTCATTTCATGCTCTAAAAAATCAATATAGTTTAATATCATTTGTAATTATCTCAAGAGATAATAAATTTTCAGTTGACTAATGATGGATCGTAAATAAATAGTTTAAGCTAATGACTTCACATACCAATGAGTAGCCCACCCCTAGATCTAACGGGGGGACATAGGACAACATAGAACGTGCATGGAGCTTCGAGCAACTGCGACGGCCGCTCAGAGATGCCAGGCTAAGGTAATACCCCTCCCCCTCAATCCCCGACCCTATCAAGTTTTCCACCCAGATTGATCTTGATGATGCACAACAACCATACCCGTAGATCCCTATTTTGGAACCGCTGGCCGTCGAACCAGGTGTGGAATCCCACTGGTGTTGATGAATGCTTTGCTTAGCAAGCCGAAGCCGGAGGCAGACAGAACCTAAGAACAATGAGTAGCGACCACTAGCGATGCCCGTTCAGAACAATGGGAGACAGCTAGGGCTACCATAGATGAGGTGGTTATTTTGATTACGTGCACTGCACCCAAGTGTTGCGTTGTATTATCCCATCTTTTGTCGACTAGGTTTTACAACTATGATAAACTCTTCGTACTATTCAGCTTTTGGGCATTGTTGGTTTGGCAGACATATGTAGCTGTAACCATAGATTGTCTTGACCCCGTTAACTAAAATTGCCTCCCTACTACATCCCCCAACTCTCTACCATCATACTGATACGACCTCACAAAAATCTCTCCTACAGACAGGGTTGATCACCATGTTTGGCCTTCTAAATGCAACCTAGGTGACCCAATGGATAGACAGACCCGGAGTTGGAGCCTCCTAAACTAGAATGTCCGATGGTTGAATAACAGTATGAAGCAACAAGCTAGCCAACAGAGCTAAGATTGAGGAGAACGACGATGCTATTTTTTATATCCAGGAATCAAAAAAAAGAATCCATTGACTCCTTTATATGTAAGTTGGATCCTAGAAGGTTCAACAAATTTGCCTTTGTCCCTTCAATGGGAGCTTCCGAGGGCATCCTTGTCAGGTAGAATGGGACTCCGCTTCAAGGGGCATTGGCGGAATTCCACACCTTTGCCATAACGATCACCATCACCTACCTACTCGATGGCACCACATGGAACCTATCATCGATTTATGGGCCTTGTCATGGACAGTTTAGAACAGACTCTATTGGTAGTGGGACCAACAAATACCGATTATCAATTGGATGAGCATAGGAGATTTCAACTTTTACATGTCACCAGAGGATAGAAACAGACCAGGTGCAAGCTCCACAGACATGCAGATCTTCAATTACATCATCAGCCATCTAAACCTAATTAAGATCCCACATAAAGGTAGACAGTTCATCGGGAGTAATTTGCAGTCCCCCCGTTCACTGGAACATTTGGATTGGTGCTTCATCTCGGGCAACTAGACTTCGATTTCCCACTTACTCTACCGCTCCCATCTCCAAAACCACCTCTGTCCATACTCTGTGTATGGTTAACATCAGCACCAACATACCCAAGGCACGACCCTTTAAGGTTGAAAAATATCTAGCTACTCGTTTCTGGATTCAGAGAAGTTGTACAAAGCACCTGGAATAGCACCCCCACCCGTGAGAATGCTGCTAGGACGATCTCGAAAAAGATCAAAGCTCTCCGCTCAGCACTCAAACGCAGGAGTAGACAGCGGGGCACCATGTCCAACGCATTGCCAACACCAGCGAGCCAATATTAATCCTGAAAAAGTTAGAAGAACAGAGAAGATTATACAAAATAGAATGAAAGCTCAGGAACCTTCTCAAAGTACATACCGAAAGCCTCCTCAAAAGCAAAACTGGGTACTATAGACAACATTTCACCGAAAGATGGATTAAACTCGGGATGAGTTCACGAAATTCTTTCATGCCACAGCCACTAATAGGTACAAGGAATTTCATCGCAAGTATCCAAGACCTTTTTGGCAGAGAACTACTAGACCATGAAGCAAAGGCAACACTGCTCCGGAATGACTTCAAGTCATGATTGGGGCAATCGGAACAAACAATGTCTTGGCCTTGTATTGAAGACCTAGTACAGCATATAGGAGGCCCTCAGGACCTAGACAAACCATTCACTCAGACCGAGATAGATCAAACTATCAAGGATATGCCAAATGACAAAGCACTCCGCCCAGCCAGTTTCAACAATAAGTTCTACAAATCTTGCTATGACATCATCAAGATGGATATATACAAAAACTACGCAACGAGTTCTTTAACAGCAGTATCAGCTTACAGCTGATCAATAGCTCCCTCATCAAACTTGACCCTAAGATTACTTCTCCCCTTTGATCCACAGACTACCGGCCCATTTCTCTTCTGAACTCTAGTGTCAAACTCATCATCAAACTCATGGCCAACAGAAACTTTTAACCATTGTTCACAATAACAAATACATTTTCATCAAAAATAGGACTATCCAAGAATGCCTATCTTGGTACTATGAATACATCAACTAATGCAAGAAATCCAAAAAACCAATAGTGATCTTCAACCTGGACTTTGAAAAGGCCTTCGACCTCATTGAACATGAGGCCATCATCACGATGCTATCTCATATATATAGATCTACTAGACTCCTGGATACATTTGATTAAGGACATCCTCGACACCACCTCTACGGAAGTTCTCCTCAATGGCATGCCCGACAAATATTTCCACTGCAAAAGAGCAGTTAGACAATGTGACCCGCTTTCCCCGTCCTCTTTGTCATTGCAGCTGATCTTTTGTAACATCTGGTCAACAACGCCAATAGCTTCGGCTTACTGTTTCTCCCATTGGAACACATCCTGGATATGAACTTCCCAATTTTGCAATATGCTGACGACACCATCATCGCACTTAAAGCCTCTCGGCAGGAGCTCTTCCTCTTCAAAGCCCTACTGCAATCTTTTGGGGAGGCCACATGACTTAGGGTCAACTTCAATAAATCCTTGATGGTCATGCTTAACCACTCCTCTGAATTAGCACAACTAATGGCAGCCACAGTGGGTTGACAGGTGGGTACCTTCCCCATCATCTATTTGGTTCTACCACTGGGAACCCGTAGACCGAAGGTTGCGGACTTTCTCCGACTCATGACGAAAATTCAAAGGAAGTTCTCATCTACCTCAACTTTTCTCTTCATGGCCGGAAGATGCACCCTGATGGACAGTCTTCTATCCACCATCCCCATCTACTGCATGTGCATACTCAAGCTCCATGTCACTGTACTACAAATGATCGACAAAACAAAAAAAAACGCGTTTTTGGAGAGGATCAGGGGGACGGCTGGAAAAGGTCAACCCCCTTGGTGCCCTAAAACAGAGTAACATCACCCAAGCAAAATGGAGGGCTAGGACTAAAAGAATTGCAGCGCACGAACTCATTGTTACTACAGAATTTCCTGGATAAACTATACAACAAGTTAGACATTCCCTGGGTCCTACTAATCTCCAAGACCTATTATGCTGATGGAACACCCCGGCACAAACAAGCCAACAAAGGATCCTCTTTGTGGTGGGACATCCTCATCTTATGGGATCAATTCGCCTCCCATGCCGAGGTGATAGTGGAGCAAGGAGACACGATTCTGTGATGTGAAGATAAATTGGAAAACCACCAGCTGAGGACTGATCTACCCAGAGTCTTCACCTTTGCCAGAAAGCAAACCATCTCCATTGCTCAATATAGGTCTACAACAAACATTTATACCCTCTTTTACACCCCGCTGTTAATGCAAGCATTGGAGGAGCACATGCATCTACATGAACTAATGGATGCAATCAACAACAGGCAGCAGGAACATGATTTTTAGACATACAATAACAACTCCACCAAATACTCCTCCAAGGCAGTTTACGGAGGGCACTTTAATTGCATACAACCGCCTTCGTCGCTAAAATGGATTTGGATGACCACAATGACCATGAAAATTAAAATATTCTGCTGGCCAATGTTTGTTGACAGACGGAACACCAGAAACCTTCATAAGAGGATGAACTACATCATGCAAAACATTAACTATTCCTGTGTCCTCTGCAGTGAATTGTAGAAGAGCTTGCATACCACATGTTCTTCCAGTGCCCCTTCAACTAAGCGTGCTGGGGAATTGTCAACATTTATTGGAGTCACAGCTTCCCGTTTTTCCATACAATTGTGCTAGCAAATCTGAACTGGACCCTCCTTGGCTTCATGGAAGTATTTTCCATTGTAGTGGAAAATGAAAGTAGAGAAACACCCTCATCTTTGAAGGAAACTCACCGACTCTCTCATCCTGGAGAGAAGAGTTCACCCGCATGCTCACTCTTCAGAGCACTATATTTAAGCCTTTAGTTCGAGAATGCTTGCTAGGTTGGTTTACCGGTCTAAGCCACAATTACTCTTAACTCAAGAGAGCTAAGCTTACCCGGTCCCAATAGCTTCTGCTGTCCTCTTCTCTTTGTGGTTGGTCTTCCTTTGTAAAGGTTCCATGTCGTTGGAACATGTTAATTATTTAATATATTCAAAGTCGGGGTTTCTTCTACTCTTCTACTAAATAAGTCAATTACTGTATCCCACCGTAAACTTCTTATTTCTTGAGCCGCCATCAGTGTAGATTGGCAGGAGTTGGTGGAGAACCTCCATGGTTGATGGTGCAGTCATGCACACGTAGAAGCCTCAACATCACCAGGTGTCGTTGCCTGGTCCTGAAGCCAAGCCTCATCTGTCGCGGACAGGCCACAGACGTCGAGCTGCTGGCAGATACTGTAGCAGAAGCCGGCGGATGTTGGGTTGACGAGTCCACTGTTTGGGCTGTTGGACTCAATCCTGCCATGACTCACGTATTCTGTTATGAAGAAGTGGTCTGCATCGTGGATGGAGTCTACATCCTGGAACTCAGGCGAAGGACTGCGTCGTGCACGCGTGTCATGCATGAGTGCGTCAAAATAACGTGCCGGTAGTGCACAATGTAGTTCCTGTTTTTGTGGATCGTGGGTTAGCACGATACCAAGGTCTAGTTGTATTATTCATTCTGAACCAGTGTAATCATTTTTTTGAGTCGTCAGAGTTAATGAAAAGGCCTGAGACTTGTTCTGATCTCGGCGACAAAAACTACTCTGTTGTCTCCACTGCGCGTGTAGGCTAGACACAACATGATCATCTTCGGCAACATCTGGCACCAGAGCCAGGGTGCTGCAGCCTCGATTTCCAGTCACCAATCATCATGTCTTCTGATCGAGACAATGGCGGCACGCTGTATCATTTGCCGCAGTTGTCGGCAACCAACTATCTGACCTGGGCAATCAGAGTTCAGGCGATACTGGAGGCTGAAGAAATCTGGGAGGCAATTGACTCGACGAGCGCCGTCGGCACGGTTGATCCGAAGAAGGACAAGAAGGCCAGGGCGCGCCTTCTTCAAGCGCTCTCTGAGGGCTTGATCTTGCAGGTTGCCAAGTACAAGACCTCAAAAGAAGTCTGGGATTGTCTCAAATCTCAGTTCGTGGGGGTGGAGCGTGTCAAGGAGGCACGTTTGCAGACGTTGAAGGGAGAGTTCGACGCACTGCGCATGAAGGATGGCGAGACTATGGACCAGCTTGCCAGGATGATCTCGGCGATGTCTATACGCTACACTAATCTCGGTTGCTCACTGGACAACGTCGCGCAGGTGAAAAAACTACTCGACTCTGTACCTGACCGCTTTGTGCATTGCATTGCTAGCATGGAGCAGTTTTGCAATCTCAATACGATCACATTTGAAGAAGCACTTGGCTGGATGAAAGCGTTTGATGAGCGCATCAGTCGGGCGTCAAGCGGCGGCACCGGCGACGGACAGCTTCTCCTCACTCGTGCCGAGTTGGAAGCGAGGCACAAGAAACAGCAGGGGGGGGGGGGGGGGGGGGGAGCTCGGCAAAGGGGAAAAATTCAGAAGGCAGCGTGCGTGGTCGGGGCGGCCGCGGACGTGGCAGAGGTCGCGGACAGGGAGGTCGTGGCCTGGGATCGTCCAGAGGCGGGAACATCGGCTCACGGAAGGGGCGAGACAAAAGCCATATCCAATGCTTCAACTGTGACAAATATGGGCATTGCGCTAGTGAGTGTAAGGCTCTGAAGAAGGAAGAAGCCAACCTGACAAAGGAGGAAGCCGAGCCGGCACTGATGCTTGCTATGACAGAGGAGCTGTCACTGCATGTGTGCAACAACCAGGAAGGTGTGGTTTTTCTCAATGAAGGGAAATTGTATCCAGAGCTGCTTATGACTGAAGGAAACAGTGCCACTGAAGACATCTGGTATCTGGACAATGGGGCAAGTAGCCATATGACGGGTGATCGATCAAAGTTTCAAGAACTTGATGAGAGTGTCAATGGCAAAATCAAGTTTGGAGACAGCTCTACTGTGGAGATAAGAGGCAAGGGGACTATTCTCTTTGCATGTAAGAACGGAGATCAGTGGTTGTTGGAAGAGGTTTACTTCATTCGGAGATTAAGAAGTAATCTTGTTAGTCTTGGACAACTCACTGAACTTTGGCATAAAGTGGTAATGGACCATGATGAGCTGGAAGTATATGAGAAGAACCCTTTGCAGTTGCTCATGAGAGTCAAATGATCTCCAAACTATCTGTACCGTGTCATGCTGAAGCAAGCTGAACCAATTTGTCTGTTGTCAAAGCTTGAAGAGCCAGCGTGGCTCTGGCATGCATGTATGGGGCATGTGAATCTTCAGGCTCTCAAGATGATTGCAGAAAAGGAAATGGCAGTGGGAGTGCCAATGATTCACCATCCGAATCAAGTGTGCCACAAATTCCTAGTGTCTAAGCAGGCAAGGAGGCCTTTCCCAGCAGTGGCGCAATACAGGGCAGTGGAGCCGTTAGAGCTGTTACACATCGACCTGTACGGTCCAATCACGCCACCAACAGCAGAAGGTAACAAGTACTTCATGCTAGTTGTTGACGATTTCTCAAGATGGATGTGGGCTAGTATGATCAAGTCCAAAGATCAAGCCTGTCCAGAGTTTGTAAAACTCAAGACACTGGTGGAGAACAACAAACATCAACGTATCAAGACACAACGATTGGCAGTGGCGGAGCTAGAAGATTTTGTCAATGGATTCATTCAAGATTTTTCTCAAATTTTTAGTGGGTTCAAGCTAATAGTAATTAGTTAATCATACTTGTTTTGTAAAATTTTATTGGGTTCATTTGAAACCAATGAGTACAATGCAGCTCCGCCACTGACGATCGGACCGTGGAGGCGAGTTCTTGTCGGCTCGATTTGCAGAAGTGTGTGAGCGTTCGAGAATTGAGAGACAATTCACAGTGCCATACACGCCACAACAAAACGACGTGGTAGAACGCCGGAACCGGACTGTCATGGCAATGGAAAGAGCATTGCTCAAAAGCATGAACGTCCCTGCCAAGTTCTGGGGTGAAGCCGTTAGGCGGCACGCGGTATATCTACTAAACCGCCTGCCCACGAAGTTGATGGGAGAGAAGATACTGTTTGAGGCCTGGAACGGACGAAGACCACATCTTGGACACCTGAGAGTGTTCGGATGCAGAGCCATGTGAGGAATGTCACACCTCAGTTGAAGAAACTCGAGGACCGCAACAGGAAAATGGTATACGGCGTCGAAGAGGGGAGCAAAGCTCATCTTTTTTAGAAAAACTTGCTGCCAGACCAGCTTGTATTAAATTAAGAAGAGAACATGTTTAGTTACAATTTACAATATAGTGGAAGCTCATTGCTGGGCTAAGAATCGACTCTAATGCTGATCTAACTCGTTTGGTAGAAGTCGTCCAGCCCCTGCCAGAGACCAGAGCTTCGCTGTTTCCTGTATCTGCTCAAAAACTTTGATCGTGCATTGATCCTTGCTCTCAAAAATACGCTTGTTTCGTTCAAGCCAAATGGTCCAACAGGTCAGGATGATCATGGTTCGCATTTTCTTTGACGGTTTCCCTCGATGCTCCATCAGAATGTTATGCAACCAGTCATCGATTCCAACCAGTTTCAGCCATGCGTTCGGCTGGAGTTTCAGGGCGCCCAACCAAGCTGCTGTTCTGCTCCATATTTCTTGTGCCATCGGACATTCTACGAACAGATGATGTGTTGTTTCCAAGCTTCTCATGCACAATGGGCAGAAATAGTTATTCGGCCATCCCCTGGCCTGCTGCTGTCCAAAGACGGTCCTGAGCAAGAAGCCAGCAGAAAACCTTGCATTTCATCGGCGCCCAGACATTCCACACTCCTTTAGGCAGCCAAGAAACCAAGCTCCCTTCAAATTGTGTATGGTAGGCCGATCGTGAGGAGTAAAGTCCAGAGGCAGACCTCGTCCACTTTATTTCATCATTGCGCAGGTCGTTCGTGTCAAAGGTGAATTCCTGTAGACAGCTCCACAGTTTGGTGTACTCTTCCAACATTTGAATGGACAGGTTATGCATTGTGTATCTGATCCAAGCATTTTCCAAAAGCCCATCTGCCACTGAGCAATTTTTCTTTTGGCAGTGTCTATAAAGAGTTGGGAATTGAAAGGCTAAGGGCATTCCTCCAAGCCAGTTTGACTTCCAAAATTGTGCTTTTTTTCCATTCCGGATTGTAATCTTTGTGGAGACAGCGAACAGACATTCATCCGTAGCATCCACTGGTAACCCAGTCCCCTGCCATGGTCTATCTGGTGATGTCCACTGTAACCACAGCCACCGGAGTCTCAGTGCTCGACTAAATCTTTCCATGTCCATAATACCGAGTCCACCAAATTTTATCGGTCTGCAAACCTTGCTCCAACTAGCCTTACATTTTGCACCTAAAACATTTTGTGTTCCTGTCCATAGAAATCTTCGGCGCATCTTATCCAGATCTAAGTAGAACTTTTTTGGTAATTTTAACACTGTCATCAAGTAAGTAGGGAGCATGCTAAGAACGGATCTGACCAACTCTCTTCTTCCGGCAAGTGAGAGCAAAGGCCCCTGCCATCCAGCTAGCTTGGTGGCTATTTTATCCTTTACATTCTGCAGATCCACCATGTGCAGTTTCCCCAGGGTTAAGGGCGGACCCAAATATTTCCCAGTTGAGCTCACTCGTTGGCCTGCAAAGTTTCTGAGAATCATATCCAAATCAACTCGCTGACACCTTATTGGGGTTACCATACTTTTCTCAAGGTTCACTTTTAGACCTGTCGCCTCTCCAAATTTCTCCATTAGTTTCATAGAAAAGTCCACCTCTCTTTGAATTGGGTTGATAAAGGCCACCACATCATCAGCATATAATGACACTCTTAATCTTGCATTTCTTTCAATTAACGGTGAGAGAAAGCCGTGCTGAGTTGCTAAGTGAAAGATGTGTTGTAGTGTGTCAAATGCTATGATGAATAATAGGGGGGAGAGGGGGTCTCCCTGCCTTAACCCTCTCTGGTGGACTATTTCTTCCCCTGGTATTCCATTTAACAAAACCCTGGAGCTAGAAGTGGCCAGTATAATGGAGATCCAATTTGTCCATCGCCTTGAGAATCCTCTGGCTGACAACAATTCCAAAAGATAGCTCCATGACACAGAGTCAAAAGCCTTTGAAATATCGAGCTTCATCATCAGCATTTCACGTTGTTTGCTGTGGTATAATCTGGCCACATTCCTGACATATAAGAAATTATCATGAATACATCCTCCTTTGATGAAAGCACTCTGGGCTGGGGAAATCAGGTTGTCCATGTGTGTTGAGAGCCTCAATGCAAGGATTTTTGAGAATAGTTTTGCCACTGAGTGGATTAGACTAATGGGTCGAAAATCCTTTGGGTGTTCAGCAATGTCGGCCTTGGGGATCAAAGTGATCACTGCCTGATTCAGGGACCCCATGGAGCCCGCTCCGAGTTCAAAAAAGGATTGGAGGGCAGACATAATCTCTGGCTTGATCGTGTTCCAGCAAGTTCTGTAGAAATCATTTGTGAAGCCGTCCGGTCCTGGTGCTTTTTCAGTTGGGAGTTGCTTGATGGCATTAAGGACTTCCTCTTCAGTGAAGGGGTCATCAAGACCATGACCTTGGACCCTAGGCAGTGCAAGTCTCTCCCAGTCTAAAGTGACAGTACTTGGCATCCTTGATCCAAGTGTTCTCTCAAAATGATCATGTAGAGTTTCTGCCACGGCCTCATGAGCCCATTGATACTGCCCCGAGGAGTCCAAAAGTCTTGGTATGTATCCCATCCGAAGAAGACTCACTGCAAGTCGTGATGTTGTTATTGAAGAATATTTTGAATGGGATTGGCATGCTGGGGAAGGATCACCAGACTTCCTGGTTGAAGAAGAAATTCTTGGAGAATCACTAGAAATTCCAAGACCATTAGAAGGTGACTACGTACCTGAAGCAGAGCATGAAGAAGCACCTGCAACCCCAGAGAGTGTAGCAGCATCCCCACACACACCTACCATGGGTAGACATGAAGTTTTATAGGGATTACAAAATCCGGCCTCGTCTCAAAAAAGCATAACAGGGCATGCAGAAGGGACACAAAGCTCGGGTTTACATTCAGCAGGACACTCGATTGCTTCCTCTGGACATGAACGAGTTGGTGTGTCAGGAACAGGCATGACACCTCCTTGAGAAGGTTGGAGGTCAGAAGATGGCCCAATCATGTACAAGCCACTCTCTGAAGTTATGCAAAATACACCTATTGTGCAGCTGGACTATAGTGATTCTGAAGATGGGGCACTGCTAGCACAAGATGAAGAACCTATGTGTTACCGAGAAGCAGCTGGGCATCCAGAATAGGAAGAAGCCATGAGGAAAGAAATTGAGTCTATTCAGAAAAATGATACATGGACTTTGACGGAGCTGCTAAAAGGTAACAAGCCCATTGGTGTATAATGGGTTTACAAGCTGAAAAGGCACTCATATGGAACTGTGATCAAACACAAAGCGAGGTTAGTCGCTAAGGGTTATGTTCAGAGGCAGGGAACTTACTATAAAGTGGTTTTCACACCTATTGCAAGACTTGACACTATCAGGGTGTTATTAGCTCTAGCAGCTAATCAAGGTTGGAAAGTACACCATCTTGACGTTAAGTCGGCATTCCTTCATGGAGAATTGGAAGAATAGGTGTACGTTGATCAACCTGATGGTTTCATTGAGAGGGGAAAAAGCAATATGGTGCTGAAGTTGAAAAAAGCACTATACGGGTTAAAGCAGGCCCGAGAGCGTGGAACATAAGATTAGACAAAACCTTGAAAGATCTTGGTTTTGCAAGATGTTCACAAGATCAAGCAGTCTACAAAAGAGGAGAGAGAATGGAAGCTGTTCTACTTGGAGTATATGTGGACGATCTCCTTGTAACAGGAGGAAATCTGAAGTCCATCAGTGAACTCAAGTGTCAAATGATGTCTGAATTCAAAATGACAGACCTCGGGCTGCTTAATTTCTATTTGGGTCTGGAGGTAGATCAAAGGGAGAATGGGATATTCATCAAGCAAAGTACTTATGTCAAGAAGTTGCTGGAACAGAGTGGAATGGCAGACTGCAAAGTAGTAAAAATCCCCATGGAGCAGAAACAAAAGTTGCATAAAGACTCTGAAGGTGAACCAATCGACAACAATGAATATCGGCGCATGATAGGAAGCTTGAGGTACCTTCTCCACACCAGACCTGACCTCACATTTGCTGTAGGAGTTGTGAGTAGATTTGCAGAAAGACCAACAGTTGTTCACCAAAGAGCAGTAAAACACATCTTGAGACAGTTCATTCTGGACTGGCATATCTCAAAGGTGGAGAACTGCACAAGATTACAGGGTTTTCAGACAGTGACTTCGCTGGTGATGTTGAAGACAGCAAGAGTACTAGTGGTATGGCATTTTTCATCAACAACAATTTGATTTTGTGGAGCAGTTGCTCTTTCTTCTTGTGAAGCAGAGTTCATGGATGCTTCTTCAGCAGCAAGTCAGGCACTGTGGTTGAGAAGTTTGGTCAGCGAGCTGACTGGAAGAGAACCTGAAATGGTGAAGCTGTTCGTGGATAACAAATCACCGATTGCACTAGTGAAAAATGCTGTTTTTCATGGGCAAAGTAAGCACATTCACACAAGGTATCATTTCATACGTGAATGTGTTCAAGAAGGGAAGATCTCAGTTGAGTATATTTGCTCTGAGGAACAGAGGGCGGTGTCACACCCGGTCCCAACAAGACAACCGGATGACTTCCACATGTATGCCAGGATCGATTCTCATCATACATGTGTAGACGAAAGTGTAATATCATTTATTACAAGCCATGTTCGAGTACATAAATGTCTTACAATAATGACCCGTAGGTCTAAAATAAGCTTACAGAGCAAAACAGCGGTAAAAGTAAACTAGTGAGGCTCCATGCACAGGCGTTGCCCGGGGGTTGCGCCAGCCTAGAACGTCTCCTCCGGATCAGCGAAGAAGTCTTCATTCTCCACCTCTTCTCCATTGTAGACTGAGGAAAGATGAGCAACAAGCAAGTTTGAGTACCAACGGTACTCAGCAAGTGGGAAAGAGATGACATGAGGGTATTTAGAAAGGAAGGCCAAATTTGGGTTAAGCACTATAGCATTACCTCCTATCCTTAGCTTTCATTAGCACCTACTTCTAAGTGTGGGAACCCAACCATAGTCCCATTTGTAGTCTGAGTCCCAACCAACCAATCCAAACCAAACCACCATTCCCAGACATTGGCTAATTATGAATTGGACACCAAGCCGCTCTTGTCCGTGAGCACGGCTGTCATGATAGTTTCTAAATCTCTTTACCTGTCGTTCGGCCTCTCTGAGTATCTCCGGTCCAAACACCTGACCTTCCCCAGTCTGATTCCAGAATAAAGGTGTCCTGCACTTTCGCCCATAAAATGCCTCAAACGGGGACATCTTGAGACTAGCTTGGTAGCTGTTGTTATAAGAGAACTCCGCGTAAGGCAAGTTTTTGTCCCAACTCTTACTATTCTTCAGGGCACGTGCTCGCAACATATCTTCCAAGATTTGATTGGTGCGTTCTGTCTGACCATCCGTCTGCGGGTGATATGCTGAGCTGAAATTTAGACGAGTGTCCATTGACTCATGTAGCTTCTGCCAGAATCTCGAAGTGAACTGGGTACCTCGATCCGACACTATCTTCTTTGGGAGACCGTGTAAACATACAATTCTCGCCATGTATAATTCTGCCAACCGCGAACCATTGTAACTTTCTTTGACCGGAATGAAGTGAGCGACCTTGGTCAACCGATCCACAACAACCCATATGGAGTCGTATCCTGACTGTGTCCTTGGCAATCCCACGATAAAGTCCATACTTATCTCTTCCCATTTCCACTCGGGTATCTTGAGTGGTTGAAGTAGTCCAGTAGGTCTTTGATGTTCCGCCTTAACCAACTGACACGTGTCACACAATGCCACGTATTCGGCCACATCACGCTTCATACCAAGCCACCAGTATCTATCCTTAAGGTCTTGGTACATCTTGGTACTCCCAGGATGGATAGAGTAGTACGAGTCGTGGGCTTCTCTCAATATCAACTCTCGGATCCCCTTAACATTCGGCACGCATATCCTCTTCCCCAACCACAGGGTTCCATGTTCATCTTCCCTGAAATCCGGAGCTTTTCCAGCCTTCATCAGCTTCTTAAGTTTTTGGATTTTCTTATCCTCTTTTTGGCCTTCTCTAATGTCTTGTTCCAACGTGGAGTCCACTTCCATAACTACTGCATCCGCATTAGCCACTATGCACAGGTTTAGTCTTGCAAACTCTTCACATAACTGCGGTTGATAAGCCTGGATCGTCATGTTGTTACATTGAGTTTTCCTACTCAGGGCGTCTGCGACCACATTTGCCTTTCCAGGGTGATAGTTGATCCCGACATCGAAGTCATTAATGAGCTCTAACCACCTTCGTTGGCGAAGGTTAAGGTCTGGCTGAGTGAATATGTACTTCAAGCTTTTGTGGTCGGTGTAGATCTCTGTCCTCTTTCCGATCAGGTAGTGTCTCCATATCTTCAATGCATGAACCACAGCTGCTAATTCCAGATCATGGGTCGGATAATTCTTCTCATGCTTCTTGAGTTGTCTCGAGGCGTAAGCCACCACATGTCCTGCTTGCATCAACACACATCCCAGTCCCTGTCCGGAAGCATCGCAATAGACCGAGAACTCCTTTTGCATATCTGGCATGACCAGCACTGGGGCAGTGGTCAACCTCTTCTTCAATTCGGCAAAGCTTGCTTCACATTCTGGCGTCCACTTGAATGCGGCTCCCTTCTCGAGTAGCTTGGTCAGTGGCCGAGAGATCTTTGAAAATCCCTCAATGAATCGTCGATAATAACCAGCCATTCCCAGAAAAGCTTCTGATGTGTCCCACATTTTCCAGCGTCTCCCACTTGAGAACATCTGCCACTTTACCCGGATCTACGGATATCCCTCCTTCTGATATGACATGTCCCAAGAATGATACATGCTTCAACCAAAACTCACACTTACTGAATTTAGCATACAGTTGGTGTTCTCTAAGTTTCTTTAGTGCCAACCTCAGGTGTTCCTCATGCTCTTCTTCACTCTTGGAGAATATCAGGATATCATCAATGAATACTACCACGAATTTATCCAGGTACTCCATAAATACTTTGTTCATAAGGTACATGAAGTAAGCTGGAGCATTAGTCAACCCGAAAGATATGACAGTATACTCATAAAGACCATATCGAGAGACGAATGCAGTCTTGGGAATGTCCGATGGTCGAATCTTCAACTGGTGATAACCTGAACGAAGGTCGATCTTAGAGAATACACATGCTCCTCGCAGCTGATCAAACAAGTCTTCGATCCTTGGCAGTGGATACTTATTCTTGATGGTCACTGCATTCAATGCACGATAATCCACACACAACCTTTGAGTGCCATCCTTCTTAGGAACGAAAATGACAGGAGCACCCCAAGGCGATGAACTAGGGCGAATGTATCCTTTCTCCAACAATTCGTTGATGTGATCCTTTAGCTCGGCTAACTGGTTAGCGTCCATTCTATATGGCCTCTTATATATCGGGGCCGTTCCAGGCACTAGGTCAATGATAAATTCAATTTCATGGTCAGGGGGCATACCCGGTAACTCTTCGGGGAACACGTCTGGGAATTCACTGACCACACGGATCTCTTCGGTGACCTCAGTTTGATTTAGCCTGATCCTCTGTGTTGGAGCTTGATCTGGAGAGAACTCTACCTTAGTACCATCGGGGTGGGTCAAGGAGACTGTTCTTGTGGCATAGTGGATCACCCCATGGTACTTTGTTAACCAATCCATTCCCAGGATAATATCTAGCCCTTGAGATTCCAGAACAATCAGGTTTGCTGGGAAAACTACCCCCCTTATGTCTAGCCTTACATTAGGGCATACTTGCTGGGTTACATTTCTCCCCCAGGGGAGTGAACTATAAGTTGGTGAGTCATTAAATGCACTACCATGTCATGCCTCCTCATGAATTCCTTAGATATGAACGAATGCGTAGCACCAGAATCAAACAACACTGTAGCTAGATGAGAGTCGGCAGGGAACGTACCAACAACCACATCTGGTGCATTGTGTGCCTCCTCAAGTGCCACGTGGTTGACTCTCCCACGTGTGGGTTGCTGCAGCTGCTTCTTCGGGCAACGGTTGGCGAAATGTCCCATCTCACCACAGTTATAGCATTGCACGGCTGCGTTGCTACCTTGAGCTTTATTACCTCCCTGAGAGTTCTGCTGCGGCTGACCATTAGGGCGGGGTGCTGGAGCTGTTGGGCGGGGTGGTTGCATGGACTGGCGTGGAGGCTGTGGTGGTTGGCGCATCTGCGGGTTGTATGGTGCGGGTGGTCTGTAGGAGGAGTTTGGGTACCTTTGTCCTGGGTAAGGGTTCACAGGACGAGCCATAGGTGCTGCAGACTGAGGAGCATAGCGAGGTCGAACATTACTCCCAGAACCGTGTGCTTGAGCCATCTTCCTTTTTCTATCATCATCGTCCAGCTCCTTCTTGGTCCTTTCCACTTCAAAGGCCTTGTCCACCAACTTATGGAAACTGCTAGGGTCACTGGAGACCATCGCGAACTTCAGCTCCTTGTCAAGGCCCTTCTTAAACCGAAACTGTTTCTTCGAGTCCGTGTCCACATCTTCCGGTGCATAGCGGGACAATTGTGTGAATTTGTTCAGATACTCTCGCACACTCATGCGACATTGCTTTAGCATGAGAAATTCTTCACATCTCGCCTGGATCTCTCCTTCGGGCACGAAATGACTGCGAAAGTAATTCTTGAACTCGTCCCATGTGATATTATCCGGGTCCTGATGGGCTTCAATGAAGGCAGTCCACCAATCGGCTGCAGGTCCCTGAAGTTGGTGCGAGGCTAACAGCACCTTCTCTCGTCCTTCACATTGGACAATTCTCAGCTTGACCTCAATGGTCCTCAGCCAATCGTCGACCTCCATGGGCTAACTAGCAGTAGCAAAGGTGGGTGGATGGGTGTTGATGAAGTCTCTCATGCGGGATCGGGGTCCTGGTGCTGGCTGTGGGTGGGGCTGATTTGGTGGGGGTGGAGGGGCTTGCTGGGCTTGCTGCATGTTGGCCACCACTTGTGTTAAATTCTGCATCATTTGCATCAGCATGGCCATCATCTGCTGCATATGATTCATCGCAGGTGCTCCACGGGCACCTCTCCCATTCCATTGCGGTAGCTGGAATCCAGCTTCATCATCACCAAGGGGCATACCACGGCCACGACCACGGCCTCTTCCCCTGCCTGCCATCTGAGTACGAAGAGAGTAGAGTCTTAGATTCTACTATAACTAGTGGAAGACTACTATGCGATACCCTTACTATATGCAACAATCACAGCAAACATACATATAAATGAAAATTCTTTATTATTAACTCACTAGTTAAAGAAGTATCAAAAAGGTGCGGTTGTGGACAAGTCGCCAAGGCGTTCCACAACTCACACGACACACCAAGACAAAAATCATAAAGAGAAATAACACAACTCAAGGTCACACAAGTACGTCTACGTCGCTCTTATTTAACTAATGAGGGTGTGCCTATCCTTGAGTCGTGGCAAAGGTCGGGGACTACTCGTCGTCAAGCGGGAACTCCTCCGGGTCCTCGTCGTCGTCGTCGTCGTCGTCCGCGGGGTCCTGAGGTGGTGAGGCAGCAGGCGGTGGTGGTGCGGCAGACGCCACACTGGAAGGCTCCTCGTCAGAGGACTCCTCAGAAGACGACTCACGCTGGCCGCCACGGCGGTCTGGAGAGTCCGGGGTCCACGTCGAGGTGTCGGACGCGTAGTCGTCAGGGTCCTCGTCGGTGATCCGACGATACCTCCTGATCACTGCCTCGTGGCGCAGGGCGAGGTCACATCCATCCTGAATCTCCTGCTGTGCCCTCTGAAGTCGGGCACTGAGCTCGGCCACGTCGCCAACAGTTTGACGAGACTGCGGGAGGTCCATAGGTCTCTCCACGTGCCTGAAGACAAAGCCCGCAGTGCCACTGGGACGCTGCGGAACGAAGGCGTGCACCGTGTCCTCCAGACGGAAACGGCGGGCGTGACTCCAAAAAGTGGCTGCTTCCCAGCTAGCGTCCTGCTCCGCGTATCGGCGGGAGCTCGTGCAGGACTGTTGTGGGTCTTCACCAGCTCATCTCCATAGTAAATGTAGATCTTGCAGCTCCACTCCGTCCTGCCGGGGCGCTGCACTCCAGTGGTGTGGTAGGAGAGTGAGAGGCTGTGGTGACGGTAGCCAGCCTCACGGAGTATGGCCCGAAGGCGGAGTCGCAGTCGTCCTGCGGCCCTGCCGTCAGAACGGATCACCACGGGGTGACGGGGGTCGACGGCTGGAGAGCGACCGGCCAGCCTACGCGGGGGCACAAGTCCACCGGTCGACTTACGGGGGGTCGTCTTGGTGCGGGCCATCTACAAATTTTGAAAACAGGAGAGTGTCAGTAACAAAACATATAAATAAAAGAGTAAATAAAACAAGTAGACAAGGTAGGAAGTACAAAGCAATTTTATAAATTACTTTTTAGAATATAATAGGGTCCTAAGTCATTCCTTTCTAACTAGGCTTGCGTCCTACGGGCAACACGGCTCTGATACCACTTTGTCACACCCGGTCCCAACAAGACAACCGGATGACTTCTACATGTATGATGAGAATCGATCCTGGCATACATGTGGAAGTCATCCGGTTGTCTTGTTGGGACCGGGTGTGACAGGCGGACTGTCTGACAAAGGCTCTACCAGTTGGAAAACTGACTACCATGCGACATCTATTGGGGATCCGAGACCTTGAATCACGTCAGGATTAGGGGGGGGGGGGGGGGGGGGGGGGGGGGGTTGTTGGACTCAATCCTGCCGTGACTCACGTATTCTGTTATGAAGAAGTGGTCTGCATCGTGGATGGAGTCTACATCCTGGAACTCAGGCGAAGGACCGCGTCGTGCGCGCGTGTCATGCATGAGTGCGTCAAAATAACGTGCCGGTAGTGCACAACGTATTTCCTGTTTTTGTGGATCATGGGTTAGCACGATACCAGAGTCTAGTTGTTTTATTCCTTCTGAACCAGTGTAATCGTTTTTTGAGTCATCAGAGTTAATGAAAAGGCCTGAGACTTGTTCTGATCCTGGCGACAAAAACTACTCTGTTCCCTCCACTACGCGTGTAGGCTAGACACAACACGATCATCTTCGGCAACACGGGCTGCAGTCGTTCATGCACTTGGGAATGCACACCCACCTGTGGAGGTGCTTCCTGCAACCAGGGTAGCACGACTGGAAGCATCGGTATAGAACTCGGTTATGGCAGCCACCTGCTGCAGCTGGACGGACGGCAGGACCATGAGCAGCAGGCAGCAGCACTCTTCCCATTCATTCTTCTGTTCAACGCCGCTGCATGACACAAAATTAGTTGCCAGAGGTGAAACAACCATTTTCGGCTCTTGAGCACAACTCATGCTATGTTGATGGATGTGTGACGTGAAAGAAACTGGATCAAGTGAGAAGCAACGATACCTTGATAGAACAAATCAGAGTAGTATTCTTCTACTAGTGCTCTATGTTGATTCAGTAAGCTATGTGGATATGTTGATATGTGCTCTTCTATTGTTTATATACCAGGGCCATCGATTTTTAGAAGGACAGAAAATAATTAATAAATATTTATTAGCCAGATAACAATGCCATAACATATCTCTATAAACGTGTCTACTGTTGGTAGTACATTCTTTTTCTTGCTTATTCTGCCCGGAGGCTGCAGCTATATAGAGCCCCTTACGAGTAAGAAACCGACTCAAACTATTTCTAAACCGAATTTGGACTCTTCTAATACTGATTTAGACTGAAGTCTTCGCTAGTCAATTTTGTGCGTCCGGATCTTGACGCCCCTACTCTCTATTATGTTCTAGAAAGATGATTAACTTAATAATCAGCCACTTAATCGTCTTCTCTAGGACACCAAACACTTTGGAGGTGGATGCAACTACACCAGTAGGATAGACACAACTATATCCCGAACACACCAATTTTTGAAGTTAATACAACTACACCACCATGATCACATCTTCACCCTGCACTATTTTTGAATTGACACATCTTCATTTTCGGCATGAGCTCATCTTCACCCCCGCACACAAATTAGGGTAAAGTACATCTTCAACATCATGATGGGCTCATGTTCATTCTTTATATGACCTTGAGATGGGCACACTACACCCTGAGCACCTCTTGATGTAAGATAAGAACAAGTTCCATCGGACACAAGAAGCGTCCACTCATCTACCTCGTTATTGGTACCCTTATTAGCAAAAGTTTTCATACATCTGACAATTTAAGCATCAAACCTTCGATTTGTCAAATCTCTTCTTTTTTTATGATTGCCATCATTTGCTTGTTTTGCTTTCCACTCCTCATTTATCAAAAGAAGTTTTTCTTCATTTTTTGCCTCTCTGTCTCACTACACCTCCCTTGTTAAGCAGAGTCTTTTTTAAAGCTCTTGGTTGTTGAAGTCATACACTCGTTACTCATGTGCCATAAGTTTGACAACGAGCTCCTCGACAATCATCATCTTTAGATTAATAAATTCCATAATAGTAGATGCAATGTAGAGAAATTTCGAAGGTAAAGGACGTAGCAATTTCTTTACGATATAACCTTCTTCGACTTTTCCACCAAGACCATGAATCATTGTGACGATGATCATCACCTCTGTGGCAAAGTCATCGATGCACCTTTCTCCGTCCATACACATCACATCAAGCCCATTCTAAAAAGTTTGAATTCTTGCTTCCATCATGTGTTCTTCGCCCAAAAATTTACCTTGATCATCTGTCAAGCATCTTTTATCATCTTCGTCTCGAAATTCGCATGAGACTGTCTCACCAATAGCATGATTGATCATCACAAGAGCCAACTAACTTTGCTTTGGATGAGGCTTGTCCTTTATCCCCTTCACGACTTCCCATGCACCCTGCACTTTAAAAATGCTTTCATTTTGATTGCCCACAATGTATAGTTGGTCTTTATTAGCAGGAGATATTGCAGCGCCATTTTACTCTTCATATCACGTGTACACCTCCTGTGTACGTTCAACAAAGAATAAAATTGCGAACACCGATGCACCTAGCAAGAACACCCCGACGGGCCTAGCCAATGTTCTATGTTCCCCACAAAGCAGCCTGGAGATGTCGATCCAGCTTAGCCTCAAAAGCACGGCTGAATTGAGATTTTCCTCACACTCGAGTGTCGAATCCTAGTACCTCCTTCACTGTGCCCTACCTCAGCTTCATGAGGATCTGCACTTAAGAGATCATTGATTCGAATCCGCCTGGGACAGATCCGCCTCGAGCGCTTGCTGACTCACCCACTTCTACAATAAGCCTCATCACATGCGACTCCAAAAGTATTATCACACACGGTTTCTAAAACCGCCTAAAACAAAGAGCCTGTGATAATCTGCAATTTCACAGGCGGAGAAGTGAAACCGCCTATGATAATGGTATTGTCACAGGTGGTTCTTTACTTATGCTAGCCGGTTGTGAAGACATATTATCACAGGCGGGTCGTGCAGCATATCTAACCGCCCGTGATAATTGTGTTATCACAGGCGGATCTTTACCTATGACAAGCCGCCTATGAAGACAGTTTATCGTAGCCGGTTTGTACCATAACAATAACCACCTGTGATAATTAGGTTATCACTGATGGTTCTTTACCTATATCTAGCTTCCTATGATAATGATAGTTCACAAGCAGGTCTAGCCGTAGGTAAATAACCTCCTGTGATAAGGTATACCCTATGCAGTACTACCTGCTGTAATTTCTAATTTCTAGGTTAATTCAATATAATCACAGAAATCAAAATATAATCATAGAAGTAAACAATATAATCACAGAAGTCATCTCATAGAAGTCAATTTCACTAAAACAATATACATATGTACAAGTTACATATAGAAGTCATCTCATAGTTTACATGTTTTACTAAAAACTGTTTCTATTGGCATAGTCGCAAAGTTCTGGCACATCAGCTATTGCACCATTCTCATCAAAGAAACCCCCTCTCTTGTGTAAAGTTTCGCGACGCACGAATTGACACAGTTCAGCAGCAATCTTTCCAGCTCCTCCACCAGGCATAGTTCTACAAACCGGCCATTCTTCATTCACATTCTTCGTGTCCTGCAATGAAACACATATCAAGGTTTTGAATGTGTTGGTTTGAATAATCTCAAAGTATAGATAAAAGTGAGAGTATACGGGAATTTATTTGGTATTTTTGGAGCAGTTGTACTATGAGCAATTGAATTTTGAAGTTGGAATCAAAATCTGAAAATAATGAAACTCAAAAGTAAGAAAATAAGATATCGACATTAAGGATAACTTACATCCTCACGATTCACTCTAAATTCGTTGGCGGTCCGAAGATGCTCGCATACATAATACCCGCATAAGACACTCCCTGCAGGTTGATTCGGAAAAGGATAATATGTTTTAATGTACAATGCATTCGTATTAGGAGGTCTCTGACTGCCAAGCCATTCCTCGTAAAACAGCCAAGTGCTGTAATACAAGAAATGTCATATAAAACTTGTCAACACATTCTAAATGTGTGTAAATTAAAAGTATCAAATAAACATACGGTTCAAAATGGAAAAAGAAATCTTTGTAACGATCTGGTGGGTAATCGGCTGAGTCCAAGACTGTTGCCAAACCATGCGTTGGCTTGATGAAGATCATTATGTAGTGATTACTGCACACATACAAACACACGTGTTAACAATTAGCAATAATTTCTATTTCAATGTCATATTTCAAAATTACTCGAAGTGGTACGAAGCCTTTATGAGGTCCTTGCCGTCTCTAACAAAGTTAAACATTGCATGTCCTATGTAAGCTGCAACTTCTATCCTTCTATCTTTCTTAAGTTTTGCGATTTATTTTTCAAATTCTTTTTTTTTTCATGTGCTTGAACTGTACTGAGTCTCGATCCGCCTTGACGTCGAATAGCGTCTTTGCAATCCGTGTAGGGTCAAGGGTACCTGTCTTGCATTTCATCTTTTCATTATCCATGTATTGCATCCTATTGAAGAAGTCTAGAATTGTTATAATCTCATGAAATGTGTATGTGTGTAGTAAGAAAAGCGAATACAAAATATTAGAAACACTTACAAGCACTAGACGAGTAGCAGGTTGATTTTGAGCATGACCCGATGGAAAAGGGTACACAACTCTTCAAATAAGATGACTCGTTGATCTGCTCCAATGCTCCAGAATGTATCTTTTGGAACACAAAATGTGATGCAAGAAAGATCATGTTTTGTGCTGGCAGTGATGTACCACTTGTGCATTCTTTTGAGCGGGGCAGATTGTTCACTAAGTTATACGTATGTCATGAACGGCTTCCCATTCTCAAATTCAGGAGGAACATCCTCAAACTTGTATATTGGAAGTCCTGGTTTAACTAAAGTCATCCGCCAATTATACATGACACTGTCTTCTTCCCACTCCTCGATATCTTCTAATGTTGGCTCATGAGAAGAACGAGATACACTCGGTTTTCTAATATTTTCCTTCATATTATCCAAATACTTTGACACTTCTGATGAAGGTTTCTTAATTTCGCATGAGCTAACTTTGATAGGCACTGATGATCAAGGAGTAGTCGTCAGAAGTTGGAAACTGGATTGTTGTTGAACCTGTTGTTCAACTGATTGCTCTTTACTCCCAGCAGCTGGCTCTAGTACTACTTCAAATTGTTCCTCAATTGGTTGCTCTTTAATAGCAGCAATTTTCTCTGGTACTGCTTGAAGCTATTGTCCAACTTATTGCTATTTGTTATCCTTAGTAGCAAGGTTACTATCATCCTTGCTGAGACATAGGGGGAGTGGATCTTCCCAGATTTTCGCCTTAGAAGACGGTGTTGCAGTATTTTGAGATGCGATGGGGCTAGAAATCGGCTCATCATCCAACACGATATCACATTGGTGCCAAAGGATTAATTGGTTGACAGCCTGCCCCAGAGTCGCGGTCCCTTCATGTGTGATGTGGTCTATTTCATAATCTTCATAATCATTCTCAATGATCTGAAGAACTTGCACCAAAACATAATACAACGGAAGTGGATTACCGTTGAAGTCACGATCGGGCTTTGCCATAGCAGTGGCAACCTGTTTGGTTTTGTTCCCTGCTCTGTCGATTGGGACAAGAAGACGACAAGATGTGTCCTTAGCAATATCATCGACAGCAAACTTATGGGTTGACCCTGAGCCTTGCACAGAACCTACGCTGCTAGGGTAGGCAGTTGGAGATACCAATTGCTCCTTTGGCACGGGAACCATCGATGTACTCAGTGCCACTAATTGTCCTAATTGTCTAAGTTGTTCCATTATTTCTTGCACATTTTTCTTGACCTTTTGAGAAATCGTTTCATCAAGTGTTTTCTTAAACTTCTTACATCTTCTATATGTCTCTTTATCTTTCGGGAAACCATCTAGCCAAGACATTTGAGAAGAGATTGCTCGAACCCGTCCACTGTGTTCAAGGTTTCCAAGGATAGCGGTAAGTTGGTCATTTTCCCTCTTCGGCTTGAAGAGACTCTTCTATTGCTTTTCAATTACTTCTTTCATTTTTTCCTCTACTTCATTCATAGAGTCGGGCTTTTCAAGTTTGCCCTCGCTAGTCAAACCTGATCGAGCAAAGACCCACCGCTGAGTTCTCTCAGCGCATCCTTCTAACGGGTGAGGATTGCCCTTACTGGTAATTTCGTCTACTATCTTATTCCGTTTCTGGACTTTGGGGGCATATCCTGCAGACCCCAAGCGATGATGGTATTTGTTCTTTTTGGCAAGCTCTAACCTAGTTTCACTTAGGGCTTTAGCATCTGGTGTGGTATTTTGACGAACAAATTCTTGCCACTTAGCTTGTGTGATTTTTCCCATCTTCCTCACGCTAGGGACCTTATCGGCCTTAACATAAGCATTCATTTCAATCTTCCAGCCACAAAACTTCTTGCCACAAGAGATCAATGTTGCATTCTTTACAGCAATTCTTCCATGCCTTTTGGGAACTTGAATTGTTTCTTTATCCTTTACCATATATCATTCTTGGTTTCCTCAGGTAATTTTCTCCGATTCTTGGTTGTGATCGGCACGAGCTCTCTAACAAGAAAACCGCATGCATCTCGGTACTTGGTAACTGAATCCAGTGGTTCTTGGGCAAGCCCACCTGGACCGACTCTTGTTATGTACATGATGTGGTCCAATGGACCCTTATCGGGACCTCATTGCCCTCGTTTCCGCTTGAGTGAACCTGAGGATTCATCCATTGGAGAATCTTTTGCGGTTTTAGGAGCCAAAGTCACCTCATTATCTTCACGATTAATCTAGGTAGAAAAGAATTATAAGACTTCGTATACTTTACATCCAACATTAACTTGAACTGCAAAAGTTAAGATTCTTGATCCATACCTTGTCGGCAGGATCATATTCCAGGTCGAGATCCTCTGAAGTCTTTTTAATTTTTATATTCAAAAAAGGATCCGATAGACTGTGAAAGGTGCCCGAATAGCTAGAGTCACTAAACTCCATATTGTCTTCTTTATTGTTACTACCAGCACCAGTCTTCTTAGGGCTTTTCATGCTAGAACTAATAGGACAAAAAATATAATGAATGGCATATTAACTCTACATGATGTGTTGCATGAAGAAAAAGATGGAAGAATTCTACGGTTTGATAAGACATTCTAGGGTTTAAAGCGACAGACCAAGGTGATTGACCAAGTTCCATTCTAGGGTTTGAGGCGACTGACCAAGGCATTAGCTATGAATGTGTCTTGCTTGTATCAAAAGCTGACAAGAAGAATTATATCAATCATTAAACAATAACAATTCACAATTCACGATTCATAGTGTTTTCAAGTCGCCTAGTCGACCCTAGTCGCCTACCCACTGACTAGGTCTACTAGGACGACTAATCGTCGACTAGGGCGACTAATCGATCCAGGGCAACCCTAGTCAGTCCTCTAATTGTCCAGGCCATTTTTTCCTCTTAATCATCTCATGATCACACCATAGTAGTCGACAACATTGCATATATCACAAGCACACAAATAAACCACAAATTTAGAATTACAAGTTTGAATAGTGCATACAATAATTGGTAAGTTTTTTAAAATATATACAAGTCTATCGAGCAATGACGTGGTTAAACTTGCAACGAACACATCTTCCACTAAAGGTTCAAGTTCACACGAAACTAGCACTATGCAACGAAAATCGACATTTGAAAACAACAAGAGTCTAACAATGCCTACCCACAACACCATCAACACCGGTAATGTCATGTGAAAATAACATATTACAAAACCGTTCCCACGAGGGGTGATAATCTTCATCACAAGGAGTACTATGGTCCTGCAGAACTATCAACCACTTGTGCGTGTCAAACAATTTATGAAATCTATGCACCTAGGGCGACACAGTTCATCTTCTTGAGGCGACTGAGAAAGGAACCTAGTGTTCAAAAACTTTGATTAAGGAAATCTATTCAAGGAACCATTGGACTCAGCCAACGGCGAGGGCGAGGCAGGAGGCGGCACGGGGACAGAGGAGGGAAGGTCGAAGCTTGACGGCAACGACAAGGGCAAAGCTCGGCGTACCAGGAAGTGGCGAGGACGAAGCACAGCGGTGACGGTGAAGCTCGACGTACCTTGAAGCAGCGATAGCAAAGCTCAGCTGCGGCGGCGAAGCTCAGCGGCAAAAGCGGCGAAGGCTTGGCGGCAAACAAAATTTTGGCAGCCTGACGACGTCTAAGTGATTTTGCCCGAGTTAGGTTTTCCCAATGCAGTTGAGGGCTATATATAGACGCCTATCTTCACAGGCGGTTATTAAGAACCAACCGCCTGAGAAGATGATTATCTTAGGCGGATGGCTCTTAATAATCGTCAGAGAAGATTAACTTATCCCAGGCGGTTGATAAGTAATAACCGCCTGAGATAAGCTTTTTTTTCAGACTGTTATTCAGTACCAACCGTCTGAGAAGAACTTTATGCAAGCTTAATATTCTTGATTAAATGTGGGGCTTTTCAAAAGCCCAAATTCCACTTTCCTGTAATATGATTGAGTATTAAAGGTTACCATTAAATTTCACTTCATAAAGCCTTTGAAATTGGTCAGAAAAGAAAAAACATATAACAATTGCTATTTGTCATTTTTCTATCTTGATGAATTTTCATTTAGTTTCTTGATGGACCTTTTTAGTCATCGTACCAACCTCTATGAATTTTTTCAAATTTTTTTTTGAATCAATGTTTGTTCAAAATATGATGAATGCCTCATATGTATATAAGCATTTGTTTAAAATGATGAATAATTTGAATTTTGACATGTTGGAATGCTTTAAAAAATTAACAAAATTCATACATGTATAAATAATATAAATATGTTCATACAAACCAATTTCAGTGAAGAATCCCTTTTTTTAGGAGATACACAAATGTGGATAATATGTGAGTATAAATTAATTTGATATTTACCAAAACATTACAATGTGAGCTATACAAGTTTTAAAATATTTGGTTTAGGTGGTAGATATTAATTTTGAAAAAATATACAAGAAATAATCATCAATTTTGGACTCAATTTGCAGAATCTATACATGTTTGAGTATTTATTTGGAATATAAATAAAATAGAAGCAAGGGAAAAGAAAACTGAAAAACAGGCCCGTGCAATTGTCCCAGGAGGTTGGTAAGTAATAACTGCCTAAGATAAGTTTTTTCTCAGACGGTTATTCAGTACCAACCGCCTGAGAAGAACTTTATGTAAGCTTAATTAATATTCTTGATTAAATGTGGGGCCTTTCAAAAGCCCAAATTTCACTTTCTTGTAATATGTTAGAGTATTAAAGGTTACCATTAAATTTCAATTCATAAAGCCTTTGAAATTGGTCAGAACATTGACAACATATAAGAATTGCTATTTGTCATTTTTCTATCTTGATGAATATAGTGATTTTTCATTTAGTTTTTGAATAGACCTTTTTAGTCATCATACCAACCTCTATGAATTTGTTCAAATTTTTTTGAATCAATGTGTGTTCAAAATTTGATGAATGCCTCATATGTATATGAGCATTTGATTAGAGTAATTTGAACTTTGACATGTTGGAATGCTTTAAAAAATTAACAAAATTCATACATGTATAAATAATACAAATATGTTCATACAAACCAATTTCAGTGAAGGATCCCTTTTTTAGGAGATGCAAAAATGTGAATAATATATGAGTACAAATTAATTTGATATTTACCAAAACATTACAATGTTAGCTATACAACTTTTAAAATATTTGGTCCAGGTGGTATATGTTAATTTTTGAAAAATATAGAAGAAAGAATCATCGAATCTGGACTCAATTTGCAGAATATTAACATGTTTGAGTATTTATATTGGAATCTAAATAAAAAAGAAAAAAGGGAAAAGAAAAATGAAGAGCAAGTCCGGGCAATTATCCCAGGCAGTTGGTAAGTAATAACTGCCAGGTCGGACAATTATTCCAGGCGGTTGGTAAGTAATAACCGCCTGAGATAAGCTTTTTCTCAGGCGGTTATTCAGTACCAACCGCCTAAAAAAACCGCCTGAACTTTATTAATTTTTATCACATGCAGTTGTTTCGTAAAAACTGCCTGTGAAAACCGACACCTATATAGAGACCCCTCGGGCACCACAGAAAACCTAACCCTGGAGATTTTCCATCGGCGCCGCTAGGCTGCCAAACTTTTCCACCGTGCGCTGGCCGATACTGGATTCATCAGTTGATCAAGCTTCGAACAGAGAAAAGCTTAGAAGAGACTTCTTGTTCACTATGATGTTTTTAATTTGTTCTGTTTTAAGTTTCATTTTGTCTTGTTTGCACATGCCTCCAGCCCCCCCCCCCCCCCCACCACTACTTGAGATTTGTAGTAGATTTGAATGATTAAAAGTTGAAAGATGTAGTTGAGTCTCCTCTTGAGCCCACCCATGAATTTTACAGAACAAAAAATAGATTTGAAGGATTAAAGGTTGAAGATGAATATAAGCACATCATGTGTTCGATGAAATGTTTCAATGAATAAGTCTAACTTCAAAAATCCATTATGACCACTAGGAAACTGAGAAAATTATGAAACAAATTTTCATGGAACCCTTATGAATAGTCCTACATGATACTAGTATTCACTCATACGATACAGAATTGTTATGTCTCTGTAAATTCATTAGATAGCAGACCTTTAGGGAATATTTGTGGCCAAATTTTGTAAATCTTACAAAAAATCTGTTACTGAAGCATGGACCCTCGAGCGTGGTTGTATAATATGCCAAGACCCGATCCTATGTACATTCATAATGTTGCAAATTTCATTGAATCATTCCAGAGACATGCAAAGTTGCAAAACATAGATGATATATTATGTCCATGTATCGACTGTAAAAATAAGATTGCTTGGATAGATACTATAGTAATCCAATCTCTTTTGGTGAAAAGAGGTTTCAAAAAAAACTACAAAATATAGACAGAGCATGGTGAGTTAGATACATATGAAGTGGATAAAGATGATAAGAGAGGTTCAGATGACGATAATGTTCATATCGATGATGGTAGTGACAATAGAAATGGTGGTGATGCTGATGAGTTCGGTTGTGAGGATATGTTGTGTCACAATGAACCATATGTATTGACTTCTATGGAGCAAGTAGAGGTTTAAGTAAAATAGAGACATTGCAGAATGCAGCGACAAAGCTTTTATATGAGGAATCAAATGGTTGTGAGAAAGAGTTTACTACATTGCGTGCAGTCCTAGAACTACTAAAGTTGAAAACCACACACGGACGGTCCAATTGTAGTTTCTCTGATCTTTTGAATCTTATGGCAGAAATTCTTCTAAATCCAAATAAACTGCCTAGAAGCACTTATAAAGCGAAGAAACTTCGTTGCCCGATGGCACTAGGTGTGACATAAATACATGCTTGAGCGAACCATTGTATTCTGTATGACAAAGAGCATGAGATCGCAACTAGATGCCCCACCTGTGGTGTCAGTAGATATAAGAAGGACTACAATCACCTGTATGCTACCAACATAAAAAAAATCTCAGAAGAATAAGAAGTTTATTATTGGTCCTGAAGGTGATAATGATGATACTTTTGTCTATGCGGACGGGAAGAATAAGAGGAAAAATCCTGCCTTGATGATGTGGTACCTTCCAGTAATTGATTGCTTGAAGCGTTGGTTCTCAAACCCTAGGGAGGCTGAACTTATACGTTGGCATTCCGAGCAGCGCAAGAAGAATAAAAAACATATTCGACACCCTGGTGATGCAACACAGTGAAATTAATTTTGATATTCAGTATCTAGAATTCGCAAAGGAAACCAGAAACGTAAGGTTTGCCTTGGGTACAGATGGAGTGAATCCGTTTGATGAAAAAAGGACCATACAAAGCACCTAGCCCGTGGTCTTAACGATGTACAACCTACTGATGTGGTTGTGTCACGAAAGGAAATACATCTTGCTATCTATTCTTATCCAAGGTCCAAAACAAACAGATATCAGAACTGATGTGTTCTTGGAATCTTTAATGGAAGATATGGCAAAATTGTGGAATGAAGGGGTACGCACATGGGTTGAGTAAAAGCGGGGGTATTTCTTGCTAGAGCAATGATATTCGTTACCATGCATGATTATCCTAGACTGTTTACATTATCGGGACAAATGAAAGGGAAGAAAGGTTGTGTAGGGTGCATGGATAGAACTGGATTTCTATACCTCAGTTCATCCAGAAAGACAGTGTGCATGAGACTAGCTGTTCTTGACAGATACACACAAGTATAGAAAGATGAAAGAACAATTTGATAACAAAATCAAAAAAATACTGCACTAAAACCTTACATTGGAAAACTTGTGTTCGAAATGGTCAAGAACATTCATATTGCTTTCGATAAGGGCAAAAAATATAAAGGAATAAAGAGAAAGAAAAGAACATCTTCGGGTCATACAACTGACATAGCTTTCAAGAAACAATTAATTTTTTTTCAAGTATCTTCCATATTGGAAGAATCTGGAATTTTGCCATAGTATTGATTTGATGCACGTTACAAAGAATGTATTTGACAGCATCAGTAGGACCTTGCTAGACATGCCAAGGAAAACAAAGGATGGATTAAATTCACGTATGGACCTAGTAAATCTTGATTTGAGACTAGAGCTTCATCCAGTAGAAAAGCCGAACGGGAAGCATTACCTTCCCCCAGCCAGCTACAACTTGACACTAGAAGAGAAAAAAGCAATTTGCGAATGCTTGCATGGGATCAAAGTGCCCACGAGTTTCTCATCCAATATCCGCAAACTAGTCTCGATGAAAGACTTGTCTTTATTCAGCTATAATTCTCACAACTTTCACATAATGATGACATTGTTCCTTGCCATTGCAATAAGAGTCATCAAACCTGAGCATATAAAAGTTGTCATCATACGTTTGTGTTACTTCTTCAATGCAGTATCGCAAAAGGTGATAGCACGTGAAGATTTAGACTATCTAAAAACATACATCATCGATACTATGTGCAAGATGTAGATGTGTTTCCCACCATCCTTTTTTGATATGCAAGTACACCTAATCATACATCTTGTTGATCAGATAAAAGCATTGGGGCCACTATATATACATCATGTGTTTTCGTTGGAGAGATATTTAGGAGTATTAAAAGGTTATGTGTGCAACCGTGCTCACTCAGAGGATTCTCGAAGGATACACCACTGAAGAAGTGATTGAGGGTTGCACTGGTAACATCAAAGTTGGAAAATCGATAGGTGTGCCTATACCAGTACATGAGGGTAGACTACGTAGGAGAGGCAAAGTGGCTAAGAAAACTTTTATTGTTCAAGATTACAAGAATGTACACCGTGCACATTTTGGTGTACTACAACAACTCGCAATAGCTGAGTCGTACATCAAGGAACACCAAATTGAGCTTCGCGAATGTCGGAGTGTTTTCCGGCAACTCTCCCGATACTACCATTGGTAGCTCAAGGAGTTTGTCGTTCGGTATTGGGTGCGCATAGATTTCAAAGAATATGGCAAATGACACAAGGATTTACGTGGTTCGGGCCGCCTGAGCGTAATACCCTACTCCACGGGGTGTGTAGCTGTTGTATTGAGCGTCTAGGAGTGTCTGAGCATGTCCGAGAGAGTCCAAGTGTCCCCCTGTGTATCATTGACCAGTCCTTTTATAGTTCAAGGACTAGTCGTTACACAGTTAGCCTGGCCCGACATGTGGCCCTAGCAGTTACTAATGTTTAATACACAGTTAATGAGCTTAATTACGCTTAATAGAGTGGTAACGGGCCTAGAAAATGCCGTTACTGGTATTAAGGGCTCTCCAACCGTGTGTCATTAAGACAGTATTAATGACACTTAATCGGGGCTTGAAGTCTTTGATTACCCCTTGAAGGTCTGAGCCGTTGGGGGTCCTCCAGTCGGCTTGTTGAATTTGAAGGTCCAGTGGTTGGACACATGGTAGCTTCGGAGCTTACCGTATGGGATGGGTAGGTCCGGTGCTATTGTACACATGTCAGGACCGGAGCTTTCCTCCGTCGGGGGTTAGGTCCGGAGCTGCCGCACAGGTATCTGTCCCGGAGCTTTCTCATGTGTGGGATTTAGCACTGGTTATAGGATACACGTGGCGGTACCGAAGCTAACCATAGATGGAAGGCATGTCCAGTCCCGTATGACGTGTGGGATCTTCGCAGGTCTTCAACTCAGACAGGTGAAGTCTCTTTGGTCTTTTTATAGTCCCAAGGGGTATACGGTACGCAGGGTACCGATAGTGGCCCCCTGGGTCCACCTCCGGGAGAGACATTTTGGAAGGACTCGTTTTGCCGGAGGTGGGTCCATCCTTTGATTTTTTTGTCGTGTCTTCAATGATCTTCAGATGTGCCTTTGGCAGTAGTTCGTAGTTAAACCATCGCCGCGTGGCATATCCTGGATGCGGCAGGTGAGATCTTAGCGTGCAGATCTCACGCAATTGAAGGTCATCGGTTCCCGATACAAAAATCGTATCGGTTCCGCGCGCCTTGTCAGGCCTCCGCCTTCAGGTTTCCCGCCCTTCATGATGACAACCGTCTGCCTGGGTGAGGACCTCGACTTGATCGTCGGGGTGGCCCCGGGCCCCCTAGTCATTGGCAGGGTGAAGTTTTTAACTTGTAATGTTGGCTCCTCTGCAGTTTCCATCCAAGCATTGCGGGGGCTTACTTAAGAAGGAAAGCAGACACCGTTTGGGGGTTCTTTACGCCTTCATTCGATCTTGCGCTCAAACCTTCCAAACCTTTGCTTGCTTTTCGTCTCTATCCCCACCTGTGCTGTGATGGAGTTGGGTCTCCATGAGAGCCGCCTCAAGACCGACGGTAACTTGAAGAAGGTCCGGCCCTCATGGGGTGGTCCAATATTTTCTTCGATCACCAGGTCCGCGCCGGCAAGCTTCCGTTCGAGAAGGAGCACGCTGGCAAAATGGTGTACTTTTCCGCGTACGCCATGGTGGGACTGATCCCACCCTTTTCTTCTTTTCTCTTGATGCTGCTAGACTTCTATGGTCTACAGCTGTACCACCTCGGTCCCCACTCCATTCTTCTGGTGTTGGTCTTTGTCCACTTCTGCGAGATGTGGGTGGGTATTCTTCCCTGCATTGAGCTCTTCCGCACCTTCTTCACCATCCACACCACCGTCAAGAGTGACGAGTACCTCGGCTTCTATTACTTTGTGAAGCGCAAGAAGTGGCCGCACAAGTACTTGGGGTCGTTCCCTTCTAGCAAGTGGGATGACTGGAAGAAGGATTGGATCGTCATCAGCGGAGGAGCATGAGAGGCTGGAGTTGCCCGTAGGCCTCCCCAACATCGACACTAAAGGTTGGAGCGAAGTTCCGGTGTTGTCCGACGCCTTCAACCCGGCTCTGTCCAGGATTTGCCAATGCGTGGAAGGAGGGGTGACTCCTCAGGTGGTATTTTGCAACTTCCTGGCCAACAGGTGGGCTCCGCTGAAGAAGAGGGAGAAGCTTGCTTGGGCCCTCAACAGCGTGATGGACGACGACTGGATCGAAACTGGTTTGATGTTCAACCTAGAAGGCGCAACCTTGGAGCTTCACCTAAAGAATTTCCAGCATGGCATCGACGTCGAGGGCGACACTGGTCTCCACCAACGGCTTTTCTCCCTCTGAACATGGAAGCAGAGTTCAGCAGGGAGCTCCGGCATAAAATGCCGGTGCTCGATGACCTTGGTGTCATCGAGAGGCATACGAACACCGGGTTGTGATCTCCGGGGCCTCAAAGAGTGGTCCTCCCTCTGTCCCAAAACAGAGAGTTGAAGTTTCGGGCAAGGGCAAAGAGTTGGCCGAGCCCTCGAGCCAGAAAAGGAAGCTTAAGCATTCTGATGGAATGTCCGTCAGGCCTGCTCCCTCCCCAGCGGCTCCTTCTCCCCTGAGGGGGAGGTCTTCAAAGGCGGCATCCACTCTAGCATCGTCATATCCTCGGGGTGCCAATCTCGGCCGTATGGCTACAGTACCAGGACCAACTGAAGGCTCTGGGTCCGGAAGTTCTTCCCGATCGAGGGGAGCCTTGACCAAAGCAGCGCCGACGATTGCGGCGAGCTCCGGGGAACCTTCCAAAACAGATATGCCAGTGGCGCCTGGATCCAGTCCTGAGCGCCCGGAGAAGAGGTTCTGTGCTAACTGGTGCGGAAACCTTCCGAGGTAATTTTTGTTTTTTACCTCAGTTAGTTGTTTTGTGTTGTAACTGTGTTTTGAGTTTCTTCGTCCTTCATTTGCAGTGTCCCCAAGAAAAGGACTAAAGCTCCGGCTCCTGCGACAGCAACTGATGCTGTGGAGACGGAAGCTCCAGCTCCAATTCCAGTGCCGCCCTAAGGGGTGGCTGAGGCTGCGAGAGCTCCGGCGCCGGCTGTCGTGGTCTTGGACCTTGATTCATCCCCAGAAGCTCCCGTGGTAGCGCTGGACCATGGGACTGAAGATGTACCAGCGGCTCCTGTCCCAGAGGTTGAAGCTCCAGGTTTGGATGCTGATATGGTGGACACTCCGGTCTCAGAATCAGAGATGTCAGTGATTCCGGCCCTAGAGCCAGATGTTGTCGAAGCCCTGGAGGTGGAGCCAGTGTTTGATGCTGCCACAGCGGTAGAGCCGGTGGTTGATGAAGCTCCGGCACCTGAGCCAGTTATTGAAGAAGTTCCGGCGGTAGAGCCGGTTGCTGCAGAAGTTCCAGCGGTAGAGCCGGTCATCGAAGAGGTTCCAGCGCCTGAACCAATCACTGCAGAGGTGTTGGCGCCCGAGCCTATGATGGTCGAAGCGTCAACGCCTGGGCCAGTTGTAGAGAAGGCACCAGCGTCAGAGCCGGAAGCGGCTTCAGCTCCGATCGAACCTTCAACACCTGCACCGGAGGTGGTGGTCCCGGAGGTGCTCGCGCCTGAACCAGGGTGCCAAGATGAAGCTGCTGGCCTCCCGTCTGAGGGGCCAGTTGTTGATGACCTAGCGGTGGGACCTTCGGAACCAATTTCGGAGGTTGATACTTCTATAGCAGGACCTTCCTCGACGACAGTCGAGGCTATTGCAGAGGATGGCCCTAGTGTCGTGGAAGCTCAGTGGATCGCTCTTGTAGAGTGGGACCCAATTTTTGTCATAGAGAACCCACTGGAACCGGAGGAGATGACCCCAGTAGGTCCGGACCCGATCCCTTTGTCGTTGTCTATTGACAACGCCTGCTCTAGTCTTCGCCAGTTTCAGCTGGCTTTTTACCATGATAGCAAGGGTCTCGAGGAGGAGCGTCAAACTCTTAGGAGGTGGCGCAACCGGCTCCACTTCGAGACCAAGCTGGCGCAGTCGAGGCTGGCTGAAGACAAGGAGTGGGTGAGAAAGGAGAAGATCCGCCTGGAGTACTGGGGTAAGCTGCTGGATGAGAGGGGAAGCATGACGCGATCCCTTGACAACCAGTCCCGGGCCATTTATGAGCAGGCCAAGGCTGCTAATAGCGCAGCGGATGATCGCCAAGAGAGGCTCGACACCATACACACTAGTCTCATTAAGCGCTAGGAGGCTCTTGAGGAGCGGGAGAGAAAGCTCGAGGATGAAGAGCAAAAACTCCTGGAGCTGCGAGATGACGTCGTGAAGAGGGAAGAAGAGCTTACTCAGAGGCTAAGTCTAGGTGACAAGAGTCTCGAGGAGCACACCAAGAAACTGGATGAGTGCTGTGAGAGAGAGGAGAAGAAGGCCTGGCAGCGAAGACAGGAACTCCACAGGAGGGAAACTGACGTTGCTGCCAGGGAGAAGAAGGTGTGGGGTCGAGAGAAGGACCTGGTCAACTGCCGGAACGAGATCCACCTCCGGGAGGAAGAGCCCAGTAAACTCGAAAGGCAAGTTGCTCAAAAGATTCAGCAGAACACCAAAGAGGTGGAGCGTCTTGCTCGGGAGAACTCGAGACTTGCGGCGGCTAGAAGATCCTTGGAAGAGATCTAAAGCGGCAGGGTTACAGAGTCCCAACAAGTTTGGGACTTCCTGGGCAAAGCCAACGATGCGCTGATACCAATGGGTTTTAGTCCCGTGCGTCCGGATGATCCAGAACCGGAGCTAGACCATGCGTTTCAGGCACTGAGTTTGGCAGGAAACAAGCTCACTAAGATGGGCGATGTCATTGCGGACCAGCTGGAAACTGAGGGACAATCCCTGGCTAAGAGTGTTGCAGAATTTATTCTGTCGTGCTACACAAGCCGGGACCCCCAATTCCCCCTGGACCCGGTGCTCCAAGGTCCCATCGTCGAAGAGGGAGAAGCTGCCCAGGCCAGCGTTTCTGAGGTTGCCCAGAAGGTCGCCTCATTCTTCCATAGGTTGTAGGACCATCTCTTTGTAGCTCCCGCTTGTATTCTCTCTTCTTCTTCTCCAATTTTGTAATCTCTTGTCTCCAGATGAATGAAATCCAAGTTTTTTGTGAATTTCATTTTTTGTCTTCAAAACTTTTGTCCCACTTGGGCCCCTGGTAGATGTACACAATTTGATTGTGAACATGTACCAAGAGGATGTTACTACTGTTGAAGACTTGCGTGCTACAGACTTGTAGAGTGTAGGTCCAAAGTCTTCGGTAGTGAAGGCTCCCTGAGGTTGTCGGAGCTTAAGGGCTCCGTCCTTGACCATCATCGGAGTTTGGTAGCTCCAGTGGTGGTCTCCATCAACACGTAGTGTCGACAGTTAGTCCTCTGGAGTCTTCCCACCATCTTTTGTTCATTTTGACGGCTAGCCCCATGGTTTTACCGGAGCTGAGTAGCTCCAGCGATGCTTGCTATTAATGTTTAAAACATCGACTACAAGCCTTCTAGGGAATGTCGGAGCTTTAGTAGCTCTGGCTGAATTCACCATTATCATGAGATCTTTATTTTTCTTGCACACAGAAGTCAAGAAAAATAGTAAAATTCGTTTCCTATCTATGTCGCAGTTGCGACTTATTATTTTTGTAAGAAATTTTTAGGCACAGCGCAACTCTTCATACAATCAAGTGCACCAAGTTGTTTTCTCCAGGTCCAATTGTTTTTAGGACCCGCATTACTTTGACCTGCCGGGGTGTAGGTAGAGTGGCGTACTTAGGGTGCAGGACCAGGCTAAGTCGATAGCACACTCCAGACCTAGATTGGCTGGCGGCATTCAGGCAAGTGAACCATTCAACAAAGTGAAAACCCGAAGGAATTAACAATGTGAATCGAGTTGTACATGAATTAGTCGATCTAAAAAATTCTTGAGAATCGCACAACTTTGTTATAGACAAGAAAGAGAAAAATAAAAAATATTGAGCTTGTACAAAGTAAATGCACGTGGAGTCCGTTTTCACACAAAGATGTCTTTCATTATAGGTCTGGGGTACAGGGGAAACAAGTACACCCTTAGGGTACGGAACCAGGCTAATTGTGTTTTGTTTATTTTTTGACCCAAGGTAGCTAGCTACACTTTTAGTTCTAAGACTGTGACAAGTGTTGCCTGAACTCTGCGGACCTTCCGGGGAAGGTCCGGCTGTTCTCCCGAAGGAGCTACCCGACTCTGTACAATGACTCTATAACATACATCATGTGTGACTACAGACTCACCTCCGTGATATTAAGCGTAAAACTTATGTAGGTGCTCAATGTTCCAAGGATTAGGGAGAGGTGTCCCATCCTCGGTTGCCAAGCGAATGCATCCGGGACGTGATACTTTAATCACTCGAAAGGGTCCTTCCCAGCTGGGGGAGAGTTTCTTTAACCCTTCTCTAGATTGTATTCTTTGTAGCACCAGATCGCCTTTCTCGAGCTGTCGGCTGTGACATGCATTTTGTTATAGCGCCGGAGAGCTTGGCATTATCGGGCATTCCGAACAGCTGCTCGGCACCTTCCCTCTTCAAGGAGGTCAAGGTCTTCGCGCCGGAGCTAGTCCTGCGTAGCATCGTCGAAGGTCCGGACCCGGAGCGACCCCAGGGTGATTTCTGGAGGAAGTACCGCTTCAGCTCCATACACCAGGAAGAAGGGTGTCTCTCCAGTCGACCGGTTTGGAGTTGTCCTGTTGGCCCATAGAGTGGGCAGAAGCTCTTCAATCCAGTTGGCTCCATGTTTTTTCAGACGCTCATATGTGCGCGTCTTGAGTCCTTTTAGGATTTATGCATTTTCTCTCTCGGCTTGGCCATTGCTTGCCGGGTGAGTTAAGGAAGCGTAGCTAACTTGGATGCCGAAGTCTTCACAATATCCTTGGAATGCATAGCTTGTAAATTGGGTCCCATTATCAGTTATGAATTTGTTTGGGACTCCAAATCTGCATATGATGGATTGTAAGAAGTTGATAGCTGATTGCTTGTTTATTGTCACAATTGGAGTTGCTTCCGGCGATTTGGTGAATTTGTCAATGGCGACGAACAGGAACTTGTAACCTCCGACGGCTCTTGGGAAAGGTCCCAAGATATCCATCCCCAACACAACGAAAGGCCATGTAGGAGGTATCATTTGTAGAGGCTGTGCCGGTGTATGAATTTGTTTTACATGATACTGGCATGCTTCACATTTCTTCACCAGCTCAGTTGCATCCTGGAGCACTGTAGGCCAGTAAAAGCCATGCCGAAAGGCTTCATCGACCAGCGTGCAGGAAGACGTGTGGTTCCCACACTCGCCTCCATGGATTTATGCAAGGAGCTCGCATCCTTCTCCCCTTGTGATGCACCGCATTAGGACACCGTTAGCACCGCGCCAGTAGACATCCCCTTCTACCAACGTGTATCTTTTAGCCAATCTGACTATCCGGTCAGTAGATACATCATCGTCAGGAAGGAAATTGTCTTTCAAGTAGCTCCGGATATCTGAGATCCATGCATCAGAGCTAGCTTGAGTATTTGAGTCTTGCATGCTGGGTTGCTCAGAGTTTCCGGCAGCACCTACGAACCTTGATGGCTGCCATGGTAATAGGGCCATCGGGACTACCAGCTTTGGGATGCTGGTCTCGCCCCCTTCGCTCAGCTCGGCATGCTGAGCTGTCGGTTTAGACAACCTCCGGACGAAGGTTTCGTCAGGAGCCGAAGCTCTGGTTGACGCTTTCGTCGAGAGTTTGTCAGCTTCAGCGCTATGGAGACGCTGTACATGGTGGAGGTCCAGGACTTCGAAGTCCTTCTGAAGCCTCTGGACATCGAGGAGATAAGCAGCTAGTTGGGAATTGTTGCAGGAGCATTCACTCTTCACCTCTTTAATGATGAGCTGCGAATATCCCTTGACCAACAGCTGCTTGACACCATATGATAGTGCCACCTTTAGTCCGTAAATGAGTGCTTCATACTCCGCCAAGTTGTTGGTCGCCTTGAAGTCAAGGTGCTCCATGTATTTAACCTTCTCCCCGGTCGGAGCGAGGAGAAGGACTCCATCTCCAGCCCCCTGCTTCTGCATGGAGCCGTCGAAGTAGAGAGTCCAGTGAGGCTCGGTGAAGATCGGAGCCTTGATTTCCGGCTTCTGCTCACTAGGGCCCCCAGGGTTTGATGGAGAGGGGGTCCATTCCGCCACAAAGTCTGCCAATGCTTGAATTTTGATTGCTTGTCTTGGGAAGAATTCAAGGTCAAACTCGGCCAATTCCGCTGCCCACTTTCCAATGTTCCTAGTGGAGTTGGGATTATGCAAAATCGCGCGCAGTGGATATGAAGTCACCACTGAAATCTTATGAGCTTGGAAATAGTGTCGGAGCTTCATGGAAGCAATAAGAACTGCGTATAGCAGTTTATGTACTTCCAGGTACCGAGTTTTGGCATCATGGAGTACTTCACTAATGAAGTACACTGTGTGTTGGACTGTCTGGACCCTCCCGGAGGGGCCCGAAGCTTCTTCCTCATCGACCCGGACCCTCCCGAAGCGGTCCGAACCTTCTTCGGGGATTGTCGGGTCCTTGTTGGAGGAACCCGGAGCTTCTTCAGGAGTGACCTGGACCCCCCCCCCCCCCAGGGGGGTCCGACTCTTCTTGCTCAAAAAGAGTAACTCGTTGTTGACTTGAGTCTGGGGGCTGAGACCCAGACTCACCTTCAGGGACCTCCTGGCTCTCCCGGAGGGGTCTAGATTCCTGAGCTTATAACGGTTCTGGTCTCTCCGCAACCAGGACCATGCTGACAACTTCGTCAGTTGCCGAAATGTAAAGCAGTAAAGGCTCACCAGGGTTCGAAGCTACCAAGGTTGGTAGAGTGGTGAGGAGCTGCTTCAGCTCCTGGAAGGCCTTTTCTGCTTCTTCAGACCACTGGAATGGTCCGGACTTCCTCAATAGCTTGAAGAAGGGTAGTGCCCGTTCTGCCAATCTTGAGATGAACCAACTAAGGGTGGCCAGACATCCAGTCAGCTTTTGGACATCCTTGATGCGGGCTGGTGGCCGCATATCTTCAATGGATTTAATTTCGCCAGATTTGCTTCTATGCCTTGGTGGTTTACCAAGAAACCAATAAGCTTTCTGGAGCTAACCCCGAAGACACACTTGTCTGGGTTCAGCTTCGTGCGAGTGACTCACAACTTGTCGAAGACAGCTTGCAAGGTGTCAAGAAGTGAATCCTTGTCCTTAATCTTGACGACGTTGTCATTGACATACACTTCCACTACGTCTCTGATGAGCTCTCCAAAGGTTTTGTACATAGCATGTACAAATGTTGAAGCTACATTCTTGAGACCAAATGGCATGGCAGTATAACAATACAATCCATCTACTTTGATGAAAGAAGTATGCTCTTCATCTTCCCTAGACATCCTGATTTGATGGTACCCAAAATATGCGTCTAGGAAACACAGTAATTCACACCCGGAGGTGGAATCCACTATCTGATCTATTCTAGGTAGTGGGAATGGATCTTTTGGACATGCCTTATTCAGTGTTGTGCAGTCGATACACATATGAAGCTTCCCTACGGCCTTGGGTACAACGACTGGGTTTTCTAGCCATTTTGGGTGGAAGGCTCTCGGATGAATCCAGCTTCAAGCAACTTCTTCACTTCTTGTTGTATGAAGTTCTGTCGCTCTACTGATTGCTTCTGAGGCTTTTGGTGTACAGGCCGAGTGTCAGGATAGATCTTCAGATTATGCTCGATCACTTCCCTAGGGATCCCAGGCATTTGTGACAGTTGCCAGGCAAACACGTCGACGTTAGCCCAGAGGAAAGTGATGAGCGCGAGTTCCTATTTGTCATTCAGACCTCCCGATATGCGGGTGGTCGGAGCGGCATCGGAACCGATTTGGATGACTTTGAAGGGAATGTCGGTGTCCCCGCTTGGTTGCACATGAGGTGCGGAGGTTGAGCCTCGATGACGAATGCTCGGGGGTTTTGGAGCTTGCTCTTGCCTGGACTCTTCCTCCTGCGCTGTAGCAAGCGCGTGAAGTTCTTCCAGTGCAGTTACTCCTGCAGTGCGGTCTCCACGGATCCAGAGAACACCAGCTGGTGTTGGCATTTTCAACAAGAAGTAGCCATAATGAGCAGTAGCCATGAACTTGTATAAGGCTGGGTTGCCCAGAATGGCGTTGAAGGGTAAGTTGATGTGAGCAACATCAAAGACCAACTTCTCGGTGCGATAGTTCTCCCAAGTCCTGAAGGTCACGGGGAAAGTAATGGCACTAAGTGGGGTTATGGCCCCCGGACCTACTCCAGAGAAAGGTCGGGAGGGGCGAAGATCTGAAGGTCGGAGCTAAAGCTTGACGAAAGCTTCGAAGCTTATGAGGTTCAGCCCCGAACCTCCATCCACCATTACATGGTGGAGTTGAATATTGTTGATGGTTGGAGATACCATCAATGGTAGTTGACCAGCTCCGATCATATTCCGAGGGCAGTCTACGCGTCGAAAGTGATGGCAGTATCCATCCACTTCCAATGCAGCTCCGCTCTGGCGGTGGGAACCACCGAAGCCATGTCCCGCCGCATGGTCTTTAGGGCACGGCGGGAGGTGATGTCCAATGAACCACCAAAAACGGTGTTCATGGTTTTCTGACATTCATTGTCGGAGACATTGGAGTCGTCATCTATGGAGGTGTAAACGGCCTTCAAGACTTTTTTAGGGTCCTGAACGCCTAACTCCTCTTCAGCCGGAGCTTCGTCGACTTTCTGTTTTCCTTCCCTTTGTCGGAATGGAACTTCTTCCGGCGCTTGTTGTAGTGCTCGGCAAGGTTCTGGACCTCTCGGCAGTACTCCAAGTTGTGGCTGTTCGACTTATGAATAGGACACCACATTTTGGAGTTGCCGCCATCTTCAGATGAAGGTCCAGGTCGTTTCTTGGGGCTTGGCCCCCGTCCACCCGAAGCTGCAGCAGCGGCAGCAGTAGGTGTGCCAGCCGACGGCTTTTTCTTGCCGTTGGACTTTTTATTCTTTTTGCCACTCTCGAAGGTAGTGGCTTCCCCCTTGGAGGATTTTTTGTTATCCTTCGGAGGTAGTTTGGAGTTCATTTTACAGCCCTCCGCATCTTTAACTCACTTGTCTGCCAAGCTGAAGAGCTCCGTGACGCTGGTGATCTCCTTGATCGCCAGCTTCTCCAGCATCTTCTTGTCTCGTACGCCCTGTCTAAATGCCACAATAACAGAGGCCCTTGAGATAGAAGGAATAGTGTTTCGTACCTAGGAGAACCTATGGATAAAGGAATGCAAGGATTCTCCCCCTTCTGCATTACAGCAAAAAGGTCCAGTTCAGTGCCTGGTCGGGTGTATGAATTCCCGAAATTGGCGGTGAATTGTTTCCACAATTCTGCCCAACTATTGATGGAGTTGGGCGGGAGGCTCATGAACCAGGACCTGGCGGTCCCAGTTAAAGCTACGGGGAAGTAGTTGGCCATTACGGCCTCGTTACCTCCGGCTGCAAGGATTGCAGTGGAGTAAATCTGGAGAAACTCAGCGGGATTGACAGTCCTGTCAAATTTCTCCGGAAGGTGAGGCCGGAACTTTTGTGGCCATCTGACCATGTGCAAGTGCATGGCCAGGGCAGAACAGCCTCCTCCTATCCCCTGAGGCACAGGACTGTCTCGAGCCTCTCGCCTTTCGCGAGCACACTCGATATGGACGCGGCCGTCCTGCTGACGGTAACAGCGATCAAGCTCCGCCCGAAGGTCATGAGTTGAAAGCCTGGTTACTGTATGGGTGCATCGCGCCCCGGCAGGTAGCGACGTCGCTTGTTGGGATGCAACACGCCTCCTATTCTGGGAAATGTACGGACCAAGTCTGCCCGACAAAGTCCGACGCTGCAATGGGGCCCACCCCAAAGGGGGAGGACCTTGGCTGCTGATGTGATCGGCTGCTGCTGCAACCAAATGTTCCACGTCATCCCTCCACTGCTCCATTGCTCCCTGGGATGCACCCGGAGGTGGTGGGCGTTGGAGGAGAGCACGTGCTGCATGGAGCGCGTGTTCAGGGTTGTTGTTATTCACCGACGCCGTGATGGACACGGATGCTCCGTCCTGTGGTCCAGCTTGATTTGCTGGTGCAGACGGTGGCCGCGGAGGCTTGACTCCTGCTGGAGCCGCGACACCTGCTGGTTGTTGCATGTTGGAGGGATTGCCTCCAGCAGGTTGCGAAGCGAGGTTGCCGTTGGACGATCCAGTAGCTGAGTTCACCATTCTTGAAATCCGGGGCAGCACCCCTACCTGGCGCGCCAACTGTCAGAGTGTTTTCCAGCAATTCTCCCGATACTACCATTGGTAGCTCAAGGAGTTTGTAGTTCGGTATTGGGTGCGCATGGATTTCAAAGAATATGGCAAATGACACAATGATTTACGTGGTTCGGGCCGCCTGAGCGTAATACCCTACTCCACGGGTTGTGTAGCTATTGTATTGAGCGTCTAGGAGTGTCTGAGTATGTCCGAGAGAGTCCAAGTGTCCCCCTCTGTATCGTCGACGAGTCCTTTTATAGTTCAACGACTGGTCGTTACACAGTTAGCCTGGCCCGACATATGGCCCTGGCAGTTACTAATGTTTAATACACAATTAATGAGCTTAATTACCCTTAATAGAGTGGTAACGGGCCTAGACAATGCCGTTACTGGTATTAAGGGCCCTCCCATCATGTGTCATTAAGACAGTATTCATGACACTTAATCGGGTCTTGAAGTCTTTAATTACCCCTTGAAGGATCGAGCCGTTGGGGGTCCTCCAGTCGACTTGTTGAAGTTGAAGGTCCGGTGGTTGAACACGTGGCAGCTTCGGAGTTTACCATATGGGACGGGTAGGTCCAGTGCTGTTGTACACGTGTCAGGACCGGAGCTTTCCTCTGTCGGGGGTTAGGTCCGGAGGTGCCGCAAAGGTATCTAGCCTGGAGCTTTCCCATGTGTGAGATTTAGCACCGGTTATAGGATACACGTGGCGGTACCGGAGCTAACCATAGATGGGAGGCATGTCCAATCCCGTATGACGTGTGGGACCTTTGCAGGTCTTCAACTCAGACAGGTGAAGTCCCTTTGGTCTTTTTGTAGTCCAAAGGGGTATACGGTACGCAGGGTACTGACAGTGGCCTGTTGGAGTGTTTTCCGGCAATTCTCTCGATACTACGCAGGGTCCATCCTTCGATTTTTGTGTCATGTCTTCAATGATCTTCAGATGTGCCGTTGGAAGTAGTTCGTAGTTAAACCACCGCCGCGTGGCATATCCTGGATGCGGCAGGTGAGATGTTAGCGTGCGGATCTCACGCAATTGAAGGTCGCCGGTTTTCGATATGAAAATCATATTGGTTCCGCGCGCCTTGTGAGGCCGCCGCCTTCGGGTTTCCCGCTCTTCATGATGAAAACCGTTCGCCTGGGTGAGGACCTCGACTTGATCGTCGGGGGTGGCCCTGGGCCCCCTAGTCATTGGCAGGGTGAAGTTTTTAACTTGTAACGTCGGCTCCTCTGCGGTTTCCATCCAAGCGTTGCGGGGGCTTACTCAAGAAGGAAAGCAGGCATCGTTTGGGGGTTCTTTACGCCTTCATTCGATCTTGTGCTCAAACCTCCCAATCCTTCGCTTGCTTTTTGTCTCTAGCCCCGCTTGTGATGCGATGGAGTTGGGTCTCTGTGAGAGCCGCCTCAAGACCAACGACAACTTGAAGAATTTCTGGGCCCTCATGGGGTTGTCCAGTACTTTCTTCGATCACCAGGTCCGCGCCGGCAAGCTTCTGTTCGAGAAGGAGCACGCCATCGAAATGGTGTACTTCTCCGCGTATGGCATGGTGTGACTGATCCCACCCTTTTCTTCTTTTCTCTTGATGCTACTAGACTTCTATGGTCTGCAGCTGTACCACCTCGGTCCCCACTCCATTCTTCTGGTGTCAGTCTTTGTCCACTTCTGCGAGATGTGGGTGGGTATTCCTCCCTACGTCGAGCTCTTCTGCACCTTCTTCACCCTCCACACCACCAGCAAGAGTGACGAGTACCTCGACTTCTATTACTTTGTGAAGCGCAAGAAGTGCCCGCACAAGTACTTGCTGTCATTCCCTTCTAGCAAGTGGGACGACTGGAAGAAGGATTGTGTCGTGTCTTCAATGAGAGGCTAGAGTTGCCCGTAGGCCTCCCCAACATCGACACTGAAGCTTGGAGCGAAGTTCCGGTGTTGTCGGACGCCTTCAACCCTGCTCTGACCAGGATCCGCCAATGCGTGGAAGGAGGGGTGACTCCTCAGGCGGTATTTTGTAACTTCCTGGCCAATAGGTGGGCTCCGCTGAAGAAGAGGGAGAAGCTTGCTTGGGCCCTCAACAGCGTGATCGACGATGACCGGATCGAAATAGGTTTGAAGTCCATCCTGGAAGGCGCAACCTTAGAGCTTCACCTCAAGAAGTTCCAGCACGACATCGACGTCGAGGGCGACTACTTTTCTCCGTCGGCGGCTTTTCTTCCTCTGAACATGGAAGCAGAGTTCAGCAGGGAGCTCCGGTGTAAAATGCCAGTGTTGGATGACCTTGGTGTCGTCGAGAGGCGTTCAACCACCGGGTTGGTGATCTCCGGGGCCTCATAGGGTGGTCCTCCCTCTGTCTCGGAACAGAGAGTTGAAGTTTCGGGCAAGGGAAAAGAGTTGACCGAGCCCTCGAGCCAGAAAAGGAAGCTGAAACATTCCGATGGAAGGTCCGTTAGGCTGCTCCCTCCCTAGCGGCTCCTTCTCCCCAGAGGGGGAGGTCTTCAACGGCGCCACCCACTCCAGCATCGGCATCTCCTCGGGGTGCTAGTTCTGGCCGTATGGCTACAGTACCAAGACCAACTAAAGGCTTTGGGTCCGGATGTTCATCCCGATCGAGGGGACCCTCGATCAAAGCAGCGCCGACGATTGCGGTGAGCTCCAGGGAACCTTCCAGAACAGATATGCCAGTGGCGCCTAGATCCAGTCCTGAGTGCCCAGAGAAGAGGTTCCGTGCTAACTGGGGTGGAAACCTTCCAAGGTAATTTTTGTTTTTACCTCAGTTAGTTGTTTTGTGTTGTAGCTATGTTTTGAGTATCTTTGTCCTTCATCTGCAGTGTCCCCAAGAAAAGGACTGAAGCTCTGGCTCCTGCAATAGCAACTGATGTTGTGGAGACGGAAGCTCCGGCTCCAATTCCAGTGCCGCCCCAAGGGGTAGCTGAGGCCGCCACAACTCCGGCGCTGGCAGTCGTGGTCTGGGACCTTGATTCATCCCCAGAAGCTCCCGTGGTAGCGCCAGACCATGGGACTGAAGATGTACCAGTGGCTCCTGTCCCGGAGGTTGAAGCTCCGGCTTTGGACGCTGATATGGTGGACGCTCCGGTCTCAGACCTGGAGATGTCAGTGATTCCAGCCCTAGAGCCGGATGTTGTCGAAGCCCTGACGTTGGAGCCGGTGTTTGATGCTGCCCCAGCGGTTGAGCCGGTGGTGGATGAAGCTCCGGCAATTAAGCTGGTTATCGGAGAAGTTCTGGCGGTAGAGCCGGTTGCTGCAGAAGTTCCGGCGGTAGAGCCGGTCGTCGGAGAGGTTCTGGGGCCTGAACCAATCGTTGTAGAGGTGCCAGCGCCTGAGCCTATGATGGTCGAAGCATTAGCGCCTAGGCCAGTGGAGGAGGAGGCGCCAGCGTCGAAGCTGGAAGCGGCTTCAGCTGCGACCGAACCTTTAAAACCTGCACCGGAGGTGGTGGTCCCAGAGGTGCTCGCGCCTGAACCAGGGTGCCAAGATGAAGCTGCTGGCCTCCCGTCTGAGGGGCCAGTTGTTGATGACCTAGCGGTGGGACCTTCGGAACCAATTCTAGAGGTTGATACTTCTGTAGCAGGACCTTCCTCGACGGCGGTCGAGGCTATTCCGGAGGACGGCCCTAGTGCCGTGGAAGCTCAGCGGACTGCTCTTGTAGAGTGGGACCCAATTTTTGTCACAGAGAACCCACTGGAACCGGAGGAGATGACCCCGACAGGTCTGGACCCGATCCCTCTATTGTTGTCTGTTGACAACGCCTGCTCCAGTCTTTGCCAGGTTCACCTGGCTTTTTACCATGACAGCAAAGCTCTCGGGGAGGAGCGTCAAACTCTTAGGAGGTGGCGCAACCGGCTCCACTTCGAGACCAAGCTGGCACGGTCGAGGCTTGCTGAAGACAAGGAGTGGGTGAGGAAGGAGAAGATCCGCGTGGAGTACTGGGGTAAGCTGCTGGATGAGAGGGAAAGCACGACGCGATCCCTTGACAACCAGTCCTGGGCCATCTATGAGCAGGCCAAGGCTGCTAATAGTGCAGCGGATGATCGCCAAGAGAGGCTCGACGCCATCCACACTAGTCTCGTTAAGCGTCGGGAGGCTCTTGAGGAGCGGGAGAGAAAGATCGAGGATGAAGAGCAAAAACTCCTGGAGCTGCGAGACGACGTCATGAAGAGGGAAGAAGAGCTTACTCAGAGGCTAACTCTAGGTGACAAGAGTCTCGAGGAGCGCACCAAGAAATTGGATGAGCGCTGCGAGAGAGAGGAGAAGAAGGCCTGATAGCAAGGACTGGAACTCCACAGGAGGGAAACTGACGTTGTTGCCAGGGAGAAGAAGGTGCGGAGTCGAGAGAAGGACGTGATCAACTGCCGGAACGAGATCCACCTCCTGGAGGAAGAGCTCAGTAAACTCGAAAGGCAAGTTGCTGAAAAGATTCAACAGAACGCCAAAGAGGTGGAGCGTCCTGCTTGGGAGAACTCGGAGCTTGCGGCAGCCAGAAGATCCTTGGAGGAGATGCGAAGTGGCAGGGTTACGAAGTCCCAACATGTTTGGGACTTCCTGGGCAAAGCCAATGACGCACTGACGAATGGGTTTTAGTCCCGTGCGTCCGGATGATCCGGAACCGAAGCTAGACTAGGCATTGCAGGCGCTGAGTTTGGCAGGCAACAAGCTCACTAAGATGGGCGATGTCATTGCGGACCAGCTGGAAACTGAGGGACAATCCCTGGCCAAGAGTGTCGCAGAATTTATTTTGTCGTGCTACACAAGCCAGGACCCCCAATTCCCCCTGGACCCAAGGCTCCAAGGCCCCATCGTCGGAGAGGGAGAAGCTGCCCAGGCCAGCGTTTCTGAGGTTGCCAAGAAGGTCGCCTCATTCTTCCATAGGGTCTAGGACCACCTCTTTGTAGCTCCCTCTTGTATTCTCTCTTCTTCTTCTCCAATTTTGTAATCTCTTGTCTCCAGATGAATGAAATCCAAGTTTTTTGTGAATTTCATTTTTTGTCTTCAACACATTTGTCCCACTTGGCCCCCTGGTAGATGTACACAATTTGATTGTGAACATGTACCAAGAGGATGTTACTGCTGTTGAAGACTTGCGTGCTTCAGACTTTTAGAGCGTAGGTCCGAAGTCTTTGGTAGTGAAGGCTCCCTGAGGTTGTCGGAGCTTAAGGGCTCTGGCCTTGACCATCATCGGAGCTTGGTAGCTCCAGTGGTGGTCTCCATCAACACGTAGTATCGACAGTTAGTCCTCTGGAGTCTTCCCACCATCTTCTGTTCATTTTGACGGTGTGACGCCCGGTTCCAAAAAATGAACCAAGCTAACGCATATTTGTGCCCATGATGTTCACCACACATACACGAGTGCAATCACAAAAGAGTATACACAAAATTACCACAGAACAAGATTAATTAACCAAATTTTATTACACAAACCATATTATCCTCAAATACAAGCTCTAATGAATATTAACGACATGTTTAACTAATGCAGCAGAAATAAACTAATTATGCAACTAAGCAAACTAAGCATAAGGGATAGCGCAGCTCCAATAACACCACAGACAAAGCTGACGGTAGACACAGCCTAGGACTCCACATTATCACCATTAAACTCCCAATCCTGACCTGCAACTGTTGGGGGGGGGGGATTGCAAGAGTGAGTACATGTCGTACTCAGCAAGTGTGGAAAGTATGACATGTGGCTGATTCAAATGACGACAATAATAATGGCAAAGTGCTGAAAAGTAGATTAAAATATTTGAAAAGCAATATATTACATGCATGTGAAATAAACCCATCATAATCATAAGTAACATCATAATACAAGTCTGAATTCACTACCATCATTAATAATTCCAAATTTCACCATTGCCAATAACCATATTAAATACCAGAAATAAATCCATAACCAACCATAACCATTACCAAACCATAACCATCCCAAATATCATTCCAATACCGAGTTCCCTCTAATCATGGAAGTTGTCCAGGTGCTTATAACCGGGAGCACGGCTATCATGATAGTTTTACTTAACTCTGCAGAGTTTGTACCACTTTACCCACGTGTTTGTGATTTCATCACCCGTCGGTGACTAAAGAAACCTCTCTTATGCCAATTACACTTCCTTTGGTGTATGGCCAAGAGATCACAAAATAGCCTTTACAAAGGGATTACAATCCTATTTAGACCCCACTGAGGTTTCACCGATGGCGATGCCTCCAACTGAGCACATCTTCAACCAAGGGCCCCCTCTTGAGCCATTCGGATCCCAGGGTAGTCCCACCAATCATCAACAAACCCAATCCGACTACCCCTTCCCCGAGCATCCACAATGGTCCAAACAGCACTAGCAAAGACCTAATTGATTAGCTACGCCGCACCCATACTTGGCCTCGTGGTGGTACTACAGTCCTGGCTTATTCTCGCATGAACCGGTCCTTAGATCTAAAGCAAGCAAACCACCGTAACATCCAACCCATCCACATACCAGGCTTGCTTAGATCACCCATTACCATACCATATCGACCAGTTCACATTAACCAGAATATCATTAATGCATAATTAAATGTGTAGTGTTGTTTTCCCATCCCAATCAATCAAGCGAAGCAAAAAGGTAAAAGCCCTACCCGACTCTCTACCATAAATTCCAGGTGACAAGGGTGGTTAAACAATTCTAGTAAACTTCCTATCATAGGATTCCCATCAAATTGACACAAGCATGCAATTTTGCAAACAAAACATTTATTTTAAAACGGGATTAATATGCTTCAAGGACACTTGCCTTGCTCTTGCGGTTGATTAGGGTCAAAGCCTTCAAACTCTTGATGATGTAGATCCTCCGCGACACTCTCTAGTGCAAATCCATCTAATCCGCACAATAAACATACAAGACAAGAAACACAATCAAAGAATGCACAAATATTACTCAATATGTCATGACATGCATGATTGATGCAAATGCAAGGTAGAACTTGTTAATAGGTTGCTTTTAATGATCACTAACTAGTTCTAATAGCTTTTAACAAGTTTATACAGGTTTGGATTCGATTAGATCAAATTTTAGAATTAATTCAACACAATTTAACCAGAAAGACCGGACTAGTCCACTAGGGACCGGACAAGTCCGCACTCCGCGAGATCAGCAGATTAGGGTTTTCTAAATCGACGTGAATTTGGAGATTAGGGGTTGAATTCTCGTAAGGAAAAGAGAATAGAAGGTATACCAGGTGTTTAGAACTCCAAAGAATCAAGAAACTTGGAGGTAGCACTTGGATCTTGGTGATCTAGGGTTGGTGATGAACTTGGGGATGAATTGGTGATGAAGAACGAAACATGGTGGAGATCTTGATCCTCTTTCGTTTCCTCCTCTTCTTCTTCTTGCTTGGGATCTTCTCCTCCCTCCGTGATGGTGGCTCTCCATGAACTAGGGTTTGGGTGGGGTGGAAAAATGGCAAATAGATGTCAAACCAAACGGTGGGGCTGTTTATATAGAGGTGGAGGCTAGGGTTAGATGGGTCTCGAGTTTGGGATGAGTAGAGGCCGGTTTAGAGTCCCACATGGGCTCTAAAAGAGTTAGGCACGACGTCCCTAGGCCCACTTAACGTGAAACCCAAGAAACAAGTCGTAAAACAAAAGATCAACTCGGAGTCGCGAAATATCGGACAAGTCCGAAAAGGACCGGACTAGTCCGAAGTCGTCCAGAGAGAAAATCGGACAAGTGTGGCCAAACATCGGACAAGTCCGACTTTAAACAGAAAGGAAATCAGACAAGTTCGCTGGAATGCCGAACTAGTCCGGAAAAGTCCAAGGACTTAGCAATTTTTCAAGGATTCTTGGAATATCAGACTAGTCCGCACAAAATCGGACAAGTCCGAAAGTTTCCAGTGCCAAAAATCAGACTAGTCTACAGCAAAAACGGACAAGTCCGTTTTTAGCCAGAGAGAAATCGGACTAGTCCTCAGTAAAATCGGACTAGTCCGCACTTTCCTACGTTTTAAGAGCGGTTTTGTTCCAAATCAATTTTAAATGCTGCAAATCAATTTTAAACTCGTTCCTCTTGTTGTGGGTTAATGTTAAACATGTATATGAGTGTATGTAGGGCATGATGCATGAAAATGAGGGTGTTACAAACCTACCCCCCTTAAAATGAATCTCACCCTCAAGATTCGACGCGGAGAGAAAAGATAGGGAAAGTCCTTCTTGAGATCATCTTCTAGCTCCCAAGTTGCTTCTTTTTCCGTGTGGTGCTTCCATTGAACTTTACACCATCTAATAACCTTGTTCCTTGTGACTCTCTCCTTAGTTTCCAAGATTTTGACCGGTTGCTTGGCATAAGTCAAATCTTCCTCTAGCTCCAATCCTTCCATTGGCACTTGTTCTTCTGGTACTCTCAAGCACTTCTTGAGCTGGGAAACATGAAAGACATCATGTACGTCTGAAAGATGAGCTGGCATCTCCAACTTATACGCTACTTCTCCTCTTTTGTCCAAAATCTTGAATGGTCCAATATAGCGAGGTGCGAGCTTGCCCCTTATGTTAAACCTCTTATGACCTCTCATTGGTGACACCTTGAGGTAAACAAAATCTCCTATTTCAAAGGCTAATTTCGTTCTCCTATTGTCCGCGTAGCCTTTTTGTCTTGATTGGGCAGCCCTCAAGTTTTCACGAATTATTTGAACATGCTTTTCGGCTTCTTGCAACACATCCGGACCAAATACTTGAGTTTCTCCTGCCTCATTCCAGAATAAAGGTGTCCTACACTTCCTCCCATAAAGCGCTTCATATGGTGACATTTTCAAGCTTGCTTGGTAACTATTGTTGTATGAAAATTCTGCGTATGGCAAGCTTCTGTCCCAACTTTTCCCATGCTTCAAGGCACAAGCTCTTAACATGTCCTCCAAAATATGATTGGTCCTCTCGGTTTGTCCATCCGTCTAAGGATGATATGCTGAACTAAAATTCAACCTCGTTCCCAAAGCTTCATGCAACTTTTGCCAAAATCTGGAAGTGAATTGTGAACCTCTATTTGAGACTATCTTCTTAGGGACTCCATGCCGACACACAATATGCTCCATGTATATTTCGGCCAATCGTGCAGCTGTATACTTGGTCTTCACAGGGACAAAATGAGCTGACTTGGTTAAGCGATCCACAATTATCCAAATTGAGTCATACCTGGACTGAGTACGTGGTAAACCAACTATGAAGTCCATTCCAATTTCTTCCCACTTCCATTCCGGGATCTTCAATGGCTGCAATAATCCAGCTGGCCTTTGATGTTCCACCTTGACTCGTTGACACACATCACACAATGCTACGTATTCAGCTATGTCCTTCTTCATGCTATCCCACCTATAGCAAGTCTTCAAGTCTTTGTACATCTTTGTACAACCAGGGTGAATCGAGGACGGCGAGTCATGTGCCTCCTTTAATGTTGTCTCCCGAATATGCTTCACCTTAGGCACGACAATCCTTTTTCCAAGCCATAAGGTACCATGTTCGTCCTCATCGAATCTGAATTCTCTCCCTTCTTTGGTCCTTTCCTTGATTTCCTTGATCTCTTCGTCCGCGGTTTGTGCCTCTCGAATTTCTTGCTCCAAGGTTGGGTTTAACTCCATCATGTCCATCTCATTTACAAACCCAAGGTTCAACCTTTCAAACTCCTTACATAACTCGAATGGTAACTCTCGAACTGTGAGTTGGTGACTTACTCGCTTTCTACTCAAAGCATCGGCCACTACATTGGCCTTTCCCGGATGATAGTTGATCCCCAAATCATAATCTTGATGATCCAACCATCTCCGTTGCCTCAAATTCAGATCCGTTTGTGTGAAAATATACTTAAGACTCTTGTGATCCGTATAAATTTCACACCTATGTCCAAAAATATAGTGTCTCCAAATCTTCAATGCATGTACCACGGCTGCAAGTTCTAAATCATGTGTTGGGTAATTCTGCTCATGCTTCTTCAATTGTCTTGATGCATAGGCGACCACTTGACCTTCTTGCATCAATACACATCCAAGTCCTTGTCTCGATGCATCGCAATAAATATCAAAACTCTTGCTCACATCCGGCAGTACCAAAACTGGAGCCGTTGTTAACCTCTTCTTCAACTCCTCAAAACTATTTTGACAAGCTTGAGTCCATTGGAAAGCCTTTACCTTCAGTAGCAACTCCGTCATTGGCTTGGCTATCTTGGAGAAGTCCTTGATAAATCGACGGTAATATCCAGCCATCCCAAGAAAACTTCTTATTTCCTTGACATTTCGCGGCGGCTCCCACTTCAACACGTCTCTCACTTTTCCGGGGTCAACCGATACTCCTCCTCCTGAGATGATATGACCCAGAAACGACACCTCTTTCAACCAAAACTGACACTTGTTGAACTTGGAATACACTTGATGCTCCCTTAATTTCTGCAGCATCAGCCTCAAGTGTTCCTCATGTTCCTTCTCATCCTTCGAGTAGATCATAATATCATCAATAAACACCATGACGAATCTATCCAAGTTCTCCATGAAGACCTTATTTATGAGGTACATAAAGTAGGCAGGCGCATTTTTCAATCAAAAAGACATCACGGTGTACTCATAAGATCCATACCGTGTCCTAAAAGCTGTCTTGGGTATGTCCGATGGTCTAATCTTCATTTGGAAATATCCCGACCTCAAGTCAATCTTAGAGAAGACACAAGCACCCTTCATCTGATCAAACAAGTCTTCTATGCGTGGCAAGGTGTACTTGTTCTTGATTGTTACCTCGTTGAGAGCTTGGTAACCCACGCACATCCTTTGGTATCCATCCTTCTTGTCCACAAATAGAACGGGTGCTCCCCAAGGTGAAGAGCTAGGGCGAATAAAACCCTTCTCTAGTTGCTCTTGAATTTGTTTCTTGAGCTCCACTAATTCCAAAGGAGGCATCCTATACGGCCTCTTAGCTATAGGTGCAGTTCCAGGTATTAAATCAATAACAAACTCAATATCTCGATCAGGTGGCATACCTGGCAACTCATCCGGAAAAACATCCAAAAATTCACACACCATCGGAATCTCCTCAATCGCGGCACCATCCATATGGTTCAGCCCCAATTGCTTCAGTGCGGTTTGAGATGCTTCAAATTCTACGGTGATCCCTTCTTCATTGGTCAACTTCACCATCTTCGTGGCACACTCAATAACTCCATTGTGCTTCCTCAACCAGTCCATACCAAGTATAATGTCCAGTCCTTGAGAATCCAAAACAATGAGGTTGGCGGAGAAGTCTACCCCCCTTATTCTAAGGCTTACTTTTGGACATATTATATTTGTCCTCATCTCTCCTCCAGGAGACTTAACCAATAGAGTAAACTTCATATGAGAGATAGGCAAACTATACTTGGCAACATACTTCGGTGCAATGAATGAATGCGATGCTCCAGAATCAAATAACATAGTCGCGGGGTTGGAGTTGGCGAGGAACATACCAATGACCACATCATCCGCTTGTTGAGCATCCTCCATAGAGACATGGTTCACATTGCCACAAGCAAAATCCTGCTGTCCAAGGTTCTCTTGTGGTTGTCCTCCATAGGGTCTTGGGTTTTGCCTCGGTGCATTGCTTCTTTGACCAAGGCCTGACTTAGGACATTGATGCGCAAAGTGTCCAGCTTCTCCACAAGTATAACACTTCATAACTCCACCAGAATTATTGGGACGAGCTTGGTTTTGAACATTTGCACCAGGAAAATTAGCATGAGGTGCATAAGGCATTGGAGACCTAGGTGCTTGCATAACAGGGCGCTGCTGCACAAACTGAGTTGGACGCGGTGCAAATCCAGGGCGTTGAGCAAGAATAGAAGAGCTGTAATAAGGCGCATTGGGCGGCGCAAAGCGAGGGCGCACATTACTTCCCTGTTGCTATCCTTGATATGGCGCCTTCCTCTGGTTGTCTTGCTCCATCTCACGGATCTTGTTCTCAACCACAATTACTTTGTCCACAGGCTTCTGAAAATTTGCATAGTCACAATTGAGCAATTGCACTTTGAACAAGTATTGCTTCCGGCTGTCCCGACTCACATCCTCAGGCACATACCTTGAGAGTTGAGTGAATTTATTGAGATATTCACTCACGATTGATCTTCCTTGCCTTAAATTCTCAAATTCTTGCCTCTTCAAGATCATAACACCCTCAGGCACATAATGAGAATGAAAATTCTCCTTGAATTCGGCCCAAGTAATTCTCTCTTAGTTCTCGTGAGCATTGCAATAAGCATCCCACCAATCCGCAGCTGCTCCAACGAGTTGATGAGACGCAAACAAGACCTTCTCCCGGTCACTGCATTGGACAATAGCTAACTTCTTCTCCACGGACTTGAGCCAATCGTCCGCATCCATAGGGTCAACAGCTTGAGCAAAGGTTGGCGGCCTAGTCCTCATAAACTCTCCCAATCGGGTATGAGGTGGCGGGGGTGGCGGTGGAGGCATGTGGGGCTGATTGTTGATGTTGCCAGCCTGCAGCTGTCCCATAGTCTGTATCATGGTCTGCATGAGCTGGTTTTGCAAAGCCAAAAGCTGCTCAATGTTGATAGCTCCATGAGCAGGTCCTTGCCCATTGTTGTTCTGAGGTACTCCATTGTTCTCCTCCTCATCATTGCCATCCCTCTGGTTGCGAGTCCTCACCATCTGAAGAAAAGCAATAGGTAAGAATTAGAGAACGTCCCCAACTATATGCATCAAGGGATATGAAACTAAACAGCTAGCTACACTAGCCTAGGTGGACATGGCAATGCTAAAGCACCCCAAAATCCTCTATTAAGCACACAAGCAAACGATATATATAGAAAATAGCAAGCCAACAAAATCAAATCGATTTCTGAGTGCTGCTATGTGCTCTAGAGTGTCCATTCTATTTAGGCTGCATCCTACGGTCAACCTGTGGCTCTGATACCAATCTATGACGCCCGGTTCCGAAAAATGAACCAAGATAACGCATATGTCTGCCCAGAATGTTCATAACACGTACACGAGTGCAATCACAAAAGAGTATACAGGAAATTACCACACAACAAGATTAATTAACCAAATTTTATTACACAAACCATATTATCCTCAAATACAAGCTCTAATGAATATTAACGACAAGTTTAACTAATGCAGTGGAAATAAACTAATTAAGCAACTAAGCAAACTAAGCATAAGGGATAGCGCAACTCCAATAACACCACAGGCAAAGCTGACGGTAGACACGGCCTAGGACTCTGCATTATCACCATTAAACTCCCAATCCTGACCTGCAACTGTTGGGGGGGGGATTGCAAGAGTGAGTACATGGTACTCAGCAAGTGTGGAAAGTATGACATGTGGCTGATTCAAATGACGACAATAATAATGGCAAAGTGCTGAAAAGTACATTAAAACATTTGAAAAGCAATATATTACATGTATGTGAAATAAACCCATCATAATCATAAGTAATATCATAATACCAGTCTGAATTCACTACCATCATCAATAATTCCAGATTTTACCATTGCCAATAACCATATTCAATATCAGAAATAAATTCATAACCAACCATAACCATTACCAAACCATAACCATCCCAAATACCGTTCCAATACCGAGTTCCCTCTAATCATGGAAGTTGTCCAGGTGCTCATAACCGGGAGCACGGCTATCATGATAGTTTTACTTAACTCTGCAGAGTTTGTACCACTTTACCCACGTGTTTGTGATTTCATCACCCGTCGGCGACTAAAGAAACCTCTCTTATGCCAATTACACTTCCTTTGGTGTATGGCCAAGAGATCACAAAATAGCCTTTACAAAGGGATTACTAGACTATTTAGACCCCACTGAGGTTTCACCGGTGGCGATGCCTCCAACTGAGCACATCTTCAACCAAGGACTCCCTCTTGAGCCATTTGGATCCCAGGGTAGTCCCACCAATCATCAACAAACCCAATTCGACTACCCCTTCCCCGAGCATCCACAATGGTCCAAATAGCACTAGCAAAGCCCTAATTGATCAGCTATGCCGCACCCATACTTGGCCTCATGGTAGCACTGTAGTCCTGGCTTATTCTCGCATGTACCGGTCCTTAGATCTAAAGCAAGCAAACCACCGTAACATCCAACCCATCCACATACAAGGCTTGCTTAGATCACCCATTACCATACTGTATCGACCAGTTCACATTAACCAGAATATCATTAATACATAATTAAATGTGTAGTGTTGTTTTCCCATCCCAATTAATCAAGCGAAGCAAAAAGGTAAAAGCCCTTCCCGACTCTCTACCATAAATTCCAAGTGACAAGGGTGGTTAAAAAATTCTAGTAAACTTCCTATCATAGGATTCCCATCAAATTGACACAAGCATGCAATTTTGCAAACAAAACTTTTATTTTAAAACAGGATCAATATGCTTCAAGGACACTTGCCTTGCTCTTGCGGTTGATTAGGGTCAAAGCCTTCAAAATCTTGATGATGTAGATCCTCCGCGGCACTCTCTAGCGCAAATCCGTCTAATCCGCACAATAAACATATAAGACAAGAAACACAATCAAAGAGTGCACAAATATTACTCAATATGTCATGACATGCATGATTGATGCAAATGCAAGGTAGAACTTGTTAATAAGTTGCTCTTAATGCTCACTAACTAGTTCTAATAGCTTTTAACAAGTTTATACAGGTTTGGATTCAATTAGATAAAATTTTAGAATTAATTCAACAAAATTTAACCAGAAAGACCGGACTAGTCCGCTAGGGACCGGACAAGTCCGCACTCTGCGAGATCAGCAGAATAGGGTTTTCTAGATTGACGTGAATTTGAAGATTAGGGGTTGAATTCTCGTAAGGAAAAGAGAATAGAAGGTATACCAGGTGTTTAGAACTCCAATGAATCAAGAAACTTGGAGGTAGCACTTGGATGTTGGTGATCTAGGGTTGGTGATGAACTTGGGGTTGAATTGGTGATGAAGAACGAAACTTGGTGGAGATGTTGATCCTCTTTTGTTTCCTCCTCTTCTTCTTCTTGCTTGGGATCTTCTCCTCCCTCCTTCATGGTGGCTCTCCACGAACTAGGGTTTGGGTGGGCTGGAAAAGTGGCAAATAGATGTCAAACCAAACGGTGGGGCTGTTTATATAGAGGTAGAGGCTACGGTTAGATGGATCTCGAGTTTGGGATGAGTAGAGGCCGGTTTAGAGTCCCACATGGGCTCTAAAAGAGTTAGGCACAACGTCCCTAGGCCCACTTAACGTGAAACCCAAGAAAGAAGTCGTAAAACAAAAGATCAACTCGGAGTCGCAAAATATCAGACAAGTCCGAAAAGGTCCGGACTAGTCCGAAGTCGTCCAGAGAGAAAATCGAACAAGTCTGGCCAAACATCGGACAAGTCCGACTTTAAACAGAGAGGAAATCGGACAAGTCTGCTGGAACGTCGGACTAGTCCGGAAAAGTCCAAGGACTTAGCAATTTGTCAAGGATTCTTGGAATATCGGACTAGTCTGCACAAAATCGGACAAGTCCGAAAGTTTCCAGTGCCAAAAATCAGACTAGTCCGCAGGAAAAACGGACATGTTCATATTTAGACAGAGAGAAATTGGACTAGTCCTCAGTAAAATCGAACTAGTCCGCACTTTCCTGCGTTTTAAGAGCGGTTTTGTTCCAAATAAATTTTAAATGCTGCAAATCAATTTTAAACTCATCCTCTTGTTGTGTGTTAATGTTAAACATGTATATGAGTGTATGTAGGGCATGATGCATGAAAATTAATGAGGGTGTTACAGACGGCTAGCCCCATGGTTTTACCAGAGCTGAGTAGCTCTAGCGATGCTTGCTATCAATGTTTAAAACATCGACTACAAGCCTTCTAGGGAATGTCAGAGCTTTAGTAGCTTCGGCTGAATTCACCATCATCATGAGATCTTTATTTTTCCTGTACACTGAAGTCAAGAAAAATAGTAAAATTCGTTTCCTATCTATAACTCAGTTGCGACTTATTATTCTCGAAAAAAAAATTTAGGTTGAGCGCAACTCTTCAGACAATCAAGTGCACCAAGTTGTTTTCTCCAGGTCCAATTATTTTTAGGACCCGCCTTACTTTGACCTGCCGGGGTGTAGGTACAGTGGCGTACTTAGGGTGCAGGACCAGGCTAAGTCGATAGCACACTCCGGACCTAGATTGGCTGGCGGCATTCAGGCAAGTGAACCATTCAACAAAGTGAAAACCCGAAGGAATTAACAATGCGACTCGAGTTGTACATGAATTAGTCGATCTAAAAAATTCTTGAGAATCGCACAACTTTGTTATCGACAAGAAAGAGAAAAATAAAAAATATTGAGCTTGTACAAAGTATATGCACGTGGAGTCCATTTTCACACAAAGATGTCTTTCATTATAGGTCCGGGGTATAGGGGAAACAAGTACACCCTTAGGGTATGGAACCAAGCTAAGTGTGTTTTGTTTATTGTTTGACCCAAGGTAGCTAGCTACACTTTTAGTTCTAAGACTGTGACAAGTGTTGCCTGAACTCTGCGGACCTTCCGGGGAAGGTCCGGCTGTTCTCCCGGAGGAGCTACCCGACTTTGTACAATGACTCTATAACATACATCATGTGTGACTACATACTCACCACCGTGATATTAAGCGTAAAACTTACGGAGGTGCTCAATGTTCCAAGGATTAGGGAGAGGTGTCCCATCCTCGGTTGCCAAGCGAACGCATCTGGGACGGGATACTTTAATAACTCGGAAGGGTCCTTCCCAGCTGGGGAAGAGTTTGTTTAACCCTTCTCTCGACTGTATTCTCCGTAGCAGCAGATCGCCTTCCTCGAGCTGTCAGCTGTGAACATTCCTTTGGTGATAGCGCCGAAGAGCTTGGCGGTATTGGGCATTCCGAACAGCTGCTCGGCACCTTCCCTCTTCAAGGAGGTCAAGGTCTTCACACCAGAGCTGGTCCTGCACGGCATCATCGAAGTTCCAGACCCGGAGCGACCCCAGGGTAATTTCTGGAGGAAGTATTGCTTCAGCTCCATACACCAGGAAGAAGGGTGTCTCTCCAGTCGACCGGTTTGGAGTTGTCCTGTTGGCCCACAGAGTGGGCAGAAGCTCTTCAATTCAGTTGGCTCCATGTTTTTTCAGACGCTCATTTGTGCGCGTCTTGAGTCCTTTTAGGATTTATGCATTTGCTCTCTTAGCTTGGCCATTACTTGTCGGGTGAGCTACAGATACGTAGCTGACTTGGATTCCGAGGTCTGCGATATATCCTTGGAATGTAGAGCTTGTAAATTGGGTCCCATTATCGGTTATGATTTTGTTTGGGACTCCAAATCTGCATATGATGGACTGTAAGAAGTTGATAGTTGATTGCTTGTTTATTGTCACAACTGGAGTTGCTTCCAGCCATTTTGTGAATTTGTCAATGGCGACGTACAGGAACTTGTAACCTCTGACGGCTCTTGGGAAAGGTCCCAAGATATCCATCCCCCACACAGCGAAAGGCCATGTAGGAGGTATCATTTGTAGAGGCTGTGCCAGTGTGTGAATTTGTTTTGCATGATACTGGCACGCTTCACATTTCTTCACCAGCTCAGTTGCATCCTGGAGCGCTGTAGGCCAGTAAAAGCCATGCCAAAAGGCTTTACCTACTAGCGTGCGGGAAGATGCGTGGTTCCCACACTTGCCTCTATGGATTTCTGCAAGGATCTTGCAGCCTTCTTCCCTTGTGATGCACCGCATTAGGACGTCATTAGCACCGCGCCAGTAGAGATCCCCTTCTACCAATGTGTATCTTTTAGCCAATCTGACTATCCGGTCAGCTGATACATCATCGTCAGGAAGGAAATTGTCTTTCAAGTAGCTCTGGATCTCTGAGATCCATGCATCGGAGCTAGCTTGAGTATTTGAGTCTTGCGTGCTGGGTTGCTCAGATCTTTTGGCAGCACCAACGACCCTTAATGGCTGCCATGGTAATAGGGCCATCGGGATCGCCAGCTTTGGGATGCTGGTCTCGCCCCATTCGCTCAGCTTGTCATGCTAAGCTACCGGTTTAGACAAACTCCGAACGAAGGTTCCGTCAGGAGCCGAAGCTCCGGTTGACGCTTTCATCGACAGTTTGTCAGCTTCAGCGTTATGGAGACGTTGTACATGTTGGAGGTCCAGGACTTCAAATTTCTTTTGAAGCCTCTGTACTTCGAGGAGATAAGCAACTAGTTGGGAATTGTTGCAGGAGCATTCACCCTTCACTTGTTTAATTATGAGCCACGAATCTCCCTTGACCAACAGCTACTTGACACCATATGATAGTGCCACCTTTAGTTCGTAAATCTGTGCTTCATACTCTGCCATGTCGTTGGTCACCTTGAAGTCAAGGTGCACCATGTATTTAAACTTCTCCACGGTCGGAGCCAGGAGAAGGACTCCAGCTCCGGCCCCCTGCTTTTGCATGGAGTCGTCGAAGTAGAGAGTCCAGTGAGGCTCAGTGAAGACCGGAGCCTTGAGTTCTAGCTTCTTCCCACTAGGGCCCCTAGGGTTTGATGGAGAGGGGGTCCATTCCGCCAAAAAGTCTGCCAATGCTTGACATTTGATTGCTTGTCTTGGGACGAATTCAGGGTCAAACTTGGCCAATTCCGTTGCCCACTTTGCAATGTTCCCAGTGGAGTTGGGATTATGCAAAATCGCTCGCAGTGGATATGAAGTCACCACTGAAATCTTGTGAGCTTGGAAATAGTGTTGAAGCTTCCTGGAAGCAATAAGAACTGCGTATAGCAGTTTATGTACTTCCACGTACTGAGTTTTGGCGTCGTTGAGTACTTCACTGATGAAGTACACTGGGCGTTGGACTTTCCGTACCCTCCCAGAGGGGCTCGGAGCTTCTTCCTCATCGACTCGGACCCTCCCAGAGGGGTCCGGACCTTCTTCGGGGATCATCAGGTCCTTGTTGGAGGAACTCGGAGCTTCTTCAGGAGTGACCTGGACCCTCCCAGGGGGGTCCGACTCTTCTTGCTCAACAAGAGTAACTCCTTGTTGACTTCATTCTGGGGGCTGAGACCCAGACTCACCTTCAGGGATCTCCTGACTCTCCGGGAGGGGTCTAGATTCCAGATCTTGTAACGGTTCTTGTCTCTCCGCAACCAAGACTATGCTGACAACTTCGTTAGTTGCCGAAATGTAAAGCAGAAAAGGCTCACCAGGGTTCGGAGCTACCAAGGTTGGTAGAGTGGTGAGGAGCTGCTTCAGCTCCTGGAAGGCCTTTTCTGCTTCTTCAGACCACTGGAATGGTCTGGACTTCCTCAATAGCTTGAAGAAGGGTAGTGCCCGTTCTGCCAGTCTTGAGATGAACTGACTGAGGGCGGCCACACATCCAGTCTGCTTCTGGACATCCTTGATGCGGGCTGGTGGCCGCATATCTTCAATGGCTTTAATCTTCGCCGAATTTGCCTCTATGCCTCGGTGGCTTACCAAGAAACCAAGAAGATTTCCAGAGCTAACCCCGAAGACACACTTGTCCGGGTTCAGCTCTGTGCGAGTGACTCGCAACTTGTCGAAGACAGCTTGCAAGGTGTCAAGAAGTGACTCCTTGTCCTTAACCTTGACGACGATGTCATCGACATACACTTCCACTACGTCTCTGATGAGCTCTCCAAAGGTTTTGTACATAGAACGTACAAATGTTGAAGCTGCATTCTTGAGACCAAATGGCATGGCAGTATAACAATACAATCCATCTACTGTGATGAAAGAAGTATGCTCTTCATCTTCCCTAGACATCCTGATTTGATGGTACCTAGAATATGTGTCTAGGAAACACAGTAATTTACACCCGTAGATGGAATCCACTATCTGATCTATTCTAGGTAGTGGGAATGGTTCTTTTGGACGTGCCTTATTCAGTGTTGTGTAGTCGATACACATCCGAAGCTTCTCTATGGCCTTGAGTATAATGACTGGGTTTGCCAGCCATTTTGGGTGGAAGACCTCTCAGATGAATCCATCTTCAAGAAACTTCTTCACATATTGTCGTATGAAGTTATGTCGCTCTACTGATTGCTTCCGAGGCTTCTGGTGTACAGGCCGAGCGTCGGGATAGATCTTCAGATTATGCTCGATCACTTCCCTAGGGATCCCAGGCATTTGTGATGGTTGCCAGGCAAACACGTCGATGTTATCCCGGAGGAAATTGATGAGCGTGAGTTCCTATTTGTCATTCAGACCTCCCGATATGCGGGTGGTCTGAGCGGCATCGGAACCGATTTGGACGACTTTGACGGGAATGTCGGTGTCACCGCTTGGTTGCACACGAGGTGCGGAGGTTGAGCCTCGATGACGAATGCTCGGGGGTTTCGGAGCTTGCTGCTGCCTGGACTCTTCCTCCTGCGCTGTAGCAAGCGCGTGAAGTTCTTCCAATGCAGTTGCTCCAGCAGTGCAGTCTCCATGGATCCGGAGAACACTAGCTGGTGTTGGCATTTTCAACACCAAGTAGCCATAATGAGCAGCATCCATGAACTTGTATAAGGCTGGCCTGCCCAGAATGGCGTTGAAGGGTAAGTTGATCTGAGCAACGTCAAAGACCAAGTTCTCAGTGCGATAGTTCTCCTGAGTCCCGAAGGTCACGGGGAGAGTATTGGCACCAAGTGGGGTTATGGCCCCCGGACCTACTCCAGAGAAAGGTCGGGAGGGGCGAAGATCTGATGGTCGGAGCTGAAGCTTGACGAAAGCTTCGAAGCTTATGAGGTTCAGCCCCGAACCTCCAACCACCATTACATGGTGGAGTTGAATATTGTTGATGGTCAGAGATACCATCAATGGGAGTTGACCAGCTCCGATCATATTCTGAGGGCAGTCTGACGCGTCGAAAGTGATGGCAGTGTCCATCCACTTCTGATGCGGCTCCGCCCTGGCGGTGGGAACCACCGAAGCCATGTCCTGCCGCATGGTCTTGAGGACATGGCGGGAGGTGATGTCCCATGAACCACCAAAAATGGTGTTCATGGTTTTCCGACATTCATTATCGGAGACGTCGGAGTCGTCGTCGACAGAGGTGTAAACGGCCTTCAAGACTTTTTAGGGTCCTGAAAGCCTAACTCCTCTTCAGCCGGAGCTTCATCGACTTTCTGTTTTCCTTCCCTTTGTCGGAAAGGAACTTCTTCCCAGCGCTTGTTGTAGTGCTCGGCAAGGTTCTGGACCTCTCAGCAGTCTTCCAAGTTGTGGATGTTCGACATATGAATAGGACACCACATTTTGGAGTTGTCGCCAGCTTCAGATGAAGTTCGAGGTCATTTCATGGGGCGTGGCCCCCGGCCACCCGGAGCTACAGTAGCTGTAGCAGTAGGTGTGCCAGTTGACAGCTTTTTCTTGCCATTGGAATTTTTCTTCTTTTTGCCACTCCCGCAGGTAGTGGCTTCACCCTTGGAGGATTTTTTGTTATCCACGGAGGTGGTTTGGAGTGCATTTCACAGCCCTCCACAGCTTTAGTACACTTGTCTGCCAAGCTGAAGAGCTCTGTGACGCTGGTGATCTCCTTGATCGCCAGCTTCTCTAGCATATTCTTGTCTCGTACGCCCTGTCTAAATGCCACAATAACAGAGGCACTAGAGATAGAAGGAATAGTGTTTCGTACCTGGGAGAACCTTTGGATGAAGGAACACAAGGATTCTCCCCCCTTATGCGTTACAGCAAAAAGGTCCAGTTCAGTGCCTAGTCGAGTGTATGAACTCCCGAAATTGGTGGTGAATTGTTGGCACAATTCTGCCAAACTATTGATGGAGTTGGGTGGGAGGCTCATGAACCAGGACCTGGCGATCCTAGTTAAAGCTACGGGGAAGTAGTTGGCCATTACGGCCTCGTTACCTCCGGCTGCAAGGATTGCAGTGGAGTGAATCTAGAGAAACTCAACGGGATTGATAGTCCCGTCAAATTTCTCCAGAAGGTGAGGCCAGAACTTTTGTGGCCATCTGACCATACGCAAGTGCATGGCCAGGGTAGAACAACCTCCTCCTATTCCCTCAGGAATAGGACTGTCTCGAGCCTCTCGCCTTTCGCGGGCACACTCGATATGGACGCGGCCGTCCTGTTGATGGTAACGGCGATCAAGCTCCGCCCGGAGGTCATGATTTGAAAGCCTGGTTACTATATGTGTGCGTCGCGCCCTGGCAGGTAGCGACGTCGCTTGTTTGGATGCATCACACCTCCTATTCTGGGAAACGTGCGAACCAAGTCTGCTCGACAAAGTCCGACGCTGCGATGGGGCCCGCCTCGAGGGCGGAGGACCTTGGTTGCTGATGTGATCGGCTGCTGCTGCAACCAAATGTTCCACGTCAGCCCTCCACTGCTCCATTGCTCCCTAGGATGCACCCGGAGGTGGTGGGCGTTGGAGGAGAGCACGTGCTGCATGGAGCGCGTGTTCAGGGTTGTTGTTATTCGCCGACACCGTGATCGACGCGGATGCTCCGTCCCGTTGTCCAGCTTGATTTGCTGGTGCAGACGGTGGCGGCGGAGGCATGACTCCTGCTGGAGCCGCGACACCAGCTGGTTGTTGTATGTTGGAGGGATTCCCTCCAGCAGGTTGTGCAGCGTTGTTGCTGTTGGACGATCCAGTAGCTGAGTTCACCATTCTTGAAATCCCGGGTAGCACCCCTACATGGCGCGCCAACTATCGGAGTGTTTTCTGGCAATTCTACCGATACTACCGTTGGTAGCTCAAGGAGTTTGTAGTTCGGTATTGGGTGCACAGAGATTTCAAAGAATATGGCAAATGACACAATGATTTACGTGGTTCGGGCCGCCTGATCATAATACCCTACTCCACGGGGTGTGTAGCTGTTGTATGGAGCGCCTAGGAGTGTCTGAGTATGTTTGAGAGAGTCCAAGTGTCCCCCTGTGTATTGTCGACCAGTCCTTTTATAGTTCAAGGATTGGTCGTTACACAGTTAGCCTTGCCCGACATGTGGCCCTGGCGGTTACTAATGTTTAATACACAATTAATGAGCTTAATTACCCTTAATAGAGTGGTAACGGTCCTGGACAATGCCGTTACTGGTATTAAGGGCCCTCCGATCGTGTGTCATTAAGACAATATTAATGACACTTAACCAGGTCTTGAAGTCTTTAGTTACCCCTTCAAGGTTCGAGCCGTTGGGCGTCCTCCAGTCGGCTTGTTGAAGTCGAAGGTCCGGTGGTTGGACACGTGGCAGCTTCGGAGTTTACCGTATGGACGGGTAGGTCTGGTGCTGTTGTACACGTGTTAGAACCGGAGCTTTCCTCCGTCGGGGGTTAGGTCCGGAGGTGCCGCACAGGTATCTGGCCCGGAGCTTTCCCATATGTGGGATTTAGCACTTGTTATAGGATACACGTGGCGGTACCGGAGCTAACCATAGATGGGAGTCATGTCTAGTCCCGTATGACGTGTGGGACCTTCGTAGGTCTTCAACTCAGACAGGTGAAGTCCCTTTGGTGTTTTTGTAGTCCCAAGGGGTATACGGTACGCAGGGTACCGACAGTGGCCTGTCGAAGTGTTTTCCGGCAATTTTCTCGATACTACCGTTGGTAGCTCAAGGTGTTTGTAGTTCGGTATTGGGTGCGCAGAGATTTCAAAGAATATGGCAAATGACACAAGGATTTACGTGGTTCGGGCTACCTGAGCATAATACCCTACTCCACAGGGTGTGTAGCTGTAGGATCGAAGAGCACGTGAAAAGCTACCAGAGGGGGGGGGGGGTGAATGGTAGATTTAAAAATTTTACACAGCAGAAACAATTAAACCCCAACACCTTTGGCAAAAAAACAATCTGTTAAAGAAATCGTGTGTAAGACTAATCTAAACATGTTTCACCGAGAAAAAATTGATCTATATCAGAGATATTGAAGTCACTGAGAAAACGCAAGAAGAATCACTCAATTCCGTCAAGACAAACTCAAGTTATGATCGAAAGATCGAACAAAGGTCAATCTGCCGTACCCGAGAAAAACAGTTCTGGAACGCTGCAAAGAAACTCGTGTAGATCATAGACCACAAATCCAATGACCGTGAAATTTTGATAGATGATAGATAATAAAGTTGTGAAGACAGCTCAAAAATAATCACATCAATTGGATCTGTAAAACTCGAGTTATGATTAAACTACCAACGAAAGGTAGTGCTGTCCAGAAACTCGACGAGTAAAACTTGTCTGGAACAAGTCGGACGAACAAGGCACAAAAGTTCCTTCAAACTATGAATTTTATTCAATAGAAACACAAGAGGAACAGCCCCAAAGTCGTGAACCATGATCTCTGGGCTCCCTTGATTATATAACTTGCTCGAAAGCCAACTTAACTCAAATCAGAAACCTAATCCTACTCTGTTCACGAATCGTAACTTTCCATAACTGCTTAGGATTCTTCTATACGTAGATAGAAGCAATCTCAAGACTTCCAAACACCTTAGGAACGTATCCCACATTCCTAAACAACTCAAATTCGTGACCCACACGAAATCCTATCGTAACTAACTCAAATCTTTCTATATTTGAGTCAAACCCGACTCAGCCGCAGCCTGAGTCCATAACCTAGTCGGTTGGACCTTTCTGACCAATTCTTTACGTCCACATCTCTTCATCACGCCTCAGAACCATGTAGCCACGTCCATGCACTCCTTGCACACGTGCAAACATCTTCCAATGATGTCCGCTATACCTTCACATGCATTGTTCTTGATTCAATCATGCTGCGCAACCTCCTGATCAGCTCAACCACAATTCCTCCTGGACTTGGTTGTTGGAACCTCATCTCCTCCCTGAGACTAGTCCAATGGATCCCGTCATTAGCCATGGCTTGAACTCAAGCAACACCTGCACATGAATAAACAACCAATCCATACGAGCCCAAGTCCTCGACTTGACTCAAGTTAGTTACGAACACAACACCTTACGTGAGAACCTCACATAAGCATGTTGCAAAACCACAGTAACACGATATCATCCATATCAACCAAAAATGCAACAAAAACTTAGCAAATGAATACTAAGCAACCTTTACAACAATGTAAAGCAAGTTTGAAACTTTGCAAATGAAAAACAGAAGCATTGCGGTCAAGTTCCGGACCTTGCCAGAGCAACCCGGACCTTGAGCCAGAGCTAACAAAAACTAGTAGAACCTAGCGCCGGAACTTACGAAAACTAGTATAACCAAGCTCCCGCCGGAGCTTACAAAACTAGTAGGATCTTAATAAAAATGTGTTTTGGTGATATTCACAACTTTTATCGTCAAAGCAAGTGTATTCACTACAAGCCAATGTATTCACCACACATAGGTCTTACAATCTCCCCCTTGATGAATGCATTGGCAACACCACTTAAAATCCGAACATTGGATTATTAACATAAAAGTTTTGAAGGCAATTTCTCCCCCTTTGTAAATCAAAAGTAAAATGAGAAGAAAATCCAAAAATTATCCCATATTATCTCTCCTTATGCACATATTCTCTTTCTCTTCATGCTTATCTCTCCCCCTTTGACAATGTATTCAGCAAGTCACGAGCATATAAACAAATTATCTCTCCAACTTTAGTGGTTATGAGCATATTATAACATATACATATAAACAAAGCTCATCCAAGTCATACTATTATGTACCTGATATTATCACATCAATGAAATACATTAAGTAGTGTAAGCCATGCTAGAGATCAAATGTAATTTTCAATTTAAGTAAGTCATGATCTCACAAACTTAACTATTTCAAAACCTGAAATCATGACACTAGTTGCTGCATTTTATTATTTATCAAAGCATAAATTTAGATCATATGATACTTGCAAGAGATTATATGTGCATCTGCCTTATTCTAACCAACCAAGCCAAGCCTATGTCATTTGACAATCAGAAGCTTAAGGACATGGTTTTAGTCATACACAACTTCTTCCAAGTTCATATCTAAGTGCAATGATAAGCCATCTCAAAAAAAAGAAGTGCGATGCATGCATATTCTCTTGATCTTTTCTCAATTTATATTTGTTCATAAAAACTCAACATGTGAGTTGATTACTTGATTAATTCTTAATGATTAAAAGCATTTGTGAACATGTAACAAGTTCAAAACAGCAAGAAAGTTCGACCATGACCAGTTTTACTGTAAGTAATTATTCCAATTACTAGACATGGCAAAAACTACAAAATGTATAACACGAGTAATGTAGTAAGAACTTTCAGCATGTAAAAGGAATCTCAAAGTCATATATGTATGAAATACTATACTCATATTATTTTAATTTCAGATTCACACATTGACTTCCCAAGTTTCAAAACTCCCCCTCAATTGAAGCCACGAGGATGCATAACCCCTATTTCACTACGAATGTAACAAAAACGAGTGAGATCCAAAGGTTTTGTAAAAATGTCAGCCAATTGTTGTTCGATATCTTCATTGTAAGGCACAATGTTTCATTTTTCAACATTATCTCGGAGAAAGTGATACCTAATGTCAATGTGCTTAGTTCTAGAATGTTGCACGGGGTTTTTAGCAATGCAAATAGCACTAGTGTTATCACAGAACAGTGGAACACTATCTAGATCAACCCCATAATCCTTAAGTGTTTGAACAATCCAAAGAATTTGTGAGCAAGCACTAGCAGCAGCTACATATTCAGATTTGGCTGTGGATTGTGCAACTGAATTTTGTTTTGTAGAGGACCAAGCAACAATAGAATTACCAAGAAAATGACAAGCACTGGATGTACTTTTCCTATCAATCCTACAACCTCCAAAATCAGCATCGGAAAAAGCTTTGAAAGTAACAGTTGAGGAAGAAGGAAGAAAAATGCCAAATTCTTGAGTTCCATGTAAGTACCTGAGAATCCTTTTGATGGCTTGACGATGTGAAGCTGGTGGGGAAGCTTGAAACTGTGCACAAAGACATACGTTGAATTGTATGTCCGGTCTTGATGGCGTGAGGTATAAAAGTGATCCGATCATGCTTCTATATTCTTTTTGATCCACTGGTTCACCATCTTCATCAAGTTCAGGTGTTGCTGTTGTTCCCATTGGTGTCTGAAGAGGCTTGCTTTTGTCCATGTTGAAGCGCCTTAGGAGGTCTTTTGTATACTCTGTTTGATGCACAAAGGTACCATCCTTTGTTTGCTTGATTTGCAGCCCCAAAAAGTAAGTGATTTCACCCATCATACTCATTTCAAATTCGGAATTCATCATTGCTGAAAACTTGGACACAAGATCATGAGAAGCACAAATAATATCATCCACATACACTTGAATGAATAATGAGTCATTGCCATGCTTAAGCACAAAAAGAGTTTTATCAACCTTGCCCATGGTAAACCCTTTTTCAAGTAAGAATGTTTTTAACCTATGATACCATGCTCTAGGGACTTGTTTGAGACCGTACAAGGCTTTGGACAGTTTGTAAACATGATTAGGAAAATCTAGATTTTCAAAACCCGGTGGTTGTTTCACATAAACCTCCTCATCTATGTAGCCATTAAGAAAAGCACTTTAACATCCATTTGATATAGCTTAAAGCCAATAGATGCAGCAAAAGCTAACAAAATTCTTATGGCTTCTAATCTAGCAACAAGAGCAAAAGTTTCATCAAAATCTAGACCTTCAACTTGAATGAAACCTTGAGCAACCAGCCTAGCATTATTCCTAACCACAACCCCATCCTCACTTTGTTTATTTTTAAATACCCATTTAGTTCCAATTAAAGTGTGACCATGAGGATGAGGTACAAGTTTCCAAACATTATTTCTTTCAAAATTTTCTAACTCTTCTTGCATGGCAATAATCCAAGATTCATTAGTGAGTGCATGTGATATATCTTTGGGTTCAAAAGAAGCAACAAAAGCATAATGAGCATAAGAGTTTGGATCACAAAACCTGGACCGTGTGACTCTTTAGTGCAAGCTTCCAATCATCTGTTGTGGGGGATGATATTTGTAAAACCGTAGGGGAACAAATGTCTCACAAGCTTCTTCTTCTTCATGTTCATCACAAATTGATGAGATTGTGGCTTGAGAATGATTTGAATCAGCATTGATGGTTGTCGGTGCTGGATGAGAATTAACATCCGGAGCTGAACCAAAGTCTTTAGCTGCTGAATTTTCAGGATGCAGCTCCAATTCTTCCTCATCTTCAACGAAAATGCTCCCCCCTGCGGATATGGATCTGCACCTGCAATTTTTGAGCTAGTACCTGGGCTAGCTTCATCAAAAGACACTTCACAAGTCTCCACAATTTTGTTAGTGTCAGGTAAAAGCACACAATAGCCTCTAGTATGAGATGGATAACCAAGAAACATGCCATCAATGGATCGAGGTGCAAATTTATCAAGATTACCATGTTTCTTAACAAAGAATTTGCAACCAAAGACCCGAAAGTGCGTAACACTAGGCCTATGTCCAAACCGGAGCTCATATGGTGTTTTACCTAGCTTAGCGCGCAAGAAAATACGATTTGAGACATAACAAGCGGTTGCAATCGCATCAGCCCAAAATTTCCTAGGAGTTTGATATTCATCAAGCGTAGTCCTAGCCATCTCAACTAAGGTTCTGTTCTTTCTTTCTACAACACCATTTTGTTGAGGTACATATGATGAAGAAAATTGATGATCCATTCCATTTACAGCACAAAAGTGATCAAAAGATTGATTTTTAAATTCAGTTCTGTTATCACTTCTAATTGCCTTTAAAGATCCTGGTGATCTATTGATAATCTAAGAAATAAAGTCCTAAACTGACTAAAAGCTTCATTCTTAGACGCCATAAAGTAAAACCAAGAGTATCTAGAATAATCATCAACAATAACAAGAACATACCATTTACCTCCGAAGGATTGAACACGTGAAGGTCCTATGGTGTCAAAGTGCAAAAGTTGACCCGGTTCAGTTGTCATGATCATTGTGAGAGGAGTATGTGAACCTGCAACCATCTTAGCATGTCTACAAGAAGAGCGCACAATTTATTTCTCCCCTTTAAGCTTAGGCAGCCCATGTATGCGATCAAGAGCACTAACACGTGTTAGATGATCAAAGCCTACGTGACCAATTCTACGATGCCAAAAATATAAGTCCTTTGAATCATTAGAAACTAGACGCCTATGCTTAGAGAAAGACATATCAAAACCAGCTTTAAAAAATCTTCCAAACTGTGACATGTTAAAAATAAGCTCACTATTTGAACCTACAACTTTGCAGCAGTTTTTATTGAAAATAATTTCCAAATTTTCATGTAGCAATTGTGAAACAGAAAGCAAGTTGTATTTCAAACCTACATTTGTGTTCGGGATGTAGTTGTGTCCACTCCAGAGATAAAACCTATGATGGCATGTCTCAGCTGTATGAGACCAATATTGCACATCACCTTCCCAATAGTAGTTTATGAAGGGAGTTTCCAAGCTCCTAGACTAAAAATTAAGGGGGGGGGGGGAGGAGTGCCCTGAATTTGACCTTGGTGTTTGATTGTCAAACCTTCGCAGTACAGGAGGACGTCAACACCCAATTTATGATGGGGTAATTAATTTTCAAATGGACAAAACCGGAATACATGACTGCTTCATTTTCAGAACATAATAGTCGCAATAGCAATTTTAATGTTTTCGAGAAAACGACTAGCATGATCTCTATTGGAGTTTGCTACAACCAATGTTACATAAGAGTATTGATTTGATAGTATGGTCATAATGGCAGTACGCTCAAGGACCATGGAGTAAATGCTCGTGAGTACTAGATGACCTATTCAGAAAGGCTACATTTTAATATCAACATTTCTTGATCGATTTTTTGACCAACTTTAAGTGTGGTATGTTCTTGTGACCACAACGTGATGACATAGGTTATGTACCACCCTTGTCCACCAACAATCGACATTATGAATGTGTTGGTTACCTTCTTTTTAAAAGCCTATTCTCTTTTCTACTTTTGAAGGCAACCCAACCACGTTCACTAACGAATAGAGATCGTTAGTAAGATCACTACGAGATGAGAAACCTGAACCTTTGATATTAAACAACAATTTCATTTCTAAGTTGTGGTTAGAAGCTGTCATATAGTGCTACCTCATCGACAAGTTTAATCCTTCAGCTCAATCGTACTCGCTACATTCATTTGAGCTGAGTTCCATCTATCTGTGTTATCTTGTTGACTTAGATTAAAAGAACTTGATCAAGTTATGCAAGGTGTATTCCTTGTCTAGCATCTTTCATGACAAACTTTGTCAAGCCTTGTGAATCTTGATATACGTCTCATCACATTTGAATTGTTTTACCTATTTTTGCTCAAATCATTAAAGGGAATGTGCCATACCTTACGCATCATTGCACGAGATCATCCAACTTGTGATGCATCATGAAACATTATTAATAAAGAACTTTGACCAAGGATATGTATCTCCATTCATATACTTGAGTAATGTCTAAACAATCTGGAGATATGGATGACTTGATCGTTCATAACACCAATTGATTTATTCATTATCTTTGAGTAATACAAGGAGCACCTAGTTCTCAAACTTCTTGAGACCAAGTCAGACTTGACTAACTAAATCTCAAAGCTCTGCAATTGGATTTCACATACACTGAACACCGATCCGGATTATCGATGAAAGAGACACCCGCCACAGGAAACTGGACTTTATACTTTTACAAAGTCTTGTGGAGTAACCATAACACTGATAAAGCGACATGGGGGAAGTGAGGACTACCTCCGTTCAAATTATCTGGATGTTCTATCATCATATATCCAGTAACCTCTCTTCCTCTATCTCTTTCATTTGTAATCTCGAGACAACTACGTAACAAACCCAAATAGGAGACAAAGATGTGCGACGTGCTAAAAGGAGAACGTCGTTGATAAGCTTAAGCGAGACCAGCCCGCTTCAGTGAGGATCTGACATGGATCGGTTGAACATACAAGGAGACGCATTACAATATAGCCCGTCCCAGTTAAGTAGGTATTCAAGATGCGCCCTCCTCTCTGACAAAAGCGAGACGCGCTTTCATTAAGCGTGACTCATATTTGATAGGTAACATAGACGGGCTTTGGTTGCATCTCGTCTCCTTTCATTGTGGAATAAGGCATGTCTCCATAACCACCGGTCCGGCGCATCTCCTTTAGTTTTAGAAGTGGGCCCATCTCCGATTCCCTCTATAGAGAGACGTGCTTTATATCGGTCTGTCTCGATTTTCTATTGCCCTTCTACAACTTGCCTGCTGTGGCAGAACAATTGGCTACTAGATCTGCCCTGTTCTTGCCCGGTTCTTTACCTCTTTCATTCTAAAAGTCTTGCTGTGATTATCAGTGGATCTTAAAACAAAGGGTTGGTCTTGTACTCCTCTCCTGTTATTTACTATTTTTCACCTTTAGATCTTGACTATCAATGGCTTTGAAATTCTTTGATTTATCTCTTCTTTTTTGTATGTAGATGTCATCGGATCGAAGTTGGATGTATGGGCCACACCTTTGCAATGAATATATCTAAGGGGTAGATGCAGTTATCGCTTTCACGGAGAAAGACATGTTGGACAAGATTAGAGGGACTTTTTTTTGTCCTTGCAAACACTGCAAGAATGAAAAGAGATATCGCACAGATGGATTATCGATGTTGGAACAAACATGAGGAGGAGGGGCTTAATGCAACAGAGATGAGACACTCATGTCTAGAGAGGGAGGTTCCTACCAGTGTCGAAGAAGATCACGACGAGGATGTGAACGAGCCAGATATATCAGGGTTAACCGATGACGACATTGGGTTTCAAGTGCATAACATAGAAGACATGATACGCAATGTCAAGAGACAAGGCAACGATGATCGGTACAGTAATGGTGAACTTGCAAATTACAAGAAGATGATCAAAGACTCGAAGAAGCCATTGTATCATGGTTGTGCGGCTAAGTACGCCAGACTGTTTGCGATGGTAAAACTTTTTCAGTTGAAGGCGAGCAACGGATGGAGTGATTGTAGTTTTAAGGAAATGTTGACGCGCCTTAAGGACATTTTACCCCAAGGCAATACAGTCCCTACGACAGTTTATGAGGCAAAATAGATAATCTGTCCACTGGGTTTGGAGGTGAAGAAAATCCATGCGTGCAAGAATGATTGTATTTTATATCGTGGACCTGAGTACAAAAACCTCGAGAAATGCCCTATTTGTGGAGTGGACAGATTCAATCGTAGGAAAGACGACGGTGATGACGAAAACTGCAATAGAAGAAAAATAGGGCCTAAAAAGGTGTTTTGGTACTTTCCTATCATCCCTCATTTGAAGCGTTAGTTTGCAACAAGAAGGAGTCAGAATTGTTGCGATGGAACAAAGAGAAGCGTAAGTAGGATGCTATAATTATAAGACATCGTACTGATGCCACACAGTGGCGAATCATTGATTCACGAAATACTGAATTTGCCATTGATCTGAGGAATAATAGGATCGTGATGAGCACCAATGGCATTAATCCTTTTTTGAACAGTAGCACACATAGCACTTGGCCGATTGCGCTTACAATTTTGAACATTTCTCCTTGGTTGTGAAACAAACGGAAATATATTATGATGTAAGGACTGATACCAGGGCCACAACAACCTAAGAATGACATCGACACTTTTTTCAGGCCTCTGGTTGAAGATCTGAAGCAGTTGTGATACAACGACGGAGTCCAGGCCTGGGATGACCACAAGCGTGAATACTTTCGCCTCAAAGCCATTTTATTTGTGACTATTAGTGATTCTCCAGTGGCACGTAACTTGTCCGGACAGAGTAAGAAAGTAAGTTGTGGATGTCCACATTGTTTGAGAGAAACAGACTTACAGTACTTGAGTGGGTCACAAAAAATAGTGTACATGGGACATCGATGCTATATTCCAATGAAGCACCCGTTTCGGAGTATGAAGGAAAGTTTTGATGTTGACACTGAAAAGAGGCGGCCTCCACCTCATCTCACGGGTCATGAAGTCTATGAAATGGTCAAAGATATCCATGTTGTCCTTCGTAAGCAGAAAAGGACATGGCAAAAATACTAGCAAAGATGATATGTGGAAGAAGCAATCGATTTTTGGGAGCTAACGTATTGAAAATACTTAGACGTCTGTCATTTGATTGATGTGATGCATGTTGTGGGGACCGGGATCCCGACATCCGAGGATCTCATTAGGTGGTGTCGTGCGATGCGACACCCAACGGTATACAAGAACAGAACGAGAATAAAATACAAGACGAAGTCTTTTATTTATCTTACAGCGGAAGGTTTACAATACTAGTAGAAGAAAAGAAATATATATATCATAGCTACACTCTCAACACTAGCTATGCAAAAACAAAGTCACCCATGCCCTGGATGCTTCGCACTAGCAACACGCAAGTCACGGCGCCGTGCAGGGTTTCCACTCGGCTGTACACCCCGGACGGGGTGCAGCCTCATCATCAAACCCTTCCTGAATTTATAACCTGCAAAATCTTGTTAACTGCAAACGTGAGCATAAGGCTCAGCAAGACTAACCCGTCTCACTAGACATATGCAAGGGGGACACTAAACATAGGTAAGGTGAACCATAAACGACTCACCTACAATTGGATCCTTATAATCAAGTTTTAAGTAGCAAATGACATTCTCCAAGCACGACACATCATGGGCTCCACAATCAAACAAGAAATGCTTTGCCGATGATATGACATGCCCAGAGCACATAATGCTATTACAGCTAAAGTATGGGGAAACTGTAAACTTTCAATTGCACTATCTCTAAATCATACAAGGTTATAAAGCAATTATGATTCAATACAATATATTTCTCTTACTTCTTTAGTATTTACTATGTCACGGCGCAGTGAACAAGTGGTACTCTATTACTACGAGGGACGGTGATTGCAATCAGGACACACCCGGACAACACAACACATACGTCGTTCGGAAGTGTCAGCGAGTACACCTGTACCTAAATAACACTTCAGTACTAGGTGTATATGGCCACCTTTCACAAGAAACACGAACGCCGAGCCCTTCTCACCTCCGCAAACAGAAGGTCTCCCCATGGAAGACCTCATGTGTCCGCCGACCGATTTACACCTTATTGTCCTCAACCCACCCCTATCGATGGTGAGTTAATGGGCCTCGACACCCCAGTTATCGAGTTACATCAGTTTACTGGATTTCATATGTCCATTATGTCGCCGGTACAATTCAAGCTTGTCCAAAGGGGCCGCATACAGACTGGCCTTAATCGACACAGGCAGGACTATACGACCAAGACTCAATTCTCTCCGCTTCCTATCCATCCCATGCCCGGTCTCAGTTTTATTATATTAAGCCATTAACCAATCCTGTGAGATATGTCCCACATTTCTCGCGAGTAGATTCCAACTACTCAACTTCTACTGGATTCCCTATACATTAGCAAAGCAGTTACTACAGGTCAAACTGTAACCCGTTCCAACCAATCCCTGGGATTTTTGGTCATGCAAGTAGAGTATCAATCATCCTAAACGTAATGCACGATTCATATACTACTCATCATAGTGATAAAGCAAAATTTTATAAACGACTTAAATGCAAACCGGGGCTTGCCTGGTTGCAGGTCAGAGTCGGTTAATCTCTGGAAGGTGCTCTTCCAAGGCTTCTGGTTCCTCCTCAACTTCGGTCACTATACGATATGCATATAACATGTATATGGATGACTTTGAAAAATAATTATTACCAAGACCATAATTTAATCCATGGTGATCATTATATGATAGGGACCTTAATTGGCTTTGGAACTTTTATGGTAGATACTAGGGAATATGATCAAAGCTCTTGCAATGAACAGGAGATGATCAAAGTATACTGTTGTCTCTAAAATTATGGCAAGTATTAAATTTCCAAGAATTTTAAAGAAGAAACTGTAGCTTGGACATAGCTGCCAGTTGATAATCATGATAGAGGAAGTTGTCCTAGATTAGCAAAATTTGTTTCATAAATTTCTAAGCTTTGTGAAGGAGTTATTGAATTTCTAAGTTGGCAAGAATTTCTGGAATTATTTATATTTGAATTTTAGCTTTTAAATAAATATTCAGTTTGTAACTGAATTAGGGCTATGATATTAGGTCAATTAAATCCAAGATTTTTACAGGAACTAGTATATGATGACCGGAAGGTTCAGTCCAAATTTGGGACAAAATAAAGCAACTGAACATCTGTAAAAATTCAATAACTGCAAAAGGTAATTGAACTATACAGAGTGTTAAACAGGCGCAATGGCTCCCAAACTTTTTATGTTAGTCCAGAACAGGACAGTGCATTTTATGTGAGTTTTGGGTATTTTTCCAGTGGCAAGTTCATGAGGAAAAATTGCATTTGCATTTGGGAAGATTGTTTTATACAGAATTTAACTTCAAGTTTCACAGAACCTAATTGGTACTGATAGAAACTATAGCTCAAGGGCTTTCAAACAAAATTTGTTTGAATATTTTTGGAGCATTCTACAGAAAGTTATGGATTTCATGTTGAAGCCAAATCTGGAATTAATTTCTAATTTGAATTAAACCGTGGGCTCCACCGTTTTAAAATGGACCAATGGCATTTAAACCACACGGGGACCACAGAGATACAGCGCGTAGACACAGTGGATCTCGTGGCCACACCAGATCCGATGGGTTAAATGGACGCTGACGCGCGGGACCCACCATGTCGTCTTCAAGCTTCCGACGTGGGCGGCGCGCGGGGCTTCTGCGGCGGCGCTCTCCGGCGAGCCTCGCCGGAACTGCGTTCCCGGTCACGCAGCACCTAAACTTTGGCACCCAACCTTAATTACACGCGCTGAGCACGATGGTAGGGTTGGGGGGGGGGGGGGGCTTGCCGACAATCGGAAACAGTGGCGCATGGGCGGCAGCGGCAGCTAGGGTTCCGGCCATGTCGGAACCTTCGCTCCGTGGCTAAACTCTTCTAAAAACGATGGGGAAAGACTCCTGGAACCACTAGGAAGGTGATGGGAAGGTGAGATGCTCGTGCAACAGTCGGCAAAACCATCATCGACGGTGACCGAAGCAACTTCTTAACGGCGGAGGGGAGAACTCGTGATTCTCGAGCTACGGTTGATTATTTTTGATGATTCCAGTTCGAGAGGGTGCGCAAAGAAGTGTAGAAGCTATTTTCTAGCAATTGTGGGGAGTGATCAAGTGTGGAACTCGAATTGAATGAATAACCGAGCGAGTTCATAAGCTTCGGCCGGAAGTAAAACTTAGCTAACTTGCTCGATACTCACGTAAACAAGGAGCGGCTTTCACCGATGTGTAGAGCGTGTCCCGGCGCACCAGTTTGCTATAGGAGTCGAAGCGTGAAACTGCGTGTAGCGGCGTGGCAGACGGCGCGCAGTGAACACAACGGCGAGCTTCGGTGTAGCTTCAAAATATCGGCCAAATCGTAAACTAAGCAACGAAAGGATTGATCCAGAGGACAGAAGAGGGAGAGGGGAACAACCTAGCTGTTGGAGGCTTGGCGCGAGAGGCCTCCGGTTGGCCGGCAACAGGCGCACGGTGCTGGCGGTAGGAAACTTGCGCGCGGGACGAAAATGGCGTAGCTCTTCGGCTCAGCGTGAGGGAAGGCGATAAGGGCGACCGTGGAGCGATAAGGAGGAGCCAGGGTGCTATTTATAGAGCTCAAACGGTGGTGGCTTGCTGCTGTCGCGCTGGGCATGCACGCCATTGCGGTGTCACCCGGGGAAGGAAAACAGAGGCGGTGAATCGGTTTTACCTTCTGACCTGTGGGCCCCATCTCTCTCCCTTATCCCCTCCTCTAAATTCTAGCTAAAAACATTGTCCAAAAATTCCCAAAATTTACAAGTAGGCTAAGAAAAATATGGGGAATCCAATTCTGCAATCAGATTTCAATTTGGACATAGTTTGCATCAAATGCAAATTCAAATTTGATTTCAAATATGGGTATAAACCTTATTGAATTAAATAGTATCTGAGGTCCAAAAATCTCCAAACTTTGAAACCAAGTTCACCGAACCATAAAAGGTCTTAGGAAAAATTAGGTGTTGATTTGGGCAAAGTTTAGTGTAAAGCTAAATTTGATGTCGACGCGAAAAGAATCCTTTGTACGTGTCCTAACAAATGGAAGATGTACTTCAAAAATCTTGAAAATTTTCTGAGAAGCTATTTAGATATTCAAGAGTCCAAGGAAAAACTTGGAGCCTTGGATTTGAATCTTTTCGACAGGGCCTAATATGCAAAGCAACATAATCAAATTACATTTGTTTTGATTTTTATATTGCTGCCATATAATTTGCCCTAGCCATTGCAATAAATAACTTGCAAAATTTGTAGAAAGGTTTATTTAAAATGTTCTAGTGTTAGGGTGAAGTCCAGTCCTCATGTTGATAAGATTAAAACATGAGTGGAAAGAAAACTTTTTAGTGAGGTCAAGTTTATGTGCACAATTATGTTGACCTCCAATATGTCTGATAAACCCCTTGTAGTTGAACTTCACATAAGAGGAAAAAGTGGGATTTTACATTCCTCCCCCCTTAAAAGAATCTCGTCCCGAGATTACAAAGGAAGAACAAAAGATAAAGTTCTACTAAACATGTGCCGCTAACAAGTCCGGATAGTTCGTTTTAAGATATTCCTTGCTTTCCCACGTGGCTTCTTCAGCACTGTGGTTGCTCCACAAGACTTTGTAGAAACGCAAAGTGCGCCTTCTTGTGGTGCGGGTTTTCTCATCAACGATCTTGATTGGATGTTCGGAATACGTAAGATCTGGTTGGAGAGTTTCCAAATCCTCAATACGTACATTCGCTCGGGCTTTGAGACATTTCCGCAACTAAGAAATGTGAAACACATTGTGGACCCCTGCCAGCGACGGCGGTAACTCCAATTGATATGCCACAGGTCCACATCTTTTCATTATTGCGAACAGCCCAATAAAACGTGGAGCTAGCTTTCCTCTTACTCCGAATTGATGAATTCCTTTCATCGGGGATATCCGGAGATAAACTTGATCCCCAACCTCGAAGTGAAGAGGTCGATGTTGTTTGTCCGCATAGTTCTTCTGACGAGACTAAGCGGCTTTGAGATTGGCTTGAATAAGACGTACCTGTTCTTCGTCTTCATTTATTAAGTCGATGCAATATACCACTCGTTCACCAGATTCGCACCAGTTCAAGGGTGTGCGGCACTTCCGGCCATAAAGAGCTTCATATGGCACCATCTGGATGCTAGCCTGGTAACCGTTGTTGTACGAAAATTCTGCCAATGGTAGATGATCATCCCAATTCCCACCATGGTTGATGGCACAGGCACGAAGCATATCCTCTAGCACTTGATTCACCCGTTCGGTTTGTCCATTAGTCTGAGGATGATAAGCCGAGCATCGAATCAGTTTGGTACCCAATGCATCGTGGAGATGCTCCCAGAAGCAAGCAACAAAAATAGATCCACGATCTGAAATGATAGTGCAGGGTACTCCATGTAGACACAATATTCTGGAGATATAAAGTTTTGCATACCGCTTTACATAATACTTGACACTGACTGGTATGAAATGAGCTAATTTGGTCAACCAGTCAATGACCACCCAAATTGAGTCGTGCTTATGGAAAGTGGGAGTCAACCCAACAATGAAATCCATGCTGATATCCTCCCATTTCCAAGCCGGTATGCTTAAAGGTTGAAGCTGCCCAGCTGCCTTCATATGGTCGGCCTTAACTCGTCGACATGTATCATATTCGGATACGTATTTTGCTACTTCTCTCTTCATCCGAGTCCACCAGAACTTCTTTCTCAAGTCTTGGTACATTTTGTTACTCCCCGGATGAATGGAATACTTGGATAAATGAACTTCATCTAGTATCTTCTTCCGAAGTTCCATGTTTTGGGGTACCACTATGCGGTTTTTAAACCAGAGGGTACCTTCATCGTCACATCGGAAACATTTCATCTCCCCCTTCTCCATTCTTTGTCGAATGTGCGACATCCCTTTGTCCTCCTTCTGAGCTGCCATAATATCCTCCCTGATAGTGGGAATGAGAGCTAGGTTGTAGAGTGCCCCATATGGAACCAAGTAGAGACTCGGTTCTTCTTTTCCCATTGATGTAATGGAAAGATTGTTGACATGGGACTTGTGGCTCAGATCATCTGCGAGTACATTCGCCTTACCGGGATGGTAGTGGATTTCAATCTCATAATCCTTGATTAATTCCAACCATCTACGCTGTCGCATATTTAGGTCCTTTTGGGTGAAGATATACTTCAAACTCTTGTGATCGGTGTAAAGATGTACTAGATTACCTAGTAGATAATGTCTCCACATCTTCAATGCTAGTACCACAGCAGCGAGCTCTAGATCATGAGTCGGATAGTGCTGCTCATGATTCCGAAGCTGCCGTGATCCATACGCGATCACTCGTCTGTCTTGCATCAACACACAACCAATCCAATTCCTGATGCATCACAATATACGTCAAAAGATTTGGTTGTGTCCGGTTGAGCTAATACTGATGCCGTTGTGAGGTGTTTTACCAATGCCTGGAAACCTCCATCACATGCCTCAGTCCATACATACTTTGTCCCTTTCTTCAGAAGTTCTGTCATTGGTTTAGCTATCTTGGAGAAACTGGGGATGAACCTCCGGTAATACCCAACCAAACCTAGGAAACTTCGAACTTCATGTACAGACTTTGGAGACTCCCATTTGAGTACTTGCTTTATCTTGCTTGGATCAACTGCAATCCCTTCTGCTGATATGATGTGCCCTAAAAATGGCACTTGCTGAACTTAGCATATAGCTGGTGGTCCCGTAATCGTTGAAGCACGATACGCAAGTGTTGAGCATGTTCTTTTTCGGATTTTGAATACACAAGTATGTCGTCAATGAAGACCACAACAAACTTGTCCAATTCCGGCATGAACACCGAGTTCATGAGATACATGAAATGAGCCGGTGCATTGGTCAGTCTGAAGGACATAACAAGGTATTCATACAGTCCATACCTCGTCGAGAATGCTGTCTTTGGTATGTCTTCTGGTCGGATTCTAATCTGATGATAACCAGAACGAAGATCCATCTTCGAAAATACTTTAGCACCCACTAGTTGATCGAAAATAATATCAATGCGTGGTAGTGGATATTTGTTCTTGATAGTAACAGCATTGAGTGGACGATAGTCCACACACAGTCTCAAGGTCTTATCTTTCTTCTCTACGAACAATGCAGAACAACCCCATGGTGATGAATTGGCGAATGAAACCCTTGTTCTCAAGTTCTGTTAACTGCTCCTTAAGTTCTGCAAGTTCCTTGGGTGCCATCTTGTTGGGTTGTCTTGAGATTGGCACTAATCCCGACACAAGTTCAATCTTGAACTCTATATCTCTTTCTGGGGGCATACCAGGAAGATCTTCGGGAAATACATCCGGGTATTCACATACTACCAGAATATCCTTAAATTCCATAACCTCGATATTGTGAGTAGATGAATTCACTAGAATGGCTCTCTCAAGATTGAGGACTTGAGAGGGATGAAGTGGAGAATTTAGATATATTTTTCGAGGAACGAGATCTAGAATAGCACCATGGTATTGTAACCATGCCATTCCCAAGATGACATCTAACTTCTGATTCTATAATATCAGAAGTGAAGTAAGATATATGGTTCCATCTAGGTTAAGTGGTATCCCAGGAACCAACTCATTTGTTATTGTTTTCCCTACCGGAGTGCTAATCACATATGGAGTTTTTGTGGAGATTATAGGCAATTGACTTTTAATGACAAAAGACTTGCTAATGATATTGTGTGAAGCTCTGGAGTCAAAGAGTATGACTACGGGATGGTCAAAGATAGAGAACGTACCCGTGAGTACGGGTGCGCCTTCCAGAACGCCCTCAATGGCGAGGTGGTGGACGTTGCCGATTCTGGGAACTGGCTTCTTGGGCTGATTGCGGGGTTGGTTGGCGCCCTGGTATGATGACTGTCCTCCGCTCTGCCTACTCTGCTGGCAGTCCTTGGCGAAGTGTCCCGTGCGCCCACACGTGAAACACGTGTACGGGGTTTGACCGGTACGAATGGGATGACGGAATCCCGGTGCACGTGGTGGAGGTGGAAGTGCACGTGGGACCATCCCCTACTGTTGTTGTGGTCGGAACCCGGAGTTGCTGAACTGGCGACCACTGGACATTGGTGGTCGTGATGGCGGTTGCCACCTCTGGCCAGATGGTGATCGATACACCATTCGGTACTTCTGAGGAGCACCACCTCCACTGCCCTGCAGAGCACTCCTCTTCTTCTTTTCTGAGGATAGTTCTCGAGTAGCATCCTCTTACATGATCGCGGCGTTGACAAGGTCGTTGAAACTGCCGCGGTTGAACAAGACAAGCTTGTCCTTCATCTTGGTGTTCAGCCCCCGGTAGAAGCACTCTCGCTTCCTGTCTTCTGTGTTTACTTCGTCCTGTGCATACTGGGCCAAGTGGTTGAAGGTCTTGGAGTACTCGTAAGCGCTCCTTCCTCCCTGCTTCAGCTCCAAGAACTCTTGAAGCTTCCTCCTCATAATCCCGGGAGGGATATGGTAGGCGCAGAACGCCTCCCGGAATTATGCCTAGCTCACGACATAGCCTGCGGGGCGTGCAGCGAGGTAGTTTGCCCACCACGCACCAGCAGAACCCTGTAGTTGTTGAGCTGCAAATAGAGCCTTCTATTGTTCAGTTATCTCGAGTAAACCGAACTTCCCTTCAATGGTGCGGAGCCAGTTGTCCGCCTCCAAAGGTTCGTCGGCCTCTCTGAAGACTGGTGGATGTGTCGATGCGAAATCCAAGTAGGAACTCAGATATGACTGACGTGGCCCATCAGCATGTCGCCCCCCTTGACGGGACGAGTGTTGTACAAGGGTCCGCAATAACTCGGTTTGCTCATCGCGCGAGCCGAGTACTGCTGCGAGAACCTCCGCAAGACTTCTGGGAAGTGTAGGTGGAGGTGGTGGAGGTGGTTGCGTCTGGGGCGTGTTCTGTCCCGGGGGTGGTGTGTCATCCCCCTGCCCTCCACTTGAGCCTCCCACTTCTGAGGATGTTCGTGTACGCACCATGCTGCAATACAACGATTTACCCCATAAGTCTTATTGCCCCAAGTTCATCCTTCCATATAAATAGTAATGCGGTAGACCACGATATACAACATCAACATATATTGAAGTACAAGCTTTATACAAGATATATTATCTATGACAAAGTTTACAATAGTAAACTCCAAAATGATGGACTTCCACTATGGAAATACATCTCTACTATACTTGGTCCCCCTGAGATGTCGTACATATCTTGTCATTGTAGACATAAACACCACTACTCTTAATATGACACAAACATGGTCACAAAAGAAGAACACGAGCAACTATTAAATTATATGTTGCCCCGTGTCGGCAGAAGTGCTGCCACATCCCACTTCAGTACGTCCTACTCGACGTATTCAAGTTCCTCGGGATCCTCTTCTTCTTCTTCGTCCTCCGAAGGCAATTGTTCACCCATAATTAGTGGTATGTTATGGGCCGGTGGATACACTACTGGTTGTAATTGTGCCTCGGCCACAATTACATTATCCTGCAGTTCTCCTGCCTCATACTCCCAATTTTGAGCTGTCTCAATGTCGGTGTCTTGCTCTTCAGTGACTAGTAACAGCTGCTCTTGCTGTTGTTGCACCTCCAACTGACTTGCTTGCAGCTCACCATGAGCTTGCTGCAGTTCAGTGCGAGTCTGTCATTGTGCGGCACGAGCTTTCCGTAGCCTAATGCGGGCATAATGCAATTGACTCTCGCACTTATCTAGCCGGTGATTTGCTGGGGCTATGAGCGAACGTAGACCCTCATTGATATAATCAAGGGTATCACCCCGCTCTGTTGCTTCCCGCAAGGCTTTGACTTGTTCCAAAATAATGGTGCCTTGCGTAGCAACTACCATATTGGAAGCAGCCGCATATGTCCCAAGTGTCGTCGAGGTTGTGTCGCCATGCGGCATATGTACCATATAGGCAGCAATCATACGACGTTGCCACTCAAATCCGGCCATACCACGGACTGCAATAAGGGCAAATTGAGTCCCTGCCATAGCATCCTGATGAAGCTCACAAAGCTTCATAAGCGCTTTGCCTGCAGCGATTGCCCAAGTGTCCTCTAACTGAGCCCCCTCGATAGTAACCGAGAAAGGAGCCCATCCATATTGACGTGGACTAGCCGGGATGTCTACCAAGATGGTGCACGACCGAACACCTCTGTCGATCGTTTCTCTACCCCAATAGCATGGCATCTCGATGAAGCCAAACTGCTGGAGCACTTCCCGTAGCATACTTGGGAAACCCGGATGGCTAGTGCAAGCGGAAAATACCCATCCGTCCGGTAGCAGCATCCTCACTTCTGTCATCTATAAAAAAAATACTGGAACAATGAGAAGGTTCCCAGCTCTCAACAGTTTTAAGAAAATTCAAAACTGGAGCTGGAATCACAGTCTGTTCCAGCTGACCTCCTTGTATAAATCTCACAGTTTCATACAGGAAACGTCAGAATCAAAGGTGGAGTAGAATACCAAAGTTGTAGTATACATTCCAGGCTTTCCCATTGTACTCATACAGCTACATGTGAGCTAGGAAATAGAATTTATACAGGTTTTAAGTTGACCAATATTTTCTGGAAATTTTTGACAGAACCTCCCCTGCATATGTAGTGATGTCCACAATTTATACAGGGATATCATGACAATAATTGGAGGTTATGTCAAAATAAACTTTGTATAACATCAAGTTAACAATCCATAAGTAAGAGAATTACCCCCTGAAAAGTTTGTTATACCGGTATTGCGCGTGAATTCACAAATAGGTGCAAACTGTTTTATGTTCTGGACTGCCAGAACCAAGTTTTCGACAAATGGAATTAGACACCGCTATACCCAGATTCAGATCAAGAATGCCAAATAAAGTTGATAGAGGACTTCCTAAGCTTTCCAGAAATTTATATATGTGACTATGTCACAATACTGGATTAAAAGTTATAACTATCCAAACCAAACAGTTGAACTGACTGGTTTGCACCAGCAGTCCTACAGTCCACTGTTTTGACTTCCAAATTTGATTTGACTCAAATTCGAATTTGGAAAAACTCTAAACATCAAACCTGTAGATTTGCCTCTTCCCTTTCCATACATGTGTCACAATAAGGCAGAAGATGCTTCTACAGTGAGTTAGGGCAATACTTCTGGAACTGGTACAATGGTTGGATCATCTGGAGCAGTTTTTGTATACTCCAAATTTCAACGAATTATCAAACTTTTCTCCCCTGATGGTCAACAGAAAAGTTGTAGAGGTCTTCACGAACTTTACATCCATATATGATAACCTTTTGCTATCTATCAGATAACCAAGATTACAACCCGGCGAAGTCGATCCAACTCCTGCCAGAAATCCTGAATCTTGATTCTATCTACCTTATCGAGTCGGAGTCCCTTTTTACGGAGTCCAAACCTACCAGTATCTGATATTTGAACTTTCCAAAACATTATGCATCCATTGTGTCGTTGGGGATGGTCTAGTATCATGTTTGATACTGACGGTACTACGTATCTCACCAAAGAAAATTCTATCCGGTATATCCGGTTACGTCTATAGGTGGTTCCTATATCGTTCTCTCACAAACGGCTTCTACACAGTCTTCTACCGTGGTTAATGCTGCAAAAGACAAACAATCCCCTTTCACACTTTCACACCTCAAGGGTGGTACGGGGAAGCATGACAAACAGTCACAATAATAGATATGAAAATAAATGGATATGACTCTGGTGTGAGTTGCCCTCGAGCGACTTCATGTCTCGAGGTACATGGCTGTAAATACGTCTATACAACAAAGACTCCCATATGATCCGGCTTATACACGCTCGGGCATACGTGTTTCGCATGCTCCTATAGAACATGAATGGTTCTAGAGAGGCATACTATCGGGTTATACACCACCCGACGGGGGCTCCCACTAACTTTGAAGCACGCTGGGGTACCGCATGTCATAGGTTCATAGAAACATTGAAAGCTTCAGAGACTCCTATTAACTTCCCGTGCCAAGTCACGAAAATTTCACATACCACTCCTCGTATGCTGAGTTTACCGAGATTGATCCGCTCTCGGTGGCGTACCTTACCTCTTACCTGACGTCGGGGCGTCGTTACAGAATATAATAACACATAGCTAGTTTACCACCTTTATATCTTATACTGATACTACTCCTTATAAGGGCATATAGCTAATTCCTCACTCATATCCTAATTTTTTTTGAAAATATGTTGTTTTCAAGTACACTGTTCCCAACGATGCTCTGATACCATGTCTGTGGGGACCGGGATCCCGACATCCGAGGATCTCATTGGGTGGTGTCGTGCGATGCGACACCCAACAGTATACAAGAACAGAACAAGAATAAAATACAATACCAAGTATTTTATTTATCTTAGAGCGGAAGTTTTACAATACTAGCAGAAGGAAAGAAATATATATATCATAGCTACGCTCTCAACACTAGCTATGCGAAAACTAAGTCACACATGCCCTGGATGCTTCGCACTAGCAACACGCAAGTCACGGCGGCGTGCAGGGTTCCCACTCGCCTTTACACCCTGGAGGGGGTGCAACCTCATCATCAAACCCTTCCTCAATTGTATAACCTGCAAAAACTCGTTAACTGCAAATGTGAGCATAAGGCTCAACAAGACTAACCTGTCTCACTAGACATATGCAAGGGGGACACTAAACATAGGTAAGGTGAAGCATAAACGACTCGCCTACAATTGGATCCTTATAATCAAGTTTTAAGTAGCAAATGACATTCTCCAAGCACAACACATCATGGGCCCCACAATCAGACAAGAAACGCTTTGCCGATGATATGACATGCCCAGAGCACATAATGCTATTACAGCTAAAGTATGGGGAAACTGTAAACTTTCAATTGCACTGTCTCTAAATCATACAAGGTTTCAAAGAAATTATAATTCAATGCAATATATTTCTCTTACTTCATTAGTATTTACTATGTCACGGCGCAGTTAACAAGTGGTACTCTATTACCACGAGGGACGGTGATTGCAATCAGGACACACCCGGACAACACGACACATACGTCATTCGGAAGTGTCAGCGAGTACACCTGTACCTACATAACACTTTAGTACTAGGCGTATATGGCCACCTTTCACAAGAAACCCGAACGTCGAGCCCGTCTCACCTCCGCAAATAGAAGGTCTCCGCACGGAACACCTCATGTGTCCGCCGACCGATTTACACCTTACTGTCCTCAACCCACACCTATTGATGGTGAGTTAATGGGCCTCGACACCCCAGTTATTGAGTTACATCAGTTTACTAGATTCCATATGTCCATTATGTCGCCGGTACAATTCAAGCTTGTCCGAAGGGGCCGCATACAGACGGGCCTTAATCGACACAGGCAGGGCTATGCGAATGAGACTCAATTCTCGCCGCTTCCTATCCATCCCCTGCCCGGTCTCAGTTTTATTATATTAAGCCATTAACCAATCCTTTGAGATATGTCCTACATTTCTCGCGAGTAGTTCCAACTACTCGACTTCTACCGGATTCCCTATACATAAGCAAAGCAGTTACTACAGGTCAAACTGTAACCTGTTCCAACCAATCCCTGGGATTTTTTGTTATGCAAGTGGAGTATCAATCATCCTAAACGTAATGCACAAATCATATACTACTGATCATAGTGATAAGGCAAAATTTAATAAACGACTTAAATGCAAATTGGGGCTTGCCTGGTTGCAGGTCAGAGTCGGGGTTAATCTCTGGAAGGTGCTCTTCCAAGGCTTCTGGTTCCTCCTCGACTTCGGTCACTATACGATATGCATATAACATGTATATGAATGACTTTGAAAAATAATTATTACCAAGACCATAATTTAATCCATGGTGATCATTATATGATAGGGACCTTAATTGGCTTTGGAACTTTGATGGTAGATACTAGGGAATATGATCAAAGCTCTTGCAATGAACAGGAGATGATCAAAGTATATTGTTGTCTCTAAAATTATGGCAAGTATTAAATTTCCAAGAATTTTAAAGACGAAACTGTAGCTTGGACATAGCTGCCAGTTGATAATCATGATAGAGGAAGTTGCCCTAGTTCTAGCAAAAATTGTTTCATAAATTTCTAAGCTTTGGTGAAAGAGTTATTGAATTTCTAAGTTGGCAAGAATTTTTGGAATTATTTATATTTGAATTTTAGCTTTTAAATAAATATTCAGTTTGTAACTGAATTAGACTATGATAATAGGTCAATTAAATCCAAGATTTTTACAGGAACTAGTATACGGTAACAGGAAAGTTCAGTCCAAATTTGGGACAAAATAAAGCAACTGAACATCTTTAAAAATTTAATAACTGCAAAAGGTAATTGAACTATACAGGGGGTTAAACAGGTGCAATGGCTCCCAAACTTTTTCTGGTGGTCAAGAATAGGACATTGCATTTTATGTAAATTTTGGGTATTTTTCCAGTTGGAAGTTCATCTGGAAAAAGTGCATTTGCATTTGGGAAGATTGTTTTATACAGAATTTAACTGTGAGTTTCACAGAACCTAATTGGTACTGATAGAAACTAGAGCTCAAGGGTTTCAGACAAAATTTGTTTTAATATTTTTGGAGCAATCTACAGAAAGTTATGGATTTTCTAAATTGGAGCCAAATATGGAATTAATTTCTAATTTGAACTAAACTGTGGGCTCCACCATTTTAAAATGGACCAATGGCATTTAAACCACACGGGGACCACAGAGATACAGCGCGTAGACACAGTGGATATCGTGGCCACACCAGATCTGACGGGTTAAAAGGTCACTGACGCGCGGGACCCACCGCGTCGTCTTCAAGCTTCCGGCGCGGGTGGCGCGTGGGGCTCCTGCGGCGACGCACTCCGGCGAGCCTCGCCGGATCTGCGTTCCCGGTCACCGCAACACCTAAACTTTGGCACCCAACCTTAATTTCATGCGCTGAGCACGATGGTAGGGTCGGGGGATCTTGCCGACCATTGGAAACAGTGGCACATGGGCGGCGGCGGCAGCTAGGGTTCCGACCATGTCGGAACCTTCGCTCCGTGGCTAAACTCTTCTAAAAACGCTGGGGAAAGACTCCTGGAACCACTAGGAAGTTGATGGGAAGGTGAGATGGTCGTGCAACGGTCAGCAAAACCATCATCGACGGTGACCGAAGCAACTTCTTAACGGCGGAGGGGAGAACTCGTGATTCTCGAGCTACGGTTGATTTTTTTTGGTGATTCCAGTTTGACAGGGTGCGCAAAGAAGTGTAGAAGCTATTTTCTAGCAATTGTGGAGAGTGATCAAGTGTGGAACTCGAATTGAAAGAATAACTGCGTGAGTTCATAAGCTTCGGCCGAAAGTAAAACTTAGCTAATTTGCTCGATACTCACGTAAACAAGGAGCGGCTTTCACCGACGTGTAGAGCGTGTCCCGGCACACCAGTTTGCTCTAGGAGTCGAAGCGCGAAACTGCATGTAGCGGCCTGGCACCGTGGAGCAGAGACAGCACGCGGTGAACACGACGGCGAGCTTCGGTGTAGCTTCAAAATATCGGCCAAACCGTCAACTAAGCAACTAAAGGATTGATCCAGAGGACAGAGGAGGGAGAGGGGAACAACCTAGCTGTTGGAGGCTTGGCGCGAGAGACCTCCGGTTGGCCGGCAACGTGCGCACGGTGCCGGCGGTCGAAAACTTACGCGCGGGACGAAAATGGCGTAGCTCTTCGGCTCAGCGTGAGGGAAGGCGATAAGGGCGACCGTGGAGCGATAAGGAGGAGCCAAGGCGCTATTTATAGAGCTCAAACAGCGGTGGCTTGCTGCTGTCGCGCTGGGCATGCACGCCATTGCGGTGTCGCCCGGGGAAGGAAAACAGAGGCGGTGAATCGGTTTTACCGTCTGACTTGTGGGCCCCACCTCTCTCCCTTATCCCCTCCTCTAAATTCTAGCTAAAAACATTGTCCAAAAATTCCCAAAATTTACAGGTAGGCTAAGAAAAATTTGGGGAATCTAATTCTGCAATCAGATTTCAATTTGGACATTGTTTGCATCAAATGCAAATTCAAATTTGAATTCAAATATGGGTATAAACCTTATTGAATTAAATAGTACCTGAGGCCCAAAAATCTCCAAACTTTGAAACCAAGTTCCCTGAACCATAAAAGGTCTTAGGAAAAATTAGGGGTTGATTTGGGCAAAGTTTAGTGTAAAGCTAAATTCGATGTCGACGCAAAAAGAATCATTTGTACGTGTCTAAACAAATGGAAGATGTACTTCAAAAATCTTGAAAATTTTCTGAGAAGCTATTTAGATATTTAAGAGTCCAAGGAAAAATTTGGAGCCTTGGATTTGAATCTTTTTGGCAGGGCCTAATATGCAAAGCAACATAATCAAATTACATTTGTTTTGATTTTTATATTGCTGCCATATAATTTGCCCTAGCCATTGCAATCAATAACTTCCAAACTTTATAGAAAGGTTTATTTAAAATGTTCTAGTGTTAGGGTGAAGTCCAGTCCTCATGTTGATAAGATTAAAACATGAGTGGAAAGAAACTTTTTAGTGAGGTCAAGTTTATGTGCACAATTATGTTGACCTCCATTATGTTTGATAAACCCCTTGTAGTTGAACTTCACATAAGAGGAAAAAGTGGGATTTTACACATGTTGAGAAGAATGTATGCGAGAGCCTACTCGGAACATTGCTTAACACGGGTGGGAAAACCCGAGACCATGGACATGCACAGGCAGATCTAAAGAAAATTGGAATTAGGTCTGAGTTGTGGATCATGACTCGTTAAAAGGAACGGAACTACCCACATCATGCATCACCCTTTGAAAAAATGAAAAAAAAAAGAGTTTTGTGGGTTTTTGAAAAATGTGAAAGTACCATCAGGCTACTCGACGAAAGCCTCAATGCTTATTTCATTTCCAGATCTAAAAGTAGCTCCCGGTGTGAAGTCTCATGATTACCATATATTACCTACGCAGATGATTGCTGTTGGAATTCGGAATATCCTACTGGTCAATGTTCGGAAGGCTATAATGAACTTTTGCTTTTTCTTCAATGCAATTGGTCAAAAAGTACTATGTGAAGAAGATCCCAAGTCATTGGAAAAAAGGCACCATGAAACTATATGCTTCCTTGAGATGTATTTTCCACCTCCCTTTTTTGACATCAGCGTCCATTTCACAACTCATCTTATTAAGGAGATAAAGCTACTTTGCTCTATGTTCCTTCACTAGATTAATGCTTACGAGAGATTCAACAGCATACTGAAGTCCTTCGTTAGAAATCGAGCTTACCCTGAGGGCAGCATGGTACAAGGATACTCTATAGAGGAAGTTGTGGAGTGGGCTCTAAACTACACTAACCCGAGTAACTCGATTGGTGTTCCCAGATCTCATAATGAGGAGAGGCTCACAGGAAAAGGGTTCATTGGGAAGAAGGCTATAACTCTAGATTCACATTTGTTCTTCTGCTCTTATTTCCACATGTTGCAACACATGTCCATTGTGTCAGAGTACATCGATGAGCACAAGTAGGTGGTGCTTAGAGACAATCTTGGCCGCAATGAATCATGGTTGGCAAATGAACACGGGAGAAAATTCATTGGCCGGCTCCAGGATCGGATTTCTCACTCAGGATACTCAAACAAGTGAATACCTAAAAAAGTTGGCTCGTAATCCTATATTCACAGTTATTACATATCAAGGGTACGACGTAAATGGGTACACGTTCTACACTATAGAACAAGATAAGAAAATCACATATAAGAATAATGGTGTCCGTGTTGATCCTTATAATGTTGCGGGCCAAGACAAAGACATTTATTATGGTCAAATTCAAGAGAACTGGGAGCTTGAGTTATAAGTATGCAAGATTCCTCTTTTCCGTTGCAACTAAGTTGATGGAATCAAAGGTGTTGTACAAGACAAGTATGGTTTCACTAACGTTGATCTTAACCGTCAAGGATATAAGTGGGAGCCTTTCGTGGTAGCAGAACACGTTGCTCAAGTGTTCTATGTTGCAGACACAACAAATAAAAGACTTAAGGTGGTTTATACATGGAAAATGATGAATCATCGGATTCGAGAGTGCTGCCGGTGAGGAAGAGATTGACCAATTGGATGAGATTCCTCCTTTTGTCAACAGATGATCAAGCTAAGAATACCATCGGTTAACAAACTTCCTTACTTGCAGAACCGTAACCATGAAAAAGTCAAGAATTTAAAAAAACCAAGACTGCAACGTAAAGTACCAAATTGATTGTGTGTAAATATGGTAAATTGAGTGAAAAATTGACTTCCATTTGGATATTTGTGTGATATATGCTCATCTGTGTGAAAATATCGCCATTTGAGTGAAAATTTGACTTTCATTCGTCATATGTGCTCTGTTTCATATGGAGAAGTACTCATGACTTGTGTTTTGTTTCTTAAGGAAGCACTACTGAATATAGCACTTGCTCTGCCCTGAAAAATGGGATACGAAAGTGATGAGAGACGCACCTCACAAAGGCGCATCTCTCAGGCAAGCTAATGTGAGACAAGAGTGTCTCTGATTTAGACGCTTCCTCACAAAGGCGCGTCTGTCATGTAAGATAATCCGAGACGAGTTTTCAAAAAGCGTGTCTCCGATTTAGACGCTTCGATCTCTTGGTACTTTTAGCTCTTTGTCCCACCTCGGAACTCTTAGCGCGTTGCAACGAGCACATAAGGCGTGGCGTTTGTACGTTCGCAACAAGTTCCGCGTGGACCTTCGTGATGTAAAATTCAACAAAATTTAATATGGCAATCATGTAGGTTCACAGGGAGCTCGGCTTTTACATATTAACTTTTGGCACGGTCCCACATGTCATAGACAATGAGGTCAGAGCACTTCGAATTATGTGCCCGAATGGCATTATGGCAACGAACACACATTAATTAAAAAGAGAAATAGACACGCTTTTCAAAAGTGAGATGCGCTTAGCGGTGGCTCTTCTGAGGCGTGTCTGCAATAGTTTCCCTAAGGTACTTTTAGCTTTCTCGCATGCTCTCTTCGCAACACTTAGCACAACTTTTCAATTTTCGCACGCACTGATCACTTCTCGCCCTAGAAGCTGCAGCCGCGTCGTCCCGTTCCTCGGAGCATGCCGCTGCATCGGTCTGCTTCCCCAGAGCTCGTCGCCTCCTTGACACTGCCCTATGGTACTTTTAGCTCTCTCGCACGATCTCTTCGCAACACTTAGCAAAACTTTCCACTTTTCACGCACGCTGATCACTTTTCGCCCTAGAAACCGCCGCTGCGTCATCCCCTACCCCAGAGCATGCCGCTACGTCGGTCCTCTTTACTGGAGCTCGTCGCCGCCTTGACACTTCCCTCTTGATCATTGTCGCACTGCCGCCATCAACCATTGACTCCCCATCGACCAGCTCAGCACCACCCTAATAAGGTTTGTTCACGCTTTGATTGGAGTCAAAATGGTCCGTGCTTTGGTCGTTCACTGGTCAATGTTTGGTATATTTTCGGAGTACCACGCTTAGAGTATTATGCCTTGGTTGGAGTCGAAATGGTTCGCGCTTTGGTGGTTCACCGATCAATGTTTACTATATTTCCGGAGTCCGAGCTTAGAGTATTACGCTTTGGCTAAGTACCAGTCAATGTTTATTGATTTATTTAATAATTGCTTGGTTTGGATTGTCCTTACACTTGGCACGTAGACCTTTTTCTTATTAAGGTACAAATGCCATGAGAGAATTCGCTCCCTTGAGTGACTGTTTGTGCGAATGTGACTGAATTTGATAATGATTTACAGGATTTTAGTGTATTTGTTTGTGAATTTGAAGATGTCTCAATCGGAGCATCAGCAGCATATTGAAGATGAGGCTCAGCAGCAAACTCAGCAGCGGACACATGAAGAGGATGCATCTGCCTCTAGTAACACAAGAATGAAAAGGTCGCAGACGATGTGACCGACAGACGCTGTGACTGTTGATGAGTCCAATGATGAAGGCGTACCTCTGGACCATAATGTGAATACAAGACTGTCCAGAATTTGTGGTCTAGCTGCTTGGGAAAGGGTGTCGCTAAACCTGTAGAGATTCGGTCACTTGACCAAAAATGAAAAGGATGAACTCTTCAAAAGCACTATCCAACCATATGTTCAATGTCTGGAACTAAGCTAGCTATAAAGATGATCTCATGCATGGAGGACCTACAAAACTAAGCTTCACGAGTTTTGGAAGAATCATGAAACCCCGTTCCATAAGTATCCACACGTGTTAGAAGAGGACTGAACGAGATTTGTTGAACAGTGAAAATCACAGGAATTTGCCAAGAGCAGCGAACATATGAAGTGGCTCCAATCGCATAACGAGCTTGACCACCACCTCAGCAACATCGGTTATGCCAGTAAAAAAAAGGATTTGGGAACAACAGGATGAAACATTAGCAGAGATAGGTGTTGCAAATCCATACGACAGTTTCAGTGGATGGCTGAAACAATTTATGCGTGCTCGTTCACCCTTGTCTGAGTCACGCGGTATCACCTTCTACAGCCGAAGCACCTTAAGCGTTGCTCAAAGAGCCTAGAACCTGAGCAGCGAAGAGTCAAATGGTGAGAGAGAAAGCGATGCCCTCACCAAGTCCCTGCAATGACCGGAGCAACGAGGCCGTGTTTGTGGTGTTTCCAATAAGTTGACCTGAAGGGAGGGTTTTACAGAACACAAAACTACTTATCGGAAGCGAAAAACGGCCTCGACATCATAGGTTGACAATGAGGAGCTGAAAACACCACTGATAAGGGAGCTCCTAGGAGGCGTGAAGCAAATTCTAGAGGGAGCAGGTATAGCAATACCTATCACGTTTTTCAATGATGAGGAGCGTAGGAGGAGCTTTGCTTCTACAACAGCTGGGGGTGGACAACCACAAGAGGATCTTCAGGCACCAACGTCTCAACCTTCAATTGAGCTGGTCATGATAGATAACTTGGCTCAGCCAACAACATGCAGCCTTTTGCTAATTGTCGGAAGAATCACTCGAATGGAGGTCGAGAGAGGGCTACTGTATCCCGATCAGACCATGCCTGATAACATCCAGGTGGACACAACATCCTATGTTGTGGTCAAGGTGGACATGATGCATGAAAATACGAAAAACCTGGAGCTCGAAGTGCCACCGGACGATACAACGCTCACCATGCGAGATGCTGTTACTAGAACAGTTTAGTGGAGATGGAGCCTTATTGTTGTTGACCCAACAACAGCATCAACAGCAGCTTCCGCGTCAATCTCATCAATGTCTCCTGAGGCACGTCAGCTTCTGCAGTCAAAACTAGAACAGATAGATCTGTCTCCAATTCCAAAGCTATCGTTGCCTCCATTTATAGAGAAGCAACATAAGTCTCCAATTGGAAAGCAGTTGCATCTAGTTATAGAAAAGCCGCATCTGTCTCCAACTGTAGAGCTATCGCAGAACTCTCCACTTGAAGAGCAGCCGCATTGGGCTCCACCTTGCACTCGAAGTGCCCTTCACCCTACACCTGATGAACCACCGCAAAGCCGTCTAAGAATGTACGTGCTAAGAACAAGGGTCTGCCACAGTGGTGATTATCATCGAACGAAGGTTGGAAGAAACCTGAAAAAGTCAGAACCTTACCCGAGGGCGCCGAAAGCTATGACACATGCAAACCCGAAGTATGAATAGGGAAAGCCGATGTTAACTGTGGCCGCACTAAAACATGTTGGTAAACCTTGTGTTCACCTTCATCAATACTACATGGAAAATTACAAAAAGTGTCATACCATACTAGTGGCACTGAAGGATAAACACTTTCTCTCAAGTGATGATGCTTTTGTCATCTCATGGTCCGATCTCTATGACCTTTTCAACCTCAACATGTTGGATGTCTCCCTAATACGCTGCTTCACATTGTAAGTCTCCTAAAAAACTAGGTTCATCAATACATAATCAATAGAAGTGTTATATGTGACAAATTTGGGATTTTGCATATAGGAACCAGCAACAATATGCTCGTCATAACATGCGAAACGCGTATGCTGCATATCTTGACCCACAAGTTCCAGCAAGGACTCATATTCAAACGTCGAGCGGCAGAAGAGATGTTGTTCAATATTTTGTGAGGGCAATGAAATAGTACAGTGATAAGGACCTTCTAGTCGTACCATTCACCCGGGTAACAATTGGGTAACCATAGCAATATCTACACAGTACAACTAGGTCTGGTACTATGATTCCTAAAGGCCTACAGATGAAAAAACTGGCGAGCGAAAGACCCGGTCATTGAATGATATCTCTTCAGTCATTGACAAGTAAGTTTCCATGCATGATAATTTTTCATGAACATGTAAAAGGAAAGCACTGACAGCTTACACATCATACTGCATTCGACGTCCCACAACAAGCTCCGAGCAACAAGTGTGACTTCCACGTCTGCCTTCACATGGCTTTATTTGGAGAGCAAACTAATTGCAATGCATGTGTAAGCGCATTTATTTTACTTTATTGCTAATCTTTTGTTAAATCTCATTTTATTGTGTGGCAGGACTACGGACCCGCCTTCATGAACGCTCAAGGTCATAGCCTTGAGCAAGTTAGAGATGTCCTATGCAGCTTAATCAATTCTAAAATCATTAAATCAAAATGAGATTTTCATTACCCAATAGAGGATTAGGTGACAATTATTCTTTGTGTAAATAGTTACTTGTTAAGATGGATAAACAGAGGAATTCTGTGTAAATAGTTACCTGGTAACCACGATTTACACTTTGTTAATATTTGATTGGTCAATGTGTGTACACTTTGTAAATATTTGTTAATACTTGATTAGTTACATGTTAAGATAGATGAACAAGAGACATTTGGCTATACATATGTTTCTATATGTGTATGTTGTTAACACAAGCAATGCGGCTGCCAAATCTTGGCTAGCTCCACGATGCAGCCGGGAACCATGATAATCAGGGGTAGGAGAACCTAATAGGAGACATGTGTCTAGCAGGGACCGTCTCCTATCAGCGCCGCACTGAACCTGCCTATAAACAAATCGCGGCGCATCGTAACAAAGGATGTCTTGGATTACCTAAATAAAGGAGAAAGCTTTCTTGTAGAACGTCTCAGATTATGCGACGAGCTATCTTAAAGGCCGTCTCGGATCAGTCAAAATATCTGCGACACGCTGCATTAGAGCGTGTCTCTCATGTACGATAATGCTCATCTCCAATGACTTCTTAAAGCCCATCAGTTATGACTCAAAGAAAGGAGACACACTTTCTTTTAGCTTGTCTCACACTTAGTATGATCGGCAACGCGCCTGCTACTCATCTCTGATGACAACGTAATGCAAGACGCGACGACCGAGATAAACCATTTATTCGTCTCCCTTCTTCATTTGGGCACATCTCGAATGAGCCTTTCTTACGTAGTGGACGAGATTCTTTTATGGGGGGGGGGGGGGGTGGAAAGGCCCTAAATTTCATAGTGCAAAGTGCAGTTAGGAGGATTAAAAATTTGGATGAGAAAAATAAATAAAAAGGAAATGAGAAAATGAAGGTGATTTAAACCCTACAAGAGGGAATTCAAAATTTCAACGATAGCTATTGTCCAAACTGGGTTGAAATATTTTTTTGATCTCGCCAATAGGTTTCAATATTCAAAATAGCACCTGCAAAGTTTCAAAATTTTTGAAGCTCAATTGGTATGTAATTCAGTGGAAACCTTGAATTGCTCAAAATTAACAATTGTATTTCGTTTGAAACTTTGTCAAATGAGGCATTTGAGTTCAGTTTTTAATTCTCCACATTTTATTTAGTCCCCAGGCAAGGATCTAAGGTTTTTGGACACAGATAAGTGGGAGAATTAAAATTCCAGAGAGGATGAACTTGAGGGCAGCTGTCGGACCCAGCTGGCAGTCTCACCCTACGGTTGCCGCATCTGTTTTTCTCCTCTCTGCCGATCAAGGCACGCTCACCGCCTCCCAGCTCGACGGCATGCAGCTGCGTGTCCAGAGACTTAAACTTGAGCTGATCCTTCTTTCTCTCGCTCTCTGGTCGCCATTCACCGAAAGAAAAACTTTCTTCTGCCTCTGTTCTTGCTCACCCAGCTTGCTCAAGCCATTGTTTTCTTGGGTCCCCAGCAGCAAAGTGAAGCGCAGGCACGTTCTATACCTCCTACGGCTGTTCTTTTGTGTTTTCCTTGACTCATGGGCTGGTATTTCCTAACTATGCTGCCGCCGTCATTTTGCCACCTGGAAGCTGCCTCACTGCTCCCCGTTGCACCGACATTACAGACCGAGTCACAAGCTGCTTCCGAAAGCAAAAAGGTGTGCCTGCATCCATGCTAGATGACGGTGAAAACCATTCATCGTTCCATTCTCTATCGACTTCGTATTTCCAGTTTTATTGTAGCGTATTTATATGGGAAGGAAATGAGGTTTCACTCTAATTCGGGGTACACCCATCATCGAAGCTCGAATCAGTTAACAAACATGTTCAATATGGTCGTGCGCAACTCCCTGAATAAAATACATTGAAAACCATAGAAGAAGCAGTCGGGTCATCAAGTTTTTTCCCTTTTTCCACCGTTCCCATCCTAGGTCATCGGAGGAAGTTCGATTGCAGCCATTTGCACCTCGATTGAGGTTCATCTTCAGGTTCCTCATACTACGAGGAAGCTTTCCGAACAAACCACAATGAAAAAATGGCACCCTAGAGCTACTCCGACATCGCTGGAAGGTCCCAACCACCGCCGACGTTGAGGATCGAGTTTTTCTGGCTGCCAGTTCGATTTGACCCCACAAGGGAGTTCCCCATAGTGATTAACCCCCAGGTAGCGGGTTTGGTTAAGTTTGGAGCAAGGGAGATGCCAGCGGGCACGGGCGCCACTTCTGGCCGCCGTGGTTGTGCTGCCGGCCCAAAGAGGAAGAAGGTGCCGGTGGCCCCACGTGTCGGTGGCTATATGTTTACCCCGTGGGATCTGTTGTGGTCCCTGCATCTGGTGCGGCTCCATGGGTTAACCCCGTGGCCCCCCATGTGGCCCCGTTCTGGTTGGTCCAATTTAAATGGGTCGGACAACGGGGATTAATTCAAACTTTTTCTTTTCCAAATAATTCCATATTACTAGCAAACATCTAAATTCAAGTTCTCCTAGTAGATTTGCTTAAAAAAATTCCAAATAAATTCTTGTAGACTCATTCTGTTCCACACTTTGCAGTAGTGCAATTTGTTGGACATGAAATTCCCATAATTTTCCAAATTCATTCCATTAGTTCTTTTGATTGGGAAATTAATTGCTCCTGTTCTGATCATTGGAAAATTTGCAATTTTTGTCAAAAGCCTCACTCAAAGACACTTTATCTCCAGTAAAAATTTAAAGTTCATTGGACTTCATTTACCTGACCAAACAGTGTTCAAATCCACAATGTCCATAAAAAATTACGAAATGTACAGAAACATTTCCATATTTTGTCCCAAACTTGTAAAATCAATTCCCCCCTGAAAAAATCTCAACAGATTATGAATTTTTTTTGCTAGAACTAGTGATACCTCCTCTAACCAGATCATCCACTGTTAGCCATGTTAAAGCTACAGATTTACTTCCAAAACCAGAGAAGCCATTTACTTGTTGGAATTTTAGAGACAACAAGCTTCCATGAACAATTCCCATTCTTGGCCCAGATCATCATCATAGTTCCTAGTACCACTCTAAAAATTCCAAAGCCAATTAAAATAAAGTAGCATCTGACACAGTGTATAGAAGCTTATGTTTATAGTTTCATATCGCTTATATGCATCTATGTTTTACATAGGATATAGTAACCGAGCCCGAGAAGGCCCCGGAGGCACTGGACAGCATCCTCCCAGAAGCTAACATTGATAGTGACTCGCAACAAGGCAAGCCCCGGTTTGCATTAAGATCTATTTCAAAGTTTTTATTTGTATCACATACGTATAGGGTGAGTTTGGTGCATTAGGGCTAAGGTGCTTGCTACTCCACTTGCATGAACGACAAACCCCATGGAGTATTGCATAGGTCTACAACTCGACGAGTTGAAAATTCTATGCTAATGTTATAGGTAATCCGATAGAAGTCGAGTAGTTGGAATTTACTTGTGAAATTGTATTATTATCACACGGGATTGGTTATGGATGGAAATGGTTCCTGGATATGAAATGGAGACCGAGCAGCGGGATAGGATGCAGTGAGACATCGTCTCGCGTGCGTAGTCCTACTTGTGTCGATTGAGGACCGATCCATGTGTGGTCCCGCTGAGCAAGTTTGAATTGTACCGGAATGCATACTGGGTATATGAGCCCCAGGAAACCGATGTAACTTGATAACATGGGTGTCGAGGCATAGCCCACTATCGATAAGGGTGGGTTGAGGGCAACAAGGTGTTGATTCGCCAGCGGGCACAAACACAATCCGTGTTGGGACCATCTGGCTACGATGGTGGGACCGGTTCTCCGTTTGAGTTTCTTGTAAAAGGTTGCGGCGTATGACTTCATGAGGGGGACCACGCCTTTCTTACGCACGGGTGTGCATGACGTGCAATCCGGGTGTATACTGGTTGCAATCACCGTCACTCACAGTTATTTGAGTACCGCTTGTTCAATGTGTCGTGAAGTAGTAAATACTGAACAAGCCGGAAAAATATGATGTATTGAATTGTTATTGCTTTGCAAGTATGGTTGCTATAGACTATGCTCCTTGAAGTTATCTTTTATGAACCTTTAAGCTGCTGCTAATAAACTTGAAAATTAAGGATCATCATGTAGGCGAGTCCTTTATTGCAATATTATTTCCTATTTTAGGTATTCCCGCATGTAGTGTTTTATGTACAGGTGCATCAATTAAGTCTTGCTGAGTCATCGTGCTCATGGTTGTTATATTAAGTTGCTGCAGGCGAGATATAGAAAGAAGGGCCCGAAGATGAGGCCATACCCTAGTCGGGCTACACAGCCGAGTGGGATCCATGCACGCCGCCGTGACCTCTGTTTGTGTGCTGCTAGTCTGTAGCATCCCCAGGCTGGACGGCTGCACTTTTACATAGCTAGGCTGAAAGTTTAGCTATAAATATTATCTTCTACTATATATCAAGTATTGTAAAATATTTCCGTTGTTTATATCAATAAACCATTGTATTTTGTCGTATTCTATTCTTATGTGCTGTTGGGAGCCGCATCGCATGGCACCACCCTCTGCGATTGCTAGAATGTGCGGACCCCGTCCTCACATGGTCGGCCGCGGGCGCCCCCATGCCGGGCCCCACACCAAACGGCGATGTTGCACTATTTTTTTCAATTTCAATTGTTTAGCAATTAGTTTCAGTTAGCTTCAATTGTTTATGTATTGTGTAGCAACTAATAGAGAATTATCCAAAGTTTATGCAATGTTTAGCAACTAATAGCGAATTAGTCCAATACTTAGCACAACACTAAAGAGGCATTGGGTCGAGTTGTACCAGCATGATGGGTCTTTGTCTTAGCCCAGACATGGTCCAGGCTAATTTAAGTAGGGTCTGGTCATGCTCAGCATCAACTTTTTGTGTCAGGCTGAGTCGAAGCTTGAGGCGGTGATGTTGAAAGGGAGGAGGGGAGAGGCGACGAGCGGATATGTGGATGGCGGCGGGTGGAGGCGTCGAGTGGTTGATTGGATGGCGGAGGTGCAAAGCGGCTGACTGGACGGTAGAGGCGGCATTGGGGCAGTGTGGCGTGGAGTCATAGGGCAACTGGTTGCCGTATCAGAGTTGCACCAAGTCACAGGGCAGCCACCTCCCTCTGTCCCTGTTGTAGAAGGAATCTGTGCACGATTCGCTCGCCGTTAGCTTCGCATGTGCCCAGTTCCTCACCAAACCCGTCATTGCGAGTTCGAGGCACCATATTGCCACACCACAGTGCCACGCCTATCAGTGATGCCATCTTGCGTGAGTGATGTCTTGTGCCACTCTAGGTCTTCCTCCTTCAATGTGTAGGATTAAATATTAGGGTTACTCTCTTGAGGATTAGGTCGAGCAGGTGGATGAAGGTAGCTAAGCTGGAGGCACTGGACGGATTAGATTTCAGAGCTGAAGGAAGGATGCATCGACTTAAATATATCTGAGCCTTCACAGGCCGTGCCCGTGTAGGGCCATTCCCAATAGGCGACACTCATCATGCGCCGTGCCAATTGTGTTGCTTGTTACACGAGACATTTCGTTCCTATTCAACGGGCTTCTATCGGGATCTAGGCACGACTTGAGTCGGACTGGTACTGAAATGTGCCCGCTGCACACCGTGTTAGGCCATGCTCATGATATCATTTTTGCCGTGCGTTAGCTTGACCAGTCTGACCAACTCTATATCCTTGAGGGACGAGGATGTGGCCTTTCAAAAAAATGAGGAACGAGAAAGTTGCTGATGCTATAGCAGAGTAAAGAGAGAGCAGTGGATGGATAAGAAGGGAGGGTAGTGCATAGATTGTCACTTCTGTTTTATAGACTATGATTAGCTTGTTGATCATCTCCCGCAGCACCCCTGGTTCATCTTTCCACAGAGTGAAGATGACTGGAGTCGATCATCGTCCAGGCTGACATCGCAGTCGAAAAGGGTGGATGCCTGTGGGTGGCGGGATCCGACAGGGCAAAATGTATGAGTTTTTTGCATGATGTATGATTTCATGTTTATAGCCTCATTGTACCTGAGCCGGATCATCCTGGGTCACGTCTCAATGTGATGTTGAAACCGTTGATCGAAGAATTGAAAATGTTGTGGACAGGAGTCGAAGTGTACGACTATTACAAGAAGAAAAAATTCAACCTTCGAGCTGCTCATTTGTGGTATGTCCGTGATTTCCCGGCATACGACATGTTTTCTTGATGGTGCCCTCACAGTCATTTGACGTGTCTGATATGTGCTTCGGGCATCGATTTCTTTTGATTTACTCATGGAGGAAGATATCATACTCTGATTGTCACAGACGTTGGCTTCCTCTGAATCACATGTTTAGGCAATAGAGGAATGTCTTCAGAAAGGAAACCGTTGTCACTAAAGGACCACCAAAACATCTTAACGGGTTAGAAATATCTGATATGTTGGACAAATTGGTGCCAGATGAAGGTCGTCCTTGATACTTCATAGGTTACGGAGACGAACACAATTGGACTCACATATATGGACTTTGGGAGCTACTGTATGTGAAGTCATTGATTCTAACGCACAACATCGATGTCGTGCATCAAGAGCGTAATGTAGGCAAATGTATCATAAGCACATGCACGGACATGACTGGCAAAACGAAAGACAAATTAAAGGCTCGAAAGGATCTGGTTGAGCTTTGTACTCGTCGAACTCTTGAGCTCTACAAAAGTGGTGGTAAACCACACGCTTCTTTCTGTCTTTGACCTAAAGAAAAGAAAGAAGTTCTTAAATGGTTGCAAAGTTTGAAATTCCCATATGGTTACGCAGCTAGTCTGAGATGAGCAGTTAATGTGAAAATGGGAAAGCTCATTGGGTTGAAGAGTCATGATTATCACATAATCATGGAAAGGCTTCTTTGTGTTATGTTTCGAGTCTACTTTGATGATGTGGTGTGGAAGGTGTTTTCCGAGCTTAGCCACTTCTATAGATAACTTTGTGCTAAAGAAATCACGACAGAGATGATGAGTAAGTTGGAGAAGGAGTATCGGTGCTATTGTGTACGATGGAAAAAAAATTCTCCAGGGTTCTTCAATCCAACGCAACATCTTCTAATCCATCTTCCATTTGAAGCGAAAGTGGACGGTCCCATGCAGTATAGGTGGATGTATCATATTGAAAGAGCACTAAGATATATGAAGCCAATGGTTGGTAACAAGGCAAGGGTTGAATGGTGCATCGCCGAAGCTTTTACTCTTAAGGAAGTAAGATACTTTTCAAGTGTTAACTTTGCAGATGAACACAATGTCATTACTTTGGCAATGCAATACAATATGGATGAGCAACCTCCTTGTAGTGATCTCTCCATTTTTGCATCAAGAGGCACTACTGTCGTAGTTACACTTCCTACAACATTAGCGAAGATGAAAGGAGTGATACTTTCCTCTAAATGTACGCTAATATAGATAAGATGGAGAAATATTTCGAGTAAGTATTTGTCCTACATTTAGGCTAATCAGCATATTTTGCAACACATCTATTCTAAGAAGTTCTCTTTTGTACATTGAGTTGCCCAAGCAAAATTTTACACATACACAACAACTTACGAGCAAACAAGTGGAAGGGAAGCGACGGGATGGAATTAATGGAGGACCAAATTTTCTAACCTGGTTTTGAGATCATGTAATATTTTCTCATTAACTTATTAGTTTTAACAACGTTTTCTAATAACTTATGAATATTTACAAAGTTTTTTGATAACTTTATATATTGGACAGCGCATGAAAGATGCCAAGTCCATGAAGACTTGAGACAACTATCCTATAGAGTGGTTAAAGTTAGAAGCTACAGTCGATATGACGTCAAAGGCTTTTGGTTCCATACAACTCAATTTTCAATCTCTTCGTCCTCTCGTGGCAACATGTAATACTGGAGTTGTGACGAGGACAACTGATTCTCAAGGACGTGAAACTAATTATTATGTGGTTATTAAAAAAATCCTTGAATTTGCTTTTGTTGGAAACAGGGATATTCGAGCAGTATTCTTTGACCGTGGTTGGTTTGATGCCAGTCTTGGAATTCGACTAAACCAATTTCGTATCGTTGAAGTAAAACACAGAGAACGATTGAAAGGGTTTGATTCATTTGTTCTTGCACACCTAGTGGAGCAAGTGTACTATCTACCTTATCCATGCAAAAAACTCAAAGCTAGGTGGGTGGTATATAAGGTGAATCCTCTTGAGCGGTTATACGCTCAAGGAGATGATGATTACCATGAGGAAGATAAGGTTAATGAGATTTACCAAGAGAAAGAGTTGCAAGACTCGTTCACAGTTGAGCCTGGTGTAGGACTTGATGACTTAGTTGGAGATGCTCAAGATATTGATATGGGTACGGAAACAGAAACGGAAACTCAAGAGAGTGAGAGAATGATAAAAAGATAGATAGCGAGAGAGAGGAAGAGAGTGTGAGAGAAAGAGAGAAGGAGAGAGAGGGAGAGAAAGAGGGAGAGGAAGAGAGTGAGAGAAAGAGAGAGAGGGAGAAGAAGAGAGTAAGAGGATGGAAGTTAGTGCTAGAGAAGAACATGAGATGCATTTGTAATATGTCTAACTCTAATATTCTTTGCAGGGTTAGGCGATGGAGGCGCAAACTCCTTCGACACAAATACCGGCACCAAGAGAGAAGCGCGGAGACGAGCTTTTTGGGTCTGAAAGTAGTCGAGGGGCTAACATGTAGCCCGTTCGGAGTTTGTGTTGTGATTGATGTGTTTGGAATAATTTGTTACCCTTTCTTGCTGTTGTTACTATATATTTGTGTGTATTGTTCTGCGAGCTCGCCATCATGCGAGGTAGGATGTTTTTGTTTTTTTTTAATTAGAAACATAACTTACATCGGCTATGGCAAAGTCGACGTAAGTTGGCCCAGGCTAACTTATGTTGGCTTGGCCATGCTGATTTAAGTTAGCTTAGGAAACTTACGTCAGCCTCGCCATAGCCGACGTAAGTTAGGGAGCTTACTTATGTCAGCCAGTGGTAGCCCACTTAAGTCCCCTGGCCCAGCCCACGGCCCAGCCCGCAAAGGTACTTAAGTCGGTCACGGTGCTGACATAAGTTTCCTTAATTACGACCAATTGTAACTTCAGCCAATAACAGACGTAATTAATGGAAAAATGCCGTAATTAAGTAACTTACATTGGTTTTGGCCATAATTACGTCGGCTGCGGCCAACGTAATTTGTCGGGATTCCTGTAGTGAGAGACAGAGGTACAAGAGGAACTGAGGATCCTGGAGGCATCTGAGGTCTAAGACCAGTGTGCTCAACATCCATCACAAACTCCAAACTGGTGACTTTCTCAATCATGAACATGATATAAGGTGCATAGCCACAAGAGCGGTTTGGAGTGCAGGAGATAATCACCATATCATTGTAGATGTAATGAAACACATTGAACTTTCTCCTTCTGCTTATCACTTTTGTCAAGGACCTCAGGAATCCTTGAATACTACTTGCATCTCCATCTTTAGGAGCTATTGTCTTCCCCAGGACCCGATTGAGAACCACAAAGAAGGGCTTCATATACTTAGTAGTAGGTGGTCTATTAGGCATCCGAGTCTCATAGAGGAAAGTAAGCTCGTCATTGTCCAGAGATTTGGTGTTATGGATGACAATCTCATTGTCTAAAGTATCTTCAAGATCAAGCAGTCTGGCAAACCTCTCATAAGAAATATTGTACTTGGATCCATTGGTCATCCATGTAATGTCTTCTTCATCACTGCCATAGAAGTAACAGGTAGAGTAGAACTGGGCAATCACCTCATCATTCCAATTGTGTATAAAGGATAGGAGATCCTTTAGACCATGTCTGGCTAGTGCTTCCACAACACCTTGAAAAGCTTCACAACTCTTTGATTCAAGATACTGTATATCAACTCATTGACTCTTCACCACTGGAGTCTTCATCTTCAAATAGATAGTATTATAGTAATCGGAGTGGAAGTCACTCAAAAAACGAGGATCAACTACTTTCTTAACTTGTTGGTACACATTGACTTTCCGATGCTTCGAAGCAATATCACTCCCTTTATCAGTTAAAATATCATCAGAGGGTCTTCGATCCCTCTGAATGGGAGCAGTCATTACAAACGGACCAATTGGTGTGCTTGCGGTCCCCTTTCCTTTGCTTTGACTCGTCCACAGAGACGAAGAGCTTGCACCAACCACATCTTTAACCTTGTGGCTGGAGGGTTTCTTGGCAACTACCTTCCTGCGCCTCGCATTAGATTTAGTGGGCAGATGAGTAGAAGCATCGCGGTCATGTAGATTATTGCTTCCTCTTTCCTGAGCACGAGCCATCCTGTCATGGTCATGCTCGGCCTCATAATCAAACATGCTCTCATTCGATGAGATCAACATGATTTCTGACACAAGAGATAAAAGGTTGAATGGAGATAATGGATTTAGTGACTTGTCGAGACTAAAAGAAAAATGGCACAAACTGTCCAAGATCGGACTTGTCCGATTTCAGAGGGCGGACTTGTCCAGTGTATCGGACTTGTTCACTCCCATTGTCCGACTAGTCCAGTGTAAACATTTCAAAACCCTAGCTTCAAAATCAAAAGTGGTCTCGACAAACATTGGTGCAATGTGATAGGAAGCAATAGGAATACACGAAGGATAGGTAAACTAACCCTTAAAGAAAATCATTTTGGACAAGAACTTTGAAAAGAGAGGAACTAGGGTTTGGAGCAAAGTTTACCAAATCCAACGAATCGGACGGGGATGATGAGTCTTTGGTCCGAATTAATTCGGGGTTGGAGGTCTCCCTTCGATGGAGATTGATTCCCCAGAGAAAATCAACGATTTGGTGGAGGAATTGAGGGATCCGCTTCAGAGCTCCAGGGGAAGGCAAGGGTTAAGCCCGGTAATAATGAACTTGTCCGCGGGTGACCGGACTAGTCCGATATACCAGACCATGGCTGAACTAGTCTACAGGAGCGGACTAGTCCGAGGTCAACAGGGTAGATAGAGTTGGAAATCAATATATAATTAAGATTTTGACTAGTATTTGTCTTGAGGACACCTTCTCACAAATAATCTTGATGAGTATGACCAGTGAGCAATGAACAACCAAGCAATGGCCATAACTCACCAAGATTCAATAATTAAAATAGTTTTCGAGGGCAAATCAAGAGAGGAGACAAATTTTTGCAAAACAAGTAAATTTTGAAGAAACAAACAAGTATGAACTTTTTATGCTACATTTCGAGCATCGAGGATATTAAGTTCATTTCTGAGCTCACGAAAGTGTTTTTCATCCAAGGGCTTGGTGAAACTATAAGCTAGTTGTTTCTCAGTTCTAACATGTGAAATTACTGTGTTTCCTTTCATTGAATGATCTCTTAGGAAGTGATGGCGTATGTCGATGTGTTTGGTTTTGGAGTGCTCAAATTTTATGGCATCCTCATTATCACATAGGAGTGGAATACCGTTCAAATTCTAACTGTAATCCCTTAGAGTTTGTTGTATCAATAGGAGTTGTGCACAACAACTACCGACTGCAACATACTCCGCTTCGATTGTGGAATGGGGAATGGAGTTTTGTTTATCTGAGGACCATGATACTAAAGATCTACCTCAATATTGGCAAGTTCCAGATGTGCTTTTTCTATCTACTTTACAACCTGTATAATCAGCATCTGAATATCCTATGAGGTTAAATTTAGATCCTTTTGGGTATCGAAGACCTAGGTTGGATTTGTAGATTAGGTATCTTAAGATTCTTTTTATTGCAATTAAATGAAACTCTTTTTAAGCAGCTTGAAACCAGGCACAAATACAAACACTCAGCATAATATCAGGCCAAGATGCACATAAGTAAAGTAAAGAACCTATCATAGAACGGTATACCTTTTGGTCCACGCTTGGACCTTCTTCATTGAGGTCGAGATGCCCATTTGCTGCCATGGGAGTCTTGATGGGCTTAGCTTTGTCCATATTGAACTTTTTGAGAATGTATTTTGTGTACTTGGTTTGGCAAATGAAAGTGCCCTCTTTAACACTTAAGGATTCTGGTTTATCGCAACGAAAAAATTCATCGCAATAGGCCATTTTTCTTCGCAATATGTAACTGTTGCGATGAAAATGAGTGTGGTGATTGTTTTTACGAATCATCACAATAATTCTCGTGGTGATAGGTTATTGCAACACCTTGACATCCGTGGAAAATAGTATGGTATTGCAACGATTTCCCATTGGTGGCAAATAGTACGCTATTGCAACGATTTCACGTATTGCGACGATTTAACGTATTGCAACGAAAAGTACGGTATTACAACGAGTTAACGATCATGGCAAATAGTACGATATTGCAACGATTTCATATTCGTGGCAAATAGTATGTTATTACAACGATTTAGCGTATTGCGACGATTTAATGTATTGCAACGAATAGCCTCGTATTGCAACGATTTCACATTCGTGGTGATTGTATGTGATTGCAACAATTTCACGGCCGTGGCAATAGTACGGTATTGCAACGATTTCACATTCGTGGCAAATAGTATGTTATTGCAATGATTTACCGTATTACGACGATTTAACGTATTGCAACGAATAGCATGGTATTGCAATGATTTCACATTCGTGGTAATAGTAGGTGATTGCAACGATTTCTCACTCGTGGCAAATACTACAGTATTGCAACAATTTCACAATCGTGGCAAATAGTACAGTATTGCAACAATTTATGGTACTGCGATGATTTATGGTATTGCAACGAATATCACGGTATCGCAACGTTTTCACAATCGTGGCAAATAGTATGGTATTGCAACGATCTCACAGACGTGGCAAATAGTATGGTACTACAACGGTTTAATGTCCGTAGCAAATAGTATGTTATTGCAACGAGTGCACAAACGTGGCGAATAGTAGTTTATTGCAATGATTTCAGACCCGTGGGAAATAGTATGGTACTGCAATGATTTCCATCCATGGTGAATAGTTGTATATTGCAATGATTTCTTATCTGTGGCAACAGGTTCGTAATGCAATGTTTCCTGATCTATGGCAATAAGTTTCTAATGCAATGTTTCCTAATTTGTAGCAATAGGTTTGTAATGCAGTGTTTTCTGATCTGTGGCGGTACGATTGTAATGCAGCGTTTAATGATTTATGCTGATAGAGGTGAAATGCAACATTTTCTCGTCTGTGGCAATAGTGTTGTAATGCAACGTTTTCTGCATGGTGGTCGTAGCAGTCTAGTGCAACATTTTTTGAGTCATGGCCAAATGTTTATACTGCAACATTTTGTAATTCATGGCAATAGCTTCCTATTGCAAAAATTTATTATTCGTGACAAGAAATTCGTAATGCCACGTTTTATTATTAGCGGCAGTGGAATCCAAATGCACTAGGTTTGAAAATTAGTGGCAGCAGAATCACAAGTTTAATAATAAACATCCATCAATTGATATTGCAACATGCATAACAACACTCAAGTATTACGGTCGCGACGTGTTTGAATGTAAGTTTGCCTAAGCTGACCGGGACTAATTGTTGCAGCAGGTGGCTTTTGGCGGTTCCTTAGTTGGACTATTTGTGGAGTGGTCTCCATCATCAGTTTGTGCATTTCATCCATTGAGATGTGCATGTCCTGCATTTCCTTAGCCGTGTGTTCACTATCAGCTGCTATATGACCTTGTAAGTTCTGGACATGAACATTTAACTCTTCATTCTTCTGGTTTATGCAGTCCATCTGGGTGGTTAAGCTATCATTTCTTCCTTCCAACTCCCGCACTATGTGATTGAAGCCTGCATTTCTATCTTCTAAGTTTCGAACTTGGTCGTTGAGGTGTTTAGACATCTGGATACGCATACGTTCACGTTCAGGACCAGTTCGGTTAGCCATATAACCACGCCCCCAAACATGTGATCCTGTGCAACCGATTGAAGATCTATAACAACGCTGGAAGATGTGGTTCTCTCCTCATTTGGAATTGGGCCTCCTTGCCCAGCTTCCATATCGTCCACTTGGGCACGTGCCTGGATCTATATATGAAAAAAAAAGTCATAGGTAAATTGCAAATATTTATTTAATTGGGCATTGTTTGAAGTGTTACTCACATGTACAGCTTTTGCCTGCTTGTTTGCCCAGTCACCGTTCTTCAACAAATGGCTTGCCTCCCACAGTTGTATGTCATCGGGTTCTTCTCCGGTCTCTGGGTCTCGCTACATAAAATACAAGTAAAATTCAACATGTCAGTATATATATTGTTTGCAGCTCAAAGTAAAAGTGTGATTTATTTTTCATACCTTCTCGTAACTAGGTTGGATGTAGGATTTGGAGCCAAGCAAGTGACTCGCCTTTTATCTTCTTCGATTTTGAGAATTGGTCCTGCTTATTGACTGCAATAATTTTAAGAATTAATTCTACGAATGAATGTAAATCGAACAGTTTTTGTATGATGCGAAGCTTTTAAAAAGTTAGCTAACCCTGAATCGCTCAGACTCAAAATATTCTATTAGGTGCAACCACTCGGGCGCCGTTACGTCAGCAGGCTTGTTTAGTATACGTTCTTCATCGGTAGAATAACTCTTATAGGTGGCATGCAAAGTCAAGCTCCACCCCTTGTACCGCTCAACAGAAATTTTCAAGAATTTTCTTGCACTCTCCGGTGTGTCCTCCATGTCCCAGGAATCCTGTACATTGTATAACAAGTTGTTGTAAATGTACAAGATGGAGATTGCAAGAAAAAAATACTTGCGTGGGGGTGTGACAACACTAACCGGGATGTCTTGTACTATATCTCTATTGTTACTATGGCCAACCTCAACCCACTTCCTTGCACCGCTGGGGGATTCATGTCTTTTTGTAAACATAACCACATCATCGACAAAGTGCGCTGGTTAATACCAACTGCAGCACCCAACCTAGTGAAGAAGTGAGTTGGTAGATTCACATGCTACGTTATACTAACTTGGGATGCATGGCGTATACTGGCAACCTTATGTCCTTTAGCCACACTTCTTCCAAACTTCTTTCCTTCTGTTACATTGATTCAAACGCTAAACGATTAAAGCAAATTACCGCCTGACCAAGTTTGGTATCATTTACAAATAGTGTGAAAAGTAGAAAAGACTGATGTTCGTGCCATCTTCATGACGAGTGCGGCAAATACGAGTGTGGAAGGACTGCATCCCAATAGCATTTTGTTCTATATTACTCCCTTCTAGTTTATATTAATTTTCGTATCAGACCAACAAATGAATTAAAAATGAACTAGTTACGACTGTCTGAATGACAACTATTTTGATTGGGGGGAGTACATAGTTGACTTCTTTGTAGCTGTTCATATCCTAAAATGAGCCATCAGGTACACATGTAAGTTGCGGTACTGCACTCATAGTACTGCAGAGGATTTTCAGTCCAGCAGCAAAGCAAGCAAGACTAAGAGGGGGCGGGCATACAGCTGGCAATGCTGGACTAGACAAAGATAGGGTTCGCCGGTTCGATCTGACTGACATCAGCCGGAGCGCGTCTCGAAGAGAATTATTAGTTGCAGTGCAAGTAATAAACGCCAACGGTAGCAGGTGGCGAATGCAAGACAGATAAGGCAGGCAGCTTGCAGGATTGAAATCCTCTGCAGTACTGCACCTGCATTAGCTGCCACTGACATGTGGGCCAATGAGACACCGGGTCCACTTGTCAGTTGCGGCTACTACAGGTGCAGTACTGCATAGTCCTAGCTTGTGACGCTTAACAAAGCAAGGGTTCGGTATGGCCAAGATCACCAGGAGCAACTCTTGAGGAGGATTGGTGGCAGGGCAAGTAATGGTTAGGGATTTGCAGGTGGTGGGGTCATCATGTCACGTGAAGGATGGGATGTGGCGATGGGTGAGGGAGACACGTCGGGGAGGACACTGAAGTGACCAACAGCAGGGCGTGGGCGCTGGTGCCGACCAGAGTGGACGGTGGCGAGAGAGCACAATGTGGAGGCATAAAAAATTCACGCCATCACACAGGCTGTTGAACTGTTAACTATAAAGACTACTAAGAAAGTAGAATCGCAAGGCATTCTAAAACAATTAGTAGAGCCTAGAAAAGAATGCAAATGACCATGATACACCCATCATCAATACATCTAAAGGACAGAACGTAGTCTATCAAAATGCTCCAAATTCAATGCCAAAGGAGTAAAAAACTAACACACTCTACTAAAACAAATGGCACGGTAGAGAGGCAGGTAGTAATGTGATGTGATATGGGTAGTTGGAAGCTACCGATAGAGTTGGAGTGGGACATTTTTTAAGCTCCCAATGTAAAGTTACGCTGGGGCGGAAGGAGTATTTCTGATTTGTATATCTGTACCTGTTGTTGGTTCATGCATCGTAGTACCAGGGAGTGAAGAACCTCGGGGTTCCTGAACATCATGTGCTGCAATATTCTCTGCATACCATGCAAAGGATTTAATGTTTTCTAAATTTTCTTAATTTTAATAGTAAACACATATATAGTTATACCAAGTTCTTGTTGGCCACCATGAAATATTCTAGAAGACATCACGTTTTGATGTATTGTTCCTAATGTAAAGAGCATTGTAAGTAGTCATTCCAAATAACAGTAATAACGTTAGATTACATGACTGACGTAGATTTTGGATCGGATGATGTGGTTTCTATAAAATGCAATGTTTGTTTCGAACAGAGGATTAGAAATGAAGGAATAGAAATAAAAACGTACGATCCGAGAAAGCCACAAGAAAGAAAAAAGTGTAAAAACCGTGGGAACAGAAAATCTTAGGAATACAAATTTGTAAAACAGGAATGAGAGTACAACATTTGGAGTGGTTGATTAGATAACCCGTGTAGAAATTACATACTACCTCCAATTTTTAGTATTTGTCGTTCCTGACTAGGAATTGAACTAGAAATACACTACCGTAATAAGCTGTCGGAGTGACATTTATTTCGGGACAGATGTAGCATATGCTATATATATATATATATATATATATATATATATATATATATATATATATATATATATATATATATATATATATATATATATATATAAACTAAATTCGTGGAACAGAAGACAACATTTCTTCTTTGTTAATTTATTTAATCTTCGTATATCAGGATGGATCGTGTAAAACTTAACTAGCCCAAAACTGAATGGATCGTGTAGAACCAAGCCAATATAGCTCTATAAAAATACGGCATGGATGGTGTAGTTTACCTAGCACAAAACTGGAGTACGGGATGCGATGTCGCAGGGAGGTGTCGACGACGAAGATGTTTGGTAGAGCCCATCAAACTTGGTTGCCCGACGTTGTACCCAGGAGTCAACACCACCAAGAGTTTCGATGCATCACTACAAGATCCATGGGGAAAAAACTGTAAAAATAGTGGGAAATGAAAACACGGGAATTTCTTAGGAATACAAGCATAGAACACAGGACAGAGAGACAACACATTCAGAGTACTGCGAGATCACCAGAAGGGCGGGGCAGCGGTGTGTCGTGAACGGAGGCCGGTGTTTCCATTTATATTCATTGTGACTGAAATAGGATTATAATAGGTGGGACTGAAATTGGAGGCACAAGGAGTGAAAACTGATTTGTCAAAATCTCAATTGTTGCGCGCCAAGAAGAACAAAAAAAATTTTGCGGGCGTGGAGAATTTGACGCTAGCCGCCCCCCTGTGCACACATGCAATCGTGATTAATTACATGTCATGTCGCGTCGATTCCTGCACATGGTGCATGTAGCTAGGGGGGTAGACTTCTTCGGACAACTTGCTCGCTTCTTAATTCATCTTTATTACCATGCATGGAGATCAAAATCTAAAAGCAGTCATCTGCTAGCTAGTGGGACATTCCAAAAAAATACGAACAAAAATATGAATTGCCAAATGTATATGTGCTAATGCAAATGATATGCAAATACAGAACACCCAAGTCCACGATAGGACGATGGCAAACAATCACCATTATGTAACATTAATCGCAATGAAATGATAACATGTAGTATATACTACTACTAAAAACACATTTTCACATGCGCCGAGTACAAATGAAAAAATTGAATGAAAGAACACAAAAGAGGATAAATGCAGCCTCAACCATGATCTCAATGGAGTTTCAACCAAGAGTCGTCGATTGTCGCAACACAACGAATTCTTGGTTAGACATTGAACAACAATTATCTCGCCCCTTTTTCAGAAAGGAGTTGTTCTTCGATACTGCATAGGAGGCATTGTTCATGAACAGAAAAGACATTTATCATTAAAATAAAAACAACACATATATTAAAAACAAGAAGTATGAAAGCACATAGAAAACAAGAAAAAAACTACAAATACTACTCTACTCGGAGTCGGAGGAGATCTTCTCCACCTCCTTCTCTGCCGTTGCTGCATCCTCCTCCTTCGCCGTTGCCGCCTCTTCCGCTGCTGCCGCCGCCGCCTCCTCCGCTGCCGTCGCTGCTGCGGCCTCCTCCGGCAATTGAGTCCGAAGCTTCCAGGCGACGGTCTGCAGATGATGCTGGTAGCCCTCCACCCCAGCCACCTTCCCAATCGTCTCATAGAGGGCATTGAGACGACCGGCCACAAACCCTAACCCGAAGCAGTAGTGGTCGGCGGTGTCCAGGCTAGTGCAGACGGGAAGTTTCCCAAGACCCACACGATCACACGAGCGATATGTATCGGAAAATACATCCCGCGTCAATTTGTCGAGCTTTTTTGCGCGCCCAGCAGTGGCGGAAAGGTGCTAAGTGGCCTCCTTCAGGCGCCGATCGAGTTCATTGAAGCGGTGTTCGACGAGGCGGACAGTCTCCTAAACCCAAACGGTGTGAAGAGGAGCGGGCGCTGCGGGCGGAATAGGGGACGGAGGTGGTGCGGGCGCTGCCTCCAGCTCCACTGGCACTGGATGCAACGGAAACAGAGAAGAAAGAGGTTCGGAGGACGTCGACGGCCTGGGGCACTTCAGTGTGGGGCTACCCATTTGTGTGACGACAGAGGTACGGAGAAAGAGAGAGAGGCGGTCGGCGATGATGCGGCGGTGAAGCAAGAGAAGTTTGGAGGCTACGATCAATGGAGTGGTGCAGCAGAGATGCAAGAGGATGGGTTTGCCTTTATAGACGGTCATCATATAAGCGCGCGAGTGGAGATGATCGGTTGCTTCGAAAACCGCGCTTTCGAATTGGTGGTTGTGTTGGAATTAATCCAAACCGCGGTTTGCCTCCTCTAGGTTATCGCAATAACTCGACGCGTCCCATCTCGGATTCACAGGCAGTTTGTTAATTTGACACGCAAAGGGTCCAGGGTATGCATTGGCCCACCAAGCTTACTTTGTAGGTCTGTCCGACGGTGTTTTAGTTTTTCAGTTCCAGTTTACCTGCCCAAGGTATATGCAATGTTCCATTTTTTCAGTTTGTCATGCAAAAGACCTTTGTCATGTTTCATGATGTTACGTGTTTTCTCTTTTTGTTGAAAGATCGTCATATACAGTTGAAATATCATCACAAAACACAAGAAAAAGTACAAGACGATGAACACACCACACATTCATTCATTCACACACACACACACACACACACACACACACACACACACACACACACACACACACACATATATATATATATATATATATATATATATATATATATATATATATATATATATATATATATATATATATATATATATATATATATATATATATATATATATATATATATACACTCCCCCCGTGTCTATGAACTTGACGCTTTGTAGTTTATTTTTTAACTACAAAGCGACAAGTTTGAGGCTCGTTGATCATATGTTCGGGGCGTAGCATATATATATATATATGAATGGACATTTACAATAATTGTGACAAAGACGTCGACGACCATGTAAGATATGACATTACGCGTGTTTTCTCTCCTTTTGTTGAAATATCGTCATGTTTGAGGCTCGTTGATCATGTTTGAGGCGTAGCAAGCATAGAGAAGTAACAGCATGCACTTGAAAACCTCACGATCATGTTTGATGACAACATTACATGTTTCAATTTTTGTTAAAAGATTGTCATATATATATATATATATATATATATATATATATATATATATATATATATATAGTTTGAGGCTCGTTGATCATGTGCTGATTTTTAGTCGTCGCATCAGAAGAGGTTGTTTATTAGCTCATGGACAAGGAAAATTCTTTGTACGTAGTACAAAAAGTATATGTTGGTCGGCGTTGCCAATCGTACGCGAAGGATGCTGCCAGGTAGTTGCTCTTGTCGGTGTATACTAATTACATGAGTGTTTGGGGGGTCATATGGTTAGTCCACGATGCACCCTAAACCCGATGTTGAGGCCGTGTATTTGTGCATACACTCTAGTGACATGTGACAAAGTGCTCAATCATCAATTCTGTTTGGTTTGACGTCGAAGTTGGATTGGGGATATAGGATCATCCATTTCTTTATGTATTGGATCATCCAAATTAATGTTTTGTTGGATGGACTGGACGATTCAATTTTTTGTTTGGTAGGTTGGATGAAACTTGGGTGGATTATTGAATCATCTATGTTCATAATTTCATATTATTAATTATTTATATACTAATTATCATATTACTAGCAAATATTAATGTTACTATAATAATTGTAATTATTAATCAACAATAAACAAGTTAATTATCACTATTTACATTACTAAGAAGCATAATTAGATAAGGTGGATGGACTCACTTCCAACCAAATATCCTAGACCATCTCATCCAGCATCTGTGAGGAATATTTTATATTCCTCGAACCTGGATTACCCTGTCTGCCTGACCGCGAAACAAATAACACATGTCTGAACCATCCAATTAATCCAAGTCAATTCAATCCAAGACAAGCAACCAAACACAGATCTTATTGGCTGCGTCGTGCTCATGCGCATGATGATGGATCGTGCACGCCGAGTGCCGAGTTATTCAGATCGCTGAGCAAATTTCGGACTGGGAGTTCGTGTGCCTGTGCGCGCTGCGAGATTCGGTGCGTTCGTGTACGTGGCAATCATCAGGGCAGGATGGTACAGTCGAGGGAACCGTGCAGTGCGCCCTTGGTTGTATGGCTCTAAGATTCGGAGCGTGAATGTACGTGGCAACCATCTGGGAAAGGTCGCACAGAGACGGCTGTGCGGCAGGGCCGCATAGAATTTGATTTCTGCACCAAGGGGTTAAGAGATAAGACCATCTAATCTACAGGCCGCAGTCCAGTAAGCTTTGCCGTGAATCACTACGAATGATCTTAAAGGCAGGCCCGACTCTAGGCCTAGGAGGGAGGGGCTACTGCCTAGGGCTGGCCCGTTGGGGGGCACGATGACAGCTGATAAAGAGAAAAGAAATAAAATTAATTGGTATTTGCATCATCCGGATGCGATGTACAGTTACACGGTCTAGCTTTTTATTTTCGTATTTTTTTGAAATATAATACTACTACGCACGTCCTAATGTGTTTAATATTTATTAGATATTATATTACTAATGTGTTAATTTTCCATATGTGATATTTTTCGATAAAAGGAGGAGTTTTTTGTTAATGCATGTATTGTAGGACACATTGTTGATGAACATAAAAGGCATTTTTTCATTAACATAAAAACAACACGTATATTACGAACATGGAAAAAAACACATAGAAAACAAAAAAAACTACTACTAATCCTACTCTACTTTGAGGAGGACTTGTCCACCTCCTCCGTCACCGCCGCCGCATCCACCGGTGGCGCCTCTGCCTCTGCCGCAACATCCGGCGGAGCATCCACCAACACCAGATCAAACTTCTGGCCAACGACATCCAACACAAGGAGGTTGACCCGTGTACGGCTGCCAGCTGCGGGAAGCAAGGGTGGAGCGGCTGCAGGGCCTTCTGTAGTGAAGATTGTAGAATTAGACACGAGCATTTCACATTCTGTCGTGAGGTGTTATCCGGTATGGGCTATATATAAAGACTTATAAGGTTGTGTGATGTTGTTTTTCTTGTTTCATGACGTCATCTTTCTTGTTATGTTGTAGTGTTTTATGTTGATGAACTCAATGTTCTTCATTTGTTCCAACAGTTATTTTGTTTTCTATCTTTTTGTTTAGTGAACTATTTGTTCTATCTGTATTCTCTGTTAATGAACGACCCTCCACACTGCTGATAGCCTCTAAAGTGGCGAGTACGGTACTTTAGCTGCTGGTGGTGCTAGAGGAGATCGCCCGTAGCGGGGCCTGCAAAGCGGTCTGTAAAGTAGTAAACAGTACTAACAGGAAAATGCAATAGGTAGCAACCACTGCTTGAAGGGAAGTGTTGCGGACTAGATGTGCCGATTAGTTTATTTTGTGATTATTGGGGATTATTTAACAGCTAGTTCTGTTGATTAGTTTGTTGCCTGGAATGGTATGTTGAACACTACTCTTTGGCTCCGTCTATGTTTATATCTACTGTAGTATTTAATCCTTTTTTAGATCACTGTGTTGCTGCGGTTCAAGAGACTTCGTGCATATGCTTTATTTTGATCGGAATACCAACCCCATTGCTAAATTAACTTATTTAGATAACAAACTGCCATAGCTAGACGCGCCCCCATAGATGGGATCACGCGTCATGGGGACAAACACCAAGCGTCCAAGCGCAGTTTCGGCCCACGAATACAAAGTGACGCAGCGCAGTTTTAGCACACGAATAACAAGTTCCCTAGCACAGTGTTGGGCCTAGTCTGATAGATTCACGTACGCTTTGTCCTGGCTACCTGCTTGTGGGACCCTTTGATCCACAACGGCCCCTCTCCCGATTGTACGAAACGCACTTGGAGGAGCATCTGCCAGCCGCCACGCTCTTATAGGAGCATCTGCCAGCTGCCACTCTCTTGGAGGAGCATCCGCCGGCCGCCACACTCTTGGAAGAGCATCCGTCGACTGCTGCATGTGGAGGAGCAACAACGCTAGGTACAATTTATCACATAATCTTATTATAGTTCTATCCTCTTACAGATATGCTGATTGAATTGTAGGAAGCGATGTCAGAAGATAATACATGGATGGGATAAGACAGGCGTACGAAGGAGTGGTAGGATGGAATGAAGTCATTTTTAAATTTAGCATTCCAGGGCACTCGTGAAGAAGAATATAAGCCTTGTCCTTGCACGAGATGTAGTAATATTTGCCACGGGACACGCAAGGAAGTTCATCTTCACTTGCTTCGTAATGTGATGTCATTTAGTTATACTTGTTGGGTACACCATGGAGAAAAACGAGTTGAGAAAAATATTGCCGAGCAATCGGCAAATAATGAGGAGATAATTTCCGATGATGCTGCCATGGAAAATATGCTATCCAGTCTACTTAGAGGCACCGATCATGGTGGTACTTCAACAGATGTTGATGATCCAAAAAATGCTATAAACCAGCAGGAGCCAACTTTGTGTGCAAAGGCATTCTATGACTTATTAAATGATGCCAAAAAGATGTTGTATCCAGGTTGTGAGAAGGTGACCAAATTATCCTTCATTGTCAGGCTGTACCAGATAAAGTGTTTAACTAGTTTGAGCAAAAAATCGTGTGAGTTGATCCTTGAACTATTCTCATATGTGCTTCCAGAGGGCCATTGCATTCCTAATGCACTTGATAAAGTTCAGAAGGTTGTTCCTGACCTCGGGCTGATCTACGAAAATATCGATGCATGTGTCAATGACTGTGTGTTATTTCGGAAGGACTATTCTCTGTTGTATCGATGCTCAAGATGTTGTGAATTAAGATGGAAAATAGTACTGGTGGGGATGCAAGAGAGACCTTACCTTGTGGAAAAGCCAGGAAGCTTGTAGCACGCAAGATTCTACGATAGTTCCCTCTTATTCCCCATCTTCAAAAGTTTTATATGGAAGAATCAACGACATCAAACATGCGCTGGCACAAAGAAGAATGTATTGATGATGGAATATTACGCCATCCTGCAAAATCGAAAGCATGGAAGCATTTTGATAGCATTCACCCAAATTTCTCATATGATCCTTGCAACATAAGACTTGGTCTAGCATCTGATGGTTTCAGTCCTTTTGGAGTAATGAATGTTTCTTACAGTACATGGCCTGTGATTCTAATCCCTTATAATCTAGCACCTTAGTTGTGTATGAAGCAGCCTTATCTATTGATGTCAATGATAATTCTTGGGCGAAAGTCACATGGAAACAACATTGATCTGTATCTGCAGCCTTTGATTGATGAGCTACTGAAATTATAGTATGATGGTGTTGAAACATACGACAGTTCAAAGAGAGAGATATTTCTCATGCGAGCTTCTATATTGTGGACAATAAATGATTTTCCAGCATATGCAATGCTATGTGGATGGAGCACAAAAGGTAAGCTAGCATGTCCATACTTCCATGTAAACACTGATGCCTTGTGGTTGAAACATGGACGAAAGTATTGCTACATGGGTCATCGACGTTTCCTACCTAAGAATCACAGGTGGCGTCGAGACAAAGCTTCTTTCAACAACAAGATAGAGAATAGAGAGGCTCCAACATAACTCTCTGGTCACGAAGAACTCAAACAATACGAGACTTTTGATCAAGTGAGTTTTGGACAGACGAATAATAAGAGAAAGTGCACTGAGAAAGATAGGTGGCATAGTTGGAAGAAGAAAAGTATATTTTTACTGCTCCCATATTGGAAGACATTGCTAATAGGGCATAACTTGGATGTCATGCACATTGAGAAAAACATTTGTGATAGCATATTGGGGACATTGCTTAATATGGAAGTTAAACAAAAGATAGTCTACAAGCTCATCTTGATATGCAGGAAATGGGTATACAGCCAAAGTAACATCCGGTGGATATGAAAGGGAAGTATGATTGTCCATCAGCATCATATACTTTGCATAAAGATTAGAAGACCACCTTGTGCAAGTTTTGGGGGATGTGAAGATGCCCGATGGTTATGCCTCAAACATCAAGAGATGTGTGGACATAACAACACGTAAGGTATCAAGTCTAAGAACTCATGACTGCCATATTATACTTCAGAAGCTCCTTCCTATTGCAATACGTGACATATTGCCTGAAAAGCTTGTTGCAACATTAATTGAGTTTAGTAGATTCTTTATTGGAATTTGTTCTAAAGAATTGGCGGAACCAGATTTGGATAAGATGATCAAACAATTTCCTGAAACCATTTGTAAGCTTGATATGTTGCTTCCTCCCACTTTCTTTGATATCATGGTACATCTTCCAATCCATCTTGTCAAAGAAGCTCGCTTGGGTGGACCTGTTTCTTAAAGATGGATGTATCCAATTGAGAGGTACCTTGGTACATTGAAGAGGTATGTACATAACATAGCTCACTCGGAGGGTTCTATAGTCGAGGGATATATTATGGAAGAGTGTATGACTTTTTGTAGTTAGTTTTTGGATAACATCAGCACCAAGCTTAATAGGCCAGAACGTCATGAAGCTGCAGCTAGGAATGAACCTTCTCTCGAGTCTAATATATTTACATAAGTTTACAATTCTAAAAAAAGGGTTTACATGGGGCCAACCTACTATGGTGGAAGTACATAACATCAGGCATTATGCTATTTCTAATGTTGAAGGGGTCGCTCCATGGATCAAGTACGTATAACTCATATGTTTTATACTATATTGGATCATGCTTATTGTAGATGGATAATTTAATTATGTACCCTTTTCAATGAGCATTTTGAAGGGCTGAAAAAGATTCATTCTCGTGATGTTGAAAAATGACATAGAGATGAGTTTGTTTATTGGTTTCAAAAACGAGTAAGTACTTCAAGTTTTTACTTTGATGAAATATTGAACAAATATGTGTTCTAAAGTTTGTTTATCGATGACCCTATTTATACTAATGTGTACAGATTACTACATTACACAAAGAAGGCAAAGTAACCGATTATTTGTATGCATTATTTAGAGGACCTGATTGTCGGGCACGTTTTTTTAGTCGATCATTCATAAATGGCTTCTTCTTTCAAACAGCAGAGGTGGAAAAGGTTTACGGATGCAAAACAATGGTGTTGTTGTTCGAGATGGTGATCATGTGTGGTATGGAGTAATCAAGAAAATGATTTCTTTTGATTTTGAAAAAAATCAAGAGGTTCTGTTATTTGAATGTGACTAGTTTGATCGGCCTCGTTCCGATCAGAGCCGAAGCAGGGGCTACAAAATGGATCGATACAAAATGAAAGATGTTGGCACTACTCTTTCTCAATTTAAGTATGAGACTTACATTCTAGCCACCCAAGCAGAACATGTTTTTTACGTTCGAAGTGTGAAGCTGATAGGAAAAAGATGAGTCCCGATCTTCCGAAAGGTAATGGATAGGACGATTGATGTAGAGATCTCGACGTTGATGATCCGAGGCTCTCGAGTAGAACACGAACAACCCCTGCAATCACTACACCACCACTCCGTTGGTTATCAACCATGCTTCACACAATTGACCTCGCAAAGAAGGCTAATCCCTGCAAGTGCAACCGAGAACATAAGCAAGAACAAGGTAGAAGCAATCTGAATTGCTAAGTTGGGGTCTCACAAATCGATGAACGGCGAAACTGTATATAACAGATTAATCTAAGCAAAACCCATCGAATATGACCGGCGGATGAAGTATTTATAGGCTAGGGTTCGACCAAAATGCGATTAGACGCGTCCCTAATGGACTCTTACGGGATACAAGGCTCAAAGCCCCGATTCGGTGGTGCAGCACCGGACAGAAATCTGGACTCGATTTGTTTCGACGATTCCCAATGGCTACGAAGGAATTTTGAGGTGGGACCAGAACCATTGGAAAGTTTATCTTCTCCTCTTTCCGTGCATATGTAGAACGTCGAAAACGGAGTCCGTGTGCCTCCTGGGCATCTGTTTTAATGTGGACTGCTCCTGGACTCCGAGTTGAACTCGAGTCCGAGTTGTAAACTGTTTCCATCAACTTGTGGATGTCCCAGGTGGTTCTCCATGCTCCCAAGGCCTCCTTCGTTCACTTGTTTGTCTTCTCCATTATTCCTAATAACAGTTAAATCATCACATAGCAATCTATTCTCAAACCCACATGCAAAAGAAGTTAAGAACGAATTCACCTGCTGATTTAATAACCGTGCCCGTGCTCTTGTGATTGGTCCTTGTAGTTCAATGTGCGTCTCCGCTGTTGTGATGTCCTCATCATCCTCCCCTTCTTGAATTGGAGTCGTCCTCGACTCAAGTTCATCTTCTTCTCCCAAGTACGATCGCAAATCTGAAATGTTAAATGTAGGACTAACCCCAAAATCGGGAGTCAATTCAAGCTTAAATGCATTATCATTAATCTTTTCAACGATCTTAAAAGGACCAGCAGCTCGTGGCATAAGTTTAGATTTTCTCAAGTTGGGAAATTGCTCTTTTCTCAAATGTAACCACACCAAATCACCCGGTTCAAGTTTTACTTCTTTTCTACCTTTACTACCTGCAATCCTATACTTCTCATTCATCATTTCAATATTTTTCTTTGTAGTTTCATGCATCTTAAGAATGAATTCAGATCGTTGTGTAGCATCCAAATTTATAGTTTCAGAAGGCGGCAAAGGTAGTAAATCAATAGGAGCACGGGGATTGAAACCATACACTACCTGGAATGGACTTACCTTTGTCATGGAGTGAACGGATTTGTTGTAAGCAAATTTTATATGTGGTAAACACTCCTCCCACAACTTCAAATTTGTTTTCAAGATAGCCCGCAACATAGTGGATAAAGTACGATTAACTACCTCAATCTGTCCATCCGTTTGTGGGTGACATGTAGTTGAAAACAGCAACTTGGTTCCCAATTTATACCACAAAGTTCTCCAAAAATGACTTAAAAATTTGGCATCACGGTCAGAAACAATGGTATTTGGCACACCATGTAAACGAACAATTTCCGTCATAAATAAATCAGCAATGTGTGAGGCATTATCATTCTTATGACAAGGTATAAAGTGTGCCATTTTGGAAAAATGATCAACAACTACAAAAATACTATCCCTCCCCCTCTTAGTCCTAGGCAATCCCAAAACAAAGTCCATAGAAATATCCTCTCAAGGTACACTAGGAACAGGAAGAGGCATATAAAGACCATGTGGGTTAAGGCGAGACTTAGCTCTGTTGCAAGTAGTGCATCATGACACGTAGCACTCGACATCACACCTCATCTTTGGCCAAAAGAAGTGTGTGAACAGCACGTCTTCAGTTTTCTTCACTCCAAAATGTCCCATCAAACCTCCTCCATCTTCTTCCTGCAAAAGCAGTAGACGAACGGAGCTTGCTAGAACGCATAGCTTGTTAGCACGATAGAGGAGACCCTCTCGCAGCACATATTTATTCCAAGTTCTTACTTCTCTACAATTTTCAAAAGCATCTTTGAAGTCCAAATCAGTAGGATATAATGCTTTAATTGTTTCCAAACCAAAGATTTTATGATCAAGTTGGGACAGCATGGTATAACGCCTAGATAATGCATCGGCAATGATATTTTCCTTCCCTTTCTTATGCTTAATGATGTATGGAAACAACTCTATGAACTCAATCCATTTAGCATGTCGTTTATTCAGATTGGTTTGACACTTAAGATACTTCAATGATTCATGATCGGAATGTATGACAAACTCCTTAGACCGAAGATAATGTTGCCAAGTTTGTAATACACGTACTAAGGCATACAATTCCTTATCATAAGTAGAATAATTCAGAGAAGGACCATGAAGTTTTTCACTAAAGAAAGCAACGGGTTTACCTCCTTGTATGAGAACGCCTCCAATACCAATGCCGCTTGCATCGCATAAATCAGCAAGTTCAGATTTAGTTGCGAGCAACGATGGTGATTTTAACTTAATAACTTGTTGTTTTTCAGATTCTAATTTTGTTGCTTTGCCCTCACGAATTTTACTCTTCTCAAAATGCACAATTTCAGCAGGAGTCATGGGGAGCAAAGTGATTTTCTTTCCCTTATGCATGAGAGTATATTTATTGGTTCTACCATGATGAATAGCATCTGTATCAAATTCCTAAGGACGACCCAATAAAAGAGAACAAGCATCCATAGGAACAACATCAAAATCAGCAAAATCATGGTATGAACCAATTGAAAAATGTATTCTCGCTGTTTGTGTTACCCCAACCTTACCGCTGTTGTTGAACCATTGAATGTGGTACGGATGAGGGTGTGCTCTTGTTGTCAAACCGAGTTTCTTGATGACGTCCGTGTTTACCAAGTTATTGCAGCTACCTCCATCAATTATAGTGTGTACACGACAGTCCTTGATGACGAGAAACATGTGGAAGAGGTTGTGTCGTTGTAGCTTGTCGTCGGTCTCCACTTTGGAGCTCAAGGCACGCTGCACAATGATGCTCCTATAGTTCTCCGTCGCCGCTGTACCAAGTACCTCTTCTCCGGTGTGTTCGTCATTTGGATCTGTAAAGTCAGTAGTAAGAGAATATTCATCTTCAACATCCGAAGTACTATCATACCCGCCATCGTCGCGTGCTATGTATGTTCGTTTGCTCGGGCAATCTCTCATCATATGACAAAGACCCTGGCAGCGGTGACACTTAATGTCGGAAGTACGACCCGTAGAAGGAGTGGACGACGAAGGCTTGAATGATGTCGCCTTGCTGCCTTCCGGCACGCGAGAAGGTGGAGCAGCAGGTATAGTTCGTTGGCCGCCATTGGGTGGTGTAGTCGCTGCACGGGGGGTCGAAGATGGTGCTGTTTTGGAGGGTGTAGTCGCTGCACGCGGCGTGAAGTTGCTCCTCGTGCGTTGTTGCTATTGTTGTCGGCCCTGCAATTCTTTTTCTGCCAACATAGCAAGCTGAAAGAATTTGTTAACAGTATCATATTCCTTGTAATCAACAATGTCCTGAATTTCACGCCTCAACCCCCATAAAAACGAGCTATTTTATCATCCATGTCCTCTACTACCCCAAAACGCAGCATACCCTTTTGTAACTCTTGATAATACTCCTCTACGGACATGTTACCTTGGTCTAAATGTTGCAATTTTTTGCGATGGTCCAGCTGAAAAGATGGAGGAACAAAACGAACACACATAGCTTCCTTTAATCTATCCCATGTTGGAGGATCGGTTCTTTTTTTAACAAGTTCATTCCACCATATGATAGCAAAGTCCTTAAACTCACTAGTGGCTTGACGAACTCTACGTTGTTCAGGAACAAGATAGGAATTAAATTTTTGCTCTACTGTCATCTCCCAATCAAGAAAAGCCTCAGCATCATAAGCACCAGAAAAAGAGGGTATAGTAAATTTCACTTTAGCAAAAGGATCATTAGGAGGGCAATTATAATTGTTATGATTATTACCTGCCATACCTCGACGATAAAGTGGCAGTCTTGGCTGATTATTGTGATCTTCCAGTTCATCATAAGCATTGTCTTCTTGTCTTCCAGCGAGAGGCAACCGAGCCTCAAAAGTATTCATCCAAAGAGCAAGGTCATCCAGTTGGCGAGTCAAGTTCGCCAATGACCCCTCCGTTGCTGCGTTGTATTTGGCGAACATATCCGTCATGGTCTTCATCATATCACGTAACTCAGCATGTTGAACACATTCGTCATATTGTCTTCTCCTGCCATTGTTAGTAGGAAACAAAAGACAACAAAAAAATATGTTATCCCTATCAACTACAGTGACAATGTGGAAGATGGAAGAAAACAATCTCTCTCGCTCAAGCATCTTACCACACTCTTACAAGTGTTCTTACCAACACAGCAGGTGGTGCGGACGGTGAGATGAACTAATGAAGTGTGGGGTGATTGCAAAGGTACCTGTTATGCTCAAGAGAAAGGTGGAGCTTGGATGGCACTTTCTATGTAGCAAGTATTAGCAACAATGATACCAATTGATAGGAAAAAGATGAGTCCCGATCTTCCAAAAGGTAATGGATAGGTCGATTGATGTGGAGATCTCGACGTTGATGATCCGAGGCTCTCGAGTAGAACACGAACAACCCCTGCAATCACTACACCACCGCTCCGTTGGTTATCAACCATGCTTCACACAATTGACCTCGCCAAGAAGGCTAATCCCTGCAAGTGCAACCGAGAACATAAGCAAGAACAAGGTAGAAGCAATCTGAATTGCTAAGTTGGGGTCTCACAAACCGATGAACGGCGAAACTGTATATAACAGATTAATCTAAGCAAAACCGACCGAATATGACCGGCGGCTGCAGTATTTATAGGCTAGGGTTCGACCAAAACGCGATTAGACGCGTCCCTAATGGACTCTTACGGGATACAAGGCCCAAAGCCCCGATTCGGTGGCGCAGCACCGGACAGAAATCTGGACTCGATTTGTTTCGACGATTCCCAATGACTACGAAGGAATTTTGAGGTGGGACCAGAACCATTGGAAAGTTTATCTTCTCCTCTTTCCGTGCATATGTAGAACGTCGAAAACGGAGTCCTTGTGCCTCCTGGGCGTTTGTTTTAAGGTGGACTGCTCCTGGACTCCGAGTTGAACTCGAGTCCGAGTTGTAAACTGTTTCCGTCAACTTGTGGACGTTCCAGGTGGTTCTCCATGCTCCCAAGGCCTCCTTCCTTCACTTGTTTGTCTTCTCCATTATTCCTAATAACAATTAAATCATCACATAGCAATCTATTCTCAAACTCACATGCAAAAGAAGTTAAGAACGAATTCACCTGCTGATTTAAGAACCGTGCCCGTGCTCTTGTGATTGGTCCTTGCAGTTCAATGTGCGTCTCCGCTGTTGTGATGTCCTCATCAGAAGCAACCTAAATGGACTACAGTTGTTAAAACGAAGACACGAAACCTTTTTGCCATGCCCCCTCGAGACAATGAAAATATTGTCACTGAGACGATGGAGGCTGAGACATTTGATGATCGATGACTTACTAATATAAATGAGGATAGGACCGCATGGGATAGGAATGACATTGAGGAAGCAACCAATAATGCTTCCGCTCTTCAAAGTAGAACATGTGATTAGTTTGAGACACATAGAGTTCCATTAGAAAATGAAGATGACGATGACGACGACAATGATACATATATCAATGATGGTATTGTACCTCCAGTATTGGGGGGGGGGGGCAGCGAAGATGATGATTTTTTTATGTAAGTATTGTGTGAGCTAGCTGTACGTGAACTATTTGATTTTTTTTGAAAAGATAGAAGCCTCTATTCTATTTAGCAGCAAGCTTAGAAGCAAGTCGATATTGAATCATGGTGAATCTTGGCAAATGTTCCTAATGCAACGATTGTGTTCCGTGACGATAGATCCTAACACCACGAACTGGTGAATCGTGCCAAAAGTTCATAATGCAATGATTGTGTTCCACGGCGATGGACCCTAACACCACAAACTGGTGAATCATGGCAAAAGTTCCTAATGCAACGATTGTGTTCCGTGACAATATATCATAACACCATGAACTGGTGAATCGTGGAAAAAGTTCTGAATGCAATGATTGTGTTTCGTGGCGATAGATCCTAACACCACAAATCGGTAATTCGTGGCAACAGATCCTAATGCAGCGATTGTGTTTTGTGGTGATAGATCCTAACACTATGAACTGGTGAATCGTGGTAACACGTCCTAATGCAACGATTCTGTTTCGTGGCGATAGATCCTAACGCCATGAACTGGTGAGACATGACAATAGTTCCTAATGCAACGATCGTGTTTTGTGGCGATAGATCCTAACGACACGAACTGGTGAATCGTGGCAAAAGTTCCTAATGCAACGATTCTGTTTCGTGATAATAGATCCTGACGCCACGAATCAGTATTTTGTGGCAATAGATCCTAATGCAACTATTGTGTTTCGTGGTGATAGGTCCTATCGCCACGGACTGGTGAATCATGGCAACAGTTTCTAATGGAACGTTTGTGCTTTGTGGAGATAGATCCTAACACCACGAGCTTGTTAATCGTGACAAAAGTTAATGCAATGATTCTATTCTGTGGCGATAGATCGTAATGCCACAAACCGGTATTTCGTGGCAACAGATCCTAATGCAACGATTGCGTTCCGTGGCGATAGATGCTAACTCCATGAACTAGTGAATCGTGGCAACAGATCCTAATGCAACGATCGTGTTCCGTAGCGATAGATGCTAACGCCACGAACTAGTGAATCGTGGTAACAGATCCTAATGCAATGATTGTGTTTTGTGGCAATAGATCATAATGCCACGAACAAGTGAATCATGGCAACAAATTCATGGCGATAGATCCTAATGCCACGAACTATTGAATCATAGCAACATATCCTAATGCAACGATCGTGTTTTGTGGCGATAGACGCTGATGCCACAAACTAGTGAATCGTGGCAACAAATTCGTGGTGATAGATCCTAATGCCATGAACTAGTGAAGCGTGGCAACAGATCCTAATGCAACGATCGTGTTTCATAGAGATACATGCTAATGCCACGAACTAGTGAATCGTGGCAAAAGATCAAGCTTACTGCAACGATTTAGTATTTGTTGCAGTACAATCGTTGCAACAAAGCGGAATCCTTGTAGTGTAAGTTGGTTCAGTTCGAATCCCAAAAAGAACTTCAATTCGCCCATCATAGACATTGCAAACCTGTCCATCATGATCTTAGCAGTCTGAACACATGGCAGGGATGGTATTGGTCTTCAAAGCCAGATGGTTGCTCCACGTGCACCTCTTCCTTGATAGGACCGTTGAGGAATGCACTTTTTACGTCCATTTGATACAACCTAAATCTGTGGTGAGTAGCGTAGGCTAATAAAATGTGAATGGACTCAAGTGTAGCTACGGGAGCCAATGTTTCATCGAAATGCAAACCTTTGTCTTGTGAGTAACCTTTTGCCACAAATCATGCTTTGTTCATTGTCACCACTCTGTGTTCATCTTGCTTGTTTCGGAAGACCCATTTGGTGCTCGCAATGTTTGCTTTTGGTCTTTCCAAAATCTCCAACACTTCATTCATTTTGAAGTAGTTTAACTCTTATTGCATTGCCATCACTAAATCTGGATGTCGCAATGCTTCATCAACCCTATAATGTTCCAAAGAGGAAAAAAAAGAGTAGTGTTAACAAAAGTTACCAATTCGAGATGTAGTGGTTACTCCCTTTGCAATGTCTCCAATGATGTTGTCGATGAGATGATCTCTTTGTACACTTTGTTGTACTCTCGGGTGACGCACTTGTTGTCTAATTTCCTCTTCATCTTCTTCATTTTCGTCATCTCCCCCTAGATCATTGCCTCCATCATTATGTTGATCATCTTGATCTTGTTGAGGTTGATCTTGTATATATTGAGCTTGATCTTGTGTTGAAGCTTCCCCTTGATCATTGCTCTCCGGTTGTGTTACATTTTGTGCACATGAGTCTTGTGATGTTTCTTGTGGTCGAATATCACCAAGTGCCACCCTCCTCAATGCTTGACATGGGGCTTCTTCTCGATCTAGCACACACTTATCAACTTGCTCTAATTTGGAGCCATTAGTTTCATCGAACACTACGTCACGTGCTACTTTAACAATTCTAGAGGTTTTGTTCAAGACACGATAAGCGTAGGTGTTTGTATCATAACCAATCAATAAACCTTCATGGGATTTCAAGGCGAACTTTGAAGTCCTAGGCTTCTTGTTCAATATGTAACATTTACTACCAAAATCTCAAAAATATGAAACATTTTGATTGTTACCAGATAGGATTTCATATGGCGTCTTCTTTAGAGGTCGACAAAGATACAGTCAGTTTGTGGCATCACAAGCGGTGTTCATTGCTTTTGACCAAAACTAATTTGAAGTCTTGTATTCATGTAGGATTATTTTTTCCATTTCAATGAGATTTCGATTCTTTATCTCTGCCACCCCATTTTGTTGAGGAGAATAGGGTGCAGATAACTCGTGCTTTGTTTCTTCTTCATCCAGGTACTCCTCAACTTTAGTATTATTGAACTTCGTTCTATTGTCACTCCATATATTCTTGATCATTGTGGAGAATTCATTTGTGATCTCTTCAAGAACTTCTTGAGGATAGCTTGGGTTTCTCATTTATTATTCAAGAAAAACACCCACGTAAATCTAGAAAAATCATCAATGATAACCAAACTATATTTGTTACCTCTTATGCTTATATAAGCAATTGGACCAAAAAGATCCATATGTAGGAGTTCCAGCAGCCTTGACATCATCATCATGTTCTTTGCCGGATGTGGTGCTCCACGTTGCTTCCCGTCTTGGCATGCGCTACACGACCTGTCTTTCTCAAACACAATATTTTTCAAGCCTCGAATGTGACCACCTTTTAGAAGTTTCTACAGATTCCTCATACCAACATGGGCTTGCCGTCTATGCCACAACCATTCGACGTTAGTCTTTGCAATCAAGCATGTGTTGAGTCCGGCTTTATCTTTGTTGAAGTCAACACGATATAGTCTTCCCTTCAACATACCCTTGAATGCAATGGAGTTATTGCTTCTTCTAAAAACTGTCACACTCTAATTGGTTAACAAGCAGTTATATCTTTTGTCATAACTGAGATATGGACAAATGATTGTAATCCAAAGGATAGACATGAAGAACATGATAGAGAGTATGTTGAGATGATATCGCAATTTTACTGGTACCAAGCACTTTTCTGTGGCTATTGTCCCCAAAGAAAATACCTTCGCTCGGATCTTCATTTTGCTCGTACCCAATGAACATTCTCCTTTCACGGTCATGTGGTTAGTGCATCGACTATCTAGCAGCCATTTTGATCTAGTGGAGCAGTATGCCTGCAAAATAAAATTATTCCTTGGTTTTAGGTACCCAAGCTTTCTTGGGTCCTTTGAGGTTAGTTACAAGTGATTTTGGCACCCACACACAAGATCTAAGATTCTTGTGGCGTGGCCTAGCATATTTAGCATAGACACGACCAAATCTATTTTTCGTGAGAACATAAGATGCATCAAAAGTATGAAACAAGGTTTGTTGTTCATGTTGATGAGTTCTTTTTAACAAAAGCAATGTGTCCTATATTATTCTTGTAACATTCACAAATTGCTTTTGACCTTTAGCATACCTAAGACCATCTTGACATTAGGGGGTCTTGTGATCATATATGCACTACGTGCATATTTTACCTTTTACTTTTCAAAGATGCCACTTTGGGAATGATGCTTAACTTGTGGCACCTTAGACTCATTCTTCATTTTAGTATCCATGTTGGCACATGTGCAAGTTTAATTGATGTAGACTTGACATTTTGAGAATATGAGCTTTTGGAGGATGAAGAGCCACTTTGCTTGAGTGACTCAACTTGTACCTCAAGAATCTTGATATGTTTAGTGAAGTGAGTAAGTTCATCATTGAGTGCAACATGTGAGTCCTTTAGCTTCGAGCAAGTTTCTTTACTCAAGGCAACCTCAAGCTCAAGTGCCTTGCTTCTCTCCTTTTCAAGCTCATGAAGTTTCCCAACCTCAAGATATTTCTTTGTTTCAAGAATGAGCATATCTTCTTATATTGACAAGCTCCCCCTTCTAAAAAATCTCATTAGACAATAATTTCATATTTTTAAAGCAGTTTTACTTAAACCTTTTAGCATATCCTCATTCTCACTAGCACTATTAAGATCTTCAATAGATGAATGCAAAGATGTGGGTTTAGATTTGACCTTTTCATGCCCTCCTTGTCCATGAGGCAAGTATGGTTGGAGTCCTTCCATCCTTCGATGTTTGGGTAGAGTGTGGACTTCATTGTAGGCTTCTTGATGGCAATTGTTTCCATCTCTTTTTCATATTTGGAGGAGGACTCGTCGTTTGAGTTCCTCTGCTTGCCGATGTGCGCTTGATGTGCTTTCTTATTCTTCTTGAACATTTTCTTTTCTTGTGCCTTTGATTATTTCTTCTATTTCTTGTTGTCTTCGTATTGCCAGTCAACCATGAAGTGGACATATTAGCCACAGTTGTAGCAAGTATGCCGAGCTTTGTATTTTCCCGTGTCTTTATTCTTGCATTAACTTAAGTTATCACCTTTTCTTCTTCTCATCATAAGCTTGAACTTTTTTATGAAGAGCACTATCTCTTTGTCATCCATATCGGTGCTAACATCATCACTATCTTCTTCTTCATGCATCTCATGAGCTTCTTTTCCCTTTAGATTGCATGTCATCTTCAGGGCAACCTCCTTTTTCTTGGATGAGGTAAGCTCCGCAAGATTTTTCACATATTGAGCTTATTTTTCCATCATCTCATAATTTATAATTTTTCCAAGAACCTCGTCAAGGGTCATTCTGTGGAACCAAGCTTTCTCTTATCATTGAGCACAAAGTCACATTACGGGGCATGAATGCTCTTATCATCCTCTTAGCAACCACATGATAAGTCCACTTCCTGCTTCCATAGGCACAGATCTTGTTGATAAATGTCTTCATTCGGTTGTACATTTCTTGAGGAGTTTCACTCTCCTTGGTTGCAAACCTCCCAAATTCTCCTTCAAGCATCTCAAACTTTGCTTCATGGATGGTGCGATTTCCTTCGTGCGTGGTCTTGAGGATGTCCCATATGTCCTTGGCACTCTCCAGTCTATCTACCCTCGTGAACCCCTTTTTCGTCTCAAGGATGAAGTGATCACCGCAACAGCTTGTGCATCGTGATGAATTGCATGTTCTTGCTCTGAAGTGAGTTCTTCATCGTTTTCTGAGATATCTAGACATGTGCACACTATATGCCAAAGACTTGGATTAAGTGAGATAACATGCATTTTCATGTTGTATTTCCACATAGTGTAGTCACTTCCATCGAAGTGAGGGGGTTTTACCAAAAGTACTGAAAGATAATGGTTATGAGCATTGAGACGATCATAATTCAAAGGATACCGGGAGTATTCTTGATGACTACCCCCTTTTGGCTTCTCGTCTTCCTTCTTGGAAGTGCCTTGAGCTGGTGCACTTCTTCATCATCACGCTCGTACTCCTTGAGCACATCAAACACCTTAGCTTCTTGAGATTCTTCATCGACTGGCTTTTGCGGAATTTTGTTTCCTTCTCGTTGGCCATTTGACTCTTCGAGCGGTTACTCTCTTGATGGAGAGTGTGGCTCGGATACCAATTGAATATTGCCTAGAGGGGGGTGAATAGGCTTTTGAAACTTTTCGTGCAACACTTTGCAAGATTGTCAAAAACCAAGAAGGCTGGACTAGTCCTGTGTATGGTACAGACTAGTTCGGTGTTATCACAACACCTACAAGAACTTGATTCTTTTTGGTACTTTCTTTGAATAGTAAAGCAACAGAAAATATATGTTAATTTTAGAGTGATAAGCAAGTGTATATTATGGTCAAGCTTCTCGAGAATGACAAATTTAGTGCCAAGTAGGAGATTTATCAATTTTTGCCCTAGCAAATTTCAAGTATGAATGAAGTAAGTAAAAGGCACAAGACATAACAACTTTTATTGAGGTTCAATCTCACAAATGGGATCTACGTCCTCGTTGAGGAGCTCACACGGAGCCGAGTCTCAACCAACCCTTTCCATCATCAAGTCAGCACGAACGGCGACTTGATCTCCACTATCAATGAGGTAATCACCAAGTCAATGAGGCAACCTCACAAGTTGCAGGCTCCCCCAAGAATACAACAAAAGAACTGATCTAACACACTCAAATGTTGTGCAAGAACAGCAAGAGTGTGAGAGAGATCAAACCCCAAGATCTCAAGATCATGTAGAAGTTGCTCTCCCTATTGCAAATCTCAAATCCCAAAAGATTGAACTTTTTTAGGGCCTTAGATTTGTGGAGAGGAGTGATTTCGTGCTCTTGTGAGTGTGATGGCGCTAGGGTTCTTAGTTGATGGTTATGTGGTCGTGGATTTCTTATTTATACACATTTTGAAAAGTTACCATTTGGATCCCAACACCCGGACTAGTCCGCTTTGGAGTACTGGGCTGGTCTGGTGTGTGGAGTGATTTCGGCGTGGAGATGTGCATCACACTAGCAAACCCTAATTTTTGTTAGTGTACCAGACTAGTCCACATAGGATCGAACTAGTCTATTTTGTGTCCATAGAAAAATCGGACCAGTCCGAACAATATCAGACTAGTCTGGTGAAGTGTAAATGTGATGGGGAAAGGACTAGTCCACATTTGAGGACTTGTCCGTTTGAGCACGAGAGAAATATCAGAATAGCCCGGACAATATCGGACTAGTCCGTTCTCTACTCAGAGAGGAATCAGACTAGTCCGCACATTATTAGACTAGTCCGATTCTTGACTATGTTTTCAATTAAGTGTTTTGCCATTATTCTCGACGCAAATATTTGAGCTCTTGGGGGTGTGTTTCTCACACACACCCTATACATATTGAACTACTTTGCGCTTCTATTTTCCACATGTGTTCTTTCCTTCTTGTTTTTCATTTTCACCTTTTTTGCATTGTTAGTTCCATTTTACAAAACCTGCTCTCAACTCAACAAACATCATTAGGATCTTGCTTGTTTGTCATCAACCATCCAAAATCCACAAGGGTGTGCCTAGATGCACTTTCAAGAAACAAGGAAGAAACCCAAAGTGGAACCTAGAAGACTGGAATATGAAATGAAATAAACAATGTCTTGGACTTAGTGAAATGATAATCCATTTCTATGAGTTACACAGATCCAAAAACGCTTTAGATTGTACAGTGGGTTCATGCGGTCATGGAAGACCAACCAGGAAAGTTTCAGCTAATACCATGGAGGATTATGGTCTACAAAATTCTGTAAGGCATTGTGGTTCTCTGAATTTTCCTGGTAAAACTGGAGCTTTGACATAGACAATAGTTGGTTTTATGTTTAGCGAGGTCAAGAGGAGTTCAACAAAATTTGTTTTATAATTTTCTAAGCATTCTACTGGGAGACAATTATTTTAGAAGTTGGAACATTGTCCTGAAATTCTTTCTAGAGATTTTGGAATTTTTGATGTACATACAGCTTTGGAACTCAATTTGACCTAGCAAATCCAGTTAAATGGCTCTGAATGTTTTACTGGAGTTCAAAGGAACTGAAAGAAGGGTTGTGGCCAAATTTGGGTTTCTTCCAATAAACAGAGCACCTGGAATTAAATCTATAGGCTTTTTCTTATCAGCATTATTAGAGAAAATATTTTGGCTTTCATACTAATCCGTGTGGGCCACTGGAAAGTAAAGATCACAATGGTTCTAACAAAATTTATTAGGGAATTGTTGGCCAAACATCCTGGAAGATATGAATTTTCTAAGTTTGAATCAGTTTCTGTTTTTATTTTCTATTGGATAAGTCAATTAACAGCCCAAGGCCCACAGGGATTGCCAATCAGGGGCAGGCAACACCGGGCTACAATGCTACCTATTCGCCGCCTCAAATGAACTTTGGTCACATAGTATCCCAATGGCCTAGGGGAGGATGACCGATGGGCCCGGCCCAAGCTTCATCAAGCTCTGGACAGGGGTGGCGCAATATTGACGCGCAGCAGCACACCTCGCCGGAGAGGGCTGGAGTGCACCAATAGCTCACCGCAAAACGGTCTTCCGACACAATGCAGCACGGCTCACACCCGAGTGGTGACGGGGAAGGCCAGAGGTCGCCGGAAAGGGCCTTTAGACAGCGACATGGTGCACACCCTAGAATAGATAATCTAGGTCGGGGATTGCACCCCCGTCTTCGTTGTGGCACGCTGAGCTTGGACGTGGACAACAATCAACGGGAAAACGACAAAACAATGCAGGTCCGATGGTGATCCAGGGCATCGGCAGTGGAAATGTGGAAAAACTTGTGTCCGGCATAGATGGACCATGGTTTTCAATTCCGTTTGCACTGGTGAATCCACCATGAAGTATATGTTCTAAATTTGGCTAGGAATGGCACGAGGTAGATCATACGCAATGTGTTTTCGAGAATACTTGGTGCCGTTCAAAAAGTGTCACCAGTAGAAATTCGCCTAAACCAGTGGCAACAAGCTAAAACTTGGCAATTGAGCTTTACAAACATGTAGAAAAGAACTGTGCGAACATTAGAGATGCTCTGGTGGAACAAGGTGATATCTGGTTCATCGTGAAAGTCATGGCGACGTCCGGATCAGGGGTGGTCAGCAACATAGCAGCCACCAGAACTCCATGTTCACCTCTAGGAAAACTTGAGCTGGCAAAAGAAACCCTCAGAGAAGTGTGCAAGGCATCAAGGAGCAATGAAGCTAGAAGAAATTCGATCATAACCCACCGTGTAGATGGGATTTTTGCTGGAAAAATTGAGGAACTCTGGCAGAACGTAGGACAGCGGCACGGTGGTCACCCATATGTCGATCTCTTATCAGGGAGAGCTTGACCTGCCCAAATAATTGATCTCTTCTCAGGAACAGCTGCGCAAGGAGCTTCAAAATACGATGAAGATTAGCCTAGAAACAAGGAAAGATTTATAGGAGAGGGTATAGATGGTCCTTGCACTACTTTGTTCAGTTTGCACCACATGGAAACTTCGATGGAAGCAGGAGATTGTGGGGTGGAGAAAAGGCACAGCAGTTCTCTGTTCTTGTGGGAGAAAACAGAGAAGAGAGTAAGTCTCTTTCTTGTTTGAGCAACAAAAGATCAGGAGGAGTCAACTGTGTGTGCCGTGGTGCAATGAACCAAGCTTGCCTATGTGTTCTGCAGGCATGGGGCAACAAATAGCTGTGATGGCCGGGTCATGGGGAACCGAGCGGCAGTGGTGTGCACTGGAAGAAAAACTTCAGCAAGGAAGATAACTACAGTGGTAAAAAGTAAAAGTGAGTGATGGATGTAGATAAGGAGGAAAAGAAACAGCTGCCTTGCTGTGTTGCACTGGGAATCAAGCATGAGGTGGCCAGGACATTGTTGTGCCGTGGCCTGTTGAGAGCAGAGAGGAAACAAATCCTATCAGTTGGGCTGATGAGCTGACTGACAAGTGGGACCCACTGTGAGGATCGGGTCCCAACCTTTCAGTAATCACATTGGGTGGTGCCGTGCGATACGGCACCCAACGGCACACACACGAAAAATCATAACAAAAATACAAAGTTTTCATTTTATAATAACATATTGTTTACAACATAGTGTACAACAGTGGTACACACGCAGCAAAAAGTACATACTCACACTCTCAACCTATCTATGCACAAGAGAAGTCATCCATGACCGCGGACGCTTCTCATTAGCAACACAATAACACACGACAGTGGCATGGTGTCACGTGAGAGATACATCTCGACAACTTGAGGTTTCATGGACAATCCTTAACAGCAGTTATATAACAAAAACCTGCAAAACACAATATATAGCATCTGTGAGCACAAAGGCTCAGCAAGACTTAACCGTCTCACCTAAGGCATGAAACTCTACATGCTGGAAACTCTAATGACAAGAAGCTAGAATTTGCATAAATGAACTCGTCGAATGTAAATCCTTAGTGCTCAGTTTTATAGTAGCATATGAGATTCTCTGGGCATGCATCATAATGAACTCTACAATCAAACAAGAAATGCTTCATCCACGATGATACTTGCCCAAAGTTCCATAGGCTTCATTGAAGTTAAATGTTTGAAAATGATAACTTTAATCGTGCTATCTCGAATTCAACCAAGGTTGCAATACAATATAATAATCATTGCAGCAGATTCATAATATTCACACTACTCTTTATTACTACGTCACGACACGGTGAGCAAGCGATACTCAAATAACCGCGAGGGACGATAACTGCAATCAGTAGACACCCATATTGCACATCACGCACACCCATGCATAAGAAGCGTGTGTGCTCCTCACGACGTCATACGCAACAACCATTCAAAAGAAACTCAAACACTGAACCGGTACCACCATTGCAGGTAGAAGGTCCCTAAATGGAGTGTGTCTGTGCTCGCTAGCGGATTTACACCTTGCTACCTTCAACCCACCCCTATCGACAGTCGGTTGTGCCTGGACGCCCAATTTATCAAGTTACATCGATTTCCTGGGGCCCATATACCCATTATGCATGTTGGTACAGTTCAAACATGTTCAGTGGGGCCGCACATGGATCGGTCCTCAATCGACACAGGCCGCGCTATGCACAGAGACCACGTCTCGCTGCTTCCTACGCCGCTGCCTAGTCTCATATTCATATACATATGCCATTCTCAATATAAACCAATCCCGTGTGATGGTAACTCTATCTCGTGTTTGATTCCTACTACTCGACTTTTGTCGGATTCCATATAACATTAGCACGGCAATTCTACACGTCGAGCTATACAGGCACCCAAATACTCCATGGGATTGTGGGTCATGCATTTAGAGTATCAATACACCTTATACATAATGCAATTCAAACTATAGACTTAATAGTAATACAAATGAAAACATTGCAAAATCTCTTAAATGCAAACCGGGGCATGCCTTAGGTTGCAACTCGATTAAATGTCAATTGTTAGTGTTTGTTCTACCTCCAAAGAATCCGCCATGGATACTTCACGATGGAACTCCTTGTATCCTCCTCCAAGCGAGGTTCCTCGTCGATCACCTCCATCACATTTCCTATCAACATGATTATGCATATAACGAGGTAAGGCAACTTAGCAACTAATACCTGAAGTTGTGCAACTCAAGAAGGAAGACAACTGACTGGGTGAAAGTGCTGGACTTTGGGTAATGGTTTATCAAGGAGTGTTTCCTTCTACTGCACTCTTAACAAGTTATCATGAAAAGGGCAGGCCATAGGAAATTCACCTTTTGTTTTTCTTCCATCAACTACACGTCGATTCAGACAGCTGTCGTCACCAAACATATCTCCCACTTGAACCAACTAAATCGGTTCAACATGAGAGTTAACTTCTTTAACTACTTCAATATGTGGCATTAGTGATGAATTGGTCAAACTCGGTGCCACTAATCATCTTCTCACATGCAGCCATTATGAAGTGGACCTCTGTTGTATTTTTAGCACTTGCAAGCAATAACTGTGAGGTTGTAAGCCAGCCTAAAACAAAGCATTCCTATTGAGCAGGAGATGCTGGGGGTCACTGTTGCAGCAACATGGCATTTTTCGCATGATTCTACAAAGTTCACTGCATCCATTGTTGTGATATGTTCCATGACAATTTTGAGCTGTGGAAGTTTTTGTACAAGTGGAGCTAATATTGTATCGATGAAAACCTTCTCACGATCAATGGTATCAATGTGGAACCGACTTCTCCATGAACAGGCAAAGGTACATCCTGCTTGACCATCTCCTCCAGGAAAGTCAAGCACTTCCCAAATATAACAGTGACACCATGTTGGAAATTAGTGATTGCTCCAACAGGATATAACTTCAGAGCAAAAACGACTTGTCACACCCGGTTTTATTAAGAATAAAACCAGCTACAAAATACATGTATACCAGGATCAGTTTCACCATACATGTACGACAAGTAGTGATAAACAGTTCTATATCGCATGAAAACAACATTTATACCTTTCAAAAGAGTTTTGAATAGCAGCGGAAGAGGAAAAACTCTATAGCAACCACAGGCAAATCGACTGGCAGCAACGCGACCTTCTACACACCGTCTTCGATGGAAACTTGCCGTCGTTGAATCTTCTCTTCTCTGAGCAGCATTTAAAAAAATACAACAAAGCAAGTGTGAGTACCATCCCGTGGTACTCAGCAAGTGTGAGAAATAAATAACATGAAGGCCGGTCAAAAAGAAAGGCTGATAGTGGCTTAAGCACTAAGCATTAAACCTATCCTTAGCTTTCATTAGCAACCTACATCTAAGTGAATAATCCCAACCGTAACAATGATAATAAAGTAATAATACCAATATCATTTCCAAGTATCATCCCAACTATCATCTCAACCATCGACTAATTATGAACTAGCCCCAAGCCGCTCTTGTCCGTGAGCACGGCTGTCATGACAGTTTACCAATCTCTGCAGAGAGTGTACCCTTTACCCACAAGCAGTGATTTCATCTCCTGTTGCCAGGTGGACTGAGTAAACCTCCCTGAATGCCCGTGGTAGCTAACCACATTACACACTTCCTTTGGTGTGAGGCTAGGAGATCACTACATGGTCTTTACAAAGGTACTCCCGACTAGTGCTAGCCCTCTAAGGTTTCCACCACTGAGGCATTTCCGGAGTAACCCTCCGCCTCAGATCCCCCTCTTGAGCCTTGCGGTTCCCAGAGCAGTACCCCTACATCATTCCCTGCACCATCCAACTACTAGCATTTCATCGGGAGAAACCTAATTAATTGACCAAGATGCCCCATCTCAGTCTCGTGGTGGTACTATAAAGCTTAGTGGCTTCCTCCATAAACCGGTCCTTAGAATCCAGCGGTGTCAAACTCAATCCCGAGTTTCGTGCAAACTGCACCATACCGAACCATCCAACCGCCAGATTCATACCAATTACTTCATTGTTTTCAATGTAACATAAAGATCATAATTAATAATATAATCATGTGTCCAAATTTCCATCCCAACTAATAAGCATGGCTAAGCGTGATTGAAATACCCAAAACCACCCAATTTAACCCGGGCGACAAGGAATTATATGGAACTGTAAATAAAACAGGATTCACATTAACTAAGCATGCAACTAGCTAACATCCTAAAATTGGTACAAGATGGTCAAGTACACTTGCCTTTTATTAAATAGCTGCTCAGACTTCTTGAGTGAACTCTTTGTCTTCACCTCTTCATGTAGCTTCTTGATCGAGATACGAATGTGTGTACACTACCGTGAAAAGAGAAATAAAAACAATCAAGAACAATACACCATACAATAAATACAAATATTTTAATTGAAATATGATATGATTATGATTTAAATCGGAGTAATGAGTGATTTTTTATTTTTCATAGCTAAAGAAATGCACTTATCATTTATTTATCATTTTTAGTATTCATTTATATGATAAAAACATTATTAATGATTTTCTCATAGTCAAAATATATTTTATTTGCACTTTATAATTTTATATCAGCTCAAATGGTTTTATAAATAATTTTCCTACTATTCCTACATTTATTTTCTATTTTTAGTATTTATTTATAGTTAAAAGTATTTTTATTAAATTTTTTCCATGATCAAAATATATTTTATATACATAAACAAATTTATTCTAGCCTAAAATGATTTATAACTACTTTTCTACTATTTTCTATATTTATTTTATCATTTATAAATATTCTCTAATCACTAAATACACTTTTAATCAATATTCAACAATTAAAAATAACCTCAGGGGCTGTTTTGCCATTTTCCATGACATTTCAGGGGCTGGAATGATATTTAATATATCTTAGAGGCTTAAATATTAGTTCACATTGAAAACCATGATTTTAGTGAAGTCCAAGGGTCATTTTATAAGATCAGGGGTTTGTGTGTTATTATTTCCAAAAGTTCACGGGCCTAGCTTGATTGTTTAACTGATTAAATCCAATTCCAGAGAATCCAGGGGTTAGATTGTTAATTCTGGGGGCTAGATCTGAATTCCAGAGGATTCCAGGGGGTAGCTGGCAAGATTCCACAGGCCACGGTGTAAAACTGCAAAGGTGTATGACTTGATTTAATTTTAGCCGTCAAACTCTAGATGGATGGACTGGATTTGATACAACGAAGGGGTATCTAAGCTTTTAATCTACACCACACCTTAAAAATCCAAGGGCCAGGAAACAACAGAAGCCATGGGCTTCTTCAACCTCCAGCCAACACGGCTGTACCGCCATGGATGGTGGTCAAAGCTCACTAGAGCGCGCCAATTACGACTAGGAGCCCTAATCCTTGAAGGTATTTGCAAAAAATGAAGGAGGAGGGTGTGGGAAACTCACCAGGGAGTCATGTGCATGCGCGGACGGCCGGACAAGGGGTGGCAGCGGTGGGGTGTTGCGATTGACCATCGGTGACAACGGGGAAGCGAGTTGGGCGATGAAACTCGAAGCGAAGGTTTCCTTCGGTGGCAGTGAGGCATCTAGATACTCGTCTCGTGGTCTGATTCGCGCAAGGCGACAACACCAAGAGCTTCTGTCAGTTGCCATGGCGATGTGTACTGGTGTTATGTTTTTTGGAAAGGAAATGGGGGGACGGGAAGAGTGGTGGCACGATAGGACTTTATACGAGGAGTGGTTGCCAGGAGGAGCGGTGTGGGCGAGGGGCGCGGTGTTAGCGGTTGCCACACAACGCAACTGCACGCACAGGCGGGCGAGCGCGAGCGAATGGACGGGCGGGGCATCATGGGCGCAGCATGGCGGTTGGGAAAAATACGGATGTTACAATTCTACCCCCCTTAAACGGAATCTCGCCCCGAGATTCTGGAAGATTGGGCTAAGAGGAGATCTAGATTTTTCTTATTTGGTTTTCAAACCTTCATTCTAAAATTTCCAATGTTAAATTTCTCAAACAATGCAAAAAAAAGAACTTGTTTTAAATTGTCTTAGAAAAAAAATCTTTCATTAATACACAATTTTACACCTTGTTTACTATAACTCTGTCACCTTAGTTTCTTATTTCTCTATCTTGTATTTATATATTGATTTCATTATCAACACTACTATAATTTCGAACAAGGAGATACAAGGTATGATTTTCACAATTAATGCTCGTGATGAAATATGTTGAATTGGTTTAAATCAAAAGTATTTTCACACAACATTACATATTACTTTTATGTTCCTTCTACATTACTATTCTTCTTCTTATTTTTATTATTATTTTCATTTTAACCTAACTTCCATTGTGGTTTTAGCTTTTAAATTATTTTATTTCAAATGCATTATCATGATTCATATATCTATTATTATTATTATTATTATTGTTATTGTTATTATTATTATTTTGAATTCGGCCTAGTTTCCATTGTGGTTTTGAATGTTTAAAAACTTTCATTTTAAATGCCTTGTAATGATAAATGGGTTGTTTATCATTATTATTGTTATTATTATTATTATTCTCTTTTGTTAATTACGGTGGTTACAATCCCACCCGCCTTACAAGGAATCTCGTTCTCGAGATTCAAGTGGGTCGGCTACCCCCCTTAAACAAGGACAAAGTTATAATTTAATATTGTTATTATTATTAATCTAATGCAATACATCAAGCAACGTGTTCTAACTCGTTGTGATAAAGGCATGTGTTTCACTTGCTAACCAAAGTGGACCTAAGCAAGTGGCGTGTACTAATCTTTAAGAGCCTTCATCTTCTTTTGTGATGTCCTCCTACGTTAATCTTCACGTTCCTGTTGGTTGAGTTGAAGCTTCGTCTTCATGAGCGAGGTCAAAGGAGTGTCTAATAAGTCCATTCTAACTAAGGTCACGTGCCTAGAGTCGATATATAGCTCTGATACCACTTTGTCACACTTGGTTTTATTAAGAATAAAACCAGCTACAAAATACATGTATGCCAGGATCAGTTTCACCATACATGTACGACAAGTAGTGATAAACAGCTCTATATCGCATGGAAACAATATTTATATCTTTCAAAAGAGTTTTGAATAGCAGCGGAAGAGTAAAAACTCTATAGCAACCACAGGCAAATCGACTGGCAGCAACGCGGCCTTCTACACACCGTCTTTGATGGAAACTTGCCGTCGTTGAATCTTCTCTTCTCTGAGCAGCATTTAAAAAGTACAACAAAGCAAGTGTGAGTATCATCCCGTGGTACTCAGCAAGTGTGGGAAATAAATGACATGAAGGCCGATCAAAAAGAAAGGCTGATAGTGGCTTAAGCACTAAGCATTAAACCTATCCTTAGCTTACATTAGCAACCTACATCTATGTGAATAATCCCAACCGTAACAATGATAATAAAGTAATAATACCAATATCATTTCCAAGTATCATCCCAACCATCATCTTAACCATCGACTAATTATGAACTAGCCCCAAGCCGATCTTGTCCGTGAGGACGGCTGTCATGACAGTTTACCAATCTCTGCAGAGAGTGTACCCTTTACCCACAAGAAGTTATTTCATCCCCTGTTGCTAGGTGGACTGAGTAAACCTACCTGAATGCCCGTGGTAGCTAACCACATTACACACTTCCTTTGGTGTGAGGCTAGGAGATCACTACATGGTCTTTACAAAGGTACTCCTGACTAGTGCTAGCCCTCTAAGGTTTCCACCACTAAGGCATTTTCGGAGTAACCCTCCACCTCAGAGCCCCCTCTTGAGCCTTGCAGTTCCCAGAGCAGTACCCCTGCATCATTCCCCGCACCATCCAACTACTAGCATTTCATCGGGAGAAACCTAATTAGTTGACCAAGCTGCCCCATCTCAGTCTCATGGTGGTACTATAAATCTTAGTGGCTTCCTCCATAAACCGGTCCTTAGAATCCAGCGGTGTCAAACTCAATCCCGAGTTTCGTGCAAACTGCACCATACCGAACCATCCAACCGCCAGATTCATACCAATTACTTCATTGTTTTCAATGTAACATAATGATCATAATTAATAATATAATAATGTGTCCAAATTTCCATACCAACTAATAAGCATGGCTAAGCGTGATTGAAATACCCAAAACCACCCAATTTAACCCGGGCGATAAGGAATTATATGGAACGGTAAATAAAACAGGATTCACATTAATTAAGCATGGAACTAGCTAACATCCTAAAATTGGTACAAGATGGTCAAGGACACTTGCCTTTTATTAAATAGCTGCTCAGTCTTCTTGAGTGAACTCTTTGTCTTCACCTATTCATGTAGCTTCTTGATCGAGATACGAATGTGTGTACACTACCGTGAAAAGAGAAATAAAAACAATCAAGAACAATACACCATACAAGCAATACAAATATTTAAATTGAAATATGATATGATTATGATTTAAATCGGAGTAATGAGTGATTTATTATTTTTCATAGCTAAAGAAATGCACTTATCATTTTTTATCATTTTTAGTATTCATTTATATGATAAAACATTATTAATTATTTTCTCATAGTCAAAATATATTTTATTTGCACTTTATAATTTTATTTCAGCTCAAATGGTTTTATAAATAATTTTCCTACTATTCCTACATTTATTTTCTATTTTTAGTATTTATTTATAGTTAAAAGTATTTTTATTAAATTTTTCCATGATCAAAATATATGTTATATGCATCAACAATTTTATTTTAGTCTAAAATGATTTATAACTACTTTTCTACTATTTTCTATATTTATTTTATCATTCATAAATATTCTCTAATCACTAAATACACTTTTAATCAATATTCAGCAATTAAAAATAACCTCAGGGGCTGTTTTTCCATTTTTCCATGACATTTCAGGGGCTGGTATGATATTTAATATATCTCAGAGGCTTAAATATTAGTTCACATTGAAAACCATGATTTTAATGAAGTCCAAGGGTCATTTTATAAGATCAGGGGTTTGTGCGTTATTATTTCCAAAAGTTCAGGGGCCTAGCTTGATTGTTTAACTGATTAAATCCAATTCTAGAGAATCCATAGGTTAGATTGTTAATTGTGGGGGCTAGATCTGAATTCTAGAGGATTCCAGGGGGTAGCTGGCATGATTCCAAGGGCCACAGTGTAAAACTGCAAAGGTGTATGACTTGATTTAATTTTAGCCGTCAAACTCTAGATGGATGGACTTGATTTAATACAACGAAGGGGTATCTAAGCTTTTAATCTACACCACACCTTATAAATCCAAGGGCCAGGAAACAACAGAAGCCATGGGCTTCTTCAACCTCCAGCCAACACGGCTGTACCGCCATGGATGGTGGTCAAAGCTCACTAGAGCGCGCCAATTACGACTAGGAGCCCTAATCCTTGAAGGTATTTGCGGAAAATGAAGGAGGAGGGTGTGGGAAACTCACCATGGAGTCATGTGCATGCGTGGACGGCCGGACAAGGGGTGGCGGCGGTGGGATGTTGCGATTGACCATTGGCGACAACGGGGAAGCGAGTTGGGCGATGAAACTCGAAGCAAAGGTTTCCTTCGGTGGTAGTGAGGCATCTAGATACTCGTCTCGTGGTCTGATTCGCGCAAGGCGACGACACCAAGAGCTTCCGTCAGTTGCCATGGCGATGTGTACTGGTGTTATGTTTTTTGGAAAGCAAATGGGGGGAAGGGAAGAGTGGTGGCACGACAGGACTTTATATGAGGAGTGGTTGCCAGGAGGAGCGGTGTGGGCGAGGGGCGCGGTGTTAGCGGTTGCCACACAATGCAACTGCACGCACAGGCTGGCGAGCGCGAGCGAATGGACGGGCGGGGCATCGTGGGCGCAGCATGGCGGTTGGGAAAAATACGGATGTTACACGACTCCGCTCTTTCTTGCTAACTTAATCTCCTTGAATCTCATGTCCCAGCATTGCTTGCTTTATCACTTGACTAAGGTAGCCTGTTGGTCTAAAAGCCACAGTAATCACACCAAAGAGATTAATAGCCACCTCATTGTCAAATGGAGGAACTTAACCCTTGATCTTGACCACAGTCTGTATGCAAGCTCTGAGCGCTAGAAACTCCTTAGAACACATGTTATGTTCAATCACAGGGACCTCAGCTGCTAGGCAACTTTCATAATCTCTTTGCCCAAGACACGTAGCTGGTAAGGATCTGGGCAAGCATGGAGGAGGCAGCACAGAGTCGGGACGCGGTGGGTGCTGGATGTTGGGAAATACACATGGCATGTAATTAATTTGATGATATGAAACAGCATAATGACTATAGGAGATCTACTAGCAGTCAAAATAAACAGTGCTAGTATCACACAAACAAGAACTAAAACGAATGCGAATAAATCGCTCATCAAATAAATCAAGCTAGCCATAGTTCGAGGGATCCACTTACAAATCGTCCTGCTATGAAGTAGGCGATAAAACTGTTGAGGAAGATGGAAGTTCAGGAGCAGCCGTACGAACGCACTTCTCAAAAACCTGATCACCGGTACCTGTGCAGGTCTTCAGATCACCGGTGTCAGTTCGGAGACACCGCTCTCCCTCAATCCGCTGCATTGCAGACAAAGTGACGGCAAGGCAAAAACAAAGCAACGTATAGCAGTTAGTGAGAGAGGCAAGTTTATGTGTTGTGTATCATCTCTAGTATATAGGACATCTCCTTATATACTTGAGCATGTCAACCGCCTCAGATTCGATCTGCCTAAATTCTAGGAAACCGCTCCCTAGAATTCCTCATCATGCAACTAATGGGAGCAGTTATGGGTATTTGTGCACATTAAACGTGCACCTGCATTTATGCCTTAAATTACTTCACACGTTGACATTGCAGTATAGGTGTGATGAAATATTCCCTTTATATGAGTGGCTGAAAAATTTAACTGCTTAGTAGAACACAACTCGTCACGACGCGCACGCGCAACGTCGCAAGTCACAAGTCATGCGATAATCTCGGGTAAAACCGCGAAACGCGCGCGCACGTGCGTGTGTCCTTGTGTCCATAGCGGCAGCCTTCATCCTTCATTATTCTCATATTGAGAACCTGTACAAGGGCCACTATATATATTGGGGAACACCCATCTAGGTGGGTAATTTGGGACTAAAGTCCCCAGCCACCTTTTCACACCACCTTAGCTTTCCACCAGGGGTGTTGGCCAAAATAAATGAGCCCACAAGTGGGTTGTACGTAGGGGCCAAATCCCAACAATCCCCACCAAAAGCCAAGGTCTACAAGTAACAATTAAGCGCTTTAATATACCAGCTTTGCAGTGCAGACCCGTTACGCGTTGAGCTGCACCTAGCATTCCATGATTCACATACTCACAACTTTGCAATGGACATAGCCTTGAATTGCTAGTTTTCTGTGAGCAAGTTTCACATGAAAGCATCACTGATACTAGGCCGCCTAAAGCCATGCCTCAGGTTGGAGCATTACGGTCTTCTCCAGTGTCTATTCATGAGTTTATTTGAGATTACTAACATCTCATAGACTGCAGCCTGACAGTCAAACTGATATAGGTGTGTTCTTACAAGTATAACCCACAGGATGGTACCTCGCCTATTTAGGCCTCAGAACACATTAAGACATTAAGTCAACCTTCCATGCAGTACTGAGAGTACGCATCTGCTAGCGGAAATGAGTAAGAAATATGTACTCTCCAGTTATCCATACAACTTGTTTTTCTAAAGATCTACTTCACGGAATCTCCAATCACATAGTTTGGGTTACCATTGTATGATAACATCACGTGGGTCTCTAACCCATTTTCTTTGATAATCCCTTAGTAAAAGGGCCTGCAAGATTTCTTTTAGTATTAATATACTCAACACCAATCTCTCCCGTATTTCTCAAATGTCTTACAGATTTGATTCATTGTTTCATATGTCTTGAGGATTTTAAATTTGTTTTGCATTGCCTACAGTTGTGATCACACTTTGATTATCACAATGCAAAAGAATGGCCAATACAGGTTTAACGACCAATGGCAAGTCCATGAAGAGCTATTTCAGCCACTCTACCTGAGTCGTGGCTGTCTCAAGTGCTACAAGTTCCGCTTCTATAGTTGACTTTGTCAATATAGTCTTCTTACGAGACCTCCACGAAACTGCAGCACCACCAATAGTGAAAATGTATCCACTAGTGTCTTTGATCTCATCAACATCCGAGATCCAATTTGAGTCACTATACCCTTCTAGTACATCTGGGTACCACGTATAGTGAAGTCCATATGTTGATGTACCTCTCAAGTATCTCATTACACGTTCTAGTGCACTTCAGTGATCTCTTCGAGGATTGGAAGTAAATCTGCTCAATTTGCTTACTGCAAATGAGATGTCAGGTCTGGTTGCTCCAGCAAGATACATGAGAGAACCGATAATCTAGGAATACCTCAACTGATTAATTCCTTGTCCTCTGTTCTTGTGAAGCTTTAGACTAGGATCATATGGCATTGGAGAAGCTTTAGAATCTGAGTACCCAAATCGACTCAGAATATTCTCAATATAATAAGATTGTTTTAAAGTAATCTCATTCTCGCCCTTAACAATTTGATGCTTAGAATAACATCAGCCACTCCCAAATCCTTCATATCAAAATTTTGGGACAAGAATGATTTTACATCATTTATCACATCGATACTAGTCCCAAAAATTAATATATCATCAACATATACGCTCAATATTACTCCCTTACCCCCACAAAACCGATAGTACACACAAGTGTCAGCGTCATTTACCACAAAGCCCGGTAAGGTCATAGTTCTATCAGACTTCTCATGCCACTACTTTGGAGCCTGCTTGAGCCATACAAGGATTTTCATAACTTACACACTTTGTCCTCTTGTCTAGGCACCACAAAACCATCTGGCTGCTTCATATAGATCTCCTCATCAAGCTCGCCATTTAGGAAAGCCGTCTTCACATACATTTGATGGATAAGGAGATCATTACACGCAACAAGTGCAACTAGCACACAAATTGTGGTTAGCCTAGCAATAGGTGAATAAGTATCGAAAAAATCCTCGCCTTCCTTTTGGATAAATCCCTTGGCTACAAGTCTAGCCTTATATTTATCGATTGTACTGTCTGGTTAGATCTTCTTTTTAAATATTCACTTACACCCAACAGGATTACACCGAATAGGACAGTCATATATTTTCCAAGTTCCATTTGTTAAAATGGACTCCATTTCATTATGGGCTGCCTCCTTCCAGTATTCTGCATCTGGTGATGCATATGTCTCTGAAAGTGTTTTATGTGTATCATCAACGAGGTAGATAGTAAAATCATCACCAAAGGAATTTTCAATCCTTTCTCTCTTGCTCCTTCAAGGAACAATATTTGTATTGTCGTCCTGGATGGGTTTTTTAGTGTAAAACCAAGATACGGATATTAGAGAAGGATCAGGAGTAAAACTAGTAGATGTCTCGCTATGACCTATCACTCTATCCTTCACAGGAAATATATCCTCGAAAAATGTAGCATCACGAGATTCAGTCATGGTGTTAACGTGCATGTCAGGAATCTCGGATCTAATCACTAAAAATCTATAGGTGCCACTATGTTGTGCATATCCTAGAAAGACACAGTCAACGGTTTTCGGTCCCAATTTTTGTCTCTTACATGCAGGCACATTAACTTTGGCCAAACAGCCCCATGCACATAAGAAACCGAGAGCAGGCTTTCTTTCTTTCCATCCTTCGTACGGGGTTATTTCACCCTTGGATGAAGGAACCCGATTCAGCACAAAACATGCGGTCAAAATGGCTCCCCCCCCACCATGAGTTGGATAAACCCAAACTGTCCAACATGGCATTAACCAAGTCCGTTAGTGATTGATTTTTCCGCTCAGCCACCCCATTCGATTGGGGTGAGTAGGGAGCCGTTGTCTCATGGATAATTCCATGCTCCGCACGATATTGGCCAAAATCATTAGAAAGATACTCTTCTCCTCTATCGGACCTAACACGTTTGATTTTTCTTTCTAGTTTATTTTCAACCTCCGCCTTATAGATTTTAAAACGGTCCAGTGCCTCATCTTTCGATTTAATAAGATAGAGATCACAATATCTAGTAGCATCATCAATAAAAGATATAAAATATTTCTTCCTTGCTCTAGTCAAAATTCCATTCATTTCACACAAATCTGAGTGAATAAGATCTAGTGGTGACAAGCTCTTCTCTTCAACGCTTTTAAAAAGGCGTATGTGGCTGTTTAGCTTGCACACATGCATGACACTTAGATCTTCTTTCAACTGGAACTTTTGGAATCAAATTAAGTTTGGACAATTTAATGATGTGATCATAATTATTGTGACAAAGCCAAGAGTGCCAAACAGTAGCATCTCGTCCATTGCATTCAGAACTAGAACAAGCAACTGAGTTCACAAGATTATTACAATCTTCAGCAACTGGAAGACGGAACAAGCCTCCGCTATCATAGCCTTTTTTGATAAATAAATTAAACTTTGAAACAATAGATTTGTTCGACACAAATACTATCTTATAACCATCATGACACAATAGAGAACCACTAATCAGGTTCCTATTTATTACAGGAACATGCTGCACATTCTTTAAAGAGAGAGTCTTTCCGGAGGTCAACTTCAGATCGACTCATCCAATTCCATGTACATCAGTTCTAGACCCATTGCCCATCAAGGCGGAGCAATTGTTGGTAGCCTAATAAGAAGAAAATAAATCGTAGTCAGAACATACATGCACAATAGCTCACGTGTCTAACCACCAATGGTGGATTGACATGCTGGAAAAACTTATGGAACATACCCTGATCCAGACGTTCCTCCAGCCATGTTAATTCTATTAGGTTTCTAGATTGTTGGAAAATACACATGGCATGCAATTAATTTGATGATCCGAAACAGCATAACGACTATAGCAGATCTACTAGCAGTAAAAATAAACAACGCTAGTATCACACAAACAAGAACTGAAACGAATGCGAATAAATCGCTCATCAAATAAATCGAACTAGCCATAGTTCGAGAGATCCACTTACAAATTGTCCTGCTATGAAGTAGACGATGAAACTGTTGCGGAAGATGGAAGTGTAGGAGCGGTCGTGCGAACGCACTTCCCAGAAACCTGATCACCGGTGTCAGTTTGGAGACACCGCTCTCCCTCAATTCACTGCACGACGAACAAAGGGACGGCAAGGTGAAAACACAGCAGCGCAAAGCAGTTAGTGAGAGAGGCGAGTTTATGTGTTGTGTGTCATCTCCAGTATACAGGACATCTCCTTATATATTGAGCCTACCAACCACCTCAGATTTAATCTACCTAAATTCCAAGAAACCGCCCTCTGGAATTCCACATCGTGCAACTAATTGGAGCAGTAATGGGCATTTGTGCACATTAAACGTGCGCCTGCAGTTATGCCTCAAATTACTCCACATGTTGATGTGACAGTCTTGGTGTGATGAAATATTCCCTTTATATGAGTGGCTGAAAATTTTAACTGCTTATTAGAATACAACTCGTCACGACGTGAACGCGCAACATCGCAAGTTACAAGTCACGCGATAATCACGCGTAAAATCGTGAAACGCGTGCGCGCGTGCATGTGTCTTTTTGTCCATATCAGCAGCTTTCATCCTTCATTATTCTCATGTTGAAAACTTGTAAAAGGGGCACTATATATTCGAGAAATCCCATCTAGGTGGGCAATGTGGGACTAGAGTTCCCAGCCACCTCACCACCTTGAGTTTCTACCAGAGGAGTTGGCCTAATTAAATGAGCCCATAAGTGGGGTGTACGTAGCCCAACACTGGACGGCGCGGCAGGAGACACGCGAGCAAGATGCACATGGCGGCATGCCGCACTTGTGTGGTGCGCCAGCGGAACTGCTGTGGTAGTAGGACATGGTGGTGGCGTTGTTGGGTATTGTGTGGTGGTGCGCGTGGGGGGCTGGGTTGCGCATAATGCAAGCGGTGGATTGTCGCCGGCGAGGCACTACTGGCGACAGGAGAGCGCATCTGCGCTGCTGAGGGTGGAAGCATAATTGAACTCGGTGAGACCGTGAGCAACATGCCAGGGAGGCAGAAGTGGCTGGGTGTGAAAAGGCCGATTAAGCGAGGAGCGTGGAGCGCGGTGTTGCAGAGGAACGCGCGGCACATGAGGCAAGTAAACACCCTGGTGGAAACACACACAGCAGGGAGCCTGCAGCACTGCAGTTGCACACGCACGCGGAGCTGCAGAGGATACAGAGCAGGGAGGCGTTGCCTCTCGGTTGACGTTCACAGGGGAGGGCACAGCAGAACAGCGGCAATGGCCAAGGCGTAGGCGCGGGCAAGCGCACGGCCAGCAGCGGCGCTGCAGAAGTTGGGGGCATGCTGGCCGTCGCTGGTGGCGGCCAGAAGGTGAAGTTGCACGGGGGTCTAGCGTGTGAGCAGCGGCCTGGCGCCGCGAGCGCGTCGGCGGAACGCACGGCGAGAGCACCGGCGCGGTTTCTAGCAGCACTGGAGCATGGGGTCACGGCACAGGGGCGGGCGGAGGCATTGCAGCGGTGGGCGCGCAGCAGGGTGCTGGGTGGCGAGATGGCATGGCGGCGGCAGGAGAGCGCGCCGGCTCTGTGGTGGTCGGAGGCAGGAGAGAGAACGGCCGGGAGGGAGGCAAGAGTAGGAAGGCGGTCTCCTCTGCTGAGGACGAACATAGAACGAAGGCGGTAGGAGCAGACCACCGAGGGAGGCGATAAGAGTGGGTGCGCGTGAGTGGCTTGGAGAAAGAAGGAAACAGCACCTATGAGCTGTCCCAATAGGTGGGTCCCACATGTCATAGCTAACCCCAGAATGTTGGTTTTAACAAATTAGTGCAAATGCCGGCACAGGTATAAACCAATGGTTAGACATTGCAGATTTGTGAAATTCAAATTAGAGAAGGTCACTGATGAAGAACCATGTGGGTTTCGATCGGTATGAGTTTCAATTTAGATTTTATATGTGGAAACTGCTTATTGTAAACCGGCTCCATGTGTTTCATGTGTTAATGCACTTCTGGTACCCACACTTAAATAAGTGAGTAGGATATTTCGACGAACCCAACTTTGATTTCATCCTGTCCCTAAACTTAAGGTTAGAACTTTGTTTAAATTCTTGTTATAGTAACTATTTATAATTATTTCTGTGCTATAAAAATTTATTCTCTAAACGTCACCATTTTACCTGAGATTATTCCTCAACCCTTTTCTTTCAAAATTTTAACTTGTGCCATGAGTCGAAGTAGGGAGAGAGCACATGAGGACTGCCACGAGGTAAGGGCAAGCTTCAAAGACTAGCTTGTGCGTGAAGCATCAGTGGTGTATGCATCCTGCTGGACCCCGATAAGCATGAGTAGAGGAGAAAACCAAACGTTGTTTGGTTAGGGCTGACTGGTTGGCTACCCGACAAGTGGGCCCCATCCAAGATACTATCCTCTTGTGTTATGTTTTCGAGTTAGGTGTTAAATTAAGCTTTTCTTTGATTAACCACCCGGGAACTCAATGATTTTGCTTATGGTGAGGTTGAAACTTGGATTCAAAGTAACATTCGAATTTTTTAGTTGTTTATGTGAAATATTCCAATTAAAGCTTATAGTTTTAACAAGTTCCCTTTTTTTGAACATTGGTTAACTCACGTGCTTCATGTGAGTATGAGTTTCCAATTCCACTTCCAAAAATTTTTAAGTTTGTATTTTTGCATTCTTTATCTCCTCGAATGCGGGCTTTTACACCCACCATGCTTCCTTATCATCTCCAAAATCCCAGAATATATATACACTGCTCCAAAAATGAAAATTAACAGATTGGCTAATCCAATTATGGGGAATCCAATGATGAGTTCAAAACTAGATCTCAACTAACATAAGTTTGGCAAAATTTGAATTTAAATTCAAGTGCTCCCATCTTGTAGTTTTGATTAAAATTGAATATGATGTCTAAAAATCATGAAACTTGACAGCTTGTATATTTCACACATGAGGAGTCCAATAATGAATTCAAATGTGAGTTTTGAAAATTTGGAGAGTGAAGTTTAAATTTGAAATTTGAATTCAAATTCTCTCCCATGTATTGATTAATAAAAATAGTGAACGATGTCAAAAAATGGTAGAATTTGGCAGGATGCAATTGTGAAACATGAGGAATCCAATTGTGCATTCAAACTTGTTACTTGAACATTTTACGTTTCGATTTCAAATTCAAATTTTATCTTCGCTTGTTAGGTTTTAATTTATTTGAACTTGATTTAACACACACTCACATGGTACACTTGATCATCTTTTCTTGGAACCTATGAGTTTTTTTATGTTCACATTTTGTAAATTCTTGTTTTTTTCAAATGGGGGATTTTACAGGAGGCACCCGTCCCGACGGATGGGCCACCGGTCCAGGCCCCTGGCCATAGTCATCACACCAGGGGCGATACTTCCTGAGACAGAATAAAGGGTCACGAAAAGAAAAAAGAAGCACGACAGGTGCCGAACAGGTCAAACAACCCCAACTTGCAGGAACAACGATGTTCGAGAAGTCCTTAGCCTCCGGATGGGTTCTCTGTGGGGACCTGAGTCCACACATCCGAGGATCTCATTGGGTGGTACCGTGCAATGCGGCACCTAACAGCACACACAAAAAGGATACCAAAACATATAAAGTTTTCATTTCATAATAAGAAGAGTTTACAAAAGAGTGTACAATAGAAGTACACACGCAGCGGAAAATACATACTCATAATCTCACCTAACTAAGCAGGAGAGAAGACGTCCATGCCCTAGGACGATTCTCACTAGCAACACGAAGAACATACAGCAGCGGCGTGGCTCACATGAGATTTATCTCGACACCTCGAGTCTCATGTACAACCTGAACAGCAGAAATAAAACTAATATCTGCAAAAATCGTTAAAGCGCAAACGTGAGCATAAGGCTCAGCAAGACTTAACCGTCTCACTAGACATATGCAAGGGGACACTAAACATAGGTAAGGAATAGCATAAATGACTCGCCTACAAGTGGATCCTTATAATCAAGTTTTAAGTAGCAAATGACATTCTCTGAGCACGGCACATCATGGGCTCCACAATCAAACAAGAAACGCTTTATCGATGATATGACATGCTCAGGGCACATAATGCTATTACAGCTAAAGTATGGGGAAATTGTAAACTTTTAATTGTACTATCTCTAAATCATACAAGGTTGCAAAGTAATTATAATTCAATACAATATGATTTTTCTGACTTCTTTAGTATTTACTACGTCACCGCTCAGTGAACAAGTGGTACTCTATTACTGCGAGGGACAGTGATTGCAATCAAGACACACCCGGACAACACGACACATACGTCGTTCGGAAGTGTCAGCGAGCACACCTGTACCTACATAACACTTCAGTACTAGGCGTATATGGCCACCTTTCACAAGAAACTCGAATGCTGAGCCCGTCTCACCTCCGCAAACAGAAGGTCTCCGCACGGAACACCTCATGTGTCCGCCGACCGATTTACACCTTACTGTCCTCAACCCACCCCTATCGATGATGAGTTAATGGGTCTCGACATCCCAGTTATCAAGTTACATCAGTTTATTGGATTCCATATGTCCATTATATTGCTGGTACAATTCAAGCTTGTCCGAAGGGGCTGCATACGGACGGGCCTTAATCGACACAGGCAGGGCTATGCGACCGAGACTCAATTCTCGCCGCTTCCTATCCATTCCCTGCCCGGTCTCAATTTCATTATATTAAGCCATTTTCTATTCAACCAATCCTGTGAGATACATCTCTCGCGAGTAGATTCCAACTACTCGACTTCTACCGGATTTCCTATGCATTAGCAAAGCAGTTACTACAGGTCAAACTGTAACTCGTGCCAAATAAACCCTGGGATTTTTGGTCATGCATGTGGAGTATCATTCACCCTAAACGTAATGCACAATTCATATACTACTCATCATAGTGATAAAGCAAAAGTTTATAAACGACTTAAATGCAAACCGGGGCTTGCCTTAGTTTGCGACTGAACAAATGTCAATTGTTAGGGCTTGATCTTCCTCCGGAGAACCTGCCATGGAACCTCAGTGGAAACACCTTGGCCTTCTCCTCCAAGCGAAGCTCCTCGTCGATCACCTACCATCACGTTTCCTATCGACATGATATGCATATAAGTAATTAAGTAATTAAGTAATTTAAGAAAAGACTCCACGGGGTTGTGTAAACTCTAAGAATGAGGAGTTCGACTAGGAAGGACAGATATGCCTTTGTTGTGTGAATGAACAAAGGATGAAGTCAAGTGGTCATAGTAGTACCGAGATGTGAATTGAAAGGTGCAATGTAAGCACACATTGCAACTTGGCACTCAACACTCGACGCTATGCCACTCAAGGACGATACAGCTGAATGGTGTGAAAGTGTTGGACTGGTAGGGTAAGGATGACCTAAGAGTCAAAGTGGCATAGTAGTGTCGAGATAAGCACTGAAAGGTGCAATGTAATGACACATCGCAATTTAGCACTCGACACTTGGAGCTATGCCACACAAAGAGTGATAAGGTAGAATGGTGAAGAAGTATTACTGGACTGTGTGATGTAAGGAAGACTAAGCGATCAAGATGGAGCATTGAAAGCTTAAGGCATGAGTGAACTGTGCAACAAGAGGTTGTGACTTAGAAGTCGACCAATGAAGTTACACAAACTCATTAAGGAGTAAACTTAATTACGTGACAAGTGTGATCGCAGGGTCCTGATAAGGATGAACCAGGATGAAACCCTAGCGACACTTGGGAGTGAAGTGAGGTCAACATTCTTTGGACTTAAGACGTCATAACGAGCCTTGTTAACCTAACGTGAGTACTGAAACAATGTTCAAATGACCTTTAGATAAAGTAGTTTCTACGGCAAGCTTCTCGAGCATCGTTCAAATGCTTACGTGACACTATTGCAGTGTCCTTTGCAAGATTGTCCAGATGAGCTCGGTGAACTCCTAGAACTCGAACATGATGTGAGACCTTGTCGTGACGGTCATGCTTTGCCATCACGGAAAGATCAGATTAGCCAGGTCCACATCGACCCGGACTCGTCAATAGGGTGAGCAGAATCCCGAACACCACCTTGTGAGTCTTAAGGCTAGTGATGTCGACTCGGTTGTTGATAAGCGACTCGACGAACCTGCCGTCGAAGACGGGGTACACCAAGTTAACCAATCCTGTGATCGGCTACGGAACATCCTCGACACAACCAAGGAACTCTTATCCAAGGTCCCCCTTGGTCTAGTTCTCCTTGTTGGTCGCAACGTTATTGCATACCTCTACTCCAAGTCATCGGTGATCACCGAACCACTTGGTTTGACCTATAAGGCATTTCATCAAGCACCCTAGCTACACCTAGGACTTGACGAGTCTTGCCTCGACTAAACCCTAATTTGGCTAAACGACCATTGTACGACGAGTCGTGCTTGTGTTCCAGCACCACACACATTACAAGAACCCTCCATCTTGATGCCAGGGCACGATAACGGCTCGGAGCGTCACGACGACGTCATATGGTCAACGACATCGACGCGGCTCATGGTGGAGCATCACGAGCACGCACGGACAGACCGACGTGATACAAAAGACAAAGAAGGTCAACTTGGGGACTCCTATAGGAATGATATCAATGCGGAAACTGGACGTACGACTTGACAACACATGAGTAACCTTAGCGATCACGACGAACGGATGTCGGTGACGTCAAGCAAGGCAATTCAGGGTAAAGCTCACCTTGTAGGCATTTCGCCAAACATCTCGGGTGTGTACTTGATTCCGTCGCGTCATCACCATTCAAAGGTATCTTGGCACTCGGGCTTGTCGGTTGCAACCTCATTCTACCCCTGCATCACAGACCAGTTTTACACATCAACAAAGTTGGTTCTTTCCTCTTGAACATTTCATCGAACACCTTGGCTGCAGTCATCGATCCAATCACTCTTGCAAAATAAGAGCTAACCTTGGATTAATGGTCGATACCATTATGTCAATGACGTGTTCCCGAATCCTGTGCATCTCATTCATTACTTGCTTTGCTTCCAGGACCTAGCCACAGCGCGGAACATCGCGATGACGCCATGTAGACGATCGCATCGGAATTGCACAAGTCAAATCAACATGAACACGCGCACGGGCTTGCCGGTGGCGTAGAGGTGGTGAGGCATTGGCGTCGGCAAGTGAACGGCCGTGGGGCACGGCGCTGCAGCGGTGGAGCGCCGCGACAAGGAGGTTGCGAGACAGCGCACAGGCACTGGGCAGCGGTGCTGCTCGGGGCGCCGTGGACAGGAGGTAGGAGGGCCGACGACGGAGCAGCTCGGTCACCGCGCGGTGAAGCGCGGGAGCAAGGATACTGGCCGGCGAGGTGCTGGGGCGACGCGAGAGGTGCGCAGGTTGGCGTCGCGCGGGCGTGCGGCGTAGGGACGGCGGCGTGCGTTCTCACCGCGGCTGGCGCCGGTCAGAGGGGCCGTGGAGCAGGGCGCTGGGGCGACTCGGCCCGGCGGCGAAGCGGCGCCAGGGAGGAGACGAGGAGGCGCCGGCGTGGGGCGAGCTGCGGGGAAACTGGAGAGGCGGCCGTGGAGGCGAGCAGCGCGCACGCTCGCGATGGGGAAGAGAGGAGAGGGAGCGATGCCGTGGATAGGACCGAGTCGGGAGATGGGATAAGGACCGACGTCGTCCATTGCGGTGGCGCTGCATGCGGTCGCGTGGAGGCAGGGGAGGAGAGAGGAAGCCGGTGCCGACCTGCCAGGTGGGGACCACCTGTGGGACCCACTTCCCTCTTCTTCTTTCCAAAATTCAAATAGGCTAGAAAACATGCTTCAAAAATAGTCAACTTTGGCCCAGTGACTAAATAAAATGTGGAGAATTTTATGGTGCAATCAGATTTCAAAACTGAGCAAGTTGAATTTGAACTCAGATTTGAATTTGAATTCAAGTGGTGATACTTGACTCAAGGAAATAAATTGTAGATTAGGTTCAAAAATCCTGAAACTTTGAAGTTAACCTTTTTGAACCATAAGGGACCTCAGGAAAAATTTGGAGTTGATTTGGACAAGGTTGAGCACAAAGTTTAAATTTGAAGTCGACGTTGATTAAACTCTCAGTACGTGTCCAATAAATGGGAAATGGGCTTCAAAAATTTTGAAACTTTACCGAGAGTCTAATTGGAATATTAGTAGGTCATGGAAAAATTTACGGCCTGAGATTTGAATATTTTTGGATGTCCCATTTTAGGGTTGGAATAATTCCTTTTTCTTTCTCTCTATTTTGTTTTCTTTTCTCCTTTAATTTTTCATTGAAAATGTGAATACTTGGAAATTAAGGATTCTTCACCTTAAGTTCCATTCCACATCAGCAACCATGTTCTATGTAAAGTTTTAACAAGTCCCTATTTTTAGTGAACATAGTTTAACTCATATGGCTCATGTGAGTTTGGATTTCCAAGTCTATTTTAAAAATTTTTAAGTTTGCATTTTTGCGTTTTTGTTCTTCCGAAAAACGGACTTTTACATTCTTAGCTTCGGTCGGGGCCGCGAAGACATCGCACCCGTAGCCATGGCAGGAGTTTCGTCGACAGGAGACACAGACAACAACGTATCATCCACTACGCTCACGCATGCCCTCTTCGTAGCGCAGTCATCCTCAGGCTCCGCCGCCATCTTTAACCATGATGACATCACAATCAAGGAGAATGATGGTTATCCTAAAACTCTCTATCTCTCTCTAACAATTAAGTCTTCCAGGCTTTGTAGAAAAAGAGGAGGGGGGGCCAGATCTGGAGACGATGGGTAAGAAGGAGGAGGCTAGCATATACGCCAAATCCTTTTTATAGCGTCCGACAGGGAGGTTACGGTATGTGGGTGTGAAAAGACGTGCGTGCGGTGGACACTGGCATCAAGGCTCCTTGTCTCGTCAAACAGGCACTGTCGCAGGCGCGTGGAGTGGAGAACTAGAGCATGTGCCACACGCCCCCTCTATCAGCGCTGCTTTTATGGTTTCGTGAACACGAAATCTTCAAATACTGGCGGGTCTAGATTTTGCCCGACGGCTGCCTCCTCATAACCGACTCTGAGTCCATGTCATGTGATGTCCTCACATCCCCCCGTGGGCCCATGGGCCACGATTCTTACTTACAAGCGGGCCCAAGTAAGTAGGTAAGTTTTCCGGCTCACTTTTGGGGCTGGTAGTTCGGGGTGCCAACCTGTCTGACTGGTCGTAGTGTTGCTACCCTGAACGAACAAGCATGAGGGATTTATGACTTGAGATGGCCAACGGTTAGGTGAAAGGCGGCCTAGAGGGGGGGTGAATAGGCGATAATCGATAATTTAAACTTAAATCAGAGTTCTGAAAACAAAGAAGTCGGACTTGTCTGACTTCTAGTCGGACTTGTCTGACCTAAGTCGGACAAGTCTGACCTGGGTCGGATAAGTTCGAGCTTACCTGCACGATCAGACCAAAAATCCAATTTTTAAGCGATCTAGTGAGAGATATCGATCCCTAGCAGTTCTACACGAAGTATGGAGTAGAAAGAAAGCTGAGGGAGAGATAGCACGCGGAAAAACACTAGAATCAAATCTTGAGAGAACGAAAGACCAACAAGAGACAAACGATTTTATCCCGAGGTTCGGAACCACAAAGGATCCTACGTCCCCGTTGAGGAGTCCACAAGGGACCAATCCTTCTCTAGCCTTCCCCTCACGAGTTGCCACAAGGGCCAACTCCCGATCTTCCACTATCACAAAGATTGTTACAAACTCCCCGATTACAAGAGATCACAAAGAAATCGCGGGGCGACGCCTAACCGTCTAGGGGAGAACCCCAAGAGCAACAAACACGCAATCACGAAGAAACTTAGCGAATCACACGTTTCTCAACCCCTCAACAAACCGTTTCTCCCAATCCTCACAAAGCACTCTTCACTCTCCCAAAAATTCGAATTTGGGCTCTAGAGGTGAAGAACAAGTGGAGAGGTTCTTGAGTTCAAATGGGCGTTCAAAACTGTTTTGGGGTGTTAGGCATGGTTGGTGGGTCGAAACCACCCTCTATTTATACTCCAAAAAGTCATTAGAGCCGTTTGACACAGCCCGCGTCGGACATGTCTGACACAAAGTCGGACATGTCTGACCTCAAAGGTCAGGCCTTTCACTTCAGACTTGTCTGACCAAAACCACTTCAGACATGTCTGACATACAATCTCGGACATGTCTGAAATTCTGCAGATATAACTCGGACAAGTCTGACTCTCTGGGACTTAGAAAATTTTCCTTAGTCCCTGGGAACAGATCCATCTCGGACATGTCCGACCCCCAGGTTCGGACAAGTCCGAAACTTCACTGGAACTCTCACTGGAACCCTTCCAGTGCCAATTCAAACATGTCTGACTTACAGATTCGGACATGTCCGAATTCCAACAGGGAGAATTCGGACATGTCTGACATTACAAGTCAGACAAGTCCGCCCAAGCCACAAAGGCCCTACTAAAATCTTCTACTAAGGGGTTGAGCACCCGAATGACTCACTAAGTGTCTACGCGTCGTGTCCCTCTTAATAGTACGGTTTTTCCTACGACTCAAGGAGAAAATAGAAAACCCTATTTCTATTCTTCTTTGCCACAACTTTTCTCCTTTTGCCGTCTTTCTTCAAAGCTCCATTCTGTACTTCGGATCTGCGCTCATGCTCAACCAAGTTCATTAGCACTTTAATGGTTCATCATCAATCCACCAAAACCCACAAGGGACCTAGATGCACTTACAATCTCCCCCTTTTTGGTGATTGATGACGACCAACTAAAGTCTTCGACAAAAATAAGATTTGATAGAAGTTTTGAGTCTCAAGTGTATATGAGCTTTTGGAATAACAATAAAAACAACTCATATACACTCAATTGTCGTGGGGTGCCTATATGCTCGTGTGTGTGCAACAACGTGATAAATATGAAGAAATGCACACGAGATCAATGAAGCATCATAATGATCATCATAAGGCATCAATAAACATCATTAAGCATTAACAGCCATAAACGAGTGACAAATAAGTACAAGACACACCACGATAGAAAATATGACTAGATACATGTCCATGTCCAAGAAAAAACACTAGAGACTAATACTTCTCCCCCTTTGGCATCAAGGCACCAAAAAGGAGAAAAGTGGACACTAAGACCTAGTCTACTCGGTGTTGTCCTCGTCGTCATCGCTGTCATCATCGCCGCTCTCCTCCTCATAGTCGCTCTCCTCGCCTGAGTCATCGTGAGCTGTAGGAGGTGCTGAGGAAGAGTCGCCGGTGCCGGTGAAGAACGCCATCTCCGCCTCGGTGAGCTCCGGAAACTCCGGTGGCTCCTCGTCCGAGCTGACGTCGTCGACTGGAGGGAGCTGGAGGTGCTCCCTGATGGCAGCGAGGTCCCTCTGGTTCCTCTATGCCAAGCGCTGAGTCGACCGGCAGGCGGTGAAGATTGACTTCAGGATCTTGAGCAGACCTGAGGAGCAAGACGGTTGCTGCTGGGGCATGGAGGATGAGCTGGGAGGTTGAGCAGACTTCCTCCTCGAGGAGCTGGGTCCTTCCTCTGCTGATGCCGGCGTAGCTGCACGAATCGGGCGGTGAAGCTTTGGAAGGCTTCTGAGGCACGAGGCGCCTATGAGGCACATCCTTCACAAACTTCTTCCCGAACACCGTCTCAATTAGCTTCATCAGGTACGGGGCATAGCAGCAAGACCTAGCTGGCGTCTCTGAGGCGAGGTAAATCTCTTCGAAAATATAGTCAGAAGCATTGAATTGCTGCTCCCTGCCAAGAGCTGGATCAGATTTCTGCTGTTGTGATTGATCCTATTGTCATCACCATCCTTGGGCGAGAGGGTCTTTCTTATCAGACGGTTCACCACGGCATGGAATGGCTTGAGGCCGTGGATATGAGGAGGGTCGGCTGGATACCCATCCTCATAGAAACTCTCCATCTCCAGGAGGTTCACTATGTCCATCTCATGGATCTTCAGTGAGTGTTGTAGGCTGCCCTCCATCCCGAGAATGCGGGCAAACTCCTCATAGCTGACTTCGTACTTCACCCCATTTGTCATCCAGGTGAAGCCGTGCTTGTCAACCCAATAGAATACAGTTGCATAAAACTGGAGGATAACTTCCTTGTTCCATGGGTATTGGGGACCCATGATCTCGCTGACTCCGTGGTGCTCGCAAGCTTCGAGCACCCCCTTGAAGAGAAGAAAGGAATCCTTCTCTTCAATGCAGCCTTCCAATCAACCCATTGCATCTCCGTGACTGGGTTCTTCTTGGTCGTGAGGACTGACCGGTAGTAATCCATGTGGAAGAAGCACCAGAAACGGGGGTCATTGCTCTCCCTTGGCATGTCATAACACCGCACATCTCTCATGTGCATGGTGTCGTGGATGTTCCTCCGGTAATTCACCCTGTCGGCCGTGCGTCGAGTGTCACCAACTGGAGAGTGCACGACCAACGGTCCGATCTCTTGCTGCCCTTGGGAGCTCGAGTTGCCCCCCTGACCGCTGTGAATAGTGAGATGACCGCTTGCGGGTCGCTTGACAGTCACATTCTTTGGTCGCTTTGATGGTTGAGCCGAAGAATTGGGACCCACGGGCTCCTTGCCTCTCTTGTCATGACCCATAGCTGAAGAAGAGATACAAGGATAGGTAAGAGTCAAGTCAAGAGAGATAGAGCAATTAACTTGATAGTTTAGATAGAAATTAGGCCTCAGAGTTATACAGGATCGGACATGTCTGACAGGAAAGTCAGACTTGTCTGACTCAGGAATTTCGGACATGTCCGAATTTCAGAGTCAGACTTGTCCGACCTGTACAGAACTGACCCTAATTGCTAAGGAAACTAAGCAAATCAATTTTTCTACCGACCAAATTTTGCACCAAGGTTGTAAACATGCCTAGGAACAATTTCAAGGGCATAAATTTGCAATCTTGCCGCTAGATTTAGAATTGAGAGGAAAGATGCGGAAAAATACCTTCAGATGGAGAAAAGATTGAAGGACTCCGAAGGGGATGTGAATCCTCCAACTCCGAGGGAGATTTTCCCTCAAGAACTCCTCACAAGTGCCTCAAAAGCAATGTGAATCACCTTGGGAGGTTTGAAAGAGATGGAGATTAGGGTTTGAAGTGAGGAGAGAGAGAAGGAAAGGAAACTGTCGGCCTCTTTGGAGGGGTTCGGACTTCCCACGTCGGACATGTCCGAATTTGACTTTGGACAAGTCCGAGTTCTCTCTGCAGACTTAAAACCCACTTCGGACATGTCTGACTTTTGTTAGACTTGTCCGACTCCCCCTGAGTGTATGCAATGTGCAAACACTTGGGGATCTAAATATAGGTATATATGGACATTTTGGACAAGTTTTTGCAAATATCTTTGACAAAAATGATAAGTAAGCAACCAACACTCAAACTATGATCATTTTCACCAAAGAGAAGTTTAGAACATAGTTTTCAGGAAAATAGATGAGATTTTTGAAAAACACACAACATTTTGAAGTTGAAAACCAGTAGCAATCAGATGTGCACGACTCAAGCAATGTTTCGAGAATCCAAGATATTTAGCTCACTCCTTAGGTCACAAAAGCGTCTCTCATCAAGGGGTTTGGTGAATATATCCGCCCATTGCTTCTCACTTCTAACATGAGAGATAACGATATCTCCCTTGATAGAGTGGTCTCGCAGGAAATGGTGATGGATGTCTATGTGTTTGGTTCTAGAATGCTCTACGGGGTTGTGAGCAATCTTGATGGCGCTCTCATTGTCACATAGGAGAGGAATATGGTTCAGATTGTAACCATAATCCCTAAGAGTTTGTCGCATCCAAAGAAGCTGCGCACAACAACTTCCGGCTGCAACGTACTCCGCTTCGGCTGTGGAAAGGGCAATGGAGTTTCGTTTCTTGGAAGACCACGCAACCAAGGACCTACCAAGAAATTGGCATGTCCCGGATGTGCTCTTCCTATCTACCCTACATCCCGCATAATCCGCATCGGAATAACCGATGAGATCAAACTTGGATCCTTTAGGGTACCAAAGACCTAGATTAGGAGTGTGAACTAAATACCTAAGGACCCTCTTAACCGCTATCAAGTGACACTCTTTTGGAGTGGCTTGGAATCGAGCACACATGCACACACTAAGCATAATGTCGGGTCTAGAAGCACAAAGATAAAGCAAAGAGCCAATCATAGAACGATATACCTTTTGGTCCACGCTCGCTCCTTCTTCATTTAGTCCTAGATGCCCGTTTGTTCCCATAGGTGTCTTGATGGGCTTCGCCTCTCCGTGTCTTGATGGGCTTCGCCTTCTCCATGCCAAACTTCTTGAGAATGTCATGAGTGTACTTGGTTTGGCATATGAAGGTCCCTTCCTTGAGTTGCTTTACACGGAAACCTAGGAAAAACTTCAACTCCCCCATCATAGACATCTCAAATCTCTCCGTCATGATTTTGGAAAACTCATCACAAAAAGTCTTGTTAGTAGAACCAAATATGATATCATCAACATAAATTTGGCATACGAACAAGTCATTATCAAAATGCTTAGTGAAGAGAGTATAATCGGCTTCCCAATCTTAAAACCATTTTGAGTGAGAAAATCCCTAAGGCACTCATACCAAGCTCTAGGTGCTTGTTTGAGGCCATAGAGAGCCTTACACAACTTGTAGACGTGATTGGGATGCTCTTCATCTTCAAATCCGGGCGGTTGCTCCACATACACTTCCTCCTTGATTGGACTATTGAGGAATGCACTTTTCACATCCATTTGATATAACTTGAAATCATGGTGAGTAGCAAAGGCCAATAATATGCGAATAGATTCAAGCCTAGCTACGGGAGCAAAGGTTTCATCAAAATCCAAACATTCGACTTGAGCATATCCTTTTGCTACGAGTCTTGCCTTGTTTCTTGTTACCACCCCGTGTTCATCTTGTTTGTTGCGGAACACCCACTTGGTTCCAACAACATTTGCATTTGGTCTCCTCACGAGTTCCCACACCTTGTTCCTCTTGAAGTTGTTGAGCTCTTCTTGCATCGCCATTACCCAATCCGAGTCTTGTAGAGCTTCTTCTACTTTCCGTGGCTCTAAAGAGGAAACAAAAGAGTAATGTTCACAAAAGTTAGTCATACGTGCGCGAGTAGTTACCCCTTTGGAGATGTCTCCAAGTATGTTGTCAACGGGATGGTCCCGTTGAACGCTTTGATGAACTCTTGGGTGTGGTGGTTGAGCTTCTCGATCATTGTCTTCATTTTGATCATTTTCTTGATCTCCCCCTTGATCCAAGCCTCCTCCTTGATTTTGATCTTGTTGAGATTCATATTGAGGATCTTGATCTTGTTGAGATTCATCTTGAGGATCTTGATCTTGTTCATGTGGGGGATTTGCATCTTCTTCGCTTGCTTGAAGATCATTTGGATCATGTGGTCGCACATCTCCAAGTGCCATTCTCCTAAGTGCTTCTTGTGGAGTCTCCTCTTGATCTAGCACACACTTATCAACTTGCTCCACTTGAGAGCCATTAGTCTCATCAAACACTATGTCATGTGCTACTTCAACAATCCCAGAGGACTTGTTGAAGACACGATAGGCGTAGGTGTTTGAGTCATAGCCAAGCAAGAAACCTCATCGGATTTTGAAGCGAACTTCGAATTCCTAGGCTTCTTGTTGAGAATATAGCACTTGCTCCCAAAAACACGAAAGTATGAGATGTTGGGTTTGTTACCGGTTAGGAGTTCGTATGAGGTCTTCTTCAAGAGTCGATGAAGATACAACCGGTTTATGGCATGGCAAGCGGTGTTAACCGCTTCCGCCCAAAACCGGTCGGACGTCTTGTACTCATCAAGCATCGTCCTTGACATCTCAATTAGAGTCCTATTCTTCCTCTCTGCTACTCCATTTTGTTGAGGGGAGTAGGGAGCGGAGAACTCATGCTTGATTCCTTCTTCATCCAAGAAGTCTTCAACTTGAGTGTTCTTGAAATCCGTCCCGTTGTCGCTCCTAATCTTCTTGATTCTTAAGGAAAACTCGTTTTGAGCTCTCCTCAAGAACTTCTTGAGAACTCCTTGGGTTTCACCTTTCTCATGCAAGAAAAATACCCACGTCAAGCGAGAAAAATCATCAACAATAACTAGACCATACTTGTTACCGCCAATGCTAATGTAGGCGATTGGTCCGAATAGGTCCATGTGTAGTAGCTCCAATGGTCTTGAGGTTGTCATGATGTTCTTGGACGGATGTTGAGCTCCTACTTGCTTTCCGGCTTGACATGCGCTACATGGTCTATCTTTCTCAAAGAAAACATCTTTTAGTCCACGGATATGATCCCCCTTAAGAAGTTTTTGCAAGTTTCTCATCCCAACATGGGCTAGCCTTCGGTACCATAGCCATCCCATGTTAGTTTTCGCCATTAAGCACGTATCAAGTTGGGCTTTATTCGTGGAGAAATCCACAAGGTAAAGCTTTCCCTTGAGTACGCCCTTAAAGGCGATTGAGTTGTTGCATCTTCTTTAGACGGTCACACCGTTGTTAGTAAAAAGACAATCATAACCATTATCACATAATTGAGAAATAGACAAGAGGTTGTAATCAAGTGAATCAACATGAAGCACATTAGAAAGAGTGTGTTTTGAGGAGATAGCAATTTTACCGCTGCCAAGGATTTTCCCTTGGCTATTATCCCCAAAGAAGATTCCTTCACTAGGATCTTCATTCTCCTTGTACTCTACAAACATCTTCCTCTCTCCGGTCATATGATTAGTGCATCCACTGTCAAGCACCCATTTTGATCCACCGGAGGAGTATGCCTACAAAAAGAGTTATGCCTTTCCTTTAGGTACCCAAACGGAGTTGGGTCCTTTGATGTTAGTCACAAGGCATTTGGGCACCCACACGCAAGGCTTTGGGCTCTTGCGGAGTGGCCCAACATATCTAGCATAAGTCTTGCCAAATTTGTTCCTCAATAAAACATAAGAAGCATCAAAGTCATGGAACAATGGATGAGGTTCATTTTTAGGCATATAAGATGTTGAGACAGTGTTCTTTCCTTTATCTTGGGTGGATGAACCTTCCTTGACAAAAACAATCAAGTCTTTGTTATTCTTGGGGACTTTGGCATTTTGCCTCCGCTCCCGAGAATAACCAAGACCATCCTTGACATGCGGAGGTCTCACATTGGTGTATGCGCTACGTGCATAGGCCACCTTCTCCTTGTCAAAGATGCCACCTTTCAGTGCTTGTTTGTTTTGTGCCAAGTTAAGTTCATCCTTAAGTTTTAGGATCAAGCTTGAGCACATGCAAGTGTGAACTTCCTCGGATGAAATCTTTTGAGAAGATGAGCTCTTTGAGGAAGAAGGTGCATTGATCTTAAGTGACTCAACCTTTGTCTCTAGAATCTTGTTAACCTTTGTCAAGTTAATAAGTTCATCCTTGAGCTCAACGGTCTTGTCCTTAAGATTTGAGCATGCTTCCTTGCTCATGGCATGGTCATGCTCCAATGCATTGCTTCTTTCTCTCTCGCGCTCGAGGAGCTCCTCAAGCTCTTGACATCTCTCCAATTTTTGGATGAGCATGCCCTCTTGACGCTCAAGGAGATCCTCCTTCTCGGAGATTTCATCCATAAAAAAGTTCATCTTTCTCATGGCACTCTTACTTAAGCCTTTAAGCATGGATTCAAGTTCACTACCACTATCAAATTCATCACAATAAGTTATAGAGGGAGTGGGTTTAGATTTGACCTTTCTTCTTCCCTCCTTTGCCATGAAACATGTGGACTTGAAATCATCATGGTTGGGGAAAAGCTTTCTTGCACTTGAGCTCTTTCCGATGGCAATGGTTGCCACCTTCTCTTCATTTTTGGAAGATGAGTCTTCATTTGAGTCCCATTCTCTTCCAAGGTGGGCATGTCCCGATGGCTTCTTTTTCTTGAAGAGCTTCTTATCTTGGGTCTTGCCCTCCTTCTTCTTGCTTTCATTGTATGGGCAATCCGCAATGAAGTGCCCATGTTCACCACACTTGTAGCAAGTCTTCTTCTTTAGCTTCTCCTTGCTCTTGCCTTCTTGGTGATAGCCTCCCTTCTTCCTTCTCATCATCCTTCTAAACTTTTTGATGAAGAAAGCTTCTTCCTCATCGGAGTCCATGCTCTCATCATCACTTGCATCTTCATTGTAGGATGTGGAAGTTGCTTTGAGAGCTATGTCATTCTTCTTTGATGAGGCAAGCTTTTGGAGATCGTTGTAGAACATAGCTTCCTTCTCCATCATCTCATTGTTGATTATCCTCCCAAGCACTTCTTTCGGAGTCATCTTGGTGTAGTCGGGGCTTTCACGGATCAAGGAGCAAAGAGCGATGTTTTGAGGCATGAATGCCCGAAGCATCCTCTTCACCACTTCATGGTACGTCCATCAAGTGCTTGCATAAGCACGAATCTTGTTCACGAGCACCTTGAGGCGGTTGTACATGTCTTGGGGCGACTCACCATCCATGATGGTAAATCTCCCAAGCTCTCCTTCGATCATCTCAATCTCCGCCTCCCGGATGACTCGGTTGCCCTCGTGCGCCGTCTTGAGTGTATCCCAAATATCTTTGGCCACTTCCAAACCTTCGACTCAGTTGAATTCATCTCGAGTCAAAGATGAGGTTATGACTCCTACGGCTTGAGCATTGCGATGAAGTAGGATAGCTTGTTGTGGAGTGACGTCTTCCTCATTCCTTGGCATATGAACTTCGATTTGCACAATCTGCCACAAACTAGGATTCAAAGAGATTAAATGCATCTTCATATTGTGTTTCCACATTGAATAGTCATTTCCATCGAATTGAGGAGGTTTGCCAAGTGGAATAGACAAATAGTGATTGTTAGCATGAAGACGATCATAATCAAAGTGAGTTTGAGTATAGTCATCATTACTCTTCTCCTTCTCTTTGTTGATCTTGGGTTTTTTCCCTAGCTTCTCCCAAAGCTTCGCCTTGAGTTGGCGAGTCTCTTCATCGTCCTTCAGATCATCAAGAAGAACGTCGTAGTTCTTGTCATTTGAGCCTTCACCCTCGACATATGAGGTATCATCCTTGTTCCTTTCTTCCGCCATTGATTCTCTGAGATGTTAGTCTCTTCCGGAGAAACCTGCTCTGATACCAATTGAAAGGTGGCCTAGAGGGGGGGTGAATAGGCGATAATCGATAATTTAAACTTAAATCAGAGTTCTGAAAACAAAGAAGTCGGACTTGTCTGACTTCTAGTCGGACTTGTCTGACCTAAGTCGGACAAGTCTGACCTGGGTCGGATAAGTCCGAGCTTACCTGCACGATCAGACCAAAAATGCAATTTTAAGCGATCTAGTGAGAGATATCGATCCCTAGCAGTTCTACACGAAGTATGGAGTAGAAAGAAAGCTGAGGGAGAGATAGCACGCGGAAAAACACTAGAATCAAAACTTGAGAGAACGAAAGAACAACAAGAGACAAACGATTTTATCCCGAGGTTCGAAACCACATAGGATCCTACGTCCCCATTGAGGAGTCCACAAGGGACCAGACCTTCTCTAGCCTTCCCCTCACGAGTTGCCACAAGGGCCAACTCCCGATCTTCCACTATCACAAAGATTGTTACAAACTCCCTGATTACAAGAGATCACAAAGAAATCGTGGGGCGACGCCTAACCGTCTAGGGGAGAACCCCAAGAGCAACAAACACGTAATCACGAAGAAACTTAGCGAATCACACGTTGCTCAACCCCTCAACAAACCGTTTCTCCCAATCCTCACAAAGAACTCTCCCAAAAATTCGAATTTGGGCTCTAGAGGTGAAGAACAAGTGGAGAGAGGTTCTTGAGTTCAAATGGGCGTTCAGAACTGTTTTGGGGTGTTAGGCATAGTTGGTGGGTCGAAACCACCCTCTATTTATACTCCAAAAAGTCATTAGAGCCGTTTGACACAGCCCGCGTCGGACATGTCTAACACAAAGTCGGACATGTCTGACCTCAAAGGTCAGGCCTTTCACTTCAGACTTGTCTGACCAAAACCATTTCAGACATGTCTGACATACAATCTCGGACATGTCTGAAATTCTGCAGATAAAACTCGGACAAGTCTGACTCTCTGGGACTTAGAAAATTTTCCTTAGTCCCTGGGAACAGATCCATCTCGGACATGTCCGAACCCCAGGTTCGGACAAGTCCGAAACTTCACTGGAACTCTCACTGGAACCCTTCCAGTGCCAATTCGGACATGTCTGACTTACAGATTCGGACATGTCCGAATTCCAACAGGGGGAATTCGGACATGTCTGACATTACAAGACAAGTCCGCCCAAGCCACAAAGGCCCTACTAAAATATTCTACTAAGGGGTTGAGCACCCGAATGACTCACTAAGTGTCGTGTCCCTCTTAATAGTACGGTTTTTCCTATGACTCAAGGAGAAAATAGAAAACCCTATTTCTATTCTTCTTCACCACAACTTTTCTCCTTTTGCCGTCTTTCTTCAAAGCTCCATTCCGTACTTCGGATCTGCGCTCATGCTCAACCAAGTTCATTAGCACTTTAATGGTTCATCATCAATCCACCAAAACCCACAAGGGACCTAGATGCACTTACATTAGGCGTACACAGGGTGCTACTCCTCTTGACATCTCCAACTTTCCATGTCCAGGTCTTAGCTCCGCGACTCCTTAGTGTCCCAGTAATGGGTTGGCTCTTGAGCCACTCGAGTCTCTCGCTGGACCCGGGAACTTTGTAGATGTCTCCGAGTGGATTTATGAAACGCGAACATTCGTGTCCCTACATACTGCCATCACTAACGACCAGTTGTGGTTGCGTTCTGGTCAACCTAAACAAACTGGCTAGACTGGGTTTCAACTGGATTACCCATTCGATAACTCACTGGGCGCGGGATATAGACCCTATCCTGAAAGCTTTATGATCTTCTCACCCCTCTACGAAAACAAACGACTCGTCAGCGGGCGCAAAAAAACCTGCCGCTAACAAGCTGGCCTCATAAGAGGTTTTGGGTACACCACGCGATCTCGACTAACAACGACGGGGCGTCTGCACCCCGCTGAAATTAGTTTGGGCCGCCTGTTGTCAGGTGTGTAAGCGAATCGATACTAACATGTTTTTTGAGCTCTTGTCTTTCAGAGGTCCCCGACGCGAGTGCAAGTTCAACCTATGAACAACTCCAGCAAGACTCGACCGAAGGCTTTGGGCTGCTAAAGGAGTTTTGTACCCGTGATACCAAGCATACGGGACTCGACAATACCTGACCACTACGCGGATAGAGATTGAAGCTACACTCCGTTCGAGGAGGGGCCCGCCACCAACGCCTCGGCTGGTCAAGGTCATGGTATCCAGCTTGCCAAGTCTCAACCGAGAGGTCGGGCGGACGATTCCTTTGAGGCTCAGGCTCGGGGGAGGCGGGTAGTTGGGGCATTCATGATGGACAATGGGCGCGGTAACTTCAGCATGGGGATGAACGAGTGATGTGACCTGTTGTTGGATAAGCCTACCTTCCATCCCATCCATCATCAGAAGGCGGTAAACTCACCCATAAGACGGTTCCTTGGAGACAAAGAAGAGGCAATACTTAAGCTTCCGCACCCCAGAGGGAATGGATGCATAGAACAAACATTGTAAATCCGACCCCAATATTGATGCAGACATCCCATCCATACATATAATCAAAACCCATGAACCAAATGCAAGAAACATCAAGTCACACATACCATGGATCTTTGACAAGAAGTCGTGCCAAAAAGTTGCAACCAAGGGTGATGTCACTCCAGGCCGAATTCGATAATCATATAACTAAGAATTTTATACGACCTAAAGTTCTACTTTGGTGATGATTAGGTACACATGACAAAAACCAACTTTAAACACAATGGTTCACAATGTACGAACTGAACCAAGACGGTTCGGGCTGTCCGAACTTGTTCGGGCTGTCCAATGCAACAAATGGTGCATCATTTGGACTTCCCAATCCAGAGTAATGATAGTTTTACTACACGAGGGTCAAGAGCTGAAGGGCTGAGTGAGGCATCTCGAGAATGCATTTCATCAAAGCTCTTTGACTCATCTAAACCCATGCACTAAGGGTCCTTTCACACCTAAACTAAGAGGGTTGTTCATGGTATAAATATGTAGCATTTCTATAGATTTGGCAGACTTGAATATTAAGAAAATTACCCCTTTGTTTAGATGTTTGCTAACAATTCTAGAGGGTGATCTATAACCCTTTGCTCTTGTGATTTCCTCATGAGATTACAGAAGCGACCACTTCATCGGATCCCAATTGGTGCTCCTGGTCCATTGATTCCTGGTTGTGTTGGTTGGTTCTTTGAGAGTGTGGTTGGGCGAATCCTCGATTCAAGTTGCCGATTAAAGATGGTGGTTGGCTTGAAGTTTTATTCGTCAGGTTGCACTAGTTATCTTGGCTTCTTTCAAGCTAGTTATCTCCTTGTGATCCTACAACGTGAGGATCAGGACCCCAATCCGTATCAACTATGAGGAATGGCGGATAGATAGGACCACCTGGTCCTCGATAAATAGACCCCCAATGCCATCTGCGAGGGGGGTGAATTCAATCTATATTCGCTATTACTATACGTATTTTACCTTACACATTTCCATATGCACTTTTCCTTTGGTGCACTTGCACCCTTTTCCTTTGAGCACATGCGCTTTTGCTTTACTTTTCATATGTCACGATGCAGTTAACAAGTTTACTCAATCCATTTTCATGAGTCACGGTGATTCGATTCAATAACACTCGGACTGCACGACACATACAGCCACAAGAAAGACACGTTGGTTCTCTTCACTCTACGTCATATGTGGCCACCTTTAACCCGTCATACCAATGCTGAACCAGTTCTACTATGTGTCACAAGCGTTGTCCAACTTTTCGGACTGAGAACAACCTTGTGCGTACCCACCTACAAAAATCCTCGTCCACATCTCAACTTTATGAGTGAACATTATGGTAAAATCTTGCAAGTAGATTTCCCTCCCTTGAATTTTTTTCGCATGTAGAATTCCACTACCTGACTTGTGCTCGATGAAATGTGACCATTCTGGTGAGTGGATTCTAACTACTCAACTTCTGCTGACCTTTCAACTAAGCATCAAGCATAGCGATATAATACGATGGATTCCTTTTCTATTCATCCACTACAAGGATTATTTGGTGATACAAGTAGAGTGTTGATCCAAACTAGACGTAATGAAAAAACAATACTAATGACAATTGGATTATAAAGAAAAACTTTGTAAACAAACTTAAATGCAAACCAAGGCTTGCCATGGGTTGCGACTAGGTAAATGTCAGCATATTAGTAGCTTGACCCTCCGAGTAGAGCTTCTTGTTGATCCCCTTCGCCTCTTGTCATCACTGAAGCTCCGGAAATTTTGCTTGCAGTGAGGTTCAAGCTTGTGCCTCCTCCTCCAAGCCATGCTCCTCGTCGATCTCCATTTGTCTTCATATGATCTATCGAGATGAAATGCATATATACAACATAACATGTAATTTGGCATTTGAATGATTCACTTTATTGATTCAAGAGAGACTTCACTAATGTTTAGAGAACTTAAGAGTCTATGCTGAAATCTCAAATTCTATGTAAAGATGGATTTAAATTCAAGTTGCTTCCAGAAGTACCTGTATGGTTTTCATACAAGCATAAGAACATGAGACAAATTCCTAATAATGGAATGGTCAAGTACTATATTGCCTCCAGTGAGGTCTCTGTTAGGTTTTCAAAATCATAGAAAAAAAGATGAAGATGAATCAATTTGACTTAAGGCCAAGTACTACAAGCTTCATGTGTAAAGTGAAATATGTATTTTGTTGGACCTAGCGGAACCATCACTAATCACTTGGGTTAAATATATCCAATGGTCCGGTAGATTTATTGCAGTTAATTCATGTAGTTATGGAGGATCAATAAGAAACATTCCAGCTAAAGAAATGGAAGATTGTGGTCTACAGAATTCCCACAAGCTTTATGCTTCTCTGAAATTACATGGAAAAACTAGAGTTTTTTCATGAGTCAATGTATGTTTTATGGATAGTGCTGTTCATAAGGAGTCTAACAACATTTGTTTGACATTTTGCGAAGCTTTCTACAGGGAGATATCGATTTTACAAGTTGCTACATTTTTGTTAAATTGTTTCTGGTACTTTTAGAATTTTCATTTTCGTAGAGCTTAGGAACACCATTTGACTGACTTCATCAAGTCCAATGAACCTGACATTTCAACTGGAGATCAAAGACATTAAAAGGAATGTTGTGGCCAAAAATTGGATTTTCTATAGAGGAATTCACCTGGAATAAATTTCCAAATATTTATATTAAGGGAAATATTGAGACAAATCCAGGGACTTTCATAGCAAATGAATTGCACCAATGCAAAGTACTTTCCATGAGAAATCTAACAAAACTTATTTGGGAACTTTTGATCAAATATTCAAGTTTTTACCATTTTCCAAAGTTTGGATAACAATCTGATTTATTAACTATGGGAAATTCTAATTACTGCAGCCAGCGGGGTCCACTATCAGCACTACAGGAAACGCGATCATTTGTGACGGCTGGATTTATTTGCGACGCCAGCCGTCGCAAATAGCTTAAATTGTGACAGCCCGCCATTGGCCGTCATAAATTATAATCAGGCACGTCGCTCGCGTGGTCCGTTCCGGAATCGACCCCGCCGCCGCCTCCCCCTACCCCCGATGCCTCCGCGATTCCTTTGCAGATCTGTCCGTGCCCCTTCCTACGTCGCGCGGGATCGCTCCACCCCCCCCCCCCCCCCCCGACGCGGAACGGGCGCCTACCCCCCGAGGAGAGGCGGGATTCCCGCGCCTAGCTCCCCAGCCGCCGGCTCGCCCCCGGCCCCAGGCACGCCTCCGCGCCCCAGCCGCCGCCTGGCCCCACCGCCCCTGCGCCGCCGCTGCTGGCCCGCCCCCGGCACCGGCGCCCCCGCCGCCGGCTATTCAGGTAAGCCCCGGCCCCGCCGCTTGGTAGCTAACTAGTGCATTTTTGTACTTATTCTATCAAGTGTTGTGTCTAGATACAATAAGTTTATACTTATTCAGTCACTCTCATAGTTTTTAGGAAATAAAGTTCAATAGATGGAGGAACTAAAAAATAACACACATTACAACCTTCTAATTGCTGAATAGTTGGTAAGTATGATGTATAAGTTTGCATTGAAAATTTAACTACAAGAATTTTAGGCGTTACACACTGTAGCAACAATATTTATACAAATTTTATAAACACAGAGCTATATGTGTATTTCTATTTTCCTCGGCTGTTTTTTGGCCCACTTCTCCACTGTCTCAGCCCAGCCCACTTCAATCCCTGCCCAGCGCCTATGTACACAACCGGACACCGCAATTCAACAGCCTGATAGCCCTGATGTCACCCAGCGCTTCCATCCTTGGATCGATACCGATCTCTTCGTCCACCACGAGCGGCGGATCAGCTCCCCAGGCACGGCACTCACAGTTAGTGATTTAAAAAACCAAATACACTTTGGTGTAGGAAGTAGTAATCAAATGTAGTTAGTGACTTATTGCTGTTTTTATTTTGAGTCTATCGTTTTGATTTTTTAATTCAGAAAGCAATAGCACTTGATTGTCAGGGAAAAAGCAATAACAATTGGCAAACTGTTTGTTCTTCATTCCTTACAATTGTGCATTATTATGTATCAAACACCGTCATTTATTTTAACTCTAAGTTTTATTAATTGCAGGGATCCGCGACGGCTGCACAAACGCCATTGCCGCCGCTACCGCCACGTGGAATGAGGCGCGACAACGACTTCGACTTCGGAGGTGGCTCCGGAGGTGGCTACGGAGGTCAGACAGGCGAGTGAGCCCATGTTTGCTTTGTTGATGACGATGTGAGATGTATCAAGAATGTTAGTTTGTGATTGTGATGATGTTTGTGTGTGATATATTTTGTGATATATTATTACTGTTCAGTGATTCTGGCCATCGAGCCGGGTAGTTTTTTCTGTTTTTTAAAAAAAATAAAAAACCTTATTTGCGACGGCTTTTTATACAGTGCCGTCGCAAACAAGGTTCCAGGCCGTCGCAAATTAGCCACTGCTATTTGCGACGGCCCGACTGTCGCAAATAAGCGTTAATTGCAACGGCCTGGCCGTCGCAAATAGTGGGTGGATCCCGGAGGAGGACACGTGGGCCCTGCCCACTGAACTTATTTACGACGGCCCGACCGTCGCAAATAGAGGCACTTATTTGCGACGGCCAGGCTGTCGCAAATAAGATTTAATTGTGACAGCTTGGCAGTCGCAAATATTGTGGCGGGGCCCACCAGCCCCTGGCAATACCTTGCGAGGGCCCCTCGTAGCCGTCACAAATAAGGTTATTTGTGACGGTGGCCGTCACAAATAAGCTTAATTGCGACGACTTATTTGCGACGGCCAGAAACCGTCGCAAATAAGGAAAGCCGTCGCAAATTGCTTATTTGCGACGGCATTTGGCTGCCGTCGCAAATCATTGGGTTTCCTGTAGTGCAGGTCCATCTTGTACCTCTGGACAGCTCGAACTGGTGGCTTCACAGTGGCGGTGCTTGGCCGTCCCGCGCCTGGGGGTGAGAAAAGGCAGCGATTCAAAAACAAAAATTGATCCCTGACCATGTAACCCACGTTGGGCAATGTTTCCAGGTGTGGCAGCCACGAGAACTAGTCTGCCGACGGCGGTAGTGGTGGTGCGTTCTGCGGCGGCATGGACACGGCTCGGAAATGGTCGAAGAAGCATAGCTTTTGATCCTACACCACCTTCACGCAATGAGGAACCCGAATCTGAAGTCTAATTGCAAGGAACTCGACTGCAACTTGGTGTTCATTTGGAGATCTAGGTCAACATGTGGCAGCCACGAAAGTTTGTGTTCTGGCTAAACCAATCTATAAGAGTTCAATTCAATGGACGGACGTGGAGAGGAGAGTATTGCAGACCGAATGTCGCCTAGAGGGGGGTGAATAGGCATTGAAAACTTTTCTGGCAACACTTAACCAAATTCGTCAAATATAAGAGAGCCAAACTAGTCCAGTATAGAGTGCGGACTAGTCCGGTGTGCTTTTTGTATGTACAAAACGAATAACTGTTTTATGAATCTTTCCCAAATGTCATCGCAGCAGAATATAGTGAAATATCCTAACAAATTAATGAAGTAATTAGGATGAGTAATTAGCATGTGGAATAAAAATACACAAGTTGCAAGTTTGATTAACCCTTTGCCCTAGATGGTGATGATTGGAAAAATAAAGAACTAGAACACTGTAGACAATGATTTTTACCAAGGTTCAATCTCACCAAAAAGATCTACTCCTGATGGAGGGACCCACACAGTGTCGGGTCTCAATCAACCATTTACCTCTTCATGTCACCACAGAGGCCGACTTGAGTTCCACTATCAAGGGTAATCATCGGGTCAATGGGGCAATCTCACACATTGAGGGCTCCAACAAAATTACAGCAAGAAAAATGAATCAAATACACTCAAAAGATGTACAATAGATGCGAGGGTGTATAAGATATTCAAACCCCAAGAGCTCAACAATGCGTAGAAGACGATCTCCCATTCCCAAATCTTGATTCCCAAAATATTTTACTTTTTAAGGCTTTAGATGAGTGGGGAGAAATGTTTCTGTGCTCCTGGAAAGTATGACAGCACTAGGGTTCTTTGTTGTGAGTTGTGAGGTCGTGGTTCACCTATTTATAGACATTCTGAAAAAATTACTGTTGGGGATCCCGATGGTCGAACTAGTCCGCTCAGGGGACCGCACTAGTCCGGTGTGCTGTGTAAAACTTGCGTGAATTGTGCAGCACACCTAAAACCCTAATTTGTGTGAGGTGATCCGGACTTGTCTGCATTGGAATAGAAAGTTAACCAGTCTAGTCTGTGATGGCTCCAGAAGCTCAATCGGACTAGTCTGCAATTGGACGAACTTGTCTGGTGCAAGGTGATATGTGTTGTGTTGGCAAAACATCAGAAAGTTGAACAGACTTGTCCGACACATGTCCGGACTTGTCCGGGTGGGAACAGTGAGTTGATCAGACTAGTCCGGTTCTGCTCCAGACTTGTATGTGTGAGAATAGGAAGTGTATTGAACTAGTCCGCTCGTGAACGGACATGTCTGATGATTCAATGAATTGCTTGATTGTTTATTTTAGCCCTTACCCTCTATGCAAAGTTATGAGCTCTTGGCATGTGTCTCTCACACACTTCCTATACATTAATATCTACTTTGTGCTTCCATTTTTCACTTGGGCTTTTCCTTTCCCAATCCTCATTTTTCATCTTTTTGTGCACCATTAGTTCCATTCTTCATATACCTAATTTCATCTCAACAGATTCCATTAGGATCTCGTTAATTTGTTTGACATCAGTCATCCTGAATCCACAAGGGAATGCCTTGATGCACTTTCAACCTCCCACTTTTTTGTGATTGATGACAACCAATTGAGATTCCACAATTAAGAGTAAAAATTGATTTTCATAAAGTGTGCATATATGAGAATGACATATGAACAAGAATAAATTTCTCACATATATGCACTCTCTATAGTGGTTTGCATGTAGGGTGTGTGTGAGGAGATATTGTGATGTGCATAATTTGAAATACAACAATTATAATAAACAACCATCACAAAAATATCATAATGAGCATCACACATCCATATTAAGAAAAATAGGCATCACCCAAATAGAGATTACAATAGTTTGAAACTTAAAACATAAAAGAGATACATGTCATTGATCACTAGTCCTTATGGCTCATAAATAGACTACTAGTCTCAATCCCCCCCCTCTGGCATCAAGGCACCAAAAAGGGAAAAATTGAGGGAAGCAACTCTCCGTCATTCCCTCTCTCATTCTCAGTCCTGTCCTCGTCTTCATCTTCAGATTCATGATCGTGCTAAGGAGGAGGAACGGAGACATTCGCAAGTCCAAAGGAGGCCAATTCATGTTCTGTAAGAGGTGCTATTATTGTGTAGTTCTCTTCGGGGTCTTCAAATATCTGAGTAGATCCCACTGGCTCAATCTTCAATTTCTCATAGATAGTTTTGATGTTTGCCTTCATGTACCTCTGGTGCCTCCTTCTTGCCAAGCTTTCTTTGTGTTGTTTAACTTCCACTTTGCGACAGGATGCAAAGATGGAGGAAAGCATCTTTAGAACTCTACTGGAGGACTCTCTGGCAGGTGGAGGAGTAGAGGTAGCAGCTAGAGCCCTTGTGCCTTCATTTGATTGCTTTGATCTTTGTTCCCTTGCAGGTGAGGCAGGTGCATTGGGAGCACTGTAGGCTGTGGGCTTCTAAGGCTTGAGACCAGCATGCTCAACATCCTTGACAATCTCAAGGTCGGTTACCTTCTCAATCATGAACATGATGTACGAAGCATAGGCACACAACCTATTGGGAGTGATTGAGATGTTCACTATGTCACTGTAAATATACTCAAAGACATCGAAGGTCTATTTCTTGCTTATTGCTTTCATCAAGGTCTTTAGTGCTCCCTGAAGGGTTCATGCATCTTCATCCTTTCACTACAGGAATCATGATCAATTACGTCGGTTAGGGACGACGTAATTAAGGCCAAAACTAACATTAGTTACTTAATTACGTCCGTTTCCTTTAATTACGTCGATTACCGGCAGATGAAGCACTTTGGACATAATTAAAGTAACTTAAGTCGGCCGTCGATGCAAGTTACTTAATTGCGTCGGTTTTCCACGTCCAACGTAAGTTATTTAGGTGGATGGGCCGCGGGATGGGCCAGAGTGCTTATGTCGGCGGCTGCCCAGCCGACGTAACTTAAGTGGTATAACTTACGTCGGTACGTCATAACCGACGTAAGTTACATGGTATAACTTACGTCGGTATGGTCTGACCAACGTAAATTAAGTTTTCAATTTTTTTTTTAAAAAACAAAAACTGACTACCTCGCAGGATTGCGAACTCCAGACAGATATACGCAGGCAGTTCATACAGTTTAAACAGTACACAAATCACAACTAGAAAACATTCAAAACATCCACAACAACACAAAACAGTTTCAAAACCATTCACCGGGCTACACGCTAGCCCTTCCACTACCTCCGGAGTTGAGACCTTCTCAGTGTGTCCCTCCGGGTGCCTGTAGGTGTGGCGAAGTACTTTGAGCCGCCGTTCCCGAACCCTCCAAAAGAACCATATATTCCCTGTATTAGCCTTGTAAAATATACAGGGGATAGGAAGATGTCTGTAACAGAAATTGAATTACTACAGGAATCTGTTATTACTTAGGATCAAAATGTACAGGAGATAGGAATATGTCTGTAACTAGATAACATATCATGCAATTGTTTAAATTTCCCTGTACTAGCTAACATATCATGCAAGTTTGAATCTATGTTGTTTTGTTGGGTATGTGGTTCACTGGAAAACTGAAGATTCTATTTTCTGTTTTCATAGCTACATATAGTAAATTTTTTATCATAGCAGTGCATCATGTTCTCTGATACATTTAATCAGTTCCAATCTAGGAGCATGGCTCTTTGAAATGGGACTTTTAGTGTTCTCCTTTAACATCCCATGTTTTTCATCTGCTCATGCAAACTGATATATCCTGGCTTCTTCTAATAAGGTTGTATGTGGGTTTATTCTATGCTAAAGCTTTTTGACTACTACAGAAACTATTTCAACGAAGCTAAAGGAATACTGAAATGAATACGACAATATAACCTGCTCTGATGTCTGCTGCAGCGGAAGCATAGGAATCTCGATATCGTGACAGTGTTTCGAGCAAGAGTCTGCCATTGCAAAATATTAGAATATATAATTTATTGAAATGCTATGAAATTTAACTATGATAGTTTAAATTACTTACCGCCACCGCTGCTTGCATCTGGGCCATCATAAAGGTCGTCCTCCATTGCTCCCCCCTGGCCTCCGCCCTCGACCTCTCCAGCTCTTCCTAGGTTGGCACCAGCGTCTCCTTCAAGGCAAGGAGCTACAGCTGGGTCTGCGAGAGACGACCACTGGTGGTCCCAACGGACGAGGCCTACGGCGATGAAGCGCCTCTCAAAGGTCGTGCTAACCTCAAGTCGACAACTCCATCAAAAATGGCAAACTAGCAAGAGAATGAAAACACTAAGTAGAAGAAGATAAATTGAAATATAAATGAAACACATGAACAACTCACCGTCCAAGGGCCTTCCTCCGCTTGCGTTCGCGGCTTAGGAGTCGATCGGCTCGGTTTCCGAATCATAATTCGCACCGTGTGTCTTCGTGACCTCCTGTGCGTACTTTGCCTACAAAAGAAAAATCTTGTAAGTATGCCAATAATAGTATTAGTTATAATGAAATTGATGAATTTCAAAAACTTATCAGTCGGCCGGCTGCGACCTGACTACACTGCCCTGGCTAAGAAGGGTCACTTCCGTTGTGACCTCTCTTCCAAACTGGGTCGACATCGGCTCCTGACCCATCTCTCGCTCCTATATAGCCATGTTAGTGAGATATAAATATATTAGGAACAGATAAACAAATTGAAAAAAATACTTACCATGCGTTTAGCTAAACGCAAGTAGTTGTCGCCGCCAAAGTTGTGCTTGCCCTCGGACCCCATGAAACATTGTCTAGCCTTTGTGGACTTACCATTGAAAGCTTCGCTAGCCCAGTGCCGACAGAGAGCTAAGTACACCTTCATGTTACCCTGTAACCAGGAAATACTAACCTGCACATATTTCATTTTGCATTAATGCAGTTAACATACATAGATATTGTAAATATTTAACAATATTAAAAACTTACCTCTGCGTACTGCTCCTCTGTCAAGTACGTATCGGAGTCCTTCCTAACTAAACCCCGTTGCTGCTCCTACTCCTGCTCCTGGGAGTGCCACTTGTAGTATGCGTTGGCGGCCTGAATCCGGGGGGTCCAACAATGCCACCGTCGTGAGCTTCCGAGCATTGTAATGAAACATGTATCTCGCGTGGCCCTCCATGCCCGGTTCCTCTACCTGGTACCTCTGCTTTAAGTAAACAAACTTTTAAGTGATATGCATTAACAATTCAAACGAGTTGAAAAAATGAAACAGTTAAACTTACAATAAAATCGTGCCACAAGGCTCCCTGAACCGTGTCGTGGATCGAGTGAGAGACACGAGCTTAGTCATCCCACGACATAGTAGGGAAACTGTCAATGACACTGGGGTAGTGCAACCCCACGATAGCACCCAGGACACTGTTAACCTGCCTGTGGTGTTTCTCAGCTCCCGTGAACAAAATGTCATACCAACATCTGCAAAATATATTAAAATCATTAATTAAAGGAAAACATATCTAATATTTAATATACTATATACTGGTTTTACCTGTCTCTGACAGGACGGATCGTGGTCCGTTGAGAAGTAACCAGAAGAGGAGCCGCAAAGTGGGTCCTCCTTGTCCGTCACCTCTGCTGCGACGTCGCTGCATCCTGTAGCCGGCTGCAGAGGGAGGCTAGCGCTAGCCGGCTTCTAAGGGAGGCTAGCGCTAGAGGGCTCCTGTAGCGGCCCCGCCACTGACTTGGGCTCCTGTAGCGGCCCCTAGCCTCTGACTCGGACTCAGAAGACTCTGAGTCAGACTACACAAAAGAAAAATATTGACAATAAATAATTATTAACAATTGCAATTTATAAAATAACTTTATTGTAAACTAAAATTTACCTCCGTCCGCTGAAATCACACATGAGATGAGGGTGGAGCATGCGCCAGAAACAGGGAACGTCGGCTCAAAGGTAACGGGATCCTTGAGCAAGGGTCTCGTGGCGGCTCAAACCCTCTCACTGAATTCCCCTTCCCCTTCGACGACGTTTTGTTTCAAGGAATAAATGATTAATATGCAAAGATAATATACAAAATTAATGTTATATTAGTGAATAAAATGTTACTTCATAAATTTCAAAATTCATCAACATCACGGTCATGCACCCTACTCCTTAAACCAGGCCATCGATCTTCTTCTTCCGCATATCGTTTTCGTTTGCGCAAATCAGCGGGTTCGACTAAGTCATCGATATCTTCAGTTTCCGATTCTAATTCTGTTTCCACTTCCGTGCCGGTCTTGATATCTTGAGTGTCTCCAATTAAGTCATTAAGTCCTACATCGGGCTCGACTGAGAAGGAGTCTTGCAACTCTTCCTCTTGGTAGACCACATCAGCCTGAACTTCCTCATGGTAATAATTATCTCCTGGAGCATATAACCGCTCACGGGGATTCACTTTATGTACCATCCACCAATATTTGAATTTATTGCATGGATAAGGTAGATAGTACACTTGCTCTACTTGGTGTGCAAGAACTAATGAATCGAATCCTTTCAACCGTTCCTTGTGTTTTAGGTCGACCATGCCAAATTCGTTTACTAAAATTTGCAGTCAAAGAATACTTCTCAAATGGTCTTGTTTCCGACAAAAGTGAATTCAAGGATTTTTTTTAATAATCCCATAGTACTAAGTTTCATGTTCTTGCGAATCGATTGCTCTCATCACAACTCCGGTATTACATGTTGCCGCGAGAGGACGAAGAGATTCAAATTGAGTTGCATGAAACCGAAAGCCGTTGAGGTCATATCGACCATACTTTCTAACATTAACCACTCCACAGGATAGTTGTCGCAAATCTTCATGGACGTTGGCATCTTTTTTGCATTTTCCAAGATACGAAGTTATTAGAAAACATAAGCATTCTTAAGTTATAGGAAAATGTTGCTAATATTGATAAGTTAACGAGAAAACGTTACATGCTCTCGAAACCAGGAATGAAAATTAGATCCCTCATTTATTCCTTCCCGTCGAATCTGTTCTATTTGCTTGCTCGTGGGTTGATGTCTATGTCTCTAATTTTGCTTGTCAAACATACTACACGGAAAGAGAACCTTTTAGAATACATGTGTTGCAAAAGATGGTGAAAAGCATAAGTTTAGGAGAAACACTTACTTGAAATATTCATCCATTTCTTCCATATTAGCGTACATGTAGAAGAAAGCTGCACACCTTTATTTTTCGCTAACGTCGTAGGAAGTGTAACTACCAACAGTAGAGCCCCTTGTTGCATTGTACCGCATTACCAAAGTATTACCATTGTCTTCCTCTGCAAAGTAAACATTTGAGAAGTATCCTACTTCCTTAAGAGTAAAAGCTTCAGCGATGCAACCTTCAACCCAAGCCCTGTTACCAACCATTTGTTTCCGATATCTGAGTGATCTTTCAATATGATACATCCACCTATATTCACAGGACAGCCCACTTTTGCTTCAACTAGAAAATGAATTAAGAGATGTTGCATTGGATTGAAAAATCCTGGAGGAAATTTTATTTCCATCCTACACAAAAGTATCAAAATCTCCTTCTCCAACTTAGTCATCATCTCTGGCGTGATTTCTTTAGCACCGTGTTGCATGTAGAAGTGTCTAAGCCCAGCTAATACCTTCCACACCGCAACGTCAAAGTAGCCTCAAAACATAACAGGCAGAAGTCTTTCCATGATTATGTGATAATCATGACTCTTCAACCCAATGAGATTTCCCATTTTCACATTCACGGCTCGTCTCAGATTAGCTGCATAACCATCTAGGAATTTCAACCTTTGCAACCATTCGAGAACTTCTTTCTTTTCTTTAGGTCGAAGACAGAAAGGAGGCGTGGTTTACCACCATTTTCGAAGAGCTCAAGAGTTTGACGGTTACAAAGCTCGGCGAGATCCTTTTGAGCCTTTAAATTGTCTTTTGTTTTGCCCATCGTGTCCATGCATGTGCTTATGATACATTTGGCCATGTTACGCTCTTGATGCATGACATCAATGTTGTGCCTTAGAATCAACGAATTCACATACGGTAGCTCCCAAAGTCCACATATGTGTCCAATTGTGTTTGTCTCCGTAACCTTCAAAATATCTAGGACGACCTTCATATGGCACCAATTTGTCCAACATATCAGATATTTCTGACCCGTTAAGACATTTCGGTGATCCTTTAGTGAAAACGGTGTTCTTTCTGAAGACATTCCTCTGTTGTCTAAACAAGTGATTCAGAGGCAGCCAACGTCTAGGACAATCGAAGTAAGATATCTGGCCTCCATGGGTAAGTCGAAAGCAATCGGTATCCGAGGAACATATCGGACACATCAACCGACCATGAGTGCTCCATCCAGAAAACATGTCGTATGCCGAAAAATCATGGACGAACCACAAATAAGCAGGTCAGAGGTTGAATTTCTGCTTCTTGTAACAGTCGTACGGTTCGACTCCTGTCCACAACGTTTCCATCTCTTCGATCAATGCTTTCAACATCACGTTGAGACGTGACCCAGGATGATCCGGCCCAGGTACAATGAGGCTAACAAACATGAACTCATTCTTCATGCAAAAAGCTAGTGGAAGATTGTACAGAATGACAAATATGGGCCAACAGGAGTATGGTGTGGTGTTTGTGCTGAACAACGTGAACCAATCTGTCGCCAACCCGATGCGAACATTTCTCGCTTCACAACCGAATTCTAGGTTGAACTGGTTTAGCGCCTTCCATGCCTCACCATCGGACGGGTGCGTCATAACTCCATTCTCACCTTCTTTGTGCCATCTCATGTGTCTGGCTGTTTTTTTTTGAAAGGAACATCGGCTTCAACCTCGGTGTCACGGGTAAGTAACGAAGCTGTTTACATGTGACTTCCATTGTCACAGTATCACCATCATTATTAACAATTTTGACAAACATCTATTGATCAAATTTCATATTTGTTCTCGTTCGCATGCTCTCTCGAGAAAAACATGCAGTTGTCTGAACACACATCAATCTTCTCGTAATTCATACCGAGACCGGAAAGAATTTTCTTCGACTTGTACATATCTTTAGGCACTTTGTTGGGATGTGGAAGGGTATCGTTGAACAAATTGATGAGCTCATTGTAACAATTATTAGAAAACAAGAACTTAGATTTAATTGCCATAAGTCTAGTCACAAAATTGAGGATTGTCATTTTAGCGTGTCCATGCAGTGGCTCTTCTGAATCTTTGGGAAGTTTGAAGAACTCTTTAACCTCTGCTGTTTGAGGATCCTCTGTAAGCTCTGGTCGTATAGCTTCCAGCATCTCATCCATCATATAAACCTCCATGGCATCATCATTGTCCGCTTCCACTTCTTGTACAGCTTAAGAAGCTGTCTCACAGTGGAAGTTCCACAACTCATAATGTGGCACGTAACCGTTCCGACACAAGTGAATTGTAAGTTCCACTTTGTCCAAAAATTTTCCATTTCGGCATTTTGCACATGGGCCCCGCGCCTTATCGCTATTTGACAACAAAAAAGATCGTTCCACAAAAGCTTTTGTCTTGGCATACCACTCATCTGAGTGACCATCAGTCCTGCTCTTCCAACCAGTATATATTCAATTACGGTTTGCGCCCATGTTTAACTCTGCAATTTGAAGCCAGAAAAATTATCGTTTGTTTCTTGTTAATTTATGCACGATAGAGGAAATAATTAGAGAGACAGTGAACTGGGTCCATCAGGGTCCGCCATACACATGCGCGGCTGATTTAGTCGCATACTTGAACTTCACACTAAATGGGCCACGACAGAACCTAAGTGCCCCGTCAGGGTTGGGCGGCGACTTTCGCGCGCCTCTCCTCCTTCTCCACAACATTGGCATGGCAGCCATCAGTGGTGACAAAAACAAAGGGGATGCAGTCACTCACACCCTCCATTTTCATTTTCATCACCGAGCGACCTCATGGATTCTGATGGCCTTCACCATGGATCTCCTTCCTTGTGCCTTGCCCCCGGCCCTTTGGGAGATGGGAGACTGGGACTGGGAGCGGAGAATGGCAGAGGCAGGCAGGATTGGGGTCAGGGTCGTTGGCTTCTTAACTTGGGTCGCCACCTGTCGCGATTGACCTAAACAGGACGCCCCCGCCGAGGACATTTAACCAGCCAATCCACGTCTCCAACTAACCAATCTCTGGCCCACACGACCCACCTCTCTTATCCTCCTTGAACAATGCTTCTTGCACCTCTCGCTCTCCTGGAGCCACCGACCACCCCCAACGCCACAGCACACGAGAGTCGGCCGCCCCCGACACCGTCCTCCTCATGGTGCCTGAGCTTGGTGCCCCAATCGCACCTCCCTCACACCGGCCACCCTCGACGCCGCAGCACCCCAATGGCCGGCGGCCCCTGTCTCTGCCCTCCCCACGGCGGTCGAGCTCGACGCATAATGAAACCAATTAAGCATAATCTACACTAAACTAGTTAAGCATATACTACCGTAAGAAAGTTAAGAATAATTAAGAAAATTAACAACTAAAGCATAATTAAATAAATATAATCTACACTAAGCAAATTAAGAATAATTAAGAAAATTAACAACTTAAGCATAATTAAATAAGCATAATCTACACTAAGCAATTAAGCATAATTAAGCAAATTAACTTCTTAAGCATAATTAAATGAACAATTAAGCAATTTAAGCATAATTTAAACAATTGAATTCAATTTCAAATTTGAATTGAAATTTCAATTTGAAATTTCAATTTGATTTCAATTTCGATTTGGGAGGGGGAGGGGGGGGTTGGGGGCTTTGCAGGGAGGGTGGGGTGGGGGAGGGGGGCGCTCGAGGAGTGTAAGTGCATCTAGGATATCCCTTGTGGGTTTTGGCTAATTGATGACAAATATATGAGATCCTAATGAAACTATTGAGATGATTGCAGGACCAACAAGTGAAACAGCTCGGTGCACAAAAAAAGGTGAAAATGGTGTGGTGTCCAAAGAGGGATACTTTGATGGAGCTTGGAAGAACAAATTAGATATTAAATGTATAGGGAGTGTATGAAAGACACACTCCAAGAGCTCACAACTTTGCGCTGGGGTAAGGGTTTAAAATTAACCTAACTTTCACAATCCACCGGACTAGTCTGATCTTGGACCGGACTAGTCCGTTACACTTTCTGGAGTCTCCCCTCTCAGGAGACCGGACTAGTCCGTGTGTCCACCAGACTAGTCTGTTGAACTTTCTGGAGTCTCTCATATTGGGAGACCGGACTAGTCTATGTGTCCACCTGTCGGTGTTTGGAACCGGTAGATCTCCTGACACTACTTTTGGTAGATCGAGGAGTTGTAGTTCGGTAATGGGCGCACAGAGATTCAAGAAGGTGAAAGACACGTGTACACAGGGATTTACGTGGTTCGGGCCGCCTGAGCGTAATACCCTACTCCACGGGGTGTGTTGGTGATGTATTAAGCTCGGGAGTCTATAAGAAGCTCCAGAAGAAGAAGCTCGTCTAGCTCAGAGTGTTCAGCGGTGGTCAGGAGTCATCCCTTATGTATCGTCGACCAGTCCTTTTATAGTACAAGGACAGGTCATTACAACGTCAGCCTGGCCCGACAGGTGGCCCTGGCGGTTACACACGCTTGATACACAATAAATGGGGTTAATTACCCTTAATAGCCTGGTAATGGGCCTTAACAGTGCCATTACCAGTATTAAGAGCCATCTGATCGTGTGTCATTAATATGGTATTAATGACACTTAATCGGGTCTTGAGGTCTTTGATTGATCCTTGAATGTCCGGAGCCGTTGGGTCGTCCACCGGCCTGATAGTTGAAGTTGAAAGTCTGGCGGATGCCATGTGGCAGCATCGGAGCTCATCGTCATGGACGGGTAGGTCCGGTGCTGTTGGACACGTGTCAGTACCGGAGCTTCCCTCTGTCTGGGGTTAGGTCCGGGGGTGCCATATTGGTATTCTGACCGGAGCTTCCCAGGTGTGGGTGATAGCTCCGATCTTGTGATACACGTCGCAACCTCGGGACTAACCATGTCGGGGGAGCAGGTCCGGCTACGCCTGACATGTGGGGCCATCGGAGGTCTTCAAATCTGGTATATGGAGTTTCTTTGTGATCTTTGCAATCCAAAGGGATATGCGGTACGGAGGGTACCGACACCACCGGACTAGTCCGTTGAACTTTCTGGAGTCTCTCATCTGTGGAGATCGGAGTAGTCCGCGGACTAGTCCGTTGAACTTTCTGGAGTCCACCCTCACACAGCACCGGACTAGTCCGAGCTTGGCTGGACTAGTCCTCCAGACTTTCTGGACATCAAGATACACTGTGACCGGATGAGTCCGGACTTGCACTGGACTAGTATGGTATTAGGGTTTTTCAACGGTTACTTTTTGGAAACCCTATAAACAGAGAAACCACGGCTTTCCTATTGACACACACGTCGAATACTGCTGAAAACACAAACCCTAGTGCCACCACTTTGTCCCAAGATCCTAAAACACATCTCCCCACACATATAAGGTGAAAAAAGGAGTCAAATCATTAGAACACTTGGATTCGGGATTGGGAGATCGTTGTTCCTTCATTGCGAGCTCTTGTGGTTTGATCTTTCTACACTTATACTCTGCATTGTAATACTTTCATGTGTATTTGATCGCCTCTTTTGTTGTAATTCTCGTGGGAGCCCTCGACGTGTGAGGTTGCCCCACAAACTCGGTGATTACCCGTGATAGTGAAATCAAGTCTGCCTTCGTGGTGACTTGAAGAGGGAAATGGTTGGCAGCGGAAACAATTACACCCCAAACTCTTTTGGCAGAAAATGATCTGTTAAAGAAATCGTGTGTGAGACTAATCTAAACGTGTTTCACCACGACAAAAGTGATAGATATCAGAGAGTATCAAGTCACGAAGACAACACAAAAAGAGTCACTCAAATCCGTCGAGGAAAACTCAAGTTATGATCGAAAGATCAAACAAAGGTCAATCTGACCTACCCGAGAAAAACAGTTTTGGAACGCTGCAAAGAAACTCGTGTATATCATAGACCACAAATCCAATGACCGTGAAATTTTGACAGATGATAGACAATCAAGTTGTGAAGACAACCCAAAAATAATCACGTCAATTGGATCAGTAAAACTCGAGTTATGATAAAACCACCGACGAAAGGTAGTGCTGTCCAGAAACTCGGCGAGTAAAACTTGTCTGGAACAAGTCGGACGAACAAGGCACAAAAGTTCCTTCAAATTACAAACTTTATTCAATAGAACACAAGAGGAACAGCCCCAAAGTCGTGCACCACGAGCTTTGGCCTTCCCTTGCTTAAATAACCAGCCCTTAGGCCATCCCAATCTCAACTAGGACTCCAATCCTAATCCGATCACAATCGGAACTTTCCATAACTGCTTAGGACTCTTCTATACGCAGATAGAAGCAATCTTAAGACTTCCAAACACCTTAGGAACGTATCCCACATTCCTAAACAACTCAAATTCGTGTCCCACACAAAATCCTAACATAACCAACTCGATATTTCCATACCGAGCCATAACCAACTCAGCTAGCAGCCTAAGTCTTCAACCGATACGATCCGATCCTTCCGATCAGATCTTCCTTCCATAATTCGTCTCTAGAAGCATATTGCCACATCATGCACCTAATGCATACGTGCGAACACTTTCCTTTGACCTTCATATGCACTGCCCTTGATTCAATCATCCTGCGCGACCTCCTGATCAGCTCAACCACAGTTCCTCCCGAACTTGGTTGTTGGAACCTCATCTCCTCCCTGAGACTAGTCTAATGGATCCCGTCACCAGCCATGTCTTGAACTCAAGAAACACCTGCACATAAACAAACAACCAATCCATACGAGCCCAAGTCCTTGACTTGACTCAAGTTAGTTCCGAACACAACACCCTACGTGAGAACCTCACATAAGCATGTTGCAAAACCACACTAACACGATATCATCCATATCAACCAAAACGCACCAAAAACTTAGCAAATGAATACTAAGCAATCTTTCCAATCATGTAAAGCAAGTACGAAACATTGCAAATGAAAAGCAGAAGCACTTCGGTCAAGTTCCGGACCTTGCCAGAGCAACCCGGAGCTTGAGCCGGAGCTAACAAGAGCTAGTAGAACCTAGCACCGGAGCTTACCAAAACTAGTCCAATGAAGCACCTACCGGATCTTACCAAAACTAGTAGATCCTAGCACCGGAGCTTACCAAAAACTAGTCAAAACTAGTCAACCCCAAACCAAAGCTAGACAAAGTACGTCGGAGCTTAGCAAAAGCATGCCGGAGCTATCAAATATATGTCGGAGCTATCAAAGACATGCCGGAGCTAAGGATAAAGCTCACCGGAGCTAACCAAAGCTAGTCGGACCTTACCAAGAAGTCGGATCTAGCATTTAACTTAGCCGGAGCTACCCAAAACAAGCCGGACCTATGGTCGGACCTTGCTATAGCTCGGAGCTAGAGTCGGACCTTGATAAAAAGGTGTTTTGGTGATATTCAAATCTTTTATCGTCAAAGCAAGTATATTCACTACAAGCCAATGTATTCAGCACACATAGGTCTTACAATCTCCCCCTTGATGAATGCATTGGCAACACCATTTAAAATCCGAACATTGGCTTATTCACATAAAAGTTTTGAAAACAATTTCTCCCCCTTTGTAAATCAAAAGTAAAATGAGAAGAAAAAATTATCCCATATTATCTCTCCTTATGCACATATTCTCTCTCTCTTCATGCTTATCTCTCCTCCTTTGACAATGTATTCAGCAAGTCATGAACAAATTATCTCTCCCCCTTAGGTTGTTATGAGCATATTATAACATATACATATAAACAAAGCTCATCCAAGTCATACTATCAAGTACCTTACATTATTACATCAATGAAATACATAAAGTAGTGTAAGCCATGCTAGAGATCAAATGTAATTTTCAATTTAAGCAAGTCATGATCTCACAAACTTAACTATCTCAAAACCTGATAGCATGACACTAGTTGCTGCATTTTATTATTTTTCAAAACATAAATTTAGATCATATGATATTTGCAAGAGATTATATGCGCATCTGCCTTATTCTAACCAACCAAGCCAAGCCTATGTAATTTGACAATCAGAAGCTTAAGGACATGGTTTTAGTCATACACAACTTCTTCCAAGTTCATATCTATGTGCAATGACAAGCCATCTCAAAAGAAGAAGTGCGATGCATGCATATTCTCTTGATCTTTTCTCAATTTATATTTGTTCATAAAAACTCAACATGTGAGTTGATTACTTGATAAATTCTTAATGATTAAAAGCATTTGTGAGCATGCAACAAGTTCAAAACAGCAAGAAAGTTCGACCATAACCAGATTTAGTGTAAGTAATTATTCCAATTACTAGACATGGCAAAAACTACAAAATGTATAACACGAGTAATGTAGTAAGAACTTTCAGCATGTAAAAGGAATCACAAAGTCATATATGTATGAAATACTATGCTCATATTATTTTAATTTCAAATTCACACATAGACTTCCCAAGTTTCAAAAACTCCCCCTCAATTTAAGCCTTGAGGATGCATAACCCCTATTTCACTACGAATGTAACAAAAAAGAGTGAAATCCAAAGTTTTTGTAAAAATGTCAGCCAATTGTTGTTCGGTATCTACATGGTGAAGCACAATGTTTTCTTTTTCAACATTATCTCGGAGAAAGTGATACCTAATGTCAATGTGCTTAGTTCTAGAATGTTGCACGGGGTTTTTGGCAATGCAAATAGCAGTAGTGTTATCACAAAACAGTGGATCACTATCTAGATCAACCCCATAGTCCTTAAGTGTTTGAACAATCCAAAGAATTTGTGAGCAAGCACTAGCAGCAGCTACATATTCAGATTCCGCTGTGGATTGTGCAACTAAGTTTTGTTTTCTAGAGGACCAAGCAACAAGAGAATTACCATGAAAATGACAAGCACCGGAAGTACTTTTCCTATCAATCCTACAACCCCCAAAATCAGCATCCGAAAAAGCTTTCAAAGTAACGGTTGAGGAAGAAGGAAGAAAAATGCCAAATTCTTGGGTTCCATGTAAGTACCTGAGAATCCTTTTGACGGCTTGACGATGTGAAACACGTGGGGAAGCTTGAAACCGTGCACAAAGGCATACGCTGAATTGTATGTCCGGTCTTGATGCCGTGAGGTACAAAAGTGATCCGATCATGCTTCTATATTCTTTTTGATCCACGGGTTCACCATCTTCATCAAGTTCAAGTGTTGTTGCTGTTCCCATTGGTGTCCGAAGAGGCTTGCTTTTGTCCATGTCGAAGTGCCTTAGGAGGTCTTTGGTATACTTCATTTGATGCACAAAGGTACCCTCCTTGGTTTGCTTGATTTGCAGCCCCAAAAAGTAAGTGAGTTCACCCATCATACTCATCTCAAATTCTGAACTCATCATAGCTGAAAACTTGGACACAAGATCATGAGAAGCACAACCAAAGATAATATCATCCACATACACTTGAACGAATAATGAGTCATTGCCATGCTTAAGCACAAAAAGAGTTTTATCAACTTTGCCCATGGTAAACCCCTTTTCAAGTAAGAATGTTTTTAACCTATCATACCATGCTCTAGGGGCTTGTTTGAGACCGTATAAGGCTTTGGACAGTTTGTAAACATGATTAGGAAAATTTGGATTTTCAAAACCTGGTGGTTGTTTGACATAAACCTCCTCATCAATGTAGCCATTAAGAAAAGCACTTTTAACATCCATTTGATATAGCTTAAAACCATTAGATGCTGCAAAAGCTAACAAAATTCTTATGGCTTCTAATCTAGCGACAGGAGCAAAAGTTTCATCAAAATCTAGACCTTCAACTTGAGTGAAACCTTGAGCAACCAACCTAGCCTTATTCCTAACCACAACCCCATCCTCACTTTGTTTATTTTAAATACCCGTTTAGTTCCAATTAATGTGTGACCTTGAGCTGGAGGTACAAGTTTCCAAACATTATTTCTTTCAAAATTTTCTAACTCTTCTTGCATGGCAATAATCCAAGATTCATTAGTGAGTGCGTGTGATATATATTTGGGTTCAAAAGAAGCAACAAAAGAAGAATGAGAATGAGAGTTTGGATCGCAAAACCTAGACCGTGTGACTCGTTCGTGCAAGCTTCCAATCATCTGTTGCGGGGGATGATCTTTGTAAAAATGTAGGGGAACAGATGTCTCACAAGCTTCTTCTTCATTAGGTTCATCATAGATTGATGAGCTTGTGACTTGTGGACAATCATGACCAGCATAGGTGATAACCGGAGCTTGTTCAATGTCCGGAGCTGGACATGTGTCAACTTCAGAACTACCAGGCAGTATCACCGACTCTTCTTCATCTTCGAAAATACCCTCCCCCTGAGGATACAGATCTTGTCCTGCAACACTAGAGCTCGTACCTGGGCTAGCTTCATCAAAAGACACTTCACAAGTCTCCACAATTTTGCTAGTGTCAAGTAAAAGCACACGGTAGCCTCTAGTATGAGATGGATAACCAAGAAACATGCCATCAATGGATCTAGGTTCGAATTTATCAAGATTACCATGTTTCTTAACAAAGCATTTGCAACCAAAAACCCGAAAGTGTGTAACACTAGTCCTATGACCAAACCGGATCTCATATGGCGTTTTACCTAGCTTAGCACGCAAGAAAACACGATTTGAGACATAACAAGCGGTTGCTAACGCATCAGCCCAAAATTTCCTAGGAGTTTGATATTCATCAAGCATAGTCCTAGCCATCTCAACTAAGGTTCTGTTTTTTTCTTTCTACAACACCATTTTGTTGAGGTACATATGGTGAAGAAAATTGATGATCTATTCTATTTTCAGCACAAAAGTGACCAAAAAATTGATTTTTAAATTCAGTTCCATTATCACTTCTAATTGCTTTTAATGATCTTGGGTGATCGATTGATAATCTAAGAAATAAAGTTCTAAAGTGACTAAAAACTTCATTCTTAGACGCCATAAAGTAAACCCAAGAGTATCTAGAATAATTATCAACAATAACAAGAACATACCATTTACCTCCGAAGGATTGAACACGTGAAGGTCCTACGGTGTCGAGATGCAAAAGTTGACATGGTTCAGTTGTCATGATCATTGTGATAGGAGTATGTGAACCTGCAACCATCTTAGCATGTCTACAAGAAGAGCACACAATATCTTTGTCCCCTTTAAGCTTAGGCAGCCCACGTATGCGATCAAGAGCACTAACATGCGTTAGGTGATCAAAGCCTACGTGACCAAGTCTACGATGCCAAAAATATAAGTCTTTTGAATCATTAGCAACTAGACACCTATGCTTAGAGGAAGACATATGAAAATCAGCTTTAAAAACTCTTCCAAAACGAGACATGTTAAAAATAAGCTCACTATTTGAACCTACAACTTTGCAGCAGTTTTTATTGAAAATAATTTCTAGATTTTCATCTGGCAATTGTGCAACAGAGCGCAAGTTGTATTTTAAATTTTTTACAAGTGCCACATCCTTCAAAGTGTAGTGATCATTTACTCTAATCGAACCCTTAGCAATTATAGGAGTTGAAGAATTATCGGCAAAAGTAACATTCTCTACACATGACACAAAAGAGAGAGAGGAGAACCAATATTTGTTACCGGTCATGTGGCGTGAGCAACCTGAATCCACAATCCAAATGTTCTCTTTCCTCAAACGTGTAACCTACGTAAAAGCACAATACGTTGATGACTCAATACTGGGGTTAGTCAAAAGGCATTTAGGAATCTAGTACTGAGTCACGCGACGTGCAGCAGGAAAAACACGCGAAAGCTGAGACAAAACAACAATTTTATGAGTCAAAGTTTGAGGTTTTCTATTCTTAAATCTTTTAGCACAAAAACCAGTAGCTCCGGAGGTAAAAGCAGCAGTTCCAAAAGAGAAGGCTGAAGCTCCGGAAAAAAAGCTGAAGTTCCGAAGGAAACAACAGAAGGTCCGGGAGCTCTCGGAGCTATCGGAACTATCGGAGCTGCTTTTGCGGATTTCTTACAAGAAGGTCCGAAAGCTACCATTTCAAATTTCTGACTCACTAAAGCAGGTTGTGTTTTTCTAATTGCATGAAAGTTATAAGATATAGCAATTTTTCTTTCCTTTTTCTGTTGTTTAGCTAGTCTATAACAAAAATCTATGACATGACCATCTTTACCACATAAGGTACAATGAAATTTAACTTTGTGTTCATTTCTAGATGAACAAGCAATATTTTTATTTGAAACCGAATGAGACAACACTCCTGCAAATTTGAAAACCACTCCCTTTTGTTTAGGAACTGTTTGAATCAAACCACTTCCTAATGACTTCACAATTTTGGGTGGATGTGCCTTAGCATGAGCATGAGAATCAAAACCTAAACCAGTTTTATCATTGCAAGACTTGGAAGAATTCAGCAGCAAGTTTAGATTCTTATTCCCATTACAAATCCGACCTAGTGTCCTATTCATGTCATAAAGTTTCTTAGAAAAGTCTAGGCAGTTTGCACATGAAGTTTTTCCTTTTAGTTTGCAATTGGAACAATTTTTAACTTCATGAGATCGTAAAGCATTGTTCATAATGGAAATTTCATTCATTGCATCTTTTAGTTTCTTATCAAGATTTTCACATGCAGAACAGTGCAAATCATCTGTAGAACAAGAAGCATCTTTTAAGTTTTTATCACTAAGTGCAGCAAGCTTTTTGTTCTTTTCAATTTCTTGATCAAGTCTGTCTAGAGTGGAGGAATGTGCACTTCTTAGGGAGGACAATTGTTCATATATTAAGTCACATGAGGAACAAGAATCATCACTAGGAATTAAGGATTTCAAACGATTAATTTCAGATTCTAGTGACTCAATTTTAGCAGCATTGTCCCTAAGCTTTTTGTCCTTTTTCTTGACAATAACAGTGGCACGAGAAATAGCATCACACATTTCATTACAGGTTGAACATACCTCATCATCGTCACTGTTGTGTTCTGCTTCCTCCTGACTTGATCTTGATCTTGCTTTGCCCGCCATGAAGCATATGTTGGCCAGGTCATCATTCTCTTCATCACTTTCAAAGTCAATGTCACTTGAACTGAGCTCTTGAAGCGCGGTGATGAAGCTGTTTATCATCTTGCGTCCTATGGTACCTCTCTTCTTCTTGTTGGAATTTCTAGAGGGGGTCTGGAACTTGCTTTGTTTTTCTTCCCGGGTGGTCGGACCTGAAAGGTTAGGGCATTCTGTACGAAAGTGTCCTGTTTTACCACATTCAAAACAGCGTTGAGGTCCAAAGCTTCCTCTCCTTCTAGTTCTCACATTTTGCAATGCTTTTGAGAATCTAGTAGAGATGAATGCCAATTCCTCTTCTGGAAATTCTTCGATCTGCTCCAGGGTTAGTGAGGATAACAAAGCAAGAGTATTGCAAGATGATGATTGGCCGGAGCTAGACGTATTATGTTGTGAGACAAATGCAATAGACTTATTTGAGTTCTTACGTGCTAGAATGTCAATTTCATGAGTTTTTAATTTCGAATACAGCACATCTAATGTAAGAGAACTCATTACAGTTTATTCACGTATAGACGTTACTTTCATCTCCCAAATTGACATGTCTAGTGCACTAACGAGTTGCCTAGCATTCTAAGCATCAGAAAAATTTACATTGACACTACGTAAGTCGCTGAGAATTTTATTGAAACGAGCAAAGAGGTCATCGATAGACTCACCTGGTTGCATCTCAAAACGCATATATTCCTTTTTGAACATATCTTGTTTTACCTCCTTGATTGTGTTGGAGCCTTCATGATAATCACAGAGAGCTCTCCAAACATCGTATGCTGATCGGAGGTGGGCGACACGATCAAAGTCGCTTTGAGTGAGTCCTTGGATGATCATGTTTCGGGCTTTGTTGTTGTTGTCGACGCCCCGTAGGTTTGTGGCCGTGACTTGATCATTAGGTGGCACTTCATAAGGCTTATACACATTCTCCCATATTGCAAAGCCTTGTGCCTGGATGAAGGCCTCCATGCGTGCCTTCCAAACCTGGAAATCAATACCAGCAAACACACAAGGTTTGGCAGAGTACTTCTCCATGAGATTAGTTAAAAACACGTGCAAATCACAAAGATTAGAGCACCGTGGCTCTGATACCAATTGTAGGATCGAAGAGCACGTGAAAAGCTACCAGAGGGGGGGGGGGTGAATGGTAGATTTAAAAATCTTACGCAGCGGAAACAATTACACCCCAAACTCTTTTGGCAGAAAATGATCTGTTAAAGAAATCGTGTGTGAGACTAATCTAAACGTGTTTCACCGCGACAAAAGTGATAGATATCAGAGAGTATCAAGTCACGAAGACAACACAAAAAGAATCACTCAAATCCGTCGAGGAAAACTCAAGTTGTGATCGAAAGATCAAACAAAGGTCAATCTGCCCTACCCGAGAAAAACAGTTCTGGAACGCTGCAAAGAAACTCGTGTAGATCATAGACCACAAATCCAATGACCGTGAAATTTTGACAGATGATATACAATCAAGTTGTGAAGACAACCCAAAAAGAATCACGTCAATTGGATCAGTAAAACTCGAGTTATGATAAAACCACCGACGAAAGGTAGTGCTGTCCAGAAACTCGATGAGTAAAACTTGTCTGGAATAAGTTGGACGAACAAGGCACAAAAGTTCCTTCAAAATACGAATTTTATTCAATAGAACACAAGAGGAACAGCCCCAAAGTCGTGCACCACGAGCTTTGGCCTTCCCTTGCTTATATAACCAGCCCTTAGGCCATCCCAATCTCAACTAGGACTCCAATCCTAATCCGATCACAATTGGAACTTTCCATAACTGCTTAGGACTCTTCTATACGCAGATAGAAGCAATCTTAAGACTTCCAAAAACCTTAGGAACGTATCCCACATTCCTAAACAACTCAAATTCGTGTCCCACACGAAATCCTAACATAACCAACTTGATATTTCCATATCGAGCCATAACCGACTCAGCTAGCAGCCTAAGTCTTCAACCGATACGATCCGATCCTTCCGATCAGATCTTCCTTCCATAATCCATCTCTAGAAGCATATTGCCACATCATGCACCTCATGCATACATGCGAACACCTTCCTTTGACCTTTATATGCACTTCCCTTGATTCAATCATCCTGCGCGACCTCCTGATCAGCTCAACCATAGTTCCTCCCGAACTTGGTTGTTGGAACCTCATCTCCTCCCTGAGACTAGTCCAATGGATCCCGTCACCAGCCATATCTTGAACTCAAGCAACACCTGCACATGAACAAACAACCAATCCATACGAGCCCAAGTCCTCGACTTGACTCAAGTTAGTTCCGAACACAACACCCTACGTGAGAACCTCACATAAGCATGTTGCAAAACCACAGTAACACGATATCATCCATATCAACCAAAACGCACCAAAAACTTGAAAATGAATACTAAGCAATCTTTCCAATCATATAAAGCAAGTACGAAACATTGCAAATGAAAAGCAGAAGCACTTCGGTCAAGTTCCGGACCTTGCCAGAGCAACCCGAAGCTTGAGCCGGAGCTAACAAGAGCTAGTAGAACCTAGCGCCGGAGCTTACCAAAACTAGTACAATGAAGCACCTACCGGAGCTTACCAAAACTAGTAGATCCTAGCACCGGAGCTTACCAAAAACTAGTCAAAACTAGTCAACCCAAAACCGGAGCTAGACAAAGTACGTCGGAGCTTAGCAAAAGCATGCCGGAGCTATCAAATATATGTCGGAGCTATCAAAGACAAGCCGGAGCTAAGGATAAAGCTCACCGGAGCTAACCAAAGCTAGTCAGACCTTACCAAGAAGTCGGACCTAGCATTTAACGTAGCCGGAGCTACCCAAAACAAGCCGGACCTATGGTCGGACCTTGCTATAGCTCGTAGCTAGAGTCAGACCTTGATAAAAAGGTGTTTTGGTGATATTCAAAACTTTTATCGTCAAAGCAAGTATATTCACTACAAGCCAATGTATTCAGCACACATAGGTCTTACATGACGGAAGTGACTATGCCATGTGGAAGTAAAACATGAAGATTCATCTAATATCCCTGAATCCTAGTCTTTGGCACATTGTTTGCACAGGCATTGATATCCCGGACACGGATGGGGAACTCACCGCAGAACAAGAACAAGAGATTCACAGAAACGCACAAGCCGTCGCCATGATCACATCATCACTAAGCAGAGAGGAATTCACTAAGATCGATGGCTTAGAAAGTGCAAAAGAAATCTGGGATACACTTAAGATAGCTCACGAAGGAAATAGGTCAGTTCGTGAAGCTAAAATCGAGATGCTTGAAGGAGAGTTGGGGAGATTTGCTATTGAAGAAGGCGAATCACCTCAAGACATGTACAACCGGATGAAGGCACTCATCAACAAAATTCGTGCCTATGGAAGTAAGAAATGGATGGATCACGAGGTGGTCAAAAGAATGATTAGAGCCTTCATGCCAAGAAATGTCACACTTTGCTCAATGATTAGAGAAAGCCACAGATTCCACAAAATGACTCCGGATGAGTTATTGGGGAAGATCATAAATCATGAAATGATGGAGAAAGAGGCTCAATACATCAAAGACTTAGCCGAACTCACCTCCTCCAAAAAGAAAGAAGTTGCTCTAAAAGAAACGTGCAGACCCAAACTCAAAGAAACTCGTGAAGACCAAGACGATGGGCATACAAGCGACGACAGTACCAATCTTGATGATGAAGAAATGGTGCTCTTTATCAAGAAGTTCAAGCGCATGATGAAAAGAAGACACGACAACAATTCAAATGAAAGAGAAAGCAAGGATAAAGGAAAATCCAAGGCTCGACGCACTTGCTACAACTGCGGAGAGTATGGTCACTTCATGGTGGACTGCCCCTATGAAAAAAAATAAAAAGAAGAAGGAAACAAGACCTCAAGAAACGAAAATTTTTAGAAAAAGAAGACAAGCCCATCAAGCTCATATTGGCAAGGAGTGGGACTCAAACGACGAGTCCTCCTCTGATGAATAAGAAGATATAGCCACAATCGCAGTCAAGAAACCCACTATGAAAGCCACACTCTTCCCAGACACGGGACGACGAGACATGAACAACCACACTTGCCTTATGGCTAAAAAAGGCAAGAAAAAGGATCGACTTACTCCTCCTACGTTAAATTCCTCTATTGATGACTTTGATAGCTCTAGTGATAATGAATAAATGTTTAGAGGACTAAGTAAAATTGCTTTAAAGAAAATGGAAATGTTGTCGAACGAAATCTTTGAAAAGGAGGAACTTCTTAACCGACAAGAAGATATGCTCATCCATGAAAGGAAGAGATGTCAAGAAGTTGAAAAGCTTCTCGAGCTTGAAAGAGAGAAGAACGAGTCGCTTGAAGTTGAGCCGTCCTTGAGTAAGGAAACATACTCAAAGCTAGAGGACTCACATATTGCAATCAAGAAAGAACTTGCTAACTTGTCGAAAGTTAACAAGATCCTTGAGGTGCAAGTTGAGTCACTCAAGCAAAGTGACTCCTCTTCCTCCAAGAGCTCTTCCTCCAAATTATGAGTTCGACAACAATTGAAACTTGCACTTGCTCTAGTAAGAAGAATGTCACTTCCAATACTTCAACTTCTCATAATATGCATGCTTCTCCAAGCGACATCTTTGATAAGGAGAAGATCAAATATGCACACAGTGCATATATGGTCACTAGACCTCCTAATGTCAAAGATGGTCTTGGCTTAGACATGAACAAACACATGTCTACTCCTAATCATGCTAAGAATAGAATTGTCTTTGTTAAGGAAAAATCCCATGAATCTGAGTTACAAATATTGTTTCGTACATTTGATGCTTCCTATGTCCTTATGAAAGCCAAACATGGAAAAGTCATTGCTAAATACACAGGGCCACGCCACAAGAACTTGAAAAATTGTGTGTTGGTGCCCAAGGCTCTCGTGACTAACTTGAGAGGACTTAAACAAGCTTGGGTACCTAAAACCAAAGAATAATTCTTTTTTGCAGGCCTACTCCTCCGGTGGATCTAAACGGGTGCTAGATAGCGGATGCACAAATCACATGACCGGAGAGAGAGGTATGTTTGTGGAGTACGAGTATAACAAGGATCCAAGTGAAGGCATATACTTCGGAGACAACAGCCAAGGAAAGGTCCTTGGTAGTTGTAACATTGAAATATCCTCTCAACACACCTTATCTAATGTTTTACATGTAGATTCTCTAGATTATAACCTTTTGTCAATATCTCAACTATGCGACAAAGGTTACAACAATTTATTCACTAATGAGGGTGTGACCATTTTTAGAAGAAGCGATGGCTCGATTGCATTCAAGGGAATGTTGAAGGGCAAGCTCTATCTTGTTGAGTTCAACAAAGATAAAGCCAAACTCAACACTTGCTTGGTTGCTAAGACCAACATGGGATGGTTGTGGCATAGACGGCTAGCCCATGTTGGGATGAGAAATCTACAGAAACTTCTAAAAAGTGGTCACATCCGTGGTCTTAAGGATGTGGTTTTTGAAAAAGACATGCCGTGCAACGCTTGTCAAGCAGGAAAACAAGTCGGAGCACCACACCCCGACAAGAATGTGATGACTGCCGCAAGACCACTGGAACTCCTCCACATGGATCTCTTTGGTCCAATTTCGTACATCAGCATCGGCGGTAACAAATACGGTTTAGTAATTGTTGATGATTTTTCAAGATTTACCTGTGTATTTTTCTTGTATGATAAATCAGAAACTCAGGGGATCCTCAAGAAGTTCTTGAAAAGAGCTCAGAACAAAATCTCATCAACCATAAAGAACATCAGAAGTGATAACAGGACAGAATTCAAGAACCTCCAAGTTGAAGAGTTTCTCGATGAAGAAGGGATAAAGCATGAGTTCTCGGCACCCTACTCCCCTCAACAAAATGGAGTGGCCGAAAGGAAGAACGGAACATTGATCGAAATGGCAAGAACTATGTTGGATGAATACAAGACATCAGATCGATTTTGGGCAGAAGCGGTGAACACCGCTTGTCATGCCACGAATTGGTTGTACCTCCACCGACTACTGAAGAAAACCCCATATCAGCTCCTTACCGGTAAAAAGCCTAATGTTTCTTATTTCAAAGTATTTGGTTGTAAATGTTTTATTCTGAACAAGAAACTGAGGGCCTCGAAGTTCGCTTCGAAGTCCGATGAAGGGTTCTTGCTCAGTTATGAATCAAATGCCTACGCCTATCGTGTCTTCAACAAGGTGTCCGACCTTGTTGAAGTAGCATGTGACGTAGTGTTCGATGAATCTAACGGCTCACAAGTGCACCAAGTTGATATGTGTGTGCTAGATAAAGAGGAAGCTCTATATGAAGCACTGAAGAAAATCGGACTTGGTGATATCTTACCACAAGAGCGAACATTCGAGTCAAAGGTTATTCTTAGGTCGAAGGTTTGGACTTTGATGAAACTTTCGCTCCTGTAGCTAGACTTGAGTCCATTCATATTTTATTGGCATATGCTACTCACCATAATTTTAAGCTGTATCAAATGGACGTCAAAAGCACTTTCTTAAACGGTCCAATCAAGGAGGAAGTTTATGTGGAGCAGCCACCAGGATTCGAAGACCAAGAGTATCCCGATCATGTCTACAAACTGCGTAAGGCTCTCTATGGCATGAAACAAGCTCCTCGAGCTTGGCACGAGTGCCTTAGAGATTTTCTAACTCAAAATGGATTCAAAATTGGTAAAGCTGACTATACACTTTTCACTAAACATTGTGATGATCATCTATTCGTATGTCCAATTTATGTTGATGACATTATCTTTGCATCCACTAACAAATCTTTCTGTGAAGAATTTAGCAAAATTATGACAGATAGGTTCGAGATGTCAATGATGGGCGAATTGAAGTTCTTCTTGGGATTCCAAGTGAAGCAACTAAGAGAAGGTACATTTATAAGCCAAACCAAATATACACATGACATTCTCAAGAAATTCAATATGGACAAAGCCAAGCCCATCAAGACACCCATGGCCATTAACGAACATATCTACCTCAATGAAGATGGTCCAAATGTGGACCAGAAGGTATATTGGTCCATGATTGGCTCCTTACTTTATTTATGTGCATCTAGGCCAAATATTATGCTTAGTGTTTGCTTGTGTGCAAGGTTTCAAGGCACACCTAAAGAGTGTCACTTAACTGCTGTAAAAAGAATCCTAAGGTATCTTGTGCACACACCAACCTTGGGCCTTTGGTATCCCAAAGGATCCAAGTTCAACTTGATAGGGTATTCTGACGCCGACTATGCAGGATGCAAAGTCGATAGGAAGAGGACGTCGGGGACTTTTTAGTTTCTTGGTAGGTCCCAAGTTTCATGGTATCTAAAAAGCAAAACTCCATTGCTCTTTCCACAACAGAAGCAGCGTATGTTGCAGCCGGTAGTTGTTGCGCACAACTACTTTGGATGCGACATACTCTTAGGGACTACGACAACAATCTTAACCATATCCTACTTCTATGTGATAATGAAAGTGCTATAAAAATTGCACACAACCCTGTCGAGCACTCAAGAACTAAGCACATAGATATCCGTCATCATTTTCTTAGAGATCATTCATTAAAAGGTGACATTGCTATTTCACATGTTGGAACTGAAAAACAACTTGCGGATATTTTCACCAAACCATTAGATAAGAAAAGGTTTGTGAGTTTAGAAATGAACTTAATATTCTTGACTCTCGAAATATGGCTTGAAACATTGCATACCTGATTGAAACTTCAAACATCGCATTTTATTGTTGAAAACTGCACCTCACCTCTTTTTCCTCTAAGAAAACTAATTTTAATGAAGAAATCTTGCAGTTTATGACCACTTTTCATTGTTGATTGCCTTCTGGTCATAATTACCAAGATTATTTGCAAAACTTGTCCTTGGATCACTTTTAATTATCTCTATATGCTTAGGTTTTCCAGGGGAACCGTACTAGTCAGGTTTGCCACCGGACTAGTCTGGACAGTCTCACACTCCTAGGTTTTCCAGGAGCACCAGACTAGTCTGTCCCCCTGACCGGACTAGTTCGGTCGGCCGCGTATATAAGCAGCTGGACGGCCCAAACCAAAATTTCAAACCTCCCTCCACTTCGAGTTGAGCCCTCACCTCTCCTCTTCCCTCCTAAACCCTAGCCCCCAAAGAGACCTTTGAGTTGAGCCCTCAAAATCGAAGCTTTCTCCGTCGGAAATCCTCTCCTTGTCGAGTGGACTCTCCCCTCCGGAATCATCCGGACAAACTCTTGCTCCTTCACCGCGCATCTTCGAATCTCGGTAAATTTCACCCTAAAACCAAAATCACAACTTTTCTCACTCTAGCTAGTTTCCTTTGATTCCAAGGTTATGCATTGGCTTCATAGATGTATTCCTACCACCTTCATGTCATTTTGTATCCTTATATAGAAGTTTTGGAATTCAAGGAAATCATTAGGGTTCTTGCCAGGCCAAACTAGTCCGACGCTCAGAGACGGACAAGTCCGGTACGCCAGACAAGTACGCACTCTGAACCCGGACAAGTCCGGTCTCTGACATCTGAACCCTAATTTGACCTCGATCCTTGGTTCATTCTTATCTAATCCATGAACTCCTTATTAGGCACGATGTCTTCAAGCTCCGATGACAGCTCTTTCCACGTTGATGAAGAAGTTGAACGTGAAAAAGCGAGGAGAGACAAGGAGAGGTACATGAAGAAAATACATGATGTCAATGCCCACTCTCTACCCTCCGACGACAATTTGCCTAAGAAGAGGAAGGTGGTTGTCAAGAAGGCCCAAGGAAAAGCTGCTGATAGCTCCTCAGGGCCAAAGAGGGCTCTCAACAAAGGAAAGGGACTTGCTAGTGGTCCCATTGGGCCCCTGAAGATGAAAAACCCAAGTCACCGCAATAGGCAGCGTTCGAGTGAGAATTTCACCGGAAAAGGGGGTGAGCTTGCCGATAGCTTCAGGAAGATTAATGTGTATAATCAACTTCGGCAATGCTTTGACCCAAGATTTTGGAGCAACTTCCATGTCGACTACTACGAGCATGTGTACATGAAGATGAAGAATCCCGTTGTGAAGAGTCAATGGGTGAACATTGGATACATGCAGTCGAAGAAGTATCCTGCCTTTCATGAGGTGGTTGAGGCCCTTGAGAGGCACGGACTGAAGGAACTGTTTTCTTTTGGGAATGACTGGAACAATGAGATCATCACCCAATTCTACTCTACGCTCTACTTTGCTCGGGGTGATGGAGACAGTCTTACTTGGATGACTCATGGTTCCCACTATAGTGTTACTTATGATGAGTTTGCAAGGATTCTTCACCTTGAACATACTCTGGATTATGATCTTGTCATCCAAAATTTGCAGCCCTTGGAGAAGGATGATCTCAAGTTCCTCTATGACACAAGGATGCCCTATACTCCTACCAACATCAAATACTTGAAGCCCTTCTTTGTGGTCCTCAACAGAATCATGAGGAAGACAATAGCCCCGAAAGATGGAGATGCGGGGACTATCCAAGGAACCTTGAGGACCCTAATGAAGGTCATTAGTGGAAGGAGACCATTCAATGTCTTTGAGTACATCTACAATGACATTGTGAACATCTCAATCACTCCCAATAGGTCTTGCGGGTATGCCCCGTACATCATGTTCATGATTGAGAAAGTGACGGGACTTGAGTTTGTCAAGGATGTCGCTCATACGGGGTTGAAGCCGCAAAAGCCCACCGAGTACACTCTACCCTCAGCTCCTACTGCACCTTCCTCCCCTGAAGCTGAGAGGAGGACTAAACAAACTCGGGATGTGAATGCCACAAGATCTGCAGCTGCTCCTCCTGGCTTTGCACCTGCCCATGAACCCTCCGGTGGTGTCCTCAAAATGCTCACTTCCAACTTTGCCTGCTGTCGCAAGATTGAAGTTAGGCTGAAGAAACATCAATAATATGTCAATGCCAACATCAAAGCTATCTGTGACAAGTTGGAGATTGAGCCGGTTGGATCCCCGCCCGCCTTCGAGGACTCCGAGGAAGATCCTGCTCTGGCGAATGATGATGGTGGTGAAGATGAAGACCGCACCAAAACTGAAGAAGGGAGTGGCGATGAGTGATTCCCCTCAATTTTTCTTTTTTTGGTGCCTTGATGCCAAAGGGGGAGAGATTGAAACTAGTAGTTTGAGACTATCTCTAGTTGTAGTCTCTATGCTTTTGTGATCGAGGACATGTATCTATTTTTAAACTTTGTAATGCACTATTTCTTCTCTTATGTGTGATGCTTATTGTTGCTTGAATGATTATCTCTATGCTCATTATAGATTATCTTTATTTCATCACACTTTCTTGATCACACACCTGTTAGGCACCCCACCATAAGGTGTCTGCATATGTGAGAAGCTTTTTTTTGGATTTATAGTTATTCTCATATGTGCACACCTTATGAAAAATCAAAATTTTACTCGCATTTGTGATATCTCAAATGGTTGTCATCAATCACCAAAAAGGGGGAGATTGTAAGTGCATCTAGGATATCCCTTGTGGGTTTTAGCTAATTGATGACAAACATATGAGATCCTAATGAAACTATTGAGATGATTGCAGGACAAACAAGTGAAACAGCTCGGTGCACACAAAAATGTGAAAAATGGAGTGGTGTCCAAAGAGGGATACATTGATGGATCTTAGAAGAACAAATTAGATTTTAAATGTATAGTGAGTGTATGAAAGACACACTCCAAGAGATCACAACATTGCGCTGGGGTAAGGGTTTAAAATTAACCTAACTTTCACAATGCATCAGACTAGTCCGATCATGGCCGGACTAGTTCGTTACACTTTCTGGAGTCTCCACTCTCAGGAGACCGGACTAGTCCGTGTGTGCACCGGACTAGTCCATTGAACTTTCTGGAGTCTCTCATATTGGGAGACCGGACTAGTCCGTGTGTCCATCGGTCTATTCCGTTGAACTTTCTGGAGTCTCTCATCTGTGGAGATCGGACTAGTCCGCGGACTAGTCCGTTGAACTTTCTTGAGTCCACCCTCACACAGCACCGGACTAGTTCGAGCTTGGCCGGACTAGTCTGCCAGACTTTCTGGACTTTGAGATACACTGTGACCGGACAAGTCCGGACTTGCACCAGACTAGTCCGGTATTAGGTTTTTCAACGGTTACTTTTTGGAAACCCTATAAATATAGAATCCACGGCTTTCCTATTGACACACACGTCGAATACTGCTGAAAACACAAACCCTAGTGCCGCCACTTTGTCCCAAGAGCCTAAAACACATCTCCCCACACATCTAAGGTGCAAAAAGGAGTCAAATCCTTAGAACACTTGGATTCGGGATTTGGAGATCGTCGTTCCTTCGTTGCGAGATCTTGGGGTTTGATCTTTCTACACTTAAACTCTGCATTGTAATACTTTCAAGTGTATTTGATTGCCTCTTTCGTTGTAGTTCTCGTGGGAGCCCTCACATGTGAGGTTGCCCCACAAACTCAGTGATTACCCGTGATAGTGAAATCAAGTCGGCCTTCGTGGTGACTTGAAGAGGGAAAGGGTTGGAGACCCGGCTTTGTTTGAGCTTCCTCAATGAGGACGTAGATCTCATGGTGAGATCGAACCTCGGTAAAAATTTGCTTGTCTCTTGTGCCTCATTTACTTTACTTTTAGTTCACTAGATCACTTGATTACTAAACATCAATTAAGTTTCTTATAAGTTTCCACGTGCATCCATACAATAATATTAAATCAAAGAATATGTTGTTCTCCTTTCCGCTGCTAGAAGAACCTAGTTTCCCAAATCACACTTAATCAACTCATAAATTTCAGCACACCAGACTAGTCCGTCCAAATAATCGGACTAGTCCGGTCAATCAAGTTTTTGACGACCTTATTAAGTGTGCAGGAAATTCAAAAGGCCTATTCACCCCCCTCTAGGCCACATTCAAGGAGGGGGGTGGGGAGGGGGGGTGGGCGCTTGATTGGGTTGGGGTAGTAGGGGGGAGCTCTTGGGAGGGGGGTGGGGGGCAGGGAGGTGGAGAGGAGTCCATACCTGCTGAGGAGGCGGCGGCGCGGCCAGGCAGCGCGGTGGGGCGCGACGGCGGCGGCAGAGGCGGCGTCGGGCAGCCGCTGTGGTGGCGTCGGGCGCAGCGGTGGGGAAAGACAAATGAAGCGGCGGGGAAGAGGAAAAAGAGAGGCGCGCGGGTATAGGTTAAATTCCACTATTTACATCGGCTAAATTGAACTATTTACGTCGGCTAGGTTGACAAACGTCGATCTCTCGTACGACCGATGTAATTTAAGAGTAACTTCTAACGGCCCACTTATTTACGTCGGCTACGGATCCCGATCGATGTCATTTGGTGTTTATTGCTGTCGTCCGATGTACTTACGTTGGCTGGAGATGACAGCCGATGTAAGTTAGGGTACTTACGTCGGTTAGAATCAACCGATGTAAATTAACTTAATTACATCGGCCGGCCGATGAAAGTTAATCTAACCGACATAAGTGTTCGGGTTTCCTGTAGAGTTTGGAGCAATAGTCTTCCTCAAAATTCTATTAATCACTGCAAAGAATGGCTTCAAGTATTTTGTGGTAGGCGGCTTGTATGGCATTCTTGTGTCATAGAGAAATGCTAGCACATCCTTCCCCAAAGGTTTCAAGTTGTGGATCACAAGCTCATTTTCCAAAGTGTGTTCGAGATGGAGAATCCTGGCAAACTCCTCATAGGTGACATTGTACTTGTATCCACGTGTCATCCAAGTGAGTCATTCCTCATCATCAACCGAGAAGTAGAGAGTGGAATAGAATTGGATGATGACTTCATTGTTCTATTTGTATCGGAAATAGAGAAAATATTTCAATCCATGTCTCTCCAAAGCCTCTAACACCTCATGATGGCTTGGCAGTTCCTTGATTTCAAATAGGTCACATCCACACACTGACTCGCAACCACTGGATTTCTCATCTTCCTGTACACATGCTCATAATAGTCTGCATGGAAGTGACTTCAGAACCTTGGGTCAACCGCTTGCTTTGGCTGCTCATAGGCGGATGCAATTTGTTGAGTTCTTCTTGCATGATCATCACCCAATTTGGATCTTGGAGTGCTTCCTCAATGTGAGTGGGTTCTACACATGAAACAAACGAGTAGTGCTCACAAAATGTAGCGAAACGGTGAGAACGTGTACTTACTCCCCTTGACGGACTTCCGATAATTTGGTCAATCTGATGCGCCTTGGAGATGCGTCCATGCCTCATAAGTGGTTGTGAAGCACTTGGCGGTGGTGATGCGTGTTGCTCTTCTTGTCGTTGGACTTGATCATGGACTTGTTCTTATTCTTGATGTTGTGTAGCTTGTGAATCTTGTTTTGGCAATGAATCATCCTTTTCTTCTTCATCAACTTGAGGTGCCATAGATGTGTTGATGTTGGAACTTGAAGCTCCCCCTTGATCATGGCTCTCCTCAACTTTAGGCTTGATGTCTCCAATGGTCAAGTTCTTCATAGCTTCTCGTAGAGGCTCATCATCTATTTCATCATGACCAAACTCCCCTCTTGGGAGCCACTAGTTTCATCAAACTCAACATCACAACTTTCCTCAACTAAACCGGAGGTTTGGTTGAATACTCGATATGGTTTTGGGTTTGATGCATAACCAAGAAATATACCAACATCACATCTTCTTTCAAACTTACTGAGCCTTTTCTTGTGGTAGATGTAGCACTTGCACCCGAAGACTCGAAAATAGGAGATGTTGGACTTTCTCTCAATGAGAAGTTTGTGCGGGGTCTTTTGAAGTAGTCGATGTAGGTAGACCCGATTTGCGGCATGACACACCGTGTTGATTGCTTCGGCCCAAAACTTCTCGGACATGCCATATTCATCAAGCATTGCTCACGCAAGAGTGATGAGAGTCTTGTTCTTCCTTTCAACGACACCATTTTGTTGAGGAGTGTATGTGGCCGAAAAATCATGCTTCACGCCTTCACGATCACACCACTCCTCAATGTTGTAGTTCTTGAATTCGGTGCCGTTGTCACTCCGGACCTTGATGATGGAAGTTGAAATTCCCTTTGAGCACGGTTAGCGAAGGTCTTGAACACTTCCGGAGTTTCACTCTTGTCACCTAGAAACAAAGTCCAAGCATAGCGAGAGTAGTCATCAACTATAACAATACAATAGAGGTTACCGCCAAGACTTTGATATGTGGACGTTCCAAAGAGGTCCATGTGAAGCAACTCAAGTGGCTTGGAGGTTGACACCATTGTCTTCATCGGGTGGTTAGAAGAAACTTGCTTCTCGGCTTGACAAGCGCTACAAAGCTTGCTCTTCTCACATGTGATCCTTTACGCAGGTCACCATCCCGAGCTTGAATGACTTCTTAAGCTTGCTCATTCCAATGTGCGCTATGCGTCGATGCCATAGCCAACCCAAACTCGTCTTGGTGAAAAGACAAGTGGTCAAGCTAGCATCCTTGTTGGAGAAGCCTAGTAGGTAGAGATGTTCATGCCGAAACCCTTTGGAGATTAGTTCTTGGCTTGTTTCACTGGTCACAACAACATCATTCTTGCTAAAGGTGCACGTTAGTCCAAGATCACATAATTGTGCAATAGAAAGCAAATTGAAACTAAGTGACTTAACATACAATACATTAGAAATAGATAATTCATTTGAAATTACAATCTTACCTAACCCAATTACCTTCCCCTTAGAGTTATCACCAAAGGTGACTTGTTCATAATTGCCGGCGTTTTCTATGGTGGTGAACATACCATCGTTGCCGGTCATATGTTGAGTGCACCCGCTATCGAGTACCCAATGCTTTCCTCCGGCTTTGTAGTTCACCTACACACATGAATTCAATTTTTGACTTTAGGCACCCAAGCCAACTTAGGTCCTTCTATGTGTGATACAAGTGTTTTTGGGAACCAAAGTTGCTTGGGGAGCTTCCCTTTCATGCCTTTCATGTCCTTGCCAATGAATCTTGCCTTCACCTTGCCATCTACTTTACTTAAGAGATAATAATGATCATTGAAAGTAGACTTGTAGTTAGTAGGCAATTTTGGAGAAGGTCACTTAGGAAGAGGACACTCCCTTGTATGGTGACCCGTGACCTCACAATGTTGGCAATATGAACCAACTTCCTTGATGAAGCTTGTTCTAAGCTCCGGTGAGGGCACCTTTCCTTTGTTAGGCACCGGGAAGGATCCAAGTCCTCTCTTGTTGAAGGCCCTTGCTTGTTGGAAGAGGATTTACTTGTGCTTGACTTCTCCTTTAGATAGTCTTGCCACACTTGTGTGGAGACATTCAATTTCTTCCAACAAGTCCTTCTCCCTAGCATTCTCTTTCAAAGGCAAAGACTTATGCAAGACATTAGTGGCATGAGAAGTAATGGATACCTTATAATTAAGGGTTTCTTTCTTTATAGTTTTCAATTCTTGTTCAAGAACTTCATAAGCAAGGTTAAGTACTTGATGCTCTTGGATTAACTCATTTTGCTTTCCCAAGATTGCTTGGTGTGCTAAGTCAAGCTCATGATGATCTAGCTTGATTTGAGCCTTATCCTCCTCAACTTGCTTGACATGAGATTTTAGTGTGTCATGCTCCTTAAGTATGTTTTCATACTTGTCAAGCAAATCGAGGTTAGCACTCTCAAGCTTAGCACGAGTTTCTTCAAGAGTCTTGACCTTACTCTTTTCCCTCTTAATGATAGTGTGGTATTCATTTATTAATGAAGTTAAGTCATCTGGGGAAAGCTCATCATCGCTAGAATCATCACATACCTTGGTGTTACCTTTAGCCATGAGGCACATGGGAGGTGGATGAAGAGATGAATCATCATTGTTGGCAATGGCAAGGCCGGCCAAACTTTCTTCTTCCACTTCACTGTCTTCATCACTTGATTCTTCGTCGGTGATCCATTCATTTGCCTCACACATGAACACCTTCTGTGGACCTTTTCTCTTCTTTGGGAAGAGCTTTGCCTTCTTGCCTTTGTCATGTTTCTTCTTCCCAAAGGATCTTAGTTTGGGCTTGACCTCTTCTTCATCATCTTCACTATCTTCAAGCTTGCGATGCTTGCCCTTGTGGTTCTCTCTTCTTTTGTCTGGTTTTGGACAATCATAGGAGATGTGGCCTTGATCACCACAATTGTAGGAAGTCTTGTTGTCATCCCTCCTCGGTAGAAAAGCTTTCTTCTTGGGATCAAAGGTGTATCCCTTCTTGGCAATCTTGGAGTTCAAGCGAGAGAACTTTCTCATCATCAATGCAAGCTCATCATCGTCATCTTCACTTGATGCTTGTTCTTCTTCAATTGAGCTAGGCTCAACCACTCTCTTTTTCTTGAGACTTGTTTTCTTGGTGGAAGACTTTAGAGCAATTGTCTTTGAAGATGATTGCTCCATCATCTCAAGTACACTCATCTCATGAGCGTGAATCTCTCCAATAAGTTCCAAAACTTCAATGTGATCAAGAGATTCTTTTTGAAGCATGGAGTTGATGATGTTGTACTTTGGCTTAGGAAGGAGCATAAGAATCTTACGATTGATGAGTCCCTTGCCAAGAGAAGCAATGTCAAGAGCATTAATTTCCTCAATAAGCAAATTCAAGCGAGAAAAAATTTCATTGACATTTTCATGAGGTAGCATTTTGAACTCATCATATTTGGCTTTAAGCATATGATATTTTACTTCTTTGACACGAGAAGAACCCTCATGAATTTCATTCAAGCAAGCCCAAATTTCACAAGCTTTTTCTTTGCTAGCAATCCTAGCAAATACATCTTGACTAATACATTCATAAATTGCATTTCTAGCTTTAGCATCCCACTTGATTTGATGACCAACATAATTATGCTCACCAAACCCTACATGGGTCACTTCCCATACTTCGGGAGCAATAGCCTCTAGATAAGCACGCATGCGTGCTTTCCAATAGGCAAAGTTCTTGCCCTCGAAGATCGGAACCGAACCCCCATTCCTGGCCATTTTAGCTCTCTAGCAGTGAAGCTAGAATGATCCAATGAGCAACCTTGCTCTGATACCAATTGTAAGGATTGAATGCCCAAGAGGGGGGGGAATTGGTCTTCTTTTCGAAAATTAAAGCAATAAAAACTTAATTACTAAAAGCCCAGTTCCCTATGCAAACAACCTATGCATTCAAGTGAATAGTAACTTTGCGGTATATGAAATGCATAATTGTAAGGGGAGAGGAAGAAAGGGCATACTTCCGAGGAGACACGAAGACACGGAGATTTATCCCGTGGTTCGGCAAGATCGTCAAGATCTTCCTACATCCACGTTGTGGCACTCACCAAAGGGTATAGCCACTCCCAAGTCTCCGAGACCAGGGATCTTCACTATACTTCTCCGTTCGCCAACCTCGGCAAGGTGGAGCTCAAGCCTTGTACAAGTTGGATCCTCCGGGCTTCTACAACCGTCTTGGCAAGCTCCGGAAGGCTCTCTTACAGCTCTCACTACACTAGAGACTCCAATCACCAAGAATGGAAGCACACAAGCACTATCTCTAGCAAGTTCTAGCCTATCTCTTGGTGTGTAAGTGGTGTAAATGATGTAGAAGTGGTAGCTCAATGTCTTGAATGCTTGATAATGTGTAGAGTAGCTCTGGTTGTCAAGACTTGTCGAATAGACTGGTTGAAGGGGTATAAATAGCCAGCCTCCACTAAATAGCCGTTGGAAAAGTAGGTTGACATCACTGTTCTGCGAACACCGGATGATCCGATGTTCTCCCTTCAGTTGTCATCGGTCTAATCCAAATTAGCTGATGTCACTATGTCAGATATGACCGTTGATAGATCGATGTTACACTTGCCTTCTCATCAGATGATCCGGTGGCACTTCATCTAGAATTGGTTCAGAATTAATGCTTACTGTAGTGATTGACCGATGTGTTATCAATTATACATCAGATGGTCCGGTGTTACACTTGGTCCAGAGAGATTGCTTACTGTACCGATGGACCGATGTAACATCCCCTTCATCATCGGATGATCCGGTGAGTACTTAGTTCTGAGGTCTTCTTCTTCTGCTAAACCAACTCGACCGATGTATTGTTTTCTGGAAACATCGGTTGATCCGGTGAGTTGATTTTTTTTGCTTCGAGTTGTTCTAAGTGATTCTTTTGGAATTTTCTCTAGTGACCTCTTTTACATTGGTTTGAAACATTCTTCTGATGATAACCAAGTCTTGGGTGTTGTCAATTTTGGTTGAATGATTTTGACATATGAGCTTTTTCTTCTAATCTTCATAAAAGTTGATTGACCTAGTGAAATAGTTTGTTTAGGGGTCTTTAATTATATCCAATGCTTAGTAGATGATATACATATAGAGTTCATTGAGTGTGACGAGTAATATGAGAGACCTTGCATCGACAAATTCATTAGTAATATCCAACGGTTGTCATTAATCACCGAAACCATATCTCATGGGGGCCTAGATGCTTCCACTCCTTCAGGCTTGCACACCTTGTGGATAACGAGCGGTTTCTCACACGTTCAGACAAGGTATGCGTAGGTGACTTGTAGTGGTGGCTCACTATGTCACCGTCCTTGGTCTTTAGAGTGTGCATAAACTCCTTGTCAGGCTGCAGCTTTGGGAGAGACTCGTCTTTTTCCGGAATAAGACGTGTCCTGACTGGCTTAAGGCCAGTCGTAGTCAGACGACGTGTAGGTGTCATCGACTTCATGGGCGTCCTCCGAGGGGAGAGCGATTGTGCAGCATCATGAGGTGGGGTGCTACGCCCTCGCGAAGTCTTTGTCAGTGGCAGGATCATGGCGAAAGGTACAACATCTAATGCCATGACACACTCAATTGCGAGGGTGGAGTTGTCATTGGCCGGCGCGATGTCTCCGCTCAGGTTGAAGGTTGAGATAGAGGAGGCATGAGGCACAATTGTCGTGTCGGCCATGACTTGGATGGGAGGAACAGGTGATGGATGATTTTTTTTTCTGGATGGTGCAAGGTTCCCCTCTGTGTTAACGTCAATAGATAAGCAAGGAATATACGATAGCACCGAGAGTCTTGTTAGGATACATTGGGAGAATCCACATGAGAAAACAGAATGCTAACATCGGGAAGGAGGAGTCAACCGAAACTAGGGTTCGATTGAACCCCTGCTGGCTCCGCTCGGGCAAGGTTTTTGTGGTTTGGCTTAATGGGCCCCATAGATGGTTAATTGGATGGGTCCATTAATTGGACCCAAGGAATTTAGACAGAGTTTAAATAAACGGCATGAAAATAAATAAGATTTATCACATCAATTTCTTTTTGCGCCTCCTCCTCCTGGGATTCAAGATATAATTTGAGTCGGTGCCCATTCACTTTAAATAGCTGGTCATCATCACCTTGGAGTGTGATTGCTCCATGGGATGAGGTTTCTACTACAGTGAAGGGTCCTTCCTATTTACTTCTAAGCTTCCCATGACCAAAGAGTTTAACCCTAGAAATGAAGAGTAAAACTTTATCTCCAGGTATGAACTCTTTAGGCATAACCCTCTTATCGTGCCATCTTTTGGTTCTTTCCTTGTATATTTGGGCACTATGGTACGACTTATCTCTCCACTCTTCCAACTCGGAAATTTGCTTCAATCGGTGTTTTACGGCTTCATGAAGGTCCATGTTCCACCGCTTGATGGCCCAATAGGCTCTATGTTCCAATTCTACAAGAAGATGACAGGTCTTCCCATAGACAAGTTGGAATGAAGACAGGCCAGTGGGGGTTTTGTAGGCAGTACAGTAGGCTCACAATACATCGCGTAGCTTATGCTTCCATCCTGTTCCCATTTACAAGACGCTATTTTGTAGAATATTCTTAACTTGCTTATTAGATGTTTTTGCTTGACTACTTGTTTGTGGATGGTATTGAGTAGCAATGTTATGGTGGACACCAAGCTCTCTCAAAATGTTCTAGAAGGTCTTATCTATGAAATGAGACCCTCCATCTCTTATGACCATACGGGGAGTGCCAAAGCATGGGAAAATAATCTCATGGAACATTTTCCTAGCTTGCTTAGAATCAGCATTTTTGCACGGCAAGGCTTCTACCCATTTTGACACATAATCTACAGCCACCAGGATATACTCGCAATCATAGGACCTAGGGAAATGTCCCAGGAAATCAATACCCCAAACATCAAATAATTCTACTTGGAGGATATATGTTAGGGGCATCACATTGTAAGCGGAGATTCCTCCATGCTTCTGGCATTTTCAACATCTACAAATGAACTCCTTTGTGCCTTCATACATAGAAGGCTAGTAGAACCCACTCTGCCAGATCTCTGCTTGGGTACGGTAAACACCATAATGGCCACCATGGGGGCTAGCATGTCATTTTTCAATGATCTTGGTGCCTCTGAATGATGGGACACACCTTCTAAGAAGGCCATCAGCACAGACTTGATAGAGGTATGGGTCATCTCAAAGGTGTCTATGACTCTCATAGAAGAGTTTCTTTTTGTTTTGCCCTGGTGGTACGTATCCCGTGACCATGAAGTTCATGATATCCGCATACCAAGGGTTAGAGTTAGTCACCTTGTGAAGCATATCATCTCTTAGGAAGTCAATGATAGGAATGTCCATGGTTCGTGTGACTTCCATACGTGAGAGATGATCCGCGACGAAATTCTCTACTTGTTTCTCATCCTTGATTTCTAAGGCAAACTCTTGGAGTAGAAGAATCCATCGGATTAGACTTGGTTTAGCATCCTTTTTGGTGAGCAAATACTTCAAGGCAGCATGGTCTGTATAGACTATGACCTTGGCTCCAACCAAATAGGATCTAAACTTATCGATGGCAAAAACTACAGCTAAGAGCTCCTTTTTAGTTGTGGCATAATTGATTTGAGCTCTTGTCAGAGTTTTGCTAGCGTAGGCTATTGCATGATTCTTTTTATCTTTGGTTTGGCCTAGGATCACACCAATAGCAAAATCACTAGTATCACACATGATTTCGAATGGCAGCGTCCAATCGGGAGGTTTGATGATTGGAGCTGATATAAGTGTCTTTTTGAGTGTATCAAATGATTTAAGGCATTCACCACCGAAATCAAAGGGAGCTTCCTTAGCTAGTAGGTTAGTGAAGGGTCTAGCGATTTTTGAGAAATCTTTGATGAATCGCCAATAGAACCCCGCATGACCTAGAAAGCTGAAGATTTCCTTAACGTTGATAGGAGGTGGAAGTTTTTCAATGACTTCAATCTTTGCTTTGTACACCTCTATCCCTCACTCAGACACTAAGTGTCCAAGAATGATGCCTTCGGACCATGAAATGGCACCTTGCCCAATTTAGTACTAAGTCTTTCTCTTGGCATCTTTGTAATACCTTGTCTACATTTTCCAAATAATGATCAAAAGTTTTTCTATATACGGATAAATCGTCCATGAAAACTTCCATGATCTCCTCAATCATGTCGAGAAAGATAGACAACATCCACCTCTGAAAAGAGGCAGGAGCATTACACATCCCAAAATACATACGCTAGTAGGCATAAGTTCTGTAAGAACATGTGAATGTGGTCTTACTTTGATCGTCGGGATGGATTGGGATTTGATGATAACCCGAATACCCATCAAGTAAGCAAAAGTAGGAGTGTTTTGCCAACCGCTCCAACATCTCATCGACGTACGGCAGTGGAAAATGATCCTTCCTTGTAGCCTTGTTAAGTTTCAGGTCATCAATACACATCCTCGATCTCGTAATGGTTCATTGAGGAATTAATTCATTCTTCTCCATTTGAACAACTATTATACCTCCTTTCTTAGGCACTACATGAACCAGGCTGACCCATTCACTAAGAGGAACATGGTAGATAATCCAGGAATGCAGAAGTTTCAAGACTTCCTTCTTGACAACATCCCGCATTGCATTATTCAATAGCCTTTGAGGTTCCCTTGAGAGGACACTCTCGGAGTCAATAGGAATGCAATGGGTGCATAACGCTGGACTGTTCCCCGTGAGATACTCCAGTGAGTAGCCAAAACCAGCTTTATGCTTTTCTAGCATGGCAATGAGTTTGAGTGTCTCATCATCTGAAAGCTTGTCACTTATGATGACATGAAATTCCAAGTTGCCATTTAGAAAGGCATAACGTAGCACTGGAGGTAGGATTTTGAGTTCAATAGGGGGGTTTTGAGTGAACTCTTCTTTTGGCAATTCAATTGCCTCCTAAAATACATCCTCCACTTGCATGAACTCTTCTTCTTCAATTCCAAGGGCTGCTAAGAATTGAAGGGCTCTAACCTCCTCTATTGGTTCATCTTGGATGGAAGATTCTGCGGATGTGTTCTTTGAACGCATAATAGGAATAGAGAACTTTCTCCCTCCAAGTTTTACATTGAAGTTTCCTTCGAAAGGAATTTACATGAGAAATTATTCAATGGGAATCCCAATCATAATGTCGAAATCTTGGATTCGAACACATGGAAGTCTAGGATAGACTCAATATCATTGTGTCTTATAGACACCTGTTGCAAAACCCCACATCCTTAAAGGATGTATTCGAAAGAATCTCGGAAGGATTTGTTTGGTGTTGCCAATGGCACATCTCCCAAAATGGCGAGAGCACAAGAATCAGAAATGAGATTTGCTCCAATAGTGGGGTCACCTAGGACCCTCATTTGTGTCCCCCTAATGAAAGATAGAATGGTTGCCAAAGGTGAGGTCATCCAAAGGATTTTGGGTGACTGCTAAACTTCTGCAGTATGTTCCCTGCTTAGAATAGAGGTTAAATCCTTTACCGTCTATTGGACGAACACTCCGTCAGGTGGGTCAAGTGGACTTAGTGGCAATGATGGTTTCCTATGGCAACAATACTTCAAGGTATTTCAAAAATCATTAAATATTTCTCCCTGGAAGTAAAACTGAAACTCAGAAGGTTGAATTTCTTCTTCCTTTGTAGTTTCTGGTTCTGAAGAGGATTCCTCCAACAATGTTTGAGATAAGAAAGGAACGGGTTCATCCTTGTCCATGTGTTTATCCATGGTTCTTGACACGGCTTCCTCTTGAGCAGGCTCATTACGACCCATAATGAAGGAAGAATTTTCTAAAATTCGATCTAGAAGATCTTTGCCTTCTTTCTCATCTTATGGAGGAAAGATCCTCCAGCTTTAATGTCAAGATGTAGGGCAGAAAGCAACAGATCAAGGATGCACAAATCAGGACTAGAATTTCTCAAAAGAAAAAATCTATCCCAAGCTGCACCTATAGATTCCTTCTCCATTTGCTGGAAGCATAGTACTTCCTTTCATAAGAAAATAATTCGAGCAATTGGAAAGAAAGCAAGACAAAATCTATCTCGTAATTCATTCCGATTTCCGTTTGTCTTTCCAATGTTGTGGTCATACCATTGTTTGGCTTTTTCCTTGAGGGAAAAAGGAAACAACTTCTATTTGAGAGTTTCCTGTGTCATACCTTTGATTAGAACGCATGAACATAGTTGTTCGAACTATCTTAGATGGTGGTAAAGGTTTTCACAATTCGTTCCTAAGAAGGATTGTTCTCGAACGTGTGTGCTAATCTTATGAACTAATTCACTCAAGGACACAAAGTGATTTAGTAGGCAAGGAAGAGAGAGGAATTCAAAATATTGATTCTAATTCAAAGGTATTTGCGGTAGCTGCTTGCTTTGGGCACGGGTTTACCCCTAGCAACACTAGGATGACTCCCGCCAAGAGCCTATGGCATAGCAGAACGTGGAGGATTACTAAGGATAGATAGGGCTATCACTACCTACTGCCTACCTCTTCAATCCGTGGGTCTATGAGATATTCACTGGTTATTTCTAACCTAAGTACCACGCTTACGTTCTAAATCACTATTCTAGTTGTTTTGAACACAAAGCCACAACTATAGCCTCTATTAAAATAAAGCAATGAACCCACAAGTAACTACTTGTGCAAATTACCTTGAATTGGAAATCAAAATTGAAATAAAATCACAAAGGCTTACTTTATTTTGAATCAAACCTTTGTAGGGGTACAAGTGTAGAAGAGGGACTTGACAAGCCTAAGCCTCCTTCTCCTAGACTCTTCGCCACACTCTCCTTCTACTTGCCAGCCTCTAGGACTACTCTAAACCTTAGGAGCGGTATTCTATTCTCAACTTTTGGTGTGTGTGTGAAGTGAGGTGTGAGGTACTATTTATAGGGGGAGAAGGGTCAGTTCCCACCACCAATTGTGCGTGAATTAGTTATCAATGTCTTTAGGAAGCCGGGAGGAGCCAACATGTGTTGATTGACCTATTTTGGCACCAGGACCAAGTCGGCCGACTAGGGGGGTGGGCTGACCTAGTCTTTGCACTGTTTCTCGTGTTCTTTATCTAGGTCACTGCGAGGTGGGTCCCATCCATTGATTTTGGTGCTACACTATTGGACGGCCTCAGATACTACTGTTTGTGGGCAATTTGATCCATGTGATGACATGTGGTGTCGCCTGATTTGTTGAAATCCAATTTAATGCATTACTCCCTACATGTCTTGGAATTTTTGGGTATAATTCACCTGCATACAAATAAACACTAACACTTGTGGAATTGGTTAGTTTTTTACCCCACCACTATGTTGTAATTCTTTTTTGTGCAAATTATGAGGTGAATTGACAGTTTAAATATGGCACTTAAGGATTGTCAACAGTTGCTAGGACTGATCAATATCCCCGTCGCGTTCGGAGATAAATCGATTTCCTGCACGCTAATCCTCACGTTCGAGGCCGCCAACATCGAAGGTACCTATCATGCGACCATGCCAAGGCCTTGCTACGTGGAGTTCATCCCAAACTACACTTAACTTATCCTAAAGATCCCAAGGCCATACGAGGTCATTACGCTGGACCCAAAGTTCCAACAAGCCCAATTGTGCAAACAATATAGCTACAACAGGCCTCGACGATAGTAGTCGTGGTCTAGCCTGACAAGCTCGCGAAGCCATCACGAAGAGCCCACCCGACTCCAGTCAGGCTTCGACTTTCGTCACCTTCAAACCCGCGGAGGACACCAAGGTCATCAAGGTTGACCACACAAACTCGACAAAAATGGTGCGGGTTGGCGTTGCACTGTGAGGATCGGGGTCCGATGTCCATGAATGGCATTGGGTGGTGTCTTGCAATGCGATACTCAACAACAAACAAGAAAAAAATACTCAACATACACAAAGCTTTCATTTCATAACATGGTCAAGTTTACAAATAATGTACATCTCGTGTACAAACGCACCTAAATATATATACTCGCTCTCACTAACCAAGCTAAGCAAAAGAGAAGCCGTCCATGCCTGCGGACGCTTCCCACTAGCATCACAAAGAGATATAGCAGCGGAATGTTCTTACGTGAGCCATACACCTCGAGAAGTCAGAGATCTGAAGGACAACCACAACAAAATAAATAATACTAATACCTTCCAAAGATGTATTAAAGAAACGATGAGCACAAGGCTCAGCAAGACTTAACTGTCTCACTGAAGACATGAAACTTTATATGCAAGTATAACAATAATATAGGAAGTTGAATTTGCAATAAAGAACTCGCCTAAAGTTGATCATTAGTCTTTTAGGTTTTAGCATCACACTTAACGGTTCATAGAAGATTAACTTAGTGAGTACTGTCATCTAAAGCACACAAGTTGCAATACAATGGTTAATCAATATAGCAAATTTTCCAATGACTCCAACTACTCTAGCTTACTACGTCACGACTCAGTGAATAAGCTGTACTCAAATAACTGCGAGGGAAGGTGATTGCATTCAGTAGACACCCGGTGTGCATGACACATACTCTTGTATGGAAGACACATTGGTGCTCTTCACATCACGTCATAAGTGGCCACCATTCACCCGTCATCCCAACGCTGAACTAGTTCTATGATCCTCACAAAAGTTCCACTACACAGACATGCTGGAGTTGCCCGCTAGCAAATTTGAACCTTCTGTTGTCCTTCCCCCAATGGACCATGGTATAAGTTTCGACGCGAGGGTGCCCAAGTTACATCAGTTTCCTGGGACCCATATAGCCAGTATGCAACTGGTACAGTTCAAACTTGCTCAGTGGGGCCGCATATGGATCGGCCCTCAATCAACGCAGTCAAAACTACGCATCCACGACCACGTCCTGCTGCATCCTACTCCACTACCCGATCTCATATTCGTATTCATAAACCATTCCTGAACTAAATGCATGTGAAACCAATTCGTTGTCTTGTGACTGTAGTTTAACCACTCAACACTCTACTGAATCCACTAAAACATTAGCATAACAATATAATACGATGGAGATGTAGGATCGAAGAGCACGTGAAAAGCTACCAGAGGGGGGGTGAATGGTAGATTTAAAAATCTTACGTAGCGGAAACAATTAAACCCCAACCCCTTCGGCAGAAAAATGATCTGTTAAAGAAATCGTGTGTAAGACTAATATAAACATTTTTCACCGTGACAAATGTGATAGATATCAGAGAGAATCAAGTCACGAATACAACACAACAAGAATCACTCAAATCCGTCAAGAAAAACTCAAGTTATGATCGAAAGATCAAACAAAGGTCAATCTGCCCTACCCGAGAAAAAACAGTTCTGGAACGCTGCAAAGAAACTCGTGTAGATCATAGACCACAAATCCAATGACCGTGAAATTTTGACAGATGATAGATAATCAAGTTTTAAATACAACCCAAAAATAATCACATCAATTGGATCTGTAAAACTCGAGTTATGATAAAACCACCGACAAAAGGTAGTGCTGTCCAGAAACTCGACGAGTAAAACTTGTCTGGAACAAGTTGGACGAACAAGGAACAAAAGTTCCTTCAAACTAAGAATTTTATTAAATAGAACACAATAGGAACAGCCCCAAAGTCGTGCACCACGAGCTCTGGGCTACCTTGCTTATATAACCAGCTCGAAAACCAACTCAACTCAGATCAGGAACCTAATCCTACTATGTTCACGAATCGTAACTTCCCATAACTGCTTAGGATTCTTCTATACGCAGATATAAGCAATCTTAAGACTTCCAAACACCTTAGGAACGTATCCCACATTCCTAAAAAACTCAAATTCGTGACCCACACGAAATCCTATCATAACCAACTCAAATCTTTCCATATTTGAGTCAAACCCGACTCAGTCGCAGCCTGAGTCCATAACCTAGTCGGTTGGACCTTTCCGACCAACTCTTTATGTCCACATCTCTTCATCACGTCTCGGAACCATGTATCCACGTCCATGCACTCCTTGCACACGTGCAAACATCTTCCAATGATGTCCACGATACTTTCACATGCATTGTTCTTGATTCAATCATGCTGCACAACCTCCTGATCAGCTCAACCACAATTCCTCCTAAATTTGGTTATTGGAACCTCATCTCCTTCCCGAGACTAGTCCAATGGATCCCGTCATCAGCCATGACTTGAACTCAAGCAACACCTGCACATGAATAAACAACCAATCCATACGAGCCCAAGTCCTCGACTTGACTCAAGTTAGTTCCGAACACAACACCTTACGTGAGAACCTCACATAAGCATGTTGCAAAACCACAGTAACACGATATCATTCATGTCAACCAAAAACATACCAAAGACTTAGCAAATGAATACTAAGCAATCATTCCAGAGATGTAAAGCAAGTACAAAATATTGCAAATGAAAAACAGAAGCATTGCGGTCAAGTTCCGGACCTTGGCAGAGCAACCCGGACCTTGAGCCAGAGCTAACAAAAGCTAGTAGAACCTAGCGCCGGAGCTTACCAAAACTAGTACAACCAAGCTCCCGCCGGAGCTTACAAAACTAGTCGGACCTTGATAAAAAGGTGTTTTGGTGATATTCAAAACTTTTATCGTCAAAGCAAGTGTATTCACTACAAGCCAATGTATTCAGGACACATAGGTCTTACAATCTCCCCCTTGATGAATGCATTGGCAACACCATTTAAAATCCGAACATTGGCTTATTCACATAAAAGTTTTGAAGGCAATTTCTCCCCCTTTGTAAATCAAAAGTAAAATGAGAAGAAAATCCTAAAATTATCCCATATTATCTCTCCCCCTTTATTATCTCTCCTTATGCACATATTCTCTTTCTCTTCATGCTTATCTCTCCCGCTTTGCCAATGTATTCAGCAAGTCATGAGCATATAAACAAATTATCTCTCCCCCTTTAGTTGTTATGAGCATATTATAAAATATACATATAAACAAAGCTCATCCAAGTCATACTATCAGGTACCTTACATTATCACATCAATGAGATACATAAAGTAGTGTAAGCCATGCTAGAGATCAAATGTAATTTTCACTTTAAGCAAGTCATGATCTCACAAACTTAACTATTTCAAAACCTGAAATCATGAAACTAGTTGCTGCATTTTATTATTTTTCAAAGCACAAAGTTAGATCATATGATGTTTGCAAGAGATTATATGCGCATCTGCCTTATTCTAACCAACCAAGCCAAGCCTATGTCATTTGACAATCAGAAGCTTAAGGACATGGTTTTAGTCATACACAACTTCTTCCAAGTTCATATCTAAGTGCAAGGATAAGCCATCTCAAAAGAAGAAGTGCGATGCTTGCATATTCTCTTGATCTTTTCTCAATTTATATTTGTTCATAAAAACTCAACATGTGAGTTGATTACTTGATTAATTCTTAATGATTAAAAGCACTTGTGAACATGTAACAAGTTCAAAACAGCAAGAAAGTTCGACCATGACCAGTTTTAGTGTAAGTAATTATTAGACATGGCAAAAACTACAAAATGTATAACAGGAGTAATGTAGTAAGAACTTTCAGCATGTAAAAGGAATCACAAAGTCATATATGTATGAAATACTATGCTCATATTATTTTAATTTCAGATTCACACATAGACTTCCCAAGTTTCAAAACCCCCCTCAATTTAAGCCATGAGGATGCATAACCCCTATTTCACTACGAATGTAACAAAAAACGAGTGAAATCCAAATGTTTTGTAAAAATGTCAGCCAATTGTTGTTCGATATCTACATGGTGAAGCACAATGTTTCCCTTTTCAACATTATCTCGGAGAAAGTGATACCTAATATCAGTGTGCTTAGTTCTACAATGTTGCACGGGGTTTTTAGCAATGCAAATGGCACTAGTGTTATCACAGAACAGTGGAACACTATCTGGATCAACCCCATAGTCCTTAAGTGTTTGAACAATCCAAAGAATTTGTGAGCAAGCACTAGCAACAGCAACATATTCAGATTCGGCTGTGGATTGTGCAACTGAATTTTGTTTTCTAGAGAACCAAGCAACAAGAGAATTACCAAGAAAATGACAAGCACCAGAAGTACTTTTCCTATCAATCCTACAACCCCCAAAATCAACATCCGAAAAAGCTTTCAAAGTAACGGTTGAGGAAGAAGGAAGAAAAATTCCAAATTCTTGAGTTCCATGTAAGTACCTGAGAATCCTTTTGACGGCTTGACGATGTGAAGCACGTGGGGAGGCTTGAAACCGTGCACAAAGACATATGCTGAATTGTATGTCTGGTATTGATGTTGTGAGGTACAAAAGTGATGCGCTCAAGCTTCTATATTCTTTTTGATCCACGGATTCACCATCTTCATAAAGTCCAAGTGTTGTTGCTGATCCCATTGGTGTCCGAAGAGGCTTGCTTTTGTCCATGTTGAAGTGCCTTAGGAGATCTTTTGTATACTTCGTTTGATGCACAAAGGTACCCTCCTTAGTTTGCTTGATTTGCAACACCAAAAAGTAAGTGAGTTCACCCATCATACTCATTTCAAATTCAGAACTCATCATTGCTGAAAACTTGGACACAAGATCATGAGAAGCACAACCAAAGATAATATCATCCACATACACTTGAACGGATAATGAGTCATTGCCATGCTTAAGCATAAAAAGAGTTTCATCAACCATGACCATGGTAGACCCCTTTTCAAGTAAGAATGTTTTTAACCTATCATACCATGCTCTAGGGGCATGTTTGAGACCGTACAAGGCTTTGGACGGTTTGTAAACATGATTAGGAAAATCTGAATTTTCAAAACCCGGAGGTTGTTTGACATAAACCTCCTCTTCTATGTATCCATTAAGAAAAGCACTTTTAACAACCATTTGATATAGCTTAAAACCAATAGATGCAGCAAAAGCTAAAAAAATTCTTATGGCTTCTAATCTAGCAACAGGAGCAAAAGTTTCATCAAAATCTAGACCTTCAACTTGAGTGAAACCTTGAGAAACCAACCTAGCATTATTCCTAACCACAACCCCATCCTCACTTTGTTTATTTTTAAATACCCATTTAGTTCCAATTAAAGTGTGACCTTGAGGTGGAGGTACAAGTTTCTAAACATTATTTCTTTCAAAATTTTCTAACTCTTCTTGCATGGCAATAATCCAAGATTCATTAGTGAGTGCGTGTGATATATCTTTGGGTTCAAAAGAAACAACAAAAGCATAATGAGCATAAGAGTTTGGATCGCAAAACCTGGACCGTGTGACTCGTTCGTGCAAGCTTCCAATCATCTGTTGTAGGGGATGATCTTTGTAAAACCGTAGGGGAACAGTTGTCTCACAAGCTTCTTCTTCTTCATGTTCATAACAAATCGATGAGCTTGTGACTTGAGGATGCTTTGAATCAGCATTGATGGTTGTTGGTGCTGGTTGAGAATTAACATCCGGAGCTGAACCAAAGTCTTTAGCTGCTGAATTTTCGGGCAGCAGCTCCAATTCTTCCTCATCTTCAATGAAAATGCTCCCCCCCTGCGGATATGGATCTGGACCTGCAATGTTTGATCTAGTACCTGTGCTAGCTTCATCAAAAGACACTTCACAAGTCTCCACAATTTTGTTAGTGTCAAGTAAAAGCACACGGTAGCATCTAGTATGAGATGGATAACAAAGAAACATGCCATCAATGGATCTAGGTTCAAATTTATCAAGATTACCATGTTTCTTAACAAAGCATTTGCAACCAAAGACCCAAAAGTGTGTAACACTAGGGCTATGTCCAAACCGGAGCTCATATGGTGTTTTACCTAGCTTAGCGCGCAAGAAAACACGATTTGAGACATAACAAGCGGTTGCTAATGCATCAGCCCAAAATTTCCTAGGAGTTTGATATTCATCAAGCATAGTCCTAGCCATCTCAACTAAGGTTCTGTTCTTCCTTTCTACAACACCGTTTTGTTGAGGTACATATGGTGAAGAAAATTGATGATCTATTCTATTTTCAGCACAAAAGTGATCAAAGGATTGATTTTTAAATTCAGTTCTATTATTACTTCTAATTGCTTTTAAAGATCCTAGGTAATCAATTGATAGTATAAGAAATAAAGTTCTAAAGTGACTAAAAACTTCATTCTTAGACGCCATAAAGTGAACCCAAGAGTATCTAGAATAATCATCAACAATCACAAGTACATACCATTTACCTCTGAAGGATTGAACACATGAAGGTCCTATGGTGTCAAGATGCAAAAGTTGACATGGTTCAGTTGTCATGATCATTGTGAGAGGAGTATGTGAACCTGCAACCATCTTAGCATGTCTACAAGAAGAGCACACAATTTCTTTGTCCCCTTTAAGCTTAGGCAGCCCACGTATGCGATCAAGAGCACTAACACGCGTTAGGTGATCAAAGCCTACGTGACCAAGTCTACGATGCCAAAAATATAGGTCCTTTGAATCATTAGCAACTAGACACCTATGCTTAGAGGAAGACATATCAAAATCAGCTTTAAAAACTCTTCCAAACCATGACATGTTAAAAATAAGCTCACTATTTGAACTTACAACTTTGCAGCATTTTTTATTGAAAATAATTTCCAGATTTTCATCTAGCAATTGTGAAACAGAAAGCAAGTTGTATTTCAAATTTTTGACAAGTGCCACATCCTTCAAAGTGTAGTGATCATTTACTCTAACCGAACCCTTAGCAATTATAGGAGTTGAAGAATTATCGGCAAAAGTAATATTCTCTACACATGACATAAAAGAGAGGGAGGAGAACCAGTCTTTGTTACCGGTCATGTGGCGTGAGCAACCTGAATCCACAATCCGAATGTTATCCTTCCTCAAACGTGTAACCTACATAGAAGCACAATATGTCGATGACTCAATACTGGGGTTAGTCAAAAGCCATTTAGGTATCCAGTACTGAGTCACACGACGTGGAGCAAGAAAAACATGCGAAAGCTGAGACAAAATAGCAGGTTTATGAGTCCAAGTTTGAGATTTTTTATTCTTAACTACTGACCTATAAGGTGTTACTTGTGTAGCACAAAAATCAGTAGCTCCAGAGGCAAAAACAAATGGTCTGGAGGTAAACTTTGAATGTTTTTGACTCAAAATAGCAGGTTGTACATTTGGTTCAATACGTGCAGCAAATTTTGCATGAAAGTTATGAGATCTAGCAACCATTCTTTCCCTTTTCTGTTGCTTAACTCGTCTATAACAAAAATCTATGACATGACCATCTCTACCACAGTAGGTACAATGAAATTTATCTTTGTGTTCATGTCTAGATGAGCAAACAACATTTTTATTTGAAACCGAATGAGACAATACTCCTGCAGATTTGAAAACCACTTCTTTTTGTTTAGGAACTGTTTGAATCAAACCACTTCCTAATGACTTTACACTTTTAGGTGGATGTGTCTTAGCATGAGCATGAGAATCAAAACCTAAACCAGTTTTATCATTGCAAGACTTGGATGAATTCAGCAGCAAGTTTAGGTTCTTATTCCCATTACAAAACCGATCAAATGTCTTATGCATGTTATCAAGTTTATTGGACAGATCAAGGCAGTTTTCACATGAAGTTTTTTCTTTTAATTTGCAATTGGAACAATATTAAACTTCATGACAATGTAAAGCATTGTTCAATATAGAGATTTCATTCATAGCATCTTGCAGTTTCTTATCAAGATCATCACAACTAGAACAATGCAAATAAATTGTAGAACAAGAAGCATCTTTTAAGTTTCCAATATTAAGTGCAGCAAGCTTTTCGTTCTTTTCAATTTCAAGTTTAAGTTTATCAAGTGTGGAGGTATGTGCACTTCTTAGGGAGGACAATTGTTCATATATTAAGTCACCCGAGGAACAAGAAACATCACTAGGAATCAAGGATTTCAAACGATTAATTTAAGATTCTAGTGACTCAATTTTAATAGCATTGTCCCTAAGCTTTTTGTCCCTTTTCTTAACAATAATAGTGGCACGAGAAATAGCATCACACATTTCTTCGCAAGTAGGACATACCTCTTCATTGTCGCTGTTGTGTTCTGCCTCCTCTATACTTGATCTTGACTTGCCTGCCATGAAGCACAAATTTGCTAAATCATCTTCATCTTCATCACTTCCAATGTCCACGTCGCTTGAGCCAAGTTCCTGGAGTGCTGAGATAAAACTGCTCACCAATTGATGTCCTGTAAAACCCTTCTTTTTCTTCATATCTTTTGCAGAGGAGTGCTTTGTTCTTGTTTTCTTTTCATTCCAGGAAGTAGAACCTGAAAGGTTAGGGCAATCTGAACGAAAATGTCCTGTCTTACCACACTCAAAGAATCGTTGAGGTCCAGAGCTTCCTCTCCTTCTAGTTCTCACATTTTGCAATGCTTTTGGGAACCGGGTAGAGATGAGCGCTAGCTCCTCCTCTGGAAACTTCTCAATCTGTTCAAGGGTTAGAGAGGACAGCAAAGCAAGTGTACCACAAGATGATGTTTGACCGGAACTAGGCATGTCACATTGAGAAACAAAAGCTATAGACTTGTTGGGGTTCTTACGTGAGATTATGTCAATTTCATGAGTTTTTAACTTGGAATATAGCATATCTAAAGTAAGTGAACTCATGCCAGTAGATTCACGAATAGATGTGACTTTCATCTCCCAAATTGACATATCTAATGCACTTAGCAATTGCCTAGCATTTTTAGCATCTGAATAATTAACATTGACACTACGCAAGTTGCTGAGAATCTTATTAAAGCGAGCAAAAAGGTCATCAATAGACTCACCGGGTTGCATCTCAAAGCGCATGTATTCTTTCTTGAACATGTCTTGCCTGACCTCTTTGATCGTGTTGGATCCTTCGTGGTGGTCACAAAGTGCTTTCCACACATCGTATGCAGATCGGAGGTGTGCAACACGGTCGAAGTCGCTTTGTGTTAATCCTTGTATGATCAAGTTCCGAGCCTTGTTGTTGTTGTCGACATCTCTCAGATTTGTAATGTAACTTGATTGTTTGATGGCACTTCGTAAGGCTTGTATAACGCCTCCCATATTGCAAAGCCTTGTGCCAGGATGAAAGCCTCCATGCGTGCCTTCCAAACCTGAAAATCAATACCAGCGAACACACAAGGTTTGTCAGAGTACTTCTCCATTATGATTAGTCAAAAAACACGCGCAAATCACAAATATTAGAGCACCGTGGCTTTGATACCAATTGTAGGATCGAAGAGAACGTGAAAAGCTACCATAGGGGGGTGAATGGTAGATTTAAAAATCTTACGCAGCGAAAACAATTAAACCCCAACTCCTTCGGCAGAAAAATGATTTGTTAAAAAAATCGTGTGTAAGACTAATATAAACGTGTTTCACCATGGAAAAAGTGATATATATCAGTGAGAATCAAGTCACGAAGACAACACAACAAGAATCACTCAAATCCGTCGAGGAAAACTCAAGTTATGATCGAAAGATCAAACAAAGGTCAATCTGCCCTACCCGAGAAAAAAACAGTTCTGGAACGCTGCAAAGGAACTCGTGTAGGTCATAGACCACAAATCCAATGATCGTAAAATTTTGACAGATGCTAGATAATAAAGTTTTGAAGACAACCCAAAAAGAATCACGTCAATTGGATCTGTAAAACTCTAGTTATGATAAAACCACCGACGAAAAGTAGTGCTGTTCAGAAACTCGAAGAGTAAAAGTTGTCTGGAACATGTTGGACGAACAAGGCACAAAAGTTCCTTCAAACTATGAATTTTATTCAATATAACACAAGAGGAACAGCCCCAAAGTCTTACACCACGAGCTATGCGTCTGAGGATGTGAGTCGGGACAGCCGGAAGCAATACTTGTTCATGAGGGGCTTGAACAATTAGATCCAAGTGCAATTGCTCAATTGTGATTATGCCAACTTCCAGAAGCTAGTGGACAAAGCAATTGTGGTTGAGAACAAGGTCCGTGAGATGGAGTAAGACACCAAGAGGAAGGCGCCATATCAAGGACCGCAACAAGGAAGTAATGTGTGCCCTCTCATTGCACCACCCAATGCGCCATATTATAGCTCCTCTGCTCTTGTACATCACCCTTTTTATGCACCACGCCCAGCTCAGTTTGTGCAGCAGTGCCCTGTCATGCAAGCACCTAGGCCTCCAGTGCCTTATGCACCTCGTGCCAATTTTCCTGGTGCAAATGTTCAAAATCAAGCTCGCCCCAATAATTATGGTGCAGCAAGGAAGTTCTATACATGTGGAGAAGCATCACACATTGCACATCAACGTCCTAATTCACGCCTTGGTCAAGGAAGCAATGCTCAAAGGCAAGACCCAAGACCCAATGGAGGACAGTAGCAAGGGAACCATGGACAGTAGAATTTTGCTTGTGGCAACGTGAACCATGTCACTATGGAGGATGCTCAACAAGCGGACGACGTGGTGATTGGTATGTTTCTCACAAACTCCAACCCGACGACTATGTTTTTTGATTCTGGGGCATCGCATTCATTCATGGCATCGATATGTTGCCAAGTATAGTTTTCCTATATCTCATATGAAGTTCACTTTATTGGTTAAGTCTCCTGGAGGAGAGATGAGGACAAATATAGTATGTCCAAAAGTAAGCCTTAGAATAAGGGGGGTAGACTTCTTTGCCAACCTCATTGTTTTGGATTCTCAAGGATTGGACATTATACTTGGTGTGGACTGTTTAAGAAAGCACAATGGAGTCATTGAATGTGCCACGAAGACGGTGAAGTTGACCAATGAGGAAGGGATCACCATAGAATTTGAAGCATCTCAACATGCATCAATGCAATTGGAGCTGAACCATATGGATGGTGCCTCAATTGAGGAGATTCCTGTGGTGTGTGAATTCTTGGATGTGTCTCCAAACGAGTTGCCAAGTATGCCACTTGATCGAGATATTGAGTTTGTCCCTGATTTAATACATGGAACTACAACTATAGCTAAGAGGCCATATAGGATGCCTCCTAAGGAATTAGCAAAGCTCAAGAAGCAGATTCAAGAGCAACTAGAGAAGGGTTTTATTCGCCCTAGCTCTTCACCTCGAGGAGCACCCGTGCTGTTTGTAGACAAGAAGGATGGATACCAAAGAATGTGTGTGGATTATCGAGCTCTGAACGAGGTAACAATCAAGAACAAGTACACCTTGCCATGCATAGAGGATTTATTTGATTGGATGAAGGGTGCTTGTGTCTTCTCCAAGATTGATTTGAGGTCGGGGTACTTTCAAATGAAGATTAGACCATCGGACATACCCAAGACGGCTTTTTGAATACGATATGGATCCTATGAGTACACTGTGATGTCTTTTGGACTGACCAATGCACCTGCCAATTTTATGTACCTCATGAATAAGGTCTTCATGGAGTACTTGGATAAGTTCGTTGTGGTGTTTATCGATGACATTATGGTCTACTCGAGAAGCGAGAAGGAACATGAGGAACACTTGAGGTTTACGTTGCAGAAACTGAGGGAGCACCAATTGTATGCCGAATTTAGCAAGTGTTAGTTTTGGTTAAGGGAGGTTTCATTTTTGGGTCACATCATCTCGGGAGGAGGAGTATCGGTTGACCCAGGAAAAGTGAGAGATGTGCTAAAGTGGGAGCCACCGCAAAATGTAAAGGAAATAAGGACTTTTCTTGGAATGGCTCGATATTACCATAGGTTCATCAAGGACTTTTCCAAGACAGCTAAGCTAATGACAGAGTTTCTAATGAAGGTGAAGGCTTTCCAATGGACTCAAGCTTGTCAAGAAAGTTTCAAGGAGTTGAAGAAAATGTTAACAATAGCCGCAATTTTGGTATTGCTCGATGTAAGCAAGAGCATTGATATTTATTGTGATGCATTGAGACAAGGACTTGGATGTGTGCTCATGGAAGAAGGTCAAGTGGTTGCATATGCATCGAGACAATTGAAGAAACATGAGAAGAATTACCCAATGCCTGATTTGGAACTTGCAGTCATGGTACACGTATTGAAGATTTGGAGACACTATATCCTTGGACATAGGTGTGAAATTTATACAGATCATAAGAGTCTCAATTATATTTTCACACAAACGGACCTGAATTTGAGGCAACGAAGACAGTTGGAGCTCATCAAGGATTATGACATTGGAATCAACTATCACCCGGGAAGCCTAATGTAGTGGCCGATGCTTTGAGTCGGAAAGGAGTATGTCATCAGCTCACGGTTCGAGAGCTGCCATCCGAGTTATGTAAGGATTTTGAATGGTTGAACCTTGGATTTGTAAATGAGATGCGGGTAATGGAGTTAAATCCGACCTTTGAGCAAGAAATTCGATAAGGTCAAACAAAGGATGACGAAATCCAAGAAATCAAGGAAAGGACACAAGAGGGAAGAGAATTCAGGTTTGATGAGGATGAACGTGGTACCTTATGGCTTGGAAAAAGGATTGTCGTGCCTAATGTGAAGCATACTCGGGAGACAATATTAAAGGAAACACATGACTCGCCATACTCAATTCATCCTGGTTGTACGAAGATATACAAGGACTTGAAGACATGTTATTGGTGGGCCATCATGAAAAAAAGAATATTGTTGAATATGTAGTTTTGTGTGATGTGTGCCAATGAGTCAAAACTGAACATCAAAGACCAGCTGGACTATTACAACCATTGAAGATTCCAGAATGGAAGTGGGAAGAAATCGGTATGGACTTTATAGTTGGTTTGCCGCGAACTCAGCCCGGTTATGACTCTATATGGGTAATTGTGGATTGGTTAACTAAGTCAGCTCACTTTATTCCCTGTCAAGACCACCTTTAATCGGGAGAAATTGGCGGAACCGTATATGGGACGAATATGTTTGCATGGAGTTCCAAATAAGATAGTATCGGATAGAGGTTCTCAATTTACCTCCAGATTTTGGTAGAAATTGAATGAAGCTTTGGGAACAAAGTAGAATTCTAGCTCAGCATATCACCCTCAAATTGATGGACAAACTGAGAGGACCAATCAGATTCTGGAGGATAAGTTAAGAGCTTGTGCTTTGAAGCATGGAAAAAGTTGGGACAAAAGATCGCCATATGCAGAATTTTCATACAACAATAGTTACCAAGCAAGCTTGAAGATGTCACCTTATGAAGCATTATATGGAAGGAAGTGCAGGACACCCTTATTTTGTAATGATGCAGGAGGAAATCAAGTGTTTGGACCTGACATGTTGCAAGAAGCTGAGAAACAATTCTAGATTATTCGGGAGAATTTGAGGGCTGCTCAATCAAGGCAAAAAGGCTACGCGGACAATAGGAGAAGGAAACTAGCCTTTGAAGTGGGAGATTATTTTTACCTCAAGGTGTCACCAATGAGAGGTGATAAGAGGTTTAACATAAGAGGCAAGCTAGCACCTCGATACATTGGGCCATTCAAGATTTTGGACAAAAGAGGAGAAGTAGCATGTAAGTTGGAGATGCCAGCTAACTTGTCGGATGTTCATGATGTATTTCATGTTTCACAACTCAAGAAGTGTTTAAGGGTACCACAAGAACAAGTGCCAATGGAAGAATTGGAATTAGAGGCAGATTTGACTTATACCGAGCAACCGGTCAAAATCTTGGAAACCAAGGAGAGGGTCACAAGAAACAAGATTATTCGATGGTGTAAAGTTTAATGGAAGCATCATACAGAATCGGAAGCAACTTCGGAGCTGGAGGATGATCTCAAGAAGGAATTTCCCTATCTCTTCTCTTCCACATCGAATCTCGAGGGCAAGATTCATTTTAAGGGGGGTAGGTTTGTAGAACCCTCATTTTCATGCATCATGCATTGCATACATTCTAATACATGTCTAACATTAATCCACATAAAAAGTAACAAGTTTAAAATGAATTTAGAGCAAAACCGCACTTAAAAATTCTGGGAAGTGCGGACTAGTCCGGTTTTTGGTGCGAACTAGTCCGATTTCTCTCTGACCTTTGTCGGACTCGTCAATTTTGCTGCGGACTTGTCTGCTTTTATCTCTAGACACTTTCAGACTTGTCCGTTCTATTGTAGACTAGTCCGGTATTCTAGGAATCCTTGAAATTTAGCTAAGTTCCTAGACTTGTCCGGTACTCCAGTTGACTTGTCTGTTTTCCCTCTGACTAAAATCGTACTTGTCCGGTTTTGGCCAGACTTGTCTGATTTCCCTCTAACCAAGTTCGGACTTTCCAATGTCCTGTACAGACTTGTTCGATTCCTCTATGTCTAACTTCGGACTAGTCCAACCCTTTCTGGACATGTCCGCTAAATCGCGATTCTGAGTTGATCTTCCGCCCCACAATTTGTTTTTGGGTTTTACCTTAAGTGGGCCTAAGGACGTCGTATCTAACTCTTTTTGGAGCCCATGTGGGACCCCAAACCGACCTCTACCCATCTTAAACTCGAATTCGATCAAACCCTAGCCTCCACCCTTATATAAACAACCCCACCACTTGACTTTACATTCTTTTGCCTTGATTGAAAGTCCACCCAAACCATAGTTCATGAGTAGCCACCATCAAGAGGGAGAAGGAAATCTCGAGCAAGATGAAGAAGAGGATGAAACGAAAGAGGATCAAGATCTCCACCAAGTTTTCGTTCTTCATCACTAATTCACCTTGATGTTCTTCATCAACCCTAGATCTTCAAGATCCAAGTGTTGCCTCCAAAACTCCATATTCATTGGAGTCCTAAACACCTGGTATACCTTCTACTCTCCATTTCTCACGTGAATTCAACCTCATTTCTTAAAATTCACGTCGATCTAGAAAACCCTAGTTTGTTGTTTCTGCGAAGGGAGGACTAAACCGGCCCCCTAAGGACTTGTCCAATTTTGCGATCTATTGCTGAACTAATTCTAAATTGTTTCGAATTAATTCCAAACCTGTTCAAACTTGTTAAAAGCCATTACAACTAGTTACTAAACATCATTAACAACTCATTAACTAGTTTTGCTTTGCATTTGCATTAGTCATGCATGTCATGACATATTGAGTAATATATGTGCACTTATTGATTGTGATTCTTGTCTTGTACGTTATTTGTGCGGATTAGATGGATTTGCGATAGAGAGTGCTGCGGAGGATCTCCAGCACCAGGATTTTGAAGTCTTTGATCCCGATCAAGCCCAAGAGCAAGGCAAGTGTCCTTGAATATATTGATCCTGTTTCTCAAATGAATGTTTTGTATGAAAAACTGCATGCTTGTGTCAATTTGATGGGAATCCTACGATAGGAAGTTTACTAGCTTTGTTTAACCACCCTTGTCATCCGGAATTCATGGTAGAGAGTTGAGAAGGGCTTTTTACCTTTTTGCTTCACTTAATTAATTAGGATGGGAAGACAACTATACCATTTAATTGTGTATTAATGAGATTATGGTTAATATGAATTGGTTAATATGATATGGTAATGGCTGATCTAAGCAAGCATGGTACATGGATGGCTTGGATGTTATGGTGGTTTGCTTGCTTTAGATCTAAGGACCAGTTCATGCAAGAATAAGCCAGGACTACAGTGCCACCATGAGGCCAACTATGGGTGTGGTGTAGCTGATTAATTAAGGTATTGCTAGTATTGCATGGATCATTTGGCGCACCGGGGAAGGGGAGTCGGATTGGGTTTGGATATTGTTGGCGGGACTCCCTGGATCCGAATGGCACAAGAGGGGGCCCTTGGTTGAAGATGTGCTTAGTTGGAGACATCGCCACCAGTGAAACCTCTGTGGACCCGTACATGCTAGTAATCCCTTTGTAAAGGCTATTTTGTGATCTCTTGGCCACACACCTAAGGAAGTGTGAGACGACATAATTGAGACTCCATGGTCATCGAAAGGTTATGAAATCACAAACACGTGGGTAAAGTGGTACAACCTTCGCAGAGTGTTTTAAAAACTATCATAATAGCCGTGCTCCCGGTCATGAGCAACCAGGACAACTTCCATGATTAGAAGGAAACCTGGGATTGAGTTGGTTTTGGTTATGGATATTGTTTGGTATGGGATGGTTTTATATTGATTATGGTTGGTTATGGATTAAATTATAGTATTAGATATGGTTAGTGGTAATGGTGAAATATGGTATAATGGTGATGAATGTGGAATATGGACTTATACTATGATACTTGTATGGATTATGATGGTTTCACTTCATATACATATAATATATTGCTTTTCAAATGTTTTATTGTACTTTTCAGCACTTGTCATTATTACATTCGTCATTTGAATCAGCTACATGTCATACTTTCCACACATGCTGAGTACGACACGTACTCACCCTTGCCATTCCCCCACCAACAGTTGCAGTTTAGATTTGGGAGTATAACGATGATAATGCAGAGTTCTAGGTTGTGTTTGCCGTCAGCTTTGCCTGTGGTGTTGATTGGAGTTGCGCTACCCTTTATGCCTATTTGCTTATGCTGCTTATCTGCTTAGTGGTTTTTTTAGTCTATTTTCGCTGCATTAGTTCAAACTTGTCATTAATATCAACTAGAGCTTGTATTCGAGGATATTCTAAATTCTATAATAAAAGTGCTTAATTAATCTTGTTCTGTGGTAGTTTTCTGTATATCCTTTTCTGATTTCACTCATGTATGTGTGTTGAATGTCCTAGGCACACATATGCGTTCACTAGGTTCATTTTCGGAACCGGGTGTCACGGCGATGCACCCGCCTCTTTTTGAAGGTGCGTGATGTCTATCTTTTCCGACATGATTAAGGAAATCATGGAATTTTTCACTGACAATTTCTCTGTATATGTTAGAACTTTCGATCATTGCTTGGAAAAGTTAGACAAGGTCTTACAAAGATGTCAAGAGAAGGACCTGGAACTTAATTGGGAAAAGTTCCACTCTATGGTCCGTGAGGACATCATTCTCGGACACTTGGTGTCCGAGAGGGGGATAGAGGTTGTCAAAGTGTGCGATCGACACTTCCCTCGGTACTACTAAGAAGTAGTCCGCGGATGTTCTTTTTCAGGAGGGGCGTAACTCGAAGAACTCAAGAAAAAGGGTGACATAGAGATTTTTACATGGTTCGGGCTGCCTGAGTGTAATACCCTACTCCACGGGTGTGTGTTGTATGCTTGAGCGTGTTACCTATGTATGGGGTCAGATGACCTGACTTCAATTGTGCAGCTCAGACCTTTTATATGCTAAGGTCTGGATGTTACAGTGTAACCGAGACCCGACGGGTGGCTTTGGGCTATTAAGCACCCTGTACACGATCTAGGTGTGAGGACCGGGGTCCCGACTTCCAGGAATCACATTGGGTGGTGCCGTGCGATGGGGCACACAATAGCACACTCGAAAAGAATAGTCAAAATAGATTAAATTTTTCATTTTGTAATATAATCAAGTCTACAAAATACTGTACAAAGAGTACACACGCAACAGAATATACATACTCACTCTCTTTAAACTAGCTAAGCAGAAAAGAAGCCGTCCGTGCCCACAGACACTTCCCACTGGCAACACGAAGAGATATTGTAGTGGCGGGGTTTGATGTGAGCCTTACATCTCGAATAGTCCGAGGTCTCACGAACAACCAACGGCAGTAGCAAAATATACTAATACCTGCAAAAAATATGTATAAAGCAACCGTGAGCACAAGGCTTAACAAGACTTAACCGTCTCACCTAAAGCCTGAAACTCTACATGCAATGATACTAGTAAGATAGGAAGCTTAATTTGCAATAAAGAACTGTCTAAAGTTAATCCTAGGTTTTTCAAGTTTTAGCATCAAACTTAATGGTTCATAGAACATAAACTTTGTGAGCACTATCATCTAAAGCATATATGTTGCAATACAATGATTAATCAATATAAGTAATATTTCAATAGTTCCATCTACTCTTGTTTACTACGTCACGAGTCAATGAACAGGCGGTACTGAAATAACTGCAAGGGATGGTGATCGGTGTGCATGACACATACGACCGTGTGGAAGACACGTCGGTGCTCTTCACATCACATCATAAGTGGCCACCTTTCACCAGTCATCCCAACAATGAACTAGTTCTACGATCCTCACAGAAGGTCTACTACACGGCCATGTCAGAGTTGCCCGCTAGCAGATTTCCACCTTCTGTTCTCTTTCCCCCAAGGGACCACAGTATAATGTTCAACGTGAGGGTGCCCGAGTTACATCGGCTTTCCTGGGACCCATATAGCCAGTATACAACCGGTATAGTTCAAACTTGCTCAGCGGGGCCACATACAGATCGGTCCTCAATCGACACAGGCAGGGCTATGCACTCAGGACAACGTCCGGCTGCTCCCTACTCTACTGCTTGGTCTCATTTTCAGCTTACTAAATCCATTTTTGAACCAATAATCAAGTAAACCCTAATTTGTGTCTCGTGAGTGGATTTCAACCACTCGACTTCTACCGATTTCTCTAAAACATTAGCATAGCAATATAATACGATGGAGTAATGTTCTACCCAGCCACTCCAAGGATTATTTGGTCATGCATGTGGACTCTCAACAAAACCTGACCTGATGCACAATACATACCTCATACGTATAGTGTATACAAAATAAAACTTTATAAGGGCGCTTACATGCAAACCGTGGCTTGCCTTAGGTTGCACCTAATCCAAAAGTCAATAAAGTTAGATAAAGCCAATATGATCAGCTGCTGGTCCTTCCAAAAGAAATCCCACGTCGAAGTCCTTCATCGTCACGATCACTATCGAAATGAGATGCACATATAAGGATTATGATTTAACAAAATAACAAGCTACGTGTACCTCAAGAAGAAAGTAACATGCTGTACAGGAACTATAACAAGGTCTCTACTGTATTCCAATTCTGGTGGCAAGGAATGAATTTAGCATAGTTGCTTTAAAAAGAGGTGGACTTAGGAACCTCAATATGATATACATGTAGAGCAAAGGTACTAATGACAGACTCTGATGAAGATCATACCCAATGAAGCTGGGATTTTGTAGGAGTTCACAGGCCTCATAGGCTCTAGCAAAGTTTCAGCTAAAGCAAAGTTAAGGTGTGGTCTACAAAAATCCACAATGGTTTATGCTTCAATGAAATCGTGGAAACATTGTATCTTTGTCATGGCTCAAAGTTGATTTTCCAGAAAGTGTTACTCACTAGGATTCCAACAAAATTGATTTAACATTTTTCTAAGTTTTCTAGAGTGAGATATGAATTTTACCAGTTGGGTACATTTTCTGGAAATGTTTCTGTTGATTTACATTTTTCATGGACATATCGAAAAGCAACATAGTTTGACTGACCAAATAAAGTCCAATGAATCTGAAATTTTAACTGATGCGCAAGAGATTTATGAAGGCCTATCTCTCAAAAATTGAGAATTTTCCGTCAAGGAAATCTCCTGGAATTAATTCCCAAAGTTCACCTTTTAAGGAATTATGGAGAATAAACTATGGATTTTCATACCAATCCAATTGCATCACTGCAAAGTACATGACATGAGGAATCCCACAAATTTTATTTGGTAATTTTTGTGCAATTCTACAGGTAGTTATGATTTTTCAAAGTTTGGATAAAATCTGGATTTATTTAGCTACGGGAAAATTTGAATTATTGCTGCCAGAGGGGTCCACTGTCAGATACTTCTACCTCTGGGAAGCACGAACTGGTGCTTCAGAGTAGCTTTGCTCGGCCATTCCTGTGGCCAGAGGTGACAAAAAAAAAGCGACTCAAAAAGGAGAATTGATCCCTGGACCCTGAAACACACGTTGGGCAATGTTTGCAGGTGCGGCGGCCATGGGAATGAGTTTGACGACAGTGGCAGCGGCTGTTAGCTGGGCAGCACAGTGGACACGGTTCAATAATGGTGGAACAGCTCGGGTTTTTGGTCCTAGAGTACCCTGGCACTATGGGAAGCTAGAATATAAAATCTAGTTGCAAGAAAATTGGCTGCAGTTTGGTGTTCGTTGTTGACCTATGTCACCAAGTGGCGGCCCCAAGCGGCAGCCATGAAAATTCTTGTTGCAGCAAAACCAAGCCATGAAAGTCCAATAATGGGACGTGGATAGGAGATTGTTTTAGACCTTTGAGACCAATTATTGGAGCTGGAAAGAGGTGGAAACAGTTGGGCAACGGAAGAAAGTTTTGGCTGCACCGTTCGAGCGCAGGGGGGGAAATCCCACCCGAGCAGGCCACTAGCTCGGGAGGTACCACTTGTTGACGTCGGGGAAGAAGAGGAGAAGGTCCGCATGACTTGCTGCATGTTTGGAGGAAGGGAGAAACCACTTCGAGCGCCAGCACCATGGCTCTGCTTAGTCCTCGATGGCTGCAAGAAAAACAGAGAGGCATGCTCTGGACTGAGAGGAAGGACAGGAAATATCAGAGGAGCGTGTGGTGGTGTGATAAGAAGGACAGAGCAGCGCTGTTTTGCACCCACAGTGAAGAGCATGTGCTGCACATGAAAGGGCAGCTCGGTGGCGCCCTGTGAATCAAAGCCAGGGTCGGTTCAACCTTGGTGAGGATGACATGTGGGGCCCACAGCCCCCCACTCACATCTTTCTCTGGTAAAAACTGTTTCCATTCAAACATGCTCCAAAATTGCTAAAACTTGGTGGCCTAGCTAAACAAATATGTTGAACCCAAATCTGAAGCCAAATTTGTCATTTGGCAAAGTGTCATTCAAATTCAAATTCTGAATTTGAATTCAATTGCTTTCCAATGTGCTCATTGAATTTAATAGCAATAGAAGTTCCAAAATTGTGAAACCTGGTATGGAGAATAATTGAGGCATGAGGAATTCAATTTTGAACTCACATTTGAGGTTTGAATATTTATCATATGAATTTTGAATTTCAATTAGAACCCCATAATGTAGGGTTTGTCTACTTCATTTTCATTTAAATATTATTTTCCTCTTTTCTATTTCTTTGCTTACACCTTTAGCTAAGATAAACAATTTTAACTTTTTAGGTCTTTTACATCCCCCCCCCCCTAAAAGAATCTCGTTCCAAGATTACAAATAAAGAGATGAAGGTAGAGAGGTTATCGAATGTATGATGATAGGAAGTCCGCATAGTTTGTACGGAGAGAATCCTCGCTTTCCCGTGTCGCTTCATCAACGGTATGGTTCCCTCACAAGACTTTGTAAAAACATAAAGTCCTGTTTCTTGTGGCGTGAATGTTTCATGGGTAATCCGGATCGGATGCTCGGTATATGTGAAATCCGGTTGCAATGCTTTGAGGTCTTCAGTGCGGATTTCAGTTGGGGACATGAGACATTTCCGCAGCTGTGACACATGAAAAATATTGTGAATTTCAACTAGTGATGACGGTAACTCCAGTCAATAGGCCAAAAGTCCACTTTTTTCTGTGATAGCAAACGGACCGATAAATCACGGAGCAAGTTTTCCCTTCACTCCAAAATGATGAACCCTTTCATCGGAGATACACAGAGATAAACATGATCTCCGATGTCGAAGATGAGAGGACAATGTCTTTTATCTGCATAGCTCTTTTGCCGAGATCGAGCGGCTTTCAGGTTGGCTTGAATAACTCGAACTTGTTCCTCTACCTCATTCACGAGATCAATCCCATAAATTACTCTTTTGCCAGATTCACAACAATTGAGTGGTTTACGGCATTTTAGGCCGTAGAGAGCTTTATATGGTGCCATCTTAATGCTAGATTAATCAGCGTTTGTGGGGACCGGAATCCCGACCGCCAAGGATCTCATTGGGTGGTGTCGTGCAATGCGACACCCAACAGTATACAAGAATAGAACGAGAACAAATTTACAATACCAAGTCTTTATTGACAAGCACAACGGAAGTTTAAAAGTACTAGTGGAAGGAAAGAGAACTATACATCATAGCTATGCTCTCAGCACTAGCTATGCAAAAGCAAATTCATCCATGTCCTGGATACTTTGCACTAGCAACACACAATTCACGGTGGCGTGCAGGGTTCCCACTCGGCTGTAAACCCTGGAGGGGGTGCAGCCTCGTCATCAAACCCGTCATCAGTCATATAATATGCAAAAATTCGTTAACTGCAAACGTGAGCATAAGGCTCAACAAGACTAACCCGTCTCACTAGGCATATGCAAGGATGAGTACTAAACATATGTAAGTAAAGCATAAGGACTCGCCTACAAGTGGATCCTTATAGTCATGTTTTATTTAGCACCTGACATTCCTCAGGCACAACACATCATAGACTCCACAATCAAACAAGAAATGCTTTGTCGATGATATGGTGTGCACAAGGCACATAATGCTATTACAGGTAAAGTATGGGGAAACTGTAAACTTTTAATTGTACTATCTCTAAGCCAAACAAGGTTTTTCAAGTAATTTGTAAACCAATATATCATATTCGCCTGGCTTCTTTAGTATTTACTACATCACAACACCGTGAACAAGTGGTACTCTATTACCGCGAGGGACGGTCATTGCAATCAGGACATACACGGAACAACACAACACATATGCAATTTCGGAAATGCCAGCGAGTACTTTCAGAAGTACCTACATAATAGTTCAGTACTATTCGTATATGGCCACTTTTCACTAAACACTAGAATGTCGAACCGGTTGATCCGTCACAAGCAGGAGGTCACTACGTGGGGCGTACTCTGACGTGCCCACCAGCTGATTTACACCTTGCTGCCCTCAACCCATGCCTATAAAATGGAACGGAATGCCTCGACAAAGCAGTATCAAGCTACGTTAGTTTACTGGAGCCCATTGTCGCTGGTACAATTCAAGCTTGTCCAGCAGGACCGCACACGAAACGGTCCTCAATCGACACAAGCAGGGCTACGCACGTGAGACCACGTCTCACTGCATCCTATCCACTGCTCGGTCTCAATTTCATATTCATAAACCATTTTCTTATTCTAATCTCCCGTGTGTTAAAATTCCTATCTCGTGAGTAGATTCCAACTACTCGACTTCTACCGAATTCCTATGAGCATAAGCATAGCAGTGTCTACTCAACGGGCCGTAGACCTACCCAAACTGCATAGGATTTGTGGGCCATGCAAGTGGATGTCAAACACCTTAAACTTAATGCACAATCATTTGAAGACGTAATGTGAAATAAAATTGCAAAACACTGTAAGGAACTTAAATGCAAATCGGGGCTTGCCTGAATGCGAGTCTGAGTCTATGTTAGATTCTGGTAGCTGGACCTCCAAGGCTTCCGGCTGCTCCTCGACTTCAGCTACTACACGATATGCATATACTAGGTATAAATGATTTTTATGACTAATTAATATCCTTAAGGTGGGGTGAGTATATAAAGTTAAAATAAGATAATTATTTTAATTGACTTTGGGATTTTTATGGTGGATACTAGAGATTTTAGAGAAGACTCTTGCAAAGAACAGGAGATGATAAAGGAGGTTTGTTATTCTTACCAATTATGGTAAGCAATAAGCTTCTCTAAATTTTGGATGACATTTTTGGAGATGTATTATGGCTACCAAGGGTTGTAGAGGGGGTCACACTGGTTCTAGGAAAATTTGTTTCACAATTTTCTGAGTTTCGTACACGAAGAAACTGATTTTTAAAGTTTGGGTAAATTTTTGGAAATTGATTTTTTTCATTTTTCTCAATTAATAGCTACATAGGGAATTGGAGCACAGATCAACCCAGTATTTTAAGACCAATGAACTTGAAATTTTTACTGGAAATCACATGTATCAACTATAGGGTTCTGACCAAAATTGGTAATTTTCCAATTAACAGTACTGTAGGAATGAATTCTTTAAGCATTTTTCCTATTTTGAATAATGGAGAAATTTCTATGGCCTTTTATACAAATCCAAATGCACCACTGGACAGTATTCTTCATGCTGGTTCTAACAAAATTTATTTGGGAATTTTTAGATAATTCTACTTGAAGTTATGGATTTTCTAAATTTGGATTGAATCTGGATTTATTTTCCTATGGAAAATTTCAAATAAAAGGGGCTGGTCGCACTTCATTTGAATTCGACCAACCGGAATGGAGCCACACCGGGAGCCACGGGGTTAACCCGCGCAGCCACACCGGATCCTATCCTAAACTGATCCCATGCGATAGGGTGTTGCTGACCGGTGGGACCCGCGTCTTCGTCTACCTCCCGACGCGGCGGCATTCCTCGCCGGACTTCGGTGCGTTGACCTCCTCTCGGCCTCGCCGTGACTGCTCCACTCTAAAATCGACTGAGCAATTCGATGGTGGTGTCCAATCATGCTGGCGATGGCCGTAGATGGCGGCGCGACAGTGACGGCGGAGCTAGGTTTTCGGCCTTCGTCGGAAATGCTCGGAAGTGGCTCAATAGACTCGGGAAAAGCTCGAGAAGGTTCCTGGGAGCACCAGGAGTATGATTTGGCGGTCAGATTGGGAGATATCACTGGCAAAGTTGAACTCAACGGCGAGGTACGGGTTTTCAACCGGCAGCCATGAAAACTCAAAATCTGACCTCGTCTCTCGATGTCTTTCTCTCAATTTTTGTGAGGTGATGCACCTGGGGATCTAAGAGATAATACCTTACTGGATTGACAATTAATCGTAGGTAGAAACGGAATTTAACCGGTAAGCTATTGATATTGGTATGAACTATTTTGGGGAAAACTTGAGATAAAGTAGCTAGGAAGCATGACAGTGTCTGAAACTTCACAAGAAGCATCTAGGTACCTTTGCGCACCTTATGGCTTCAAAGAGGAAGATGGAATCGGGCTTGAAGTGGTCTGTCCTCGTGGAACAGGAAGCTTCCCTTAGCGATTTCACCCGCGAGCGTCGAGGAACTTCGAAATACCGCACATATAAGCAGTGAATCAAACAAGCGATTGGTCAGGAAGGAAGAGCAACTAGTTGAGCCTCCTTTTGCTGTTGGAAGCACTGCGATTCTTTGCGTCGTTTGGCTGGCGCATTGAGAATGGTGGCGGCGGTGCGGTGCAGTGGCAGAAGAACGAAAACAGAGGCGAGTGCTCGAGGTGGTGTTCACTTCGATCGGGGAGGGTATTTATAGGCCGGGGAGGAGTAGGGGGGACGCCATGAAGCAGGCAGGCGAGCAGCTCCGTGGTGCCTTGCAAGCGGCGCGGTGTCGAGCTGAGGAACGCTGGAAAAATGGCGTGCAGAGCAGCTTCAAGAGTGTCCCACTGACTGGTGGGTCCCACAACCCTTATCCCTGCCCCTTCTCTGCAGACTTCAATTCTCCTACCAAATGGTGTCCAAAATTTCTAGATTTTTGTGGGGAGGCTCCAATAAATATTTAGAATTTGATTCCGCTATTGGATTTTGAATTGGAGCAAGTTTAAATTGAATTTGAAATTAAAATTTGAATTTGAATGAATTCAATGGTGCCACTATTTTAAATAGCAATTGAGTTCCAAAAATTGTGAAACTATGGGAATAAGTCAAGCAAGTTATGCTGACCATGAGTGTGTGTTCAAATCTTGATGTTCAATCTAGTTGAACAGAATTCATAATTTGAATTCAAAACATGGTTTGAATTTGCTAAGCATCTCAAATAAAATAGCAAAGGAAGTTCAAAATTTATGAAGCTTTGCAGGAAGTCCATTTGGAATATTAGAAAACCATGGAAAATTTTATGGCCTCTGAATTGAATAATTTTTGAGAGGGCCAAATATACAGTAGTATATATTCAATTTATATTAATTTAATATCTATTTGGTACTGCATATTAAATTGGCCTAGCAATCTTTCTTCAAATAATTCCAAACTTTAAAGAGAGGTTAAAAAGAATTAATCTAAGTTCATTGGTGAAGTTTATTCCTCATGTTAATAAATTTAAACATGAGTAGAAGAAAAGATTTGATGGGATCAAGTTTATAAGCATGGCTATAATTGGTCTCCATTAGGGTTAACAACCAATTTACAACTGAACCTCATATGAAGGAAAATGTGGGATTTTACATTCCTCCCCACTTAAAAGAATCTCGTCCCGAGATTACAAAAGGAGGGATAAAAGAAAAGACCTAATGAAAATATGATGTTAACAAGTCCGGATAATTGGCTTTTAGATATTCCTCGCTTTCCACGTTGCCTCATCAGCGGTGTGGTTTCCCCACAAGACCTTGTAGAAACGCGAGGTGCGGTTTCTTGCGGTACGAGTCTTCTCATCGATTATTCTGGTTGGATGTTCGGAGTAAGTAAGATCTGGTTGGAGGGCTTCCATATCCTCCATACGTACTTTCGCTGGGGCCTTGAGACATTTTCTCAATTGTGAAATGTGGAACACATTGTGGACCCCTGAAAGCGATGTTGGCAGCTCTAGCCGATAGGCTACAGGTTTGCACTGCTCACTTATTGCGAAAGGTCCGATGAAACGTGAAGCTAGTTTCCATTTTACTCTGAGACGATGAATCCCGTTCATTGGGGATACCCGAAGGTAAACGTGATCCCCGATATCAAAATGAAGCGGTCGACGTCGTTTGTCCGCATAGCTTTTTTGGCGAGACGGAGCAGCCTTAAGATTGGCTTGTATAACTCGTACTCGATCTTCGGCTTCCTTTACCATGTCTATACCATATGTTACTTGTTCCCCGTATTCACACCAGTTCAACAGTGTGCGGCACTTCCGGCCAGAAAGAGCTTCATATGGTGCCATTTGAATGCTAGTCTGATAACCATTGTTGCATGAAAACTCCGCCAATGGTAGATGATCATCCCAATTCTTACCATGGTGAATGGCACAGGCGCGGAGCATATCCTCTAGTACTTGGTTTACTCGTTCCGTTTGACCATCAGTCTGTGGGTGGTAAGCCGAGCTTCAAATCAATTTGGTACCCAGAGATGCATGGAGCTGCTCCCAAAATCGAGCAACAAAAAAAGTTCCACGATCTGATATGATAGTGCGGGGTACTCCGTGTAAGTATAAGATCCTGGCAATATACAGCTCCGCATATTGCCGTGCCACATAATTGACATTGACTGGAGTAAAGTGAGCTGACTTGGTGAGTCGGTCGACTATCACCCAAATCGAGTCATGTTTACGGAAAGTGAGAGGTAACCCAACAACGAAATCCATGTTGATGTCCTCCCATTTCCAGGCAGGTATGCTTAACGGTTGTAATTGTCCGGCTGCTTTCAGATGGTCGGCTTTCACTCGTCGACATGTATCACATTCGGATACATACTTTGCTATTTCCCTCTTCATCCGAGTCCAACCAAATTTCTTCTTCAAGTCTTGGTACAATTTGTTACTCCCCAGATGAATAGAATATTTGGACAAATGAGCCTCGTCCAAAATTTTCTTCCAAAGTTCCACATTGCGGGGTACCATGATGCAGTCTTTGAACCAGATGGTACCGTCATTGTCACCTCGGAAACAATTCATTTCTCCCTTTTTCATTCGTTGACGAATATGGGATATGCCCTTGTCCTTCTTCTGAACCTCCATAATTTCCTACCTTATGGTGGGAATGAGGGCTAGATTGTAGAGTGCCCCATACGGAACCAAGTAGAGACTCGGTTCTTCTTCCTCTCTCAAAGTGATAGAAAGGTTATTGATATGGGACTTGCAACTTAGTGCATCTGCGACTACTGTGGGGACCAGAATCCCGATATCCGAGGATCGCATTGGGTGGTGTCGTGCGACGCGACACCCAACAGTATACAAGAATAGAAATTGATTAAAATTACAAGACGAAGTCTTTTATTTATCATACAGCGGAAGTTTTTACAATACTAGCGGAAGTAAAGAAATATATATATATATATATATATATATATATATATATATATATATATATATATATATATATATATATATATCATAGCTACGCTCTCAGTACTAGCTATGCAAAAGCAAAGTTATCCATGCCTTGGATACTTTGCACTAGCAACACTCAATTATGGCAGCGTGCAGGGTTCCCACTCGGCTGTACACCCTGGAGGTGGTGCAACCTCATCATCAAACCCTTCATCAACTGTATAACATGCAAAAACTCGTTAACTGCAAACGTGAGCATAAGGCTCAGCAAGACTAACCCGTCTCACTAGACATATGCAAAGGGAACACTAAACATAGGTAAGGTGAAGCATAAATGACTCGCCTACAAGTGGGTCCTTATAATCAGGTTTTATGTAGCAAATGACATTCTCCGAGCACGGCACATCATGGGCTCCACAATCAAACAAGAAACACTTTACCGATGATATGACATGCCCAGAGCACATAATGCTATTACAGCTAAAGTATGGGGAAACTGTAAACTTTTAATTATACTATCTCTAAATCATACAAGGTTGCAAAGTAATTATAATTAAATACAATGGTATTTTCTGGGTCCTTTAGTACTTACTACGTCACGACACAGTGAACAAGTGGTACTCTATTACTGCGAGGGACAGTGATTGCAATCAGGACACACCCGGACAACAAGACACATACGCACTTTCGGAAATGCCAGCGAGTACTTCGCGCAGTACCTACGTAGCACTTCAGTACTAGTCGTATATGGCAACCTTTCGCGAGACACTCAAATGCCGAACCGGTCGATCCGTCACGAGCAGGAGGTCCCTGCGTGGGGCGTACTCTGACGTGCCCACCAGCGGATTTACACCTTACTGCCCTCAACCCACACCTATAAAACAGAATGGTATGCCACGACACCCAAGTGACCAAGCTACGTCAATTTATTGGATTCCATATGTCCATTATGTTGCCGGTACAAGTCAAGCTTGTTCAGCGGGGCCGCACACGAAGCGGGCCTTAATCGACAAAGGCAGGGCTATGCGACCGAGACTCAATTCTTACCGCTTCCTATCCATTCCCTGCCCGGTCTCAATTTCATTATATTTATCCATTTTCTATCTAACCAATCCTGTGAGATATGTTCTACATCTCTCGCGAGTAGATTCCAACTACTCGACTTCTACCCGATTTCCTATGCATTAGCAAAGCAGTTACTACAGGTCAAATTGTAACTCGTTCCAACCAATCCTTGGGATTTTTGGCCATGAAAGTGGAGTATCAATCATCCTAAACGTAATGCACAATTCATAGACTACTCATCATAGTGATAAAGTAAAATTTTATAAACGACTTAAATACAAATCGGGGCTTGCCTTGTTGCAGGTCAGAGTCTGAGCTAATATTTGGAAGGTGCTCTTCCAAGGCTTCTGGCTCCTCCTTGACTTCGGTCACAATACGATATGCATATAACATGTATATAAATGACTTTGAAAAATAATTATTACCAAGACCATAATTTAATCCATGGTGATCATTATATGATAGGGACCTTAATTGGCTTTGTAACTTTGATGGTAGATACTAGGGAATATGATCAAATCTCTTGCAAAGAATAGGAGATGATCAAAGTATATTGTTGTCTCTAAAATTATGGCAAGTGTTAAATTTCCAAGAATTTTAAAGAAGAAACTGTAGCTTGAACATAGCTGCAAGTTGATAATCATGATAGATGAAGCTGTCCTGGTTCTAGCAAAATTTGTTTCATAATTTTCTAAGCTTTGGTGTAGGAGTTATTGAATTTCTAAGTTGGCAATAATTTCTGGAATTATTTATATTTGAATTTTTAGCTTTTAAATAAATAGTCAGTTTGTAACTGATTTAGGACTATGATATTAGGTCAATTAAATCCAAGATTTTTACGGGAACTAGTATATGACAAAGGGAATGTTCAGTCCAAATTTGAGACATAGTAAAGCAACTGAACATCTGAAAAAATTCAATCAATTAAAAAGGTAATTGAACTGTACATAGGGTTAACCAGGTGCAATGGCTACCAAACTTTTTCTGGTAGTCAAAAATAGGACTCTAAATTTTATGCGAATTTTGGGGATTTTTCCTGTGGATATTTTGTCCGGACAAATTGTATTTGCTTTTGGAAATATTATTTTCTACAGCATTTAACTGGGAGTTTCACAGAACCTAATTCGTACTGACACAAACTAGAGCTCAAGGGCTTTCAAACAAAATTTGTTTGAAGATTTTTGGAGTAGTCTACAGAGAGATATTCAATTTAGAAATTTGAACAGTTTTCTGGAATTAATTTAATAACCCATTGGCGCCAGAATTCAAATTCAATCGGGCGGGTCCCATAGGCCACGTGGCGTGCTCTGGTCAATGCAACACTGCGGTCCACAAATTTATTTGCGCGCAGCCGCACGGAATCCCAGCAGCACCATGATCCTGCAACCACTGGCAGGTGGGGCCCTACGAGGTTGTCTTCTACCTCGGGCCAACGCCCGCGCAAGGCGGCGCCCGCGGCGGTGACTCGCCGGCGAGCTCGCTACCGGCTAAACCGACGGGCCAAAATCGCTCAAACTCGCCGCCTGGGGGTTTTTGGAGTCGCTGAGCACGACGGTGAGGTCGGTGGGACCAGAAACTCGACGGAACTGGCCGTGCGACGGTGGCAGCGGCGGTGAGCACTGGGCAACCTGGAACTCGCTCCAGAGTAGCTCAAACCACTCGGGCTCTTCTTCAAAACCTTCCTGGGACGATGCAGATCAAGGAAATGGATGTGGAAGAGGAGGAAACAATTGGAAACTATGAGCTCGATGGCGAACCGAGGTTTCCTCACTGGCAGCGAGCAAAACTCGATTTCCTTGGCCGTTGCTCGATAACTTTTAGGGGTTTTTGCTCAGGTAGGAGCGCTAGGACCTATAGAAACTATCTCTAAGAAATTGCAAAGAATATTTACTTGTAGAAACAGAATTGAAACGGAGATCTAGCGAGTTTCTTCACATCGGCCGGAAGGGAGAAGACCGATAACTTGCTCATTTCTCAATGAAAAGGGAAACAGTTTGCACCGAGAGTTAGAGCACGACTAGGCGCACCTTTAAGCTTTTGGGATCGAGGCTTGAAACTGCATAGAACGGCGGCGCACAACGGAGCAGAGGGGGGGGGGGGGGCGGCGACGATGGCGCGCGGCGGAGAAGAACCAGCGAGAGGTGGAACACCGATCCGGGGAAGGGGAAATACCGGAGCGTCGGCCGGCCTTTTATAGCGCCGCGGCAAGCAAGCAAGCAGCTCGCTGGAGCTTGCATGCGCGTGCGCTGTCGAGCGGGCGAGCGCCGGTGCAGAGATGGCAGGCGGCCGACCTGACCCATTCAGCAGAGGCTGACCTGTGGGGCCCACAGGTCAGTCAGACCCCAAGAGTAAAGTTAAAAATTCATTTAAAAATGGAAGATCAACTCCAAAAATCATGCAATTTTGTGGAGATGGTAAATGAATTATTCTGAACACAATGGTGAACTCAAATCTTATGTTCAAAGAAGTTGGAAAAGAATTTAAAATTCAGATTTGAATTTGATTCAAATTTGCTAAGTGCCTCAAATAAAATAGCAAATGAGTTCCTAAAATCTTGAAATTTTGCAGGCAAGCTATTGAGAATATTAGAAGGTCAATGAAAAATTTAGAGCCTCTAATTTGAATATTTTTGGCAGGGCCGATTAGTACTGCACTTTAAATTGCCTAAATAAACTTCATCCAAATAATTCTAAAATTTGAAGAGAGGTGAAAAGAATCATTCTAGAATTAATGGTGAAGTCCAATACTCATGTTAATAAAATTTTACCATGAGTGCAAGAAAGGTTTGGAAGGTATTAAGTTCATGGGTACCACTATATTGGATCTCTAATATAGTTGATCACAAAACTCATAACTGAATTTACAGGCCATAAAAGTGGGATTTTACATTCCTCCCTCCTTAAAAGAATCTCGTCCCGAGATTACAAAAGAAGGCAATAGGAAAAGATCTAACGAACATATGCCGCTAACAAGTCCGGATAGTTCGTTCTAAGATACTCATCGCTTTCCCACGTGGCTTCTTCAGCACTGTGGTTTCTCCACAAGACCTTGTAGAAACGCAAGGTGCGGCTTCTTGTGGTGCGAGTCCTCTTATCGATGATCTGAGTTGGATGCTCAGAATAAGTGAGATCTGGTTGGAGAGCCTCTAAATCTTCTATACGGACATCAGCGGGAGTTTTAAGACATTTCCGTAACTGGGAAATGTGGAATACATTATGAACCCCTGAAAGTGACGGCGGTAACTCCAATTGATATGCCACAGGTCCGCATTGTTCTAGGATTGCGAATGGCCCAATAAAACGTGGAGCTAGCTTCCTCTTTACTCCAAATCGATGAACCCCTTTCATCGGAGACATACGAAGATAGATGGGATCCCCCACGTTGAAGTGAAGCGGTCGACGTCGTTTGTCCGCATAGCTCTTCTGACGAGACTGAGCAACTTTGAGATTGGCTTGAATAGTGGGAACCCGCTCCTCGGCTTCATTCATCAAGTCGATGCCATATACCACTCGTTCACCAGATTCACACCAGTTTATAGGTGTGCGACACTTCCGGCCATAAAGAGCTTCATATGGCGCCATCTGAATGCTAGCCTGATAACCGTTGTTGTACGAAAATTCCGCCAATGGTAGATGATCATCCCAATTCCTACCATGGTGGATGACACAGGCGCGAAGCATGTCTTTTAGCACTTGATTCACTCGTTAGGTCTGACCATCAGTCTGAGGATGATAAGCCGAGCTCCGAATCAACTTGGTTCCCAGCGCAGCGTGGAGATGCTCCCAGAATCGCGGAACAAATACAGTTCCACGATCTGAGATGATGGTGCGGGGTATTCCGTGGAGGCATATGATTCTGCCAATATATAACTCCGCTTATCTTGATGGATGATAGTTGGTATTGACAGGAATGAAATGCGCCGTCTTAGTCAGTCGGTCAACTATCACCCAGATTGAATCGTGCTTTCGAAGAGTGAGAGGTAAACCCACAATGAAATCCATGCTGATATCCTCCCATTTCCATGTCGGGATGCTTAAGGGTTGAAGCTGTCCGGCTGGCTTCATATGGTCGGCCTTCACTCGCTGGCACATATCACACTCGGATACGTATTTAGCTACTTCCCTCTTCATCCGAGTCCACCAGAATTTCTTCTTCAAATCCTGGTACATCTTGTTGCTTCCCGGATGAATGGAATACTTGGACAAATGAGCATCATCCAGTATCTTCTTTCTAAGCTCCATGTTTTGGGGTACCACTATACGGTCTTTGAATCAAATTGTACCTTCATTGTCACATCAGAAACATTTCATCTCCCACTTTTCCATTCTTTGCCGAATGTGTGACATTCCATTGTCTTCCTTCTGAGCTGCTACAATATCCTCCCTGATGGTAGGAATGAGAGCGAGATTGTAGAGTGCCCCATATGGAACCAAGTACAGACTCGGTTTCTTTTCTCCTTCCATTGAGGTAATGGAAAGATTGTTGACATGGGACTTGCGGCTCAGAGCATCTGCAACTACATTCGCTTTGCCTGGATGGTAGTGGATCTCAATCTCATAGTCCTTGATCAACTCTAACCATCTCTGTTGTCACATATTCAAATCCTTCTGGATGAATATGTATTTCAAGCTCTTGTGATCAGTGTAGAGGTGTACTAGATTACCCAGTAAATAATGACTCCACATCTTCAATGCCAGTACCACAGCAGCGAGCTCAAGATCATGAGTCGGGTAGTGCTGCTCATGGTTCCGGAGCTACCGTGATCCATATGCGATCACTCTTCGCTCTTGCATCAATACACAACCCAAACCAATCCCTGATGCGTCGCAATAGACATCAAATGATTTGGTTGTGTCTGGTTGGGCTAAAACTGGTGCCGTTGTAAGGTGTTTCACTAATGCTTTGAAACCTGCCTCACATGCCTCAGTCCATAAATACTTATGCCCTTTCTTTAGAAGTTCTGTTATTGGTTTAGCTATCATGGAGAAATTGGGTATAAACCTTCAGTAATATCCTGCTAAACCCAGGAAACTTCGGACTGCATGTACATACTTTGGAGACTCCCATTTGAGGACTTGCTTGATCTTGCTTGGATCAACTGCAATCCCTTCTGCTGATATGATGTGCCCTAAAAATGGCACTTGGCTGATCCAGAATTCACACTTGCTGAACTTAGCATATAGCTGGTGGTCCTGTAATCGTTGAAGCATGATAAGCAAGTGTTGAGCATGTTCTTCTTCGGATTTTGAATACACAAGTATGTCGTCAATGAAGACTACGACCAACTTGTCTAATTCAGGCATAAACACCGAGTTCATGAGATACATGAAATGAGCCGGTGTGTTGGTCAATCCGAAGGACATAACAAGGTACTCATACAGTCCATACCTCGTCGAGAATGCTGTCTTTGGTATATCTTCTGGTCGGATTCTAATCTGATTATAACCAGAACGAAGATCCAGCTTCGAAAATACTTTAGCACCCACCAATTGATCTAAAAGAATATCAATGCCTGGTAGTGGATACTTGTTCTTGATAGTGACAACATTAAGTGGACGATAGTCTACACACAGTCTCAAGGTCTTATCTTTCTTTTCTACGAATAGTGCAGAACAACCCCATGGTGATGAACTTGGACAAATGAAACCTTTGTTCTCATGTTCAGTTAACTGTTCCTTAAGTTCTGCAAGTTCCTTGGGTGCCATCTTGTAGGGTGGTCGTGAGATTGGCACTGTTCCCAGTGCAAGTTCAATCTTGAACTCTATATCTCTTTCTGGGGGCATACCAGGAAGATCTTCAGGAAACACGTTCAAGTATTCACATACTACCGGAATATCCTTAAGTTACATAACCTCAGTATTGTGAGTAGATGGGTCCAATGGAATGATGTTCTCAAGATTGAGAACTTGGGGCTGATGGAGTGGAGAGTTTAGATAAATCTTTCGAGGAACGATATCAAGAATAGAACCATGGTATTGCAACCATGCCATTCCTAAGATGATATCTAGCTTTTGAGTCTCTAAGATAATGAAGGAGGTAGGATAGATGTTCCCATCTAGGTCAAGAGGTACCCTATGGACCATCTCATATGTTACTACCCTCCCTGCTGGAGTGCGAATCATATATGGAGTTTTGGTGGAGATAACAGGCAGCTGATTTTTAATGACAACAGATTTACTAATGACATTGTGGGAAGCTCCAGAGTCAAAAGGTATGACTACGGATTGATCATAGATAGAGAACGTACCCGTGAGCACGGGCGCGCCTTCCGGAACGTCCTTGATGGCGAGGTGGTGGACGTTGCCGGGTTTGGTGGCTGGCTTCTTGAGCTGGTTGCGGGGTTGGTTGGCCCCCTGGTAGGATGATTGCCCTCCGCCTTGTCGATTCAACGGACAGTCCTTGGCGAAGTGCCCCGTGCGTCCACACGTGAAACACGTGTACGGGGTTTGTCCAGTACGAATGGGAGGATGGAATACCGGTGCACGTGGTGGAGGTGGTTGCGTTTGAGGCGTATTCTGCCCCGGGGGTGGTGTGTCATCCCCCTGCCCTCCACTTGAGCCACCCACTTCTGGGGATGCACGTGTACGCACCATGCTGCAATACAACGATTCACACCATAAGTCTCATTGCCTCAAGTTCATCCTTCCATATAAATAGTAATGTGGTAGGTAACAATGGATGATGCACAACATTCACATATATTGATAAAGCATAAACTTTATACAATCTATATTATCTCGGGCCCAAGTTTACAATAGAACTCCAAAAATAGACAGACTTCATTTAAAGAAGTTGTCCCATCTATGCTTGGTCACCACAAGTAGTCATGTCTATGTCATTGTACACCCACCTCGCTACTATTTACAACAAGACTCAAAAAGTCGCAAAATACGCGTGGTGTTTTCTACACATCATTACAATCGGCCTAAAGTGATAAGTACATCAACACTGCCCTCTACTCATAAAACGCGACCTCCTGAGGATCTTCTTCTTCCTCATCATCCTTAGGATTAGGCACCACTGGTATGGGTGCTGGAGCAGAAGATGATGCCTCGTTCAAAAGCGACGTCCTTTTGGCAATCTTAGCTTGCCAATCTGTCTGTATCATAAACATCCTCCAGGCCTCATTCTCCTGCTGAGCCTGCTCACAGCTGGTCTTCCAGCTCTGAGCCTCCACTCTAGACTGATCCCGATCTGCAGTTACCGCGCTCAACTGGGTGTCCCGCTGGTGTCCATAGAGTAGGCTCGCCTCCAAGTCAATTTCCCTCTCCAGAGTCTCCTGGCGAGACGCGGCTAAATCCATAACAGCGTCATGCCATTGATTCTCCCTAAGGTTCAAACGATGGTTGAGAGGAGCAATCATATCCCTAAGTCCGTCATTTGCCCACTCAAAGTGATCCGCTCGAATCATGGCTTGCTTCAGATTGTCCGTCAATTCTTTTATGCATGCCCTTTGATTACCCTTCTCGCGATGTGATGCGGATGCATACACCGCTAAGGCTGTCGCGGATGTTTCACCGTGATTGTCCACCTCCGCAAGCAAATGGGTTGCCCAGGCTTCAGAAGCCCTACCGTTAACTGGAAAGAACTCATACGGAGTACCCACCAGATTACGGTAATGAAGTTTGCAAAACCTCCCTATGGCAACACTTGCGGCGTAGCTCCATGTTTCCTCTAATATCAACCCTTTGATCTTGATGGAGTATGGAGCCCATCCGAGGTGCGGTGGACCAGCAGGCACATCAACGTAGATGGTGCAAATCCACATACCGCTTTCCTGGAACTTCTTGCCCCAATAGCTAGGCAACACCAGGTAGCCAAACTGGCGAAGCAACCTAACAAACACGTCCGGGAAACCCGCTTGCCCGGTGCACATGGAGAACACCCATCCATTAGGTAACTGAATTCTTGGTGCTGCCATCTGTGGCCAAACATACCCGGATGTCACTACACAGTATAGGTATTCAACTCAATCAATGATAATGTTGGACAAAAGAAAATATCCATAATCAATTGATCCAAGAAAATCTGCAAACTGGAAGTGATCACAGTTCTGGTTCAGCTGACCTTCCTGTATCAACCCAAAAGTTTCATACAGGAAATGCCAGAATTAAGAATTAAGTTGAATATAAAAGTTGTAGTACACTTCAAAACCTTTCCAGATTGTACTCATACAGATCCAGGTGAACTAATATGAAGAATCTATACAGGTTTTAAGTTGACTCAAGTTTTCTGGAAATTTTGACAGAACCTCCCCTGTATATGGGCTTATCTCCACATTCTATACAGGTTTATCATGATAAGATATTGAGGTAATGACAAAATAAACATTGTATAAAATCGCGTTAACAATTTAGAAATAAAAGAGTTCCACCCTAAAAACTTTTTTATACAGGTATCGCGCACAAATGCGCAACCCTGTGAAAACTGTTCCAAGTTCTGGACTGCAAGAACCAAGTTTGCGCCAAATGGAATTAGGCATAGCTACACCCAGATTCAGGTCAGGAGTGACAAATAAAGTTGATAGAGGATTTCCTAAGATTTCCAGAAATGTATATAGGTGATCATGTCACTATTCTGGATTAAGAGCTATAACTATCCCAACATAACAGTTGAACTGACTGGTTTGCACCAGCAGTCCTGCAGTTCACTGTGTTGACTTTCCAATTTGGTTTAACTCCAACCTAAATCAGGAAGAACCTCCCGTAACAAACTTGTAAATCTCCCCCTACCCTTTCCAAAAATGTATCACAATAAGGCAGTGTATTTTTCTACAGCAAGTTATGGCAAAAATACAGAGACTGGTACAATGGTAAGGTCATCTGGAGCAGTTACAATACACCCCAGATTTCAACAGATTATCAAGATTTTCTGTCTTTATGGTCAACAGAAAAGTTATAGAGATCTTCACAAGCTTTCCATCCATATATGATACTCCTATACTCTCTATGAAATAACCAAGATTACAATCCGGCGAAGTCGAGCCAACTTCTGCCAGAAATCAAGAATCTTGATTCTATCTACTCTATCGAGTCGGAACCCTTTTTGCGGAGTCCAAACCTACCAGCACCTGATAGTCGGACTTTCCAAAACACAATGCAGCCAATCTGTCGGTGGGTATGGTCTAGTATCATGTTTGATACTGACGGTACTATGTATCTCACCAAAGAAAATTCTATCCGGTATTTCCGATTACGTCTATAGGTGGTTCCTATATCGTTCTCTCGCAAACGGCTTCTACACGGTCTTCTACCGTAGTTAATGCTGCAAAAGACAAACAATCCCCTTTCACACCTTCACACCTCAAGGGCGGCACGGGGAAACATGACAGGCAGTCACAATAATATATATGAAAATAAATGCATACGACTCTGGTGTGAGTCGTCCTCGAGCGAGGCCATGTCTCGAGGTACATGGCTGTAAATACGTTTGTACAGCAAAGACTCCCGTACGATCCGACTTATACAAGCTCGGGCATACGTGTTTCGCATGCTCCCATAGAACATGAATAGTTCTAGAGAGGCATACTATCAGGTTATACACCATTCGATGGGGGCTCCCACTAACTTTGAAGCAGGCTGGGGTACCGCCTGTCATAGGTTCTCAGAAACATTGAGAGCTTCAGAGACTCCTATTAACTTCCCGTGCCAAGCCACGGAAATTTCACATACCACTCCTCATATGCTGAGCTTACCGAGATTGATCCGCCCTCGGTGGCGTACCTTACCTCTTACCTGACGTTGGGGCGTCGTTACAGAATATAATAACACATAGTTAGTTTACCATCTTTATATATTATACTAATAATACTTCTTATAAACGCATATAGCTAATTCCTCACTCAAATCCTAATTTTTGAAAATACATTCTTTTCAAGTACACTGTTCCCAATGATGCTTTGATACTATGTCTGTGGGGACCAGAATTCCGACATCCGAGGATCTCATTGGGTGGTGTCGTGCGATACGACACCCAACAGTATACAAGAATAGAAACTGATTAAAATTACAAGACGGAGTCTTTTATTTATCATACAGCGGAAGTTTTTACAATACTAGCGGAAGTAAAGAAATATATATATATATATATATATATATATATATATATATTATAGCTACGCTCTCAGCACTAGCTATGAAAAAGCAAAGTTATCCATGCCTTGGATACTTTGCACTAGCAACACTCAATTATGGCGGCGTGCAGGGTTCCCACTCGGCTGTACACCCTGGAGGGGGTGCAGCCTCATCATCAAACCCTTCATCAACTGTATAACCTGCAAAAACTCTTTAACTGCAAATGTGAGCATAAGGCTCAGCAAGACTAACCCGTCTCACTAGACATATGCAAAGGGAACACTAAACATAAGTAAGGTGAAGCATAAATGACTCGCCTACAAGTGGGTCCTTATAATCAGGTTTTATGTAGCAAATGACATTCTCCGAGCATGGCACATCATGGGCTCCACAATCAAACAAGAAACGCTTTACCGATGATATGACATGCCCAGAGCACATAATGCTATTACAGCAGTATGGGGAAACTGTAAACTTTTAATTATACTATCTCTAAATCATACAAGGTTGCAAAGTAATTATAATTAAATACAATGGTATTTTCTGGGTCCTTTAGTATTTACTACGTCACGACACAGTGAATAAGTGGTACTTTATTACTGTGAGGGACAGTGATTGCAATCAGGACACACCCAGACAACACGGCACATACGCACTTTCAGAAATGCCAGCGAGTACTTCGCGCAGTACCTGCGTAGCACTTCAGTACTAGTCGTATATGGCAACCTTTCGCGAGACACTCAAATGTCGAACCGGTCGATCCATCACGAGCAGGAGGTCCCTGCGTGGGGTGTACTCTGACGTGCCCACCAGTGGATTTACACCTTGCTGCCCTCAACCCACACCTATAAAACGGGACGGTATGCCTCGACAACCAAGTGACCAAGCTACATCAGTTTATTGGATTCCATATGTCCATTATGTTGCCGGTACAAGTCAAGCTTGTTCAGTGGGGCTGCATACGAAGCGGGCCTTAATCGACACAGGCAGGGCTATGCGACCGAGACTCAATTCTCGCCACTTCTAATCCATTCCCTGCCCGGTCTCAATTTCATTATATTTATCCATTTTCTATCTAACCAATCCTGTGAGATATGTTTTACATCTCTCGCGAGTAGATTCCAAATACTCGACTTCTACCGGATTTCCTATGCATTAGCAAAGAAGTTACTACAGGTCAAATTGTAACTATTTCCAACCAATCCCTGGGATTTTTGGCCATGCAAGTGGAGTATCAATCATCCTAAACGTAATGCACAATTCATAGACTACTCATCATAGTGATAAAGTAAAATTTTATAAACGACTTAAATGCAAACCGGGGCTTGCCTTGTTGCAGGTCAGAGTCTGAGCTAATATTTGGAAGGTGCTCTTCCAAGGCTTCTGGCTCCTCCTCGACTTCGTTCACTATACGATATGCATATAACATGTATATAAATGACTTTGAAAAATAATTATTACCAACACCATAATTTAATCCATGGTGATCATTATATGATAGGGACCTTAATTGGCTTTGGAACTTTGATGGTAGATACTAGGGAATATGATCAAAGCTCTTTCAAAGAACAGGAGATGATCAAAGTATATTGTTGTCTCTAAAATTATGGGAAGTATTAAACCTCCAAGAATTTTAAAGAAGAAACTGTAGCTTGAACATAGCTTCCAGTTCATAATAATGATAGAGGAAGTTGTCCTGGTTCTAGCAAAATTTGTTTCATAATTTTCTAAGCTTTGGTGAAGGAATTATTGAATTTCTAAGTTGGCAATAATTTTTGGAATTATTTATATTTGAATTTTTAGCTTTTAAATAAATAGTCAGTTTGTAACTGATTTAGGACTATGATATTAGGTCAATTAAATCCAAGATTTTTAAAGGAACTAGTATATGACAAATGGAAGGTTCAGTTCAAATTTGAGACATAGTAAACAACTGAACATCTGTGAAAATTCAATCACTGAAAAAGGTAATTGAAATATACCGAGGGTTAAACAGGTGCAATGGCTCCCAAACTGTTTCTGGTAGTCAAGAATAGGACACAAATTTTATGCGAATTTTGGGGATTCTTCCAGTGGCTATTTTGTCTGGAAAAATTATATTTGCATTTTGAAAGATTATTTTCTTCAGAATTAGACTTTGAGTTTCACAGAACCTAATTGGTACTGACAGAAACTAGAGCTCAAGAGATTTCAAACGAAATTTGTTTGAAGATTTTTGGAGTAGTCTACAGAGAGATATTCAATTTAGAAGTTTGAACAATTTTCTGGAATTAATTTAATAACCCATTGGCGCCAGAATTCAAATTCAATCGGGCGGGTCCCATGGGCTACGTGGCGTGCTCTGGTCAATGCAACACCGCGGTCCACAAATTTATTTGCGCGCAGCCGCACATAATCCCAGCCGCACCGTGATCCCGCAGCCACTGGCAGGTGGGGCCCTACGGGGTTGTCTTCTACCTCGGGCCAACGCCCGCGCGAGGCGGCGCCCGCGGCGGTGACTCGCCGGCGAGCTCGCCGCTGGCTAAACCGACGGGCCAAACTCGCTCAAACTCGCCGCCTGGGGTTTTTTGGAGTCGCTGAGCACGACGGTGAGGTCGGTGGGACCAGAAACTCGCTAGAAATGGTCGTGCGACGGCGGCGGCGGCGGTGAGCACTCGGGAAACCTGGAACTCGCTCCAGAGTAGCTCAAACCACTCGCGCTCTTCTTCAAAACCTTCCTGGGACGATGCAGATCAAGGAAATGGACGTGGAAGAGGAGGAAACAATCGGAAACTATGAGCTCAACGGCGAACCGAGGTTTCCTCACCGCCGGCGAGCAAAACTCGATTTCCTCGGCCGTTGCTCGATAACTTTTAGGGGTTTTTGCTCAGGTAGGAGCGCTAGGACCTATAGAAACTATCTCTAAGCAATTGCAAAGAATATTTACTTGTAGAAACAGAATTGAAACGGAAACCTAGTGAGTTTCTTCACATCGGCCGGAAGGGAGAAGACCGATAACTTGCTCATTTCTCAATGAAAAGGGAAACGGTTTGCACCGAGAGTTAGAGCTCGACTAGGCGCACCTTTAAGCTTTTGGGATCGAGGCTTGAAACTGCATGGAACGGCGGCGCAACACGGAGCAGAGGGTGTCGGCGACGATGGCGCGTGGCGGAGAAGAACCAGCGAGAGGTGGAACACCGATCCGGGGAAGGGGAAATACCGGAGCGTCGGCCGGCCTTTTATAGTGCCGCGGCAAGCAAGCAAGCAGCTCGCTGGAGCTTGCATGCGCGTGCGCTGTCGAGCGGGCGAGAGTCGGTGCAGAGATGGCAGGTGGCCGACCTGACCCATTCAGCAAAGGCTGACCTGTGGGGCCCACAGGTCAGTCAGACCCCAAGAGTAAAGTTAAAAATTCATTTAAAAATGGAAGATCAACTCCAAAAATCATGAAATTTTGTGGAGATAGTAAATGAATTATTCTGAACACAATGGTGAACTCAAATCTTATGTTCAAAGGAGTTGGAAAAGAATTTAAAATTCAGATTTGAATTTGATTCAAATTTGCTAAGCGCCTCAAATAAAATAGCAAATGAGTTCCTAGAATCTTGAAATTTTGCGGGCAAGCTATTGAGAATATTAGAAGTTCAAGGAAAAATTTAGAGACTCTAATTTGAATATTTTTGGCAGGGCCAATTAGTACTGCACTTTAAATTTCCTAAATAAACTTCATCCAAATAATTCTAAAACTTGAAGAGAGGTGAAAAGAATCATTCTAGAATTAATGGTGAAGTCCAATACTCATGTTAATAAAATTTTACCATGAGTGCAGGAAAGGTTTGGAAGGTATTAAGTTCATGGGTACCACTATATTGGATCTCTAATATAGTTGATCACAAAACTCATAACTGAATTTACAGGCCATAAAAGTGGGGTTTTACAACTACATTTGCCTTTCCAGGATGGTAGTGGATCTCAATATCGTAGTCTTTGATTAACTCCAACCATCTTCGTTGTCGCATATTCAATTATTTCTGGGTGAAGATGTACTTCAAGCTTTTGTGATCGGTGTAGAGATGTACTAGGTTGCCACACAGATAGTGTCTCCACATCTTTAAAGCTAGTACCATGGCAGCGAGTTCAAGATCATGAGTGCTCATGGTTTCGAAGCTGCCAAGACCCATAAGCGATCACTCTTCTGTCTTGCATTAATACGCAACCCAGACCAATTCTAGACGCATCACAATAAACATCAAAAGATTTTGGTGTGTCTGGTTGGGCTAATACTGGTGCTGTTGTGAGGTGCTTTACCAATGCTTGGAAACCCTCCTCACATTCCATTGTCCAGGTATATCTCTTTTATTTCTTTAGAAGTTCCGTCATTCGTTTAGCTATCTTGGAAAAGCTTGGGATGAACCTTCGGTAATATCCAGCTAAACCCAGGAAACTTCGAACTTCATGCATAGACATGGGAGACTCCGATTTGAGTACTTGCTTAATCTTGCTTGGATCAACTGCAATCCCCTCGGCAGAGATGATGTGCCCCAGAAATGGCACTTGGTTGATCCAGAACTCACATTTGCTGAACTTAGCGTACAACTTGTGGTCCCGTAATCGCTGAAGCACGATGTGCAAATGTTGTGCATGTTCTTCTTCGGACTTTGAGTATACAAGGATGTCATCGATGAAGACCATGACAAACTTGTCCAAATTCAGCATGAATACCCAATTCATGAGATACATGAAATGGGATGGTGCGTTGGTTAATCCGAAGGACATGACAAGGTACTCATATAATCCATACCTCGTCGAGAATGTTGTCTTAAGTATATCCTTGGGTCAAATACTGATCTGATGATAACCAGAGTGAAGATCCATCTTTGAAAGTACCCGAGCACCACCAACTGATCGAACAGAATATCGATACGGGGTAGTGGATACTTGTTCCTGATTGTGACAGCATTGAGTGGACGATAGTCCACACATAGTGTCAATGTTTTATCCTTCTTTTCTACGAACAGTGCAGAACATCCCCAAGGTGACGAACTTGGATGAATGAAACCCTTGTCCAACAGTTCATTTAGCTGCTCTTTTAGTTCTGCCAGTTCTTTAGGTGCCATCTTATACAGCCTTCTCGAGATTGTCGCTGTTCCCGATACACGTTCAATCTTAAACTCGACATCTCTTTCTGGTGGCATACCAGGAAGATCTTCAGGAAAAACATCTGGATACTCACATACTACCGGAATATCTTCGAGTTTACAAGCTTCGGTGTTATCAACAGTTGGAGGCACGTGGATATTACTCTCAAGAGTGAGAATTTGGGGAGAGTGGACCAGAGAATTTAGATATATTCTCCGAGGAATGATGTCAATAATAGCACAGTTGTATTGCAACCATGCCATTCCTAAAATGACATCTAATTTCTGATGCTCCAATATAATGAGAGAGATAGGGTATATGTTCCCACCCACATTAAGAGGTACCCTATGGACCATCTTATCTGCTACTCATTTGCCTCCCAGAGAACAAATCATATATGGGGTTTTTGTGGAAATGGTAGGCAATTGGTATTGATTGACATAAGACTTGCTAATAAAATTATGTGAAGCACTGTAGTCAAAAAGGATGACTACGGGATGACCAATGAGAGAGAACGTACCCGTGAGTACGGGTGCGCCTTTCGGAATGTCCTCGATGGCGAGGTGGTGGACGTTGCCGGTTCTGGTGGCTGGCTTCTTGGGCTGGTTGCGAGGCTGGTTTGCCCCCTGGTACGATGATTGTCCTCTGCTCTGCGGGCAGTCCTTGGAGAAGTGTCCCGTACATCCACACGTATAGCATGTGTACAGGGTCTCACCGGTACATAGTGGAGGACAGAATCCCGGTGCACGTGGTGGCGGTATAGGTGCACGGGAAATCATCCCCCAATGCTGTTGTGGGCGGAAGCCGGCGTTGTTGAATGGGCGGCCACGAAACATCGGTGGTCGCGATGGCGGCTGCCACCTCTGGCCGGATGGTGATCGATACACCATGCAGTATTTCTGAGGAGTACCCCCCCCCCCCCCCCCCCCGCTGCCCTACGGAGCACTCCTTTTATTCTTGTCAGAGAACATCTCCCTAGTAGCATCCTCTTGTACGATGGCGGCATTGACCATGTTGTTGAAGCTGCCACTGTTGAACAAGGCAAGCTTGTCCTTCATCTTGGGGTTCAAACCCCGATAGAAGCATTCCCGCTTCCGATCTTCAGTATTCACTTGTTCCTTAGCATATTGGGCCAAGTGGTTGAATATCTTGGAGTACTATTAAGCACTCCTTCCTCCTTGTTTCAGCTCCACGAACTCTTGAAGCTTCTTCCTCATAACACCGAGAGGTATGTGATAGGCGCGAAACGCCTTCCAGAATTCCTCCTAGCTCGCGGCATAGCCGACTGGTCGTGCAGCAAGGTAATTCGCCCACCATGCACAAGCGGACCCTTGTAGTTGTTGGGCCGCGAACAAGGTCTTCTGATGTTCGGTCACTCGTAGCAAACCGAACTTCCCTTCAATGGAGCAGAGACAGTTGTCCGCCTCCAGTGGTTCGTCAGCGTCCATGAAGACCGGCGGGTGTGTTGACATGAAATCCGAGTACGAACTCGGAGAAGGTTGTCGTGGACCCGCATCTGGTCGCCCTCCTTGACAGGACGAATGTTGAACCAGAGTCCGTAGTAACTCCGTTTGCTCATCGCACGAGCCAAGCACTGCGGCGAGAACCTCCGCTAGACTCCATGGAAGTTTCGAAGGTGGTGGTGGAGGAACTTGTTGGTGCGGAATTGCAGCTGTCTCCTGGGTTGGAGATTCGTCCTCACGACCACGACTGGATCCCCCCATTTTAGGTGTCGCGCGAGTACGCACCATTCTGCATCCAAATGACTTAAAATCAGCACATGTTTTCTTTCTCTTATCCAGTTTATCATTCAGTAGCACGACTTTTTGATAAGGAAATAAGTGCATCACATTCACATATATTGATAAAGTACAAACTTTATACAAGATATATTATCTCACGACTAAGTTTACAGTAGTGTACTTCAAAATGATGAACCACCACTGTGGAAATACATCTCTACCATACTTGGTTCCCATGAGATGTCATACACATCTTATCAGCTTAGACATACCCACTACTATTCTTAATATGACACAAACATGGTCACAAAAGAAACACACGAGCAACTATTAAACTATATGTTGCCTCGTGACGGAAAAAGTGCCGCCACATCCCACTCCAATACGTCCTACTCGACGTACTCGAGTTCCTCGGGATCTTCTTCTTCTTCGTCATTCGAAGTTGGTGCCATAGGTGCGGTTGCGGGAGCAAGAGTTGCTACCCCACCCACCATAGATGACGTCGCGGCAACTAAAGATTTCACATCAGCCTACAGAAGAAACATCCTCAAGTCTTCCAGTTCCTTCTGTGCATTTTTGCAACTGGCCTTCCAATCCTGAGTTTCCCCTCTGGATTGATCCCTTTCTTGTGTCACCTCACTCAGCTGTTCATCCAACAGTTGCACCTCGAGTTGACTCGCTTCCAACGCACTTTCTGCGTGTTGTGTTTTCATGCGAGCTTCCGATCGAGCTTGAACAGCCTGGTGCCACTGCTTCTCCCTTAAGTTTAATCGACGGTTCAGGGGAGCAACCGTGGCCCTAAGTGAGTCGTTGGCACCTTCAAAGTGATCCCCTCGAATCAAGGCCTGCTTTAGGTCACTCATTATTTTTTTCCAGGCTAATATGCTGATCAAGGCTCTCCTGACATGCTGATGCCGCATATGATGCTAAAATCATCTTGGGTACTTCTTCAGTACGCCCATTTGCTGCAACCATCCGACTTGCCCACTCGTCACCGGCTCTACCGTCGACTGGAAAGAGCTCGAATGTAGTGCCAGCCATAGCATGGTAATGGAGTTTGCAAAACCTCATGATGGCCACACTTGCGGCATAACACCACGTGTCTTCCAATTGAATTCCTTGCACTTGGATGGAGAAAGGATCCCATCCAATATTTAATGGAGCAGCAGGCACATCTACATAAATGGTGCAGCTCGTTACCCCTCCATCATCGATCTCCTTGCCCCAATAGTCCGGTATTTCACGATATCCGAACCGTTGAAGCATTGCAATCAACAAATCCGGAAAACCTTCAGAAGTGTGCACTTCGTGAACACCCATCCGTTGGTAAGTATACCATAGAATCATCCATCTGTGAAAAAGATACTGGAACAAATGAGAAGGTTTCCAACTCCCAACAGCTTAAGAAAATTTAAAACTGTAGTTGTAATCACAGTCTGTTCCAGCTGACCTCCCTGTATAAATTCAAAATTTTCATACAGGAAACGTCAGAACCAGTTGTGGGATTGAATACAAAAGTTGTAGTACACTTTACATCCTTTCCAGATTGTACTCATACAGCTCCAGGTGAGCTAGGAAATAGAATCTATACAGGTTTTAAATTGACCCATATTTTCTGGAAATTTTGACAGAACCTCCCCTGTATATGTGGTGATTTCCAGAATTTATACAGGTATATCATGACAGTATTTTGAGGTAATGACAAAATAAACATTGTGTAAAATCAATTTAACAATCCATTGGTAAAAGATTTCGGCCATGAAACACTTGTTACATAGGTATAGTGTGCTAATTCTAAACTAGGTGCCAACTGTTCAAGTTCTGATCTGCCAGAACCAAGTTTGCAACCATAGGAATTTAACACGGCTATACCAAGATTTAGGCCACGAGTACAACACGAAGTTGATAGAGGACTTGCTATGCTTTCCAGAAATGTATATATATGACCATGTCACTATCCTGGATCAAAAGCTAAAGCTACCTAAACTTAACAGATGAACTGACTGTTGTTCAACAGCAGCCCTGCAGTTCACTGTTTTGAGCTCGAAATTTGAATTGCCTCCAACTTGAATCAAGTGGAACTTTAAATAAAAAAACTGTAGATATGCTTCTCCCCTTCTCATATACATATCAAAATAAGGCAGAAGACTTTTCTACCGTGAGTTATAGTAAAATTACTGAGACTGGTACAACGGTAGGGTTATCTAGAGTAGTTTAAGCATACTCCAAATTTCAATAGATTATCAAACTTTTATGCCTTGATGGTCAACAGAAAAGTTGTAGAGGACTTAGATAACTTTTCATCCATATATCCTAACCCTATGTTTATTTTAATCTAACCAAAATTAGAACCTGGCGAAGTTGAGCAAACTTTGGCAAAAAATCAAGAATCTTGGTGCTACCTCATGTTGAATCAAATTTTTATCTTTGTGGAGTCCAAACCTACTAGAACCTGATAGTCGGACTTTCCAAAATGTAATGCATCCAATTTTTGTCATTGTTGGGGATGGTCAAGTATCAAAGTTGATACCAACGGTACTACATGCCTCACCAAAGAAAATTCTAACCGGTTATTTCCGGATACATTTATAGGTGGTCCTAGTATCGTTCACTGGCAAACGTGTGCTACACGGGTTGCTACCATAGTCAATGCTGCAAAAGACAAACAATCCCCTTTCACACCCTCACACCTCAAGGGCGGCACGGGGTAACACGACAGGCAGTCATAATAATACATATGAAAATAAATGCTTACGACTCTGGTGTGAGTCACCCTCGAGCGAGGTCATGTCTCGAGGTACATGGCTGCAAATACGTCTGTACAGCAAAGACTCCCGTATGAACCGGCTTATACATGCTCGAGCATACGTGTTTCGCATGCTCCCTTAGAATATGAATGATTCTAGAGAGGCATACTATCGGGTTATACACCACCCGACGGGGGCTCCCAGTAACTTTGAAGCACGTTGGGGTACCGCGTGTCATAGGTTCTTAGAAACATAGAAAGCTTCAGAGACTCCTATTAACATTTCCGTGCTAAGCCACGGAAAACTTCCATGCTACCTCTCGCATGGTGAGCTTACTGCAATTGATCCGCTTACGGTGGTGTACCTTACCTCTTACCTGATGTCGGAGCATTGTTACAGAATTAATAACATATAAGTTAGTTTACCACCTTTATATCTTATACTAATAATACTCCTTATAGGGGCATATAGCTAATTCCTCACTCAAATCCTAATTTTTGAAAATATGTTATTTTCAAGTACACTGTTCCAAATAATGCTCTGATTCCATGTTTGTGGGGACCTGAATCCCGACCACCAAGGATCTCATTGGGTGGTGTCGTGCAATGCGACACCCAACAGTATACAAGAATAGAACGAGAACAAATTTACAATACCAAGTCTTTATTGACAAGCACAGCGGAAGTTTAAAAGTACTAGTGGAAGAAAAGAGAACTATACATCATATCTATGCTCTCAGCACTAGCTATGCAAAAGCAAAGTCATCCATGCCCTAGATACTTTGCACTAGATACACACAATTCACGGCGGCGTGCAGGGTTCCCACTCAACTGTAAACCCTGGAGGGGGTGCAGCCTCATCATTAAACCCGTCATCAGTCGTATAATCTTCAAAAACTCGTTAACTGCAAACATGAGCATAAGGCTCAGCAAGACCAACCCATCTCACTAGACATATGCAAGGATGAGTACTAAACATAGGTAAGTAAAGCATAAAGACTCGCCTACAAGTGGATCCTTATAGTCATGTTTTATTTAGCACCTGACATTCCTCAGGCACGACACGTCATAGACTCCACAATCAAACAAGAAACACTTTGCCGATAATATGACGTGCACAAGGCACATAATGCTATTACAGGTAAAGTATGGGGAAACTGTAAACTTTTAATTGTACTATCTCTAAGACAAACAAGGTTGTTCAAGCAATTGGTAAACCAATATATCATATTCGTCTGACTTCTTTAGTATTTACTACGTCACGGAAAAGTGAACAAGTGGTACACTATTACCGCGAGGGACGGTGATTGCAATCAGGACATACGCGGAACAACACGACACATACGCACTTTCGGAAATGCCAATGAGTACTTTCAGCAGTACCTACATAACAATTCAGTACTAGTCGTATGTGGCCACCTTTCACTAAACACTCGAATGCCGAACATGTCGATCCGTCACGAGTATGAGGTCACTGTGTGGGGCATACTCTGACGTGCCCACCAGCTGATTTACACCTTGCTGCCCTGAACCCACGCCTATAAAAGGGAACGGAATGCCTCGACAAACCAGTATCAAGTTACGTCAGTTTACTGGAGCCCATTCCTCCAGTATGTCGCCGGTACAATTCAAGCTTGTCCAGCAGGACCGCACGCGAAACGGTCCTCAATCGACACAAGCAGGGCTACGCACATGAGACCACGTCTCACTACATCCTATCCACTGCTCAGTCTCAATTTCATATTCATAAACCATTTTCTTATTCTAGATTCTCCTGTGTGATAAAATTCCTATCTCGCGAGTAGATTCCAACTACTCGACTTCTACCGAATTCCAATGAGCATAAGCATAGCAGTGTCTACTCAATGGGCCATAGACCTACCCAAGACTGCATAGGATTTGTGGGCCGAGCAAGTCGATGTCAAACACCTTAAGTGTAATGCACAATCATTTGAAGACATAATGTGAAATAAAACTGCAAAACACTATAAGGAACTTAAAGGCAAACCGGGGCTTGCCTAAATGCGATTCTGAGACTATGTTAGTTTCTGCCAGTTGGACCTCCAAGGCTTCCGGCTGCTCCTCGACTTCAGCTACTACACGATATGCATATACTAGGTATAAATGATTTTTGTGACTAATTAATATGCTTAAGGTGGGGTGAGTATATCAAGTTAAAATAAGATAATTATTTTAATTGACTTTGGTATTTTTATGGTGGATTCTAGAGATTTTAGAGAAGACTCTTGTAAAGAACAGGAGATGATAAAGGAGGTTGTTATTCTTAACAGTTATGGTAAGCAAGAAGCTTCTCTAAATTTTGGTTGACATTTTTGGAGATGTATTATGGCTACCAAGGGTTGTAGCATGTAGAGGGGGTCGCACTAGTTCTAGGAAAATTTGTATCACAATTTTCTGAGTTTCCTACAGGAAGAAACTAATTTTTAAAGTTTGGGTAAATTTCTGGAAATTGATTTTTTTCATTTTTCTCAATAAATAGCTACATATAGAATTGGAGCATAGATCAACCCAGTATTTTAAGTCCAATGAACTTTAAATTTTTACTGGAGATCACATGTATCAACTATAGGGTTCTGAGCAAAATTGGGAATTTCCCAATTAACAGAACTGTAGGAATGAATTCTTTAAGCATTTTAATTATTTTAATTATGGACAAATTTCTATGGCTTTTCATACAAATCCAAGAGCACCACTGGACAGTATTCTTCATGCTGGTTCTAACAAAATTTATTTGGGAATTTTTGGTTAATTCTACTGGAAGTTATAGATTTTCTAAGTTTGGATTGAATCTGGATTTATTTTCCTATTAGAAATTTCAAATAAAAGGGGCTGGTCCCACTTCATTTGAATTCGACCAATCGGAATGGAGCCACACCGGGAGCCACGGGGTTAACCCGCGCAGCCACACCGGATCCTATCCTCAACTGATCCCATGCGAGAGGGTGTCGCTGACCGGAGGGACCCGCATCTTCTTCTACCTCCCGACGCGGCGGCGCTTCTCACCGGAACTACGGCGGTGCCTCGCTGGACTTCGGTGCGTCGACCTCCTCTTGGCCTCACCGTGACCGCTCCACCCTAAAATCGACTGAGCAATTCGATGGTGGTGTCCAATCATGCCGGCGATGGCCGGAGACGGTGGCGCGACGGCGATGGCAGAGCTAGGTTTTCAGCCTTCGTCGGAAATGTTCATAAATAGCTCAATAGACTCGGGAAAAGCTTGAGAAGGTTCCTGGGAGCACCAGGAATATGATTTGGGGGTCAGATTGGGGAGACATCACTAGCAAAGTTTAACTCGACGACGAGGTACAGGTTTTCAACCGGCGGCCATGAAAACTCAAAATCCGACCTCGTCTCTAGATGTCTTTCTCTCAATTTTTGTGAGGTGATGCGCCTGGGGATCTAGGAGATAATACCTTACTGGATTGACAATTAGTCGTACGTAGAAACGAAATTTAACCTGTAATCTATTGATATCATTATGAACTATTTTGGGGAAAACTTGAGATAAAGGAGCTAGGAAGCATGACAGTGTCTGAAACTTCACAAGAAGCATCTAGATACCTTTGCGCACCTTATTGCTTCAAAGAGGAAGACGGAATCGGGCTTGAAGTGGTCTGTCCTCATGGAACAGGAACCTTCCCTTAGCGACTTCACCCGCGAGCGTCGAGGAACTTCGAAATACCGCACATGTAAGCAGTGAATCAAACAAGCGATTGGACTGGAAGGAAGAGCAACTAGTTTAGCCACTTCTTGCTGTTGGAAGCACTGCGATTCATTGCGTCGTTTGGCTGGCGCGTCGAGAATGGTGGCAGCGGTGCGGTGCAGTGGCCGAAGAATAAAAACAGAGGCGAGTGCTCGGGGTGGTGTTCACTTCGACTGGGGGAGGGTATTTATAGGTCAGGGAGGAGTAGGGGGGATGCCATGAAGCAGGCAGGCGAGCAGCTCCGTGGTGCCTTGCATGCGGCGTGGTGTCGAGCTGACAAAACCTCAGAAAAACGGCGTGCAGAGCAGCTTCGAGAGTGTCCCACTGACTGGTGGGTCCCATGACCCTTATCCCCGCCCCTTCTCTGCAGACTTCAATTCTCCTACCAAATCGTGTCCAAAATTTCTAGATTTTTGTGGGGAGTCTCAAATAAATATCTAGAATTTGATTCTGCACTTGGATTTTGAATTGGAGCAAGTTTCAATTGAATTTCAAATTCAAATTTGAATTTGAATGAATTCAACGGTGCCACTGTTTTAAATAGCAATTGAGTTCCAAAAATTGTGAAACCATGGTAATAAGTCAAGCAAGTTAGGCTGACCATGAGTGTGTGTTCAAATATTGATGTTCAATCTAGTTGAACAGAATTCATAATTTGAATTCAAAACATGGTTTGAATTTGCTAAGCATCTCAAATAAAATAGCAAAGGAAGTTCAAAATTTATGAAACTTTGCAGGAAGTCTATTTGGAATATTAGAAAACCATAGAAAAATTTATGTCCTCTGAATTGAATAATTTTTGAGAGGGCCAAATATACAGTAGTATATATTCAATTTATATTAATTTGAATATCTATTTGGTACTGCATATTAAATTGGCCTAGCAATCTTTCTTCAAATAATTCCAAACTTTGAAGAGAGGTCAAAAAGAATTAATCTAAGTTCATTGGTGAAGTTTATTCCTCATGTTAATAATTTTAAACATGAGTAGAAGAAAAGATTTGATGAGATCAAGTTTATAAGCATGGCTATAATTGGTCTCCATTAGGGTTAACAACCAATTTACAACTGAACCTCATATGAAGGAAAATGTGGGATTTTACACCGTTGTTATATGAAAATTCTGCCAATGGTAGATGATCATCCAAATTCTTTCTGTGATGGATGGCTCACGCACATAACATGTCTTCAAGATTTTGATTCACCCGCTCAGTTTGACCATCAGTCTACGGATTATATGCAGAGCTTCTGATCAGCTTAGTCCCCAATGACGCATGCAAGTGCTTTCAAAAGCGAGCAACGAAAATAGCACCGCAATGTAAAATAATAGTGTGGGGAACTCTGTGCAAGCACATAATTCTTTCAATGTATAACTATGCATACTTCTTGGCATCATAACCGACACTCACTAGGATGAAGTGTGCTGATTTGGTTAACCGATCGACAATCACCCAAATTGAATCATGCTGATGGAAGGTGAGAGGTAGCCCGACGATGAAATCCATACTAATATCCTCCCATTTCCAAGCCGGAATATTCAATGGTTGCAGTTGTCCGGCTTTTCTCAGATGATCAGCTTTAACTCGCCGACACATATCACACTTGAATACGTATTTTGCAATCTCACGTTTCATCCGAGTCCACAAAAAATATGTTTTCAAGTCTTGATACATTTTGTTGCTGCCCGGATGAATAGAATATTTGGATAAGTGAGCCTCATCCAAAATCTTCTTCTGTAATCTCATATTACGGGCTACCACTATCCGATTGTTGAACCATAGAGTTCCTTGATCGTCTTCCCGGAAACATTACATTTCCCCATCCTTCATTCTTCTCCGAATGTTAGACATACCCTTGTCTTTCCTCTGAGCTACCATAATCTCCTCTCGGATGGTAGGTATGAGAGCAAGATTAAATAGAGCTCCATGTGGAACCAAATATAAACTCGGTTCTTCCTGTTCTATTGGAGTGAGCATCAAGTGGTGAACATAAGATTTGCAACTAAGCGCATCGGCAACCACATTTTTTTTGTCGGAATGATAGTGAATCTCAATCCCATAATCTTTTATCAGCTCTAACTATCTTCGCTGTCCCATATTCAACTCCTTCTGCATGAATATGTATTTCAAGCTTTTATGATCGGTGTAAAGATGAACAAGATTGCCCAGTAAATAATGTCTCCACATCTTCAATGCAAGCACCACTGTAGTGAGCTCAAGATCATGAGTTGGATAGTGCTCTTCATGGTTTCGGAGTTGGCGTGATCCATACGCGATCACGCGTCCTTCTTGCATAAGCACGCAGCCAGGACTGATGCCTGACGCATCACGATAAACATCAAAAGATTTGGTTGTATCTCGCTGAGCTAAAACTGGCACTGTTGTGAGATGTTTAACCAATGTTTTGAAAGCATCCTCAAGACCATCACTCCAAATGTATTTAGTTCCCTTCTTCAGATGCTCCGTCATAGGTTTAGAAGTTTTTGAAAAGCTTGGGATGAACCTTCGGTAATATCCCGCTAAACACAGGAAATTGCGGACTTCGTGTACTTACTTGGGAGACTTCCATTTCAGCACTTGCACTATTTTACTTGGATCAACATAGATGCCTCCGCTGAAATAATGTGCCCGAGAAATGGCACTTGGATGATCCAAAACTCACATTTACTGAATTTAGCATATAGCTTCTGATCCTCCAATCGTTGCAGCACTATGCGCAAGTGTTCGGCATGTTCTTCCTTTGATTTAGAATACACCAAAATGTCATCGATAAAAACCACGACAAACTTTTCAAACTCCGGCATGAAAACTGAATTCATGAGGTACATGTATTTAGCCGGAGCGTTGGTAAGACCAAAAGCCATGACGAGATATTCATACAACCCTTATTTCGTTGAGAATTCCGTCTTCGGAATGTCTTCTGCCCGGATTTTGATCTTATGATACCTGAATCAAAGATCCATCTATGAAAATACCTTAGCACCCTCTAGTTGATCAAAAAGAATATCAATGTGTGGCAGTGGATACATGTTTTTGATAGTCACGGCATTCAAAGGACGATAGTCCACGCATAGCCTCAAAGTTGGTCATGCTTCATGGAATTTAGCTGCACTGTACGTGAGCTAATACCAAAGATATCTTGATGGTGGGTGAACCAAGACATTCCCATAATGATATCAATCTTTTGATTGTCCAACGTAATGAGAGTAGTAGGATAAATCCGCCCATCCAAGCATAGAGGTGCTCGGGCTTCAATTTGGTTGGTGGTCATACTACCTCCATGTGAATTGATCATATAAGATGATGATAAAAGAGTTGAAAATTGATGCTTCATTACAAAAGTCTTACTGATGAAATCATGAGTGGTGCCTGAATCAAATAGCACAAACGTGGTTGATCATGCAGGCTAAACATACCCGCAAACATGGGCTCTCCCACGGGAACATCCTCAACTGCCATGTAGTTGACATTTCCCACTTTCAGTAAGGTCTTCTTATGCTGACCATGGGGTTTCTTTGCAACTTTAGGAGAGGCTAGGTTGCTTCCTCCTTTGGTCATGTGACATGCTAGTGCTAAAAGATCCTCCTCACAACTAGTATCTTGTGGTGCAAGATCAAGCTCTCCGGTAGATGGAGACGAAAGATAGACTGGTGCACTCTGCTGAAGTAGAGGTGCACAAGTAGATAGTTGGTGTTGTGCCAGCACTGGTTGAACATCCTCCAAACAATAGGTGCGATATTGAATCTGTGGTTGTCACACCACCGGCTGACTTTCTCGACCGGATGGTAAGTAATGCACCTCCTGATATTTCAGAGGAAGATCACTATTTCTATCTAGTGATATGCTTCTTTTCTTCTCCGCTTGAAGACAGAGATTGGCATCTTCTTGCCGAATAGCGGCATTCACCAAATCATGGTGATTATCATCATTAAATAAAGCCACTGCAGCCTTAAGTTTAGCATTCAAGCCTCGAAAAAATTATTAACATTTTAGAACCTCATTATCCACAAAATGTGTTGCATAGTGCACCAAACGGTTGAATTCTTTGAAGTATTCAAGTACTCTCATTTCGCCTTGCTTCAACTCCAAGTATTCTTCATACTTGGTGCTTATAATCCCAGCAGGGATGTGACGAGCAGGAAATGCATCGCGGAATTCACTCCACGCGACACGATGTCCCAATGGATGAGTGGTGAAATATTCTGACCACCAGGCTACAACGGACCCATGAAGTTGTTGAGCAGCCAACAACGTCTTTTGGTACTCATCAAACTGAGATTGCCCGAATTTGCCTTCTATAACCCAGAGTCATTGATCGGCCTCCACTGGATCATTCACCTCCGTGAAAACTGGCGGGCTAGTTGAAAGAAACTCCACATAAGCACTCTGAGTTGAAGTATGCAGTTGAGCTTATGAGGATCTGCCATGCTGCACCAGTTCTCGAAGTAATATACGGTTCTCGCTATTAGACTCGACCACACTTGCCATGACATCAGCAAGTATAGTCGGGGACGAAGAGGGTGGTGGCGGAGATTGTTGCTGTGTCGAGTCATTAATGGAACCACCTAATTCACGCTCATAATGAGTGTGATCCATGCTGCAAGAGTGAGCAATACGGTTAAAATCCAAAGTTGCAATGTCAACTTGAACTCAAAAACATTCACCGTAGTACACATCACTTAAACAATGTAACATGTGAAGGTGTAAACAAAGATTTGAACTTTTGAACCAGATTCAAAATTTGATAAAACTCATCAAAATCTATCACTTAACAGCTAGATGGATGATAGACAACTAATGAACGTGTTGTGGAACTTAGGAAGTAAAAAAATGATCATGTCCACAATAGTTTCCAAACTGACTCTGAACATGTCACTTTCTGTCCAGAATTGACAGTTTGGATTCAAACCAGAATTTGAATATGAAAATGGCAGTTTCATGTCTCAAGTTGAATACCAAAGTAAAACTTAACCCCGAAATCTTTCCGACTAGTATTAGTATGCCCTCATATCAGTTCTGGGTAAAGATATATGAATTTTTAAAATTTGACAAAGTCCCAGAATTTTAGGTAAATTTTGACAGCACCTCCTTTGTATATTGTAGATTTAGCCACAGTTTTACAAATAGAAAATATCAAAATTAGCCAAAGCTTTAAATTAAAATATTGTAATACACATAACAAGGATTCCATAATTGTATCATATGAAGCCTTTTGATTTTTCTACTAAGAGATATCATAAAAATAGTGACAGGTGCATAAATGGTTCCAGTTTCTGTCCAGAATTGGCAGACTTTGGAACATGGAAATTTTGCATAGGTTAAAGGGACATTCTGCTGTGGAGTTCAACATAAAAGAGGTATAGTACTTCATAATATTTCCATCCATGTAAAATACACCCTCATTGGGTCGTTCTTCTGGGAGTTATGGATTTTCAAAATCAGGTCAAATTCCTGACAGAGAACAAATATTCTTGTTTTTTAATCACTTGAGTTTAAACCTACTCCAACTTTGAAACTTAGTTCAAAATTAGAAATCAATAACTAAAACATGTATTCTTACATCTTATTGAGTCCATTTTACAGTGATCTTCTTAATGCATCGATAGGATACATGTCGGTACTACGTCCTCATCAAAGAAAATCCTAAACTGATATTCCGGCATATGTCTCAACGGTGGCACTAATGATGTTCACTCACAAACGTTCTATACTCGAGATATGGATAATGCGGTTAGTGTACCTGCAGAAGACACACGATTTACAGACACACATTATGGTTCTGTATGGCACGACCCGCACGGGTGATCATTTCAGGCTGTCAAAATAATATATATCAAAGGAAGAACATCCGTCCCGTATCATTTCATACGGGCCGCCCCGAGCTAAGCCACGTCTCAAAGTAACTGACCAGGTTTTATACCACCCGAGGGGGTTCCCATGTCTATGCATAATGCTGCACCAGTGAAAGGCGCATTGGGTTATGTACCACCCGACAGGGTCCCACGTCTTTGCCTAATGCAGCACCAGTAGGAGGCACTTTCATGTGTTTATTAGAAAACACACTACATGCTTTTCAACCGCACGATAGGTGGCCACATCATTTATCTCTTGTGCTAGGTATCAATGCTACGTATGGCCCTTGGAATATTGAACGTTCAAGAGTGGCATACTTCATGTTTTTTATCACAAGATGGGGTATCCTTGCTTTTGCTTGAAGCACATTGGGGAGCAGCGTTTTCATGTGCTCCCAGAACCATGAGAAGGTTCATAGACTCATATTATCTCCTGTGCAAAGCCACGAGGACAATGACATGCTACCTCTCGCATGGTGAGCGTACCGCAATTGATCCGCTTGCGGTGGCATACCTTACCTCCTACCTGATGTCTGAGCATCGTTAAAGAATATAATAACATATAGGTTAGTTTGCTACCTGAAGTAACTAATACTATAACTGACCTTGTGTGGGCATAATAACCGATCTTCACTCGACTACTTATAAGTCTTTCAAAATAGGCTCTTTTCGAGCGTGCTATTCCCAATGCAGCTCTGATATCGGGCTGTGAGGACCGTGGTCCCTACTTCCAGAAATCGCGCAAACACGAAAAGAATAGTCAAAATACATCAAAGTTTTCATTTTATAATATAATCAAGTGTAAAAAATAGTGTACAAAGTGTACACATGCAGCGAAATATACATACTCACTCTCTTTAACCTAGCTAAGCAAAAGAGAATCCGTCTTTGCCCGCGACGCTTTCCACTATCAACATGTGAGCCTTACTTCTCGAAAAGTCCGAGGTCTCACGAACAACAAACAGCTGAAGCAAAATATACTAATACATAAAATAACATGTATAAAGCAACCGTGAGTACAAAGCTCAGGAAGACTTAACCATCTCCCCTAAAGCGTGAAACTCTACATGCAAGGATACTAGTAAGACAAGAAGCTTAATTTGCAATAAAGAACTCGCCTAAAGTTAATCCTTTGTTTTTCAAGTTTTAGCATAAAACTCAATGGTTCATAGAACATAAACATAGTGAGCACTATCATCTAAAGCACACATGTTGCAATACAATTATTAATCAATATAAGCAATATTTCAATTGTTCCATCTACTGTTGCTTACTACGTCATGACTCAGTGAACAAGCGGTACTTAAATAACCGCAAGGGACGGTGATTGCAATCAGTAGACACCTGGTGTGCACGACACATACGAGCGTGTGGAAGACACATCGCTGCTCTTCACATCACGTCATAAGTGACCACCTTTCACCCGTCATCACAACAGCGAACCAGTTCTATGATCCTCGCAAAAGGTCCACTACACGGACACGTCGGAGTTGCCCGCTAGTAGATTTCTACCTTCTTTCCTCTTTTCCCCAAGGGACCACGGTATAAGTTTCGACGCGAGGGTTCCCAAGTTACATCGGATTCCTGAGACCCATATAGCCAGTATGGGGCTTGCCTTAGGTTGCAACTAATCCACAAGTCAATAAAGTCAGATCAAGCCAAAATGATCTGCTGCTGGTCCATCCAAAAGAAATCCCACGTCGAAGTCCTTCATTGTCACGATCACTACCGAAATGAGATGCACATATAAGGACTATGATTTAACAAAAGAACAAGCTACATGTAGCTCAAGAAGAAAGTAACATGCTGTACAAGAACTATAACAAGGTGTCTACTGTATTCCAATTCTGGTGGCAAGGAATGAATTTAGAATAGTTGCTTTGAAAAGAGGTGGACTTAGGAACCTCAATATGATATACATGTAGAGCAAAGGTACTAATGACAGACTCCGATGAAAACCAAATCCAATGAAGCTGGGAATTTTGTAGTAGTTCACAGACCTCATTAGACAGGCTATAGCAAAGTTTCAGGTAAAGCAAAGGTAAGGGGTGGTCTACAAAAATCCACAAATATTTATGCTTTATTGAAATTTCCTGGAAACATTGTAGCTTTGTCATGCCTCAAAGTTGGCTTGCCAGAAAGTGTTACTCAATAGGAGTCCAACAAAAATTGATTTCGCATTTTTATATGATAACCAGAGTGGGATATGGATTTTACCAGTTGGAAATATTTTCTGGAAATGTTTCTGTTCATTTTACATTTTATATGGACATATGGAAAAGCAACATAGTTTAACTGACCAAATGAAGGCCAATGAATCTGAAATTTTAACTGATGCTCAAGAGATTTATGAAGGCCTATCTGGCCAAAATTGAGAATTTTCCATCAAGGAAATCTCCTGGAATTAATTCCCAAAGTTCACACTTTAAAGAATTATGGAGAATAATGCATGGATTTTCATACTAATACAATTGATTCACTGCAAAGTACATAACATGAGGAACCCAACAAAATTTATTTGGGAATTGGTGGGCAATTCTACTGGTAGTTATGATTTTTCAAAGTTTGGATAAAATCTGGATTTATTTAGCTACAGGAAAATTTGAATTATTGCTGCCAGAGGGGTCCTCTGTCAGATCCTCCTTCTACCTCTGGGCAGCATGAACTGGTGGCTTCAGAGTAGCTTTGCTTGGCCGTTTCCTTGGCTAGAAGCGACAAAGGGCAGGGACTCAAGAAGAAGAATGTATCCCCGGACCCTAAAACACGCGTTGGGCAACATTTGCAAGTGCGGCGGCCATGGGAATGAGTTTGCCGACAGTGGCAGCGGCTGTTAGCTCGGCGGCACAGTGGACACCGTTCAATAATGGTGGAACAGCTCGGGTTTTTGGTCCTAAAGCACCCTGGCACTATGGGAAACTAGAATATAAAGTCTAGTTGCGTGAACATTGGCTGCAGTTTGGTGTTCGTTGTTGACCTATGTCACCAAGTGGCGGCCATGAAATTTCTTGTTCCAGCAAAACCAGGCCATGAAAGTTCAGTCCAATAAAGAGACGTGGATAGGAGATTGTTGCGGACCTTTGAGACCAATTATTGGAGCTGGGACGAGGTGGAAACACTGGGGCGACAGAAGAACGTTGCGGCTGCACCGTTTGTGCGCAGGGTGAAAAATCCCACCCGAGCAGGCCACTAGCTCGGGAGGCACCACTTGTTAACGTCGGAGAAGAAGAGGAGAAGGTCCGGACGACTTGCTGCAAGTTTGGAGGAAGGGAGAAACCACTTCATGTGTCAGCACCGTGGCTCAGCCTAGTCCTCGACGGCTGCAAGAAAAACAGAGAGGCGGGCTCTGGACTGAGGGGAAGGACAGAAAATATCAGAGGAGAGTGTGGTGGTGTGATAAGAAGGAGAGAGTAGCGCTCTTTTGCACCCACGGTGAAGAGCATGTGCTGTACATGCAAGGGCAGCTCGGTGGTGCCCTGAGAATCAAAGCCAGAGTCGGTTCAACCTTGGTGAGGATGACATGTGGGGCCCACAGCCCCCCACTCACATCTTTCTCTGGTAAAAACCATTTCCATTCAAGCATGCTCCAAAATTGCTAAAACTTGGTGGCCAAGCTAAAAAAATATGTTGAACCCAAATCTGAAGCCAAATTTGTCATTTGGCAAAGTTTCAATCAAATTCAAATTTTGAATTTGAATTCAATTGCTTTCCAATGTGCTCATTGAATCTAATGGCAATTGAAGTTTGAAAATTGTGAAACCTGGTATGGAGACTAATTGAGGTATGAGGAATTCAATTTTGAACTCACATTTGAGGTTTGAATATTTTTCATATAAGTTTTGAATTTGAATTTGAACATCACCATGTAGGGTTTGTCTACATCATTTTCATTTAAGTATTATTTTCCTCTTTTCTATTTCTTTGCTTACTCCTTGAGCTAAGATAAACACTTTTAACTATTTAGGTCTTTTACATTGTGCTTAATAGTGCTTTATTTGTGTAATAATGTGCCTTGATGGCAGCATTACCACACTTGAAGGCCCTCTGATCATGCATCATTAATGTGGAATCAATGACGCGTTAACCAGGTCTTGTAACGGTTGATTTATAGCCACTTGAATGCCCACACCATTGGAGATCCTGGAGTCCATCCCATTGGAGAGTTAGGGTCCTACATGTGGTAGCTCCAGAGCAACACTTAGCAGGGAGGCAGGTCCAGAGCTGCGGGACACATGGCAGCACATGAGCCACCCTTAGGAGGGAGGCAGGTCCAGCGTTGCGGGACCCGTGGTAGCACTGGAGCTACCTGTAGCAGGGAAGCAGGTCTGATGATGCAGGACACATGGCAGCACCGGAGCCACACTTAGGAGGGAGGCAGGTCCTGTACTGCGGGACACGTGGCAGCATCGAAGCTACCCTTAGGAGGGAGGCAGATCTGGCACTACGGGACATGCTGCCAACAAAGGTCTTCTCACTTGGAAACTGGGAATCAACACTTCTTCTTCTGGTACGTGAGGGTACCTGTTCTGTAAGGTACCGACAGTGGCCCTCGGGCCCACCTCGGGGGAGGTTTCGATCCCGCAGGTTGGACACAATCACTTCCCGTGTTACTGCTTCAACTTTTCACTTGGGCGGTTGAAACAATGGCACATTCATGTGCCACTGCTACATGGCCCTTCTTGATTTGGTGGGTGACACACAGCGTGCGGAAAATGCACTGGTACCTCTGAGCTTCAGTCCAGTGTGGTCGAGCGTCCTAGAGCAAGAAGTTGGTCAGGCACCGACAACTCTGAAATCCACCGTGACCAAGCTAGGAGTACTAGAAGATGTCATCAGTGACCAACTTGACATAGAGGGGAGGAACCTTGCTAAGTCAGTAGCTGAACGTCTGCTGACTTTCTTCCGCAGTTGGGACCCTTCTATCTCACTAGCTCCGATGCTTCAAGGGCCCGTCGAAGAGATGGAGGAAGCTTCTAGGGATAGCGTGCAGGACGCTACCAAGCAGGTCGTCGCGTGGTCTTGCCGCAATTCCAGCAACAATTATATCCTCTTCATCTTTTTGTATCTACCATTGTATCTTCAAATCACTGTAAAAAGTTTGGAACTTGAATTAAGTTCTTGTGAACTTCATATTTTGTCTTCATTATTGTCATTGCCATAGAATACTTAGCCCCTTAGTAGATGTACTCAATTGTTTAAGGACATCTACCATTAGGAACATGGCAATGATTGAAGCTTTTAGGATAGCTCGAAGCTTGATAGTGTCCTCAAGAAGCACCGACAGAACCCCTTGCCAACATGCAAAACGTTAGCATTGGGCCCCCTGGAAGTGCTGAAGCATCTTGACCTGATAGACCTTTTGTTAACATGTGAAACATTAACATCAGGACCCCCTGGGAATGCCGTAGCTCCCATATCGAGCATGTAAATCATTTGCCCTGCACATGAGAGACAACAAAAGGAGTAAAAGTGCTTCTTCTTGCCTATAGCATAGTTGCTTATTGTCCTTTGTTGAACTCGGGGTCCTAATGAATTCAACGTGCTTTCATAGGTCCATGTGCTTTCCAAACCCGCCTTACTTTGACGCAATACCAAAATAGGTAGAGTGGCATACTTAGGGTGTTGAACCAGGCTAAGTCTTTAGCACACTTCGGACCTGTCATTGGCATTGGTTTTCAGGCGAGTAGGCCATTCAGCTAAGAGTAGGTCTCAAAAAAGACTACCAAAAATACTTGAATATGTATCACATGAATTCTTAGAAACCATTTGTCAACAGGAATGCACAACTTTACTATTGGCAAGAAGGTATAAAAGAGCAGATAATAACATGCAGAATGTAAATGCACGTAGAGTCTGTTTTGATGCTATTGTATTTCATAATAGGTTCGAATAACAGTGGAGGCAAGGGTACACACTTAGTGTACGGAACCATGCTAAGTATGCTAAACATCTTGGACCAACCTGACTTCTTGTTCATCGACACATGAAATACTACAGTGAAAATTGACTCATCTCCGTGCTAAGTGTAGAACTCATGGAGGTGCTCTATATTACAGGGGGTCGGGAAGAAGTGTCCCATCCTCTGTTGCCAAGCAAAAGCAACCTGAGTGGGACACTTTTGTCAATTGAAAGGGACCCACCCAGCTAGGGGAGAGCTTCTTCAGTCCTTCTTAAGAAAGTATGTGCTGCAACACCAGATTGCCTTCTTCGAGCTGCCGATTCCGCACATGACTTTGTTGATAATGCCAGAGCACCTGGCAGTAGTGCACATTTCGGAAGCTGCTTGGCACCTTGCCTCGTCGGCAAGGTCTAGGTCATCGTGCTATAGATGGTCCTGCACGCATTCTTCGTAGGTCCGGACTCGGAGAGACCATATGGTGACTTCTAGAGTGAGAATATCTTCTGCTCTATACACGAAGAAGAAGGGTGTCTCTCATGTAGCCTGGTTATGTGTTGTCCGGCTTGCCCACAGTGCAGAAGGAAGCTTCTCAATCCAGTTGGCACATTGCTTTTTAAGCGTTCATAGGTGCGGGTCTTGAGTTCTTTGAGTATTTCAGCATTTTCTCTCTCGGCTTAGCCATTGCTTGCCGGGTGCACTACTGTTGCATAGCTGATCATGATGATGAGGTCTTCACAATATTCTTGGAATGTTGCACTTGTAAATTGGGTCCCCTTGTCAGTGATGACTTGGTTTGAACTCCAAATTTTGCAGATTATGGACTTCAAGAACTTGATTGCTTATTGTTTGTTGATTGTCACAATAGGACCTACCTCTGGCCACTTCGTGAATTTGTCGATGGCGAGATAGAGAAACCGGTACCCTCTGACGGCTTTAGGAAAAGGTCCTAGAATATCCATCCCCCACACAGCAAATGTCCATGAGGGAGGAATCATTTGCAATGACTGCGCTGGTGTGTGGATCTGCTTGGCATGAAACTGGCATGCCTCGCATCTCTTGACCAGCTCGACTACATCCTTGAGAGTTGTAGGCCAGTAAAAACCATTCCAGTAAGCCTTACTGACAAGTGTGCGGGATGAAGCATGATTACCAAACTTGCCTCTATGGATTTCTGCGAGGAGCTTGGAGCCATCTTCTTAGGATATGCCCTGCAATAGGATGCCATTGGCGCAATGTCGATAGAGATCCCCTTATACCAACGTGTATCTCTTAGCCATGCGGACAATCCGTTCAGCGGATACATCTTCTTTAGGAAGGATGTTGTCTTTCATGTAGTTCTGAACCTCCGTGATCCATGCATAGGGACTTACTTGAGCTTTTGGATCTTGTGCCCCAGGTTGCACAGATCCCTATGACGCCTACAAATCTTGGTGGACGCATGGTAACAAGGTCCCCACGACCGCCAGCTTCGAGGTGCTGGTCTCGTCCTCTTCAACCAGTTTGACAGGTTGGGCGGAAGATGCTGGTAGTTTCCTTTCAAAAACTCTGTCGGTGCTGGAGCCCTGGTAGAAGCTTTTGTCGAGAGTTCGTCAGCTTCAGTATTATTGGCACGCTAGACATGGCATAGGTCTAGGACCTGGAATTCCTTCTGTAGCTTCTGGACTTGAAGAAGATATGCTGCTAATTATGGATTGTTGCAACAACATTCACCTTCAACTTGCTTGATGATGAGTTGCAAATCCCCTTTGTCCAGCGGCTGCTGGACACCAAAGGACAACACTGTCTTTAGTCTAGAGATGAGAGCATCATATTCTGCCTTGTTGTTCATCACCTTGAAGTAAGGCGGACCATGTACTTTACTTGCTACCTAGTTGGTGCGAGGACCAGAATTCTAGCTCTGGCCCCCTGCTTTTGCTCGGAGTCGTCGAAGATGAGGGTCCAATCAGGCTCGGTCAAGACTGGGACCTTAGGTTCCAGCATATCAATGCCGAAACCTCCTGGTGCAGATGTAGATGGAGTCCACTCCGCCAGAAAGCCAGCTAGCGCCTGGCTCTTAATGGCTTGTCGAGGTAGGAATTCAAGATCAAATTTTGCTAGCTCCGCAACCAACTTTGTGATGTTTCCCATTGAATTGAGATTATGAAGTATAGACTGCAGTGGATAAGAGGTTACCACAGAGATGTTGTGAGCATGAAAATAATGACAGAGATTTTATTATGAGATAATAACTACATATAGCAGCTTATGCACTGCAAGATATCTTGTCTTGGCATCGTGGAGGCCTCACTGATGAAGCAGACAGGTCACTAGACAATCCAGATCCTCCTGGAGGGGTACGATCTATCTTATCCATCTACCTGAACCTTCCTGGAGGGGTCCAAGTCTTCTTCTTAAGTAGTCAGGACCCTCCCGGAGTGGTCTGATGTATCTTATTGTAAAGATTGGTCTGGAGGCCCTCGACCTTCAGGACCTTCTTCAATGTCTATGGCCTGAGACCAAGACTCACCTTGATTTCCTCAAGGTGGCTCCAGACCCTCCCTGAGGGGTCCTAGCCTTTGTGAAGAGGAACTCGGAGATGCTTCTCGCCTCTCTGCGACCAAGACCATGCTGACAACCTCTATCATTATAGCAATATAAAGCAGTAAAGGCTCACCAGGTTCCGAAGCTACCATGATGGGCAGTGTTGTGAGAGACTGCTTTAGCTTCTGGAATGCCTTGTCTGCTTCCTTGGACCAGTAGAAAGGTCAAGACTTCCTCAGAACCTTGAAGAAGGGAAGAACACACTTAACCTATCAAGAGATAAACTGACTGAGTTAGGCTACACATCCTGTAAGCTTCTAGACATCCTTAATGTGGGCAAGAGGCCGCATCTCTTCAATGGCTTTTATCTTCTCTGGATTTGCTTCAATTCCACGGTGTGTTACTAAGAATCCCACAAGCTTCCCAGAGGAAACCCTGAAGACACACTTGTCGAGATTCAACTTCGTGCGCGTCATGCGCAGCTTGTCGAAGACCGACTGAAGATTATCCAGCAAAGAATCTTTGGTCTTGACTTTGACGACGATGTCATCGACATAGACTTCCACAAGGTCCCGGATAAGCTCCCCGAATGTTTTATAAATTACTCACAGAGAAGCTAAGAGAGCATTCTTGAGACCATAAGGCATGGTAGTGTAGTAGTACAGACCATCTACTGTGATAAAGGTTGTATGTTCTTCATCTTCCTTTGCCATTGGTATTAGATGAAAACTAGAATACGCATGTAGGAAGTATAATAATTCACAACCAGAAGTAGAATCCACTATTTGATCTATTCTTGGACGTGGAAAAGGGTCTCTTAGACATGCCTTATTAAGAGTGGTGTAGTCGATGCACATCCGAAACTTCCCGCCGGCCTTCGGTATGACGACTGGGTTTGCCAACCACCGCGGATGATGTACCTCTTAGATGAATTCAACATCGAGCAACTTCTTGATTTCTTCACGGATGAAGTTTTGCCGCTCGATGAACAGTTTATGGGGCGTCTGTTGGATCGACTGTGCGGTAGGGTAGATTATCAGATGGTGCTCAATCAGCTCCTTAGGGATCCCTGGCATTTGTGATAGTTGCCATGCAAACACATCAACATTAGCTCGAAGGAAGGTGATGAGCGTGAGTTTCTATTTGTCACCCAGACCTCCCACAATGTGACTGGTATGGGTGGCTTTCGAACCAATCTGGACAACTTTGACGGGAACATCGTTGTCGCCGCTTGGCTGCACACAGGTTGCATAGGTTGAGTCGCACTGGTGCATGCTCGGAGGTTGTCGAGCTGATTGCTCCTTGTTGGAATCAGCTTCCTACGCAATATCTAGCGCATGAAGCTTCTCCAACACAGTAACTCCAGCAGTGCAGTCTCCTCGAAGCTGGAGGATGCCAGTCGGAGTCGGCATCTTCAACACCAGGTAGCCGTCGTGAGCTACTGCCATGAACCCGTACAGGGCCAATCTGCATAGAATGGCCTTGAAGGGAAGGTTGATCTCCGCTAAATTGAACATTAGTTTCTCTGACCAGTAGTTCTTATGAGTCTGGAATGTTACTGGGAGAGAGACACAACTTAGCAGAGTGATAGCTCTCGAACCCACTCCGCAGAATTTGTGCGGGGGCTTAAGGTCCAACATTGGGACCTATAACTTCTTGAAGGCAGCGAAGCTGATGAGGTTTAGAGCTGCCCCACATTAACAAGAACATGGAAGAGTTGTAGGTTGTTTATAGTTGATGAGACTATCAGCGGAAGTTGCCCAGCTCCTGCCATGTTTTTGGGGCAGTCGGAGGTGTTGAAGGTGATCAGAGTGTCCATCCACTTCCGATGGGGCTCCTCTTGATAGTGGGAGCTACAATAGCTACCTCTTTACGCAAGGTTTTCACAACAAGTCGGGAAGAAATGTCCCACGACCCTCCATACATCATATGGAGAGCCCTCCTCCGCTCGTTCTCTTGCTCCGCTGGAGCTTTGTTGAACTTCTGTTCGCCCTCCCACTGGTGGAAAGGCACGTCCTCTCAACGCTTATCCTGGGCATGTTCGGCCAGCCTTTTGACCTCTCGGCAGTCCTTGAGGCTATGACCCGAAGAGTTGTGTATTGAGCACAACATATTGTTGTCGCCATTGTTAGACAACGATCGCGAGTGTTTGTCGGGGCGTGGCCCTCGACCACCTAGAGCCGTTGTGGCTTTAGATGTAGGTGCGTTGGCAAGTGGCTTTTTGCCACTTGCCTTCTTCTTCTTATTCTTCTTACAGCTGCCTTGGGCAGTGGTTCCCACCTTTGAAGCAGATGGTGCTCCAGCCTTCGTGTCTAGCTTGTAGCGCCAGTCACGCCCTTCAGCAGCCCTGGCGCATTTATCTGCCAAGCTGAAGAGCTCCATAACAACATGGATGTTCTTGGTGGCCAACTTCTCCAACATCTTCTTGTCTCTCTCACCCTGACGGAATGCAACAACAACAGAAGCGTTCGAGATAGAAGGAATTCTGTTTCCTACCTGGGAGAACATCTAGATGAAGGATCTCAACGACTCTCCCGAATTTCACCGTATGACAAAGATATCAATGGATCAGTGCCAAGGCGAGTATAGGAACTCCCAAAGTTGGGTGTGATCTAGCGGCATAGTTCTCCCCAACTGTAGATGGAGTTGGTGGGAAGGCTTATAAACTATGACAGGGCAGATTTGGTCAAGGCTATGGGGAAGTAGTTTCCATGAAAGCCTCATTCCCTCCTGCAGCGAGGATGGCAGGGGAGTAGATCTGCAGGAATTCGACGGGTTAACAGTCCTGTCATATTTCTCCTGCAGATGAGGTCGGAACTTGGGAGGCCACTCCACCATTCGAAGGTGTGGTGCGAGCGCCGCACAACCACCACCTACTCCTAGAAGAGATGTTCCTCAATGATGCGTCGCCTCTCACAGTTATGCTAGATGGTGATGCGACCATCTTGCTCCGCATAACTATGGCTGAACTCCACCATGAGGTCTCCTGTCGAGAGTCCGTACACCGTATGAGTATGGCGAGTCATCGAAGGGTGTACGAGATGTTGTGTCATTTGGACCCGCATGTCCCTTCTGCGATAGCCTAGGACCAAGTCATCCAGACAATGTCCTATTGCGTGCAGGTGCCGGCCAGGGCTCAGGTTGCAGCAGATTATTGAGCGCCATGGCTGCAGTGATGACCAGATGATCGACACCATTGCGCCACTGCTCCAGTGCTACTGGACCTGCGTCCAGCACATGTGGATGCTGAAAAAGAGCATGCGCTGTAAGCAGTGCGTTCTTTCGGCTCGAGGTCGATTCAATGCCCGATGCTAGGACACCATCCAGCAACTGACCCGCAGCGGCTGCTGCTGCAGCAAGAGGTGGTCTGTTGTTTCCATGTTGTTGTCGTGGAGCTCCAACATCTGGTTCTGTGGTAGCATTTCTACCAAGATGACAAGAGGTGTCACCAACATCATTGCCTCCTCCAGCCCGTGCATTCGGGTCAGTTGAAGTAGCAGTGGAGTTTACCATTGTTGACCTTGTGAGACCTATATGTGTTGAATACATTGGCTTGTAGTGAATATACTTGGCTTTGATGATAAAAGTTTCGAATATCACCAAAACACCTTTTTATCAAGGTCCGACTCTAGCTCCGAGCTATAGCAAGGTCCGACGGTAGGTCCGGCTTGTTTTGGGTAGCTCCAGCTATGTTCAAAGCTAGGTCCGACTTCTTGGTAAGGTCCTACTAGCTTTGGTTAGCTCCAATGACCTTTATCTTTAGCTCCGGCATGTCTTTGATAGTTTTGGCATATATTTGATAGCTCCAGAATGCTTTTGCTAAGCTCCGACGTACTTTGTCTAGCTCCGGTTTTGGGTTGACTAGTTTTGACTAGTTTTTGGTAAGCTCCGGTGCTAGGATCTACTAGTTTTGGTAAGCTCCGGCAGGTGCTTCATTGTACTAGTTTTGGTAAGCTCCGACGCTAGGTTCTACTAGCTTTTGTTAGCTCCGGCTCAAGGTCTGGGTTGCTCTGGCAAGGTTCGGAACTTGACCGCAGTGCTTCTGCTTTTCATTTGCAATGTTTCGTACTTGCTTTACATGATTGGAAAGATTGCATAGTGTTCTTTTACTAAGTTTTTGGTGCGTTTTGGATGATATGGCTGATGCCGTTTTGCTATGTTTTACAACATGCTTATGTGAGGTGCTCACATAAGGTGTTGTGTTCGGAACTAACTTGAGTCAAGTCGAGGACTTGGGCTCGTATGGATTGGTTTTTTATTCATGTGCAGGTGTTGCTTGAGTTCAAGTCATGGCTGGTGACGGGATCCATTGGACTAGTCTCAGGGAGGAGATGAGGTTCCAACAACCAAGTTCGGGAGGAACTGTGGTTGAGCTGATCAGAAGGTCGCGCGGGAAGATTGAATCATGGGCAGTGCATATGAAGGTTATTGAACGTCGAAGGAAGGTGTTCGCACGTATCCATGCGGTGCATGATGTGGCAACATGGTTCCGAAGATGGGATAAGAAAGGAAAGATCTGGTCGGAAGGATAGGATCGTACCGGTTGATGACTTTGGCTGCGGCGGAGTCAGTTATGGCTCGGTATGGAAAATATTGAGTTGGTTATGTTAGGATTTCGTGTGTGTCACGAATTTGAGTTGTTTAGGAATGTGGGATACGTTCCTAAGGTGTTTGGGAGTCTTAAGATTGCTTCTATCTGCGTATAGAAGAATCTTGAGTAGTTATGGAAAGTTACGATTCGTGATCTGAGTAGGATTGGAGTTCTAGTTGATATTGGGTTGGCCTAAGGGCTGGTTATATAAGCAAGGGAGCCCATAGCTCGTGGTGGACGACTTTGGGGCTGTTCCTCTTGTGTTCTATTGAATAAAATTCGTAGTTTGAAGGAACTTTTGTGCCTTGTTCGTCCGACTTGTTCCAGACAAGTTTTACTCGTCGAGTTTCTAGACAGCACTACATTTCATCGGTGGTTTTTTCATAACTCGAGTTTTAAAGATCCAATTGACGTGATTCTTTTTATGTTGTCTTCACAACTTGATTATATATCATCTGTCAAAATTTCACGGTCATTGGATTTGTGGTCTATGATCTACACGAGTTTCTTTGCAGCGTTCATGAACTGTTTTTTCTCGGGTAGGACAGATTGACCATTGGTTGATCTTTCGATCATAACATGAGATTTTATCGATGGATTTGAGTGATTCTTTTTGTGTTGTCTTCGTGACTTGATTCTCTCTTATATCTATCACTTTTGTCACGGTGAAACACGTTTAGATTAGTCTCACACATGATTTTTTTAACAGATCGTTTTTCTGCCGAAAGGGTTTGGGGTTTAATTGTTTCCGCTGCGTAAGATTTTTAAATCTACCATTCACCCCCCTCTGGTAGCTTTTCACGTTCTCATCGATCCTACAATTGGTATCAGAGCGACGGTGCTCTAATCCTTGAGATTTGCACGTGTTTTTGACTAATCATTATGGAGAAGTACTCCGCCAAACCTTGTGTGTTTGCTGGTATTGATTTTCAGGTTTGGAAGGCACGCATGGAGGCTTTCATCCAGGCACAAGGCTTTGCAATATGGGAGAAGGTGTATAAGACTTATGAAGTGCCACCCAATGATCAAGTCACGGTCACAAACCTACGGGACGTCAACAACAACAACAATGCCCGAAACTTGATCATCCAAGGACTCACTCAAAGCGACTTTGATCGTGTCGCGCACCTCCGATCAGCATATGATGTTTGGAGAGCTCTCTGTGATTATCATGAAGGCTCCAACACAATCAAGGAGGTAAAACAAGATATGTTCAAAAAGGAATATATGCGCTTTGACATGCAACCAGGTGAGTCTATCGATGACCTCTTTGCTCGTTTTAATAAAATTCTCAGCAACTTACGTAGTGTCAATGTTAATTTTTCTGATGCTTAGAATGCTAGGCAACTTCTTAGTGCATTAGACATGTCAATTTGGGAGATGAAAGTAACATCTATTCGTGAATCAACTGTCATGAGTTCTCTTACATTAGATGTACTATATTCCAAGTTAAAAACTCATGAAATTGACAAATCTCACGTAAGAACCCCAATAAGTCTATTGCATTTGTTTTACAACGTGATATGTCTAGCTCCGGCCAATCATCATCTTGTAGTACACTTGCTTTGTTGTCCTCTCTAACCCTTGAACAGATTGAGGAGTTTCCAGAGGAGGAGCTAGCACTTCTCTCTACGAGGTTCTCAAAAGCATTGCAAAATGTGAGAACTAGAAGGAGAGGAAGCTCCGAACCTCAACGGTGCTTCAAATGTGGTAAGACATGACATTTTCGTTCAGATTGCCCTAACATTTCAGGTCCTACTTCTTGGGATGAAAAGAAAACAAGAACGAAGCACTCCTCTGCAAAAGATATGAAGAAAAAGAAGGGTACCATAGGACGCAAAATGATTAACACCTTCATCACCGCACTTCAAGAACTTAGTTCAAGTGATGTAGACTTTGAAAGTGATGAAGATGATGACGATCCGGCCAACTTATGCTTCATGGCGGGCAAAACAAGATCAAGATCAAGTCAGGAGGATGCAGAACACAACAGTGAAGACGATGAGGTATGTTCTACCTGCAATGAAATGTGTGATGCTATTTCTCGTGCAACTATTATTGTCAAGAAAAAAGGACAAAAAGCTTAGGGATAATGCTGCTAAAATCGAATCACTAGAATCTGAAATTAACCGTTTAAAAACTTTGATTCCTAGTGATTATGCATGTCCCTCATGTGACTTAATCTATGAACAATTGTCCACATTAAGAAGTGCACACTCCTCCACTCTAGATAGACTTGATGAAGAAATTGAAAAGAACAAAGACCTTGCTGCACTTAATAATAAAAACTTGAAAGATGCTAGCTGTTCTACAATTGATTTGCATTGTTCTACTTGTGATAATCTTGATAAGAAACTACAGAATGCTACGAATGAAATTTCTATATTGAACAATGCTTTACGTTCTCATGAAGTTAAATTTTGTTCCAATTGCAAACTAAAAAAAAACTTCATGTGAAAATTGCCTTGATCTGTCCAATAAACTTGATGACATGCATAGGACATTAGATCGGTTTTGTAATGGGAATAAGAACCTAAACTTGCTGCTGAATTCTTCCAAGTCATGCAATGATAAAACTGGTTTGGGTTTTGATTCTCATGCTCATGCTAAGGCACATCCACCTAAAATTGTAAATTCATTAGGAAGTGGTTTGATTCAAACAGTTCCTAAACAAAAAGGAGTGGTTTTCAAATCTGCAGGAGTGCCTCATTCGGTTTCAAATAAAAATGTTGCTTGCTCATCTAGACATGAACACAAAGTTAAATTTCATTGTACCTTCTGTGGTAAAGATGGTCATGTCATAGATTTTTGTTATAGACTAGCTAAACAACAGAAAAAGAAAAGAAAAATTGCTAGATCTTATAACTCTTATGCAATTAGAAAAACACAACCTGCTTTAGTGAGTAGGAAATTTGAAAAGGTAGCTTCCGGACCTTCTGGTATGAAATCCGCAAAAGCAGCTCCGATAGTTCTGATAGCTCCGAGAGCTCCCGGACCTTCTGTTGTTTCCTTCGGAACTTCAGCTTTTGTTTCCGGAGCTTCAGCCTTGTCTTTTAGAACTGCTGCTTTTACCTCCGGAGCTATTGGTTATTGTGCTAAAAGAGTTAAGAATAGAAAACCTCAAACATCGACTCATAAACCTGTTGTTTTATCTCAGCTTTCGCATGTTTTTCCTACTGCACATCGTGTGACTCAGTACTGGATACCTAAATGCCTTTTGACTAACCCCAGTATTGAGTCATCGATGTATTGTGATTCTATGTAGGTTACACGTTTGAGGAAGGAGAACATTTGGATTGTGGATTCAGGTTGCTCAGGCCACATGACCGGTAACAAAGATTGGTTCTCCTCCCTCTCTTTTGTGTCACGTGTAGAAAATGTTACTTTTGCCGATAATTCTTCAACTCCTATAATTGCTAAGGGTTCGGTTAGAGTAAATGATCACTACACTTTGAAGGATGTGGCACTTGTCAAAAAATTGAAATACAACTTGCTTTCTGTTTCACAATTGCTAGATGAAAATCTAGAAATTATTTTCAATAAAAACTGCTGCAAAGTTGTAGGTTCAAATAGTGAGCTTATTTTTAACATGTCTCGGTTTGGAAGAGTTTTTAAAGCTGATTTTGATATGTCTTCCTCTAAGCATAGGTGTCTAGTTGCTAATGATTCAAAGGACTTGTATTTTTGGCATCGTAGACTTGGTCACGTAGGCTTTGATCACCTAACGCGTGTTAGTGCTCTTGATCGCATACGTGGGATGCCTAAGCTTAAAGGGGTCAAAGAAATTGTGGGTGTGTTTGGTTTGAAGTCAAGAGTGAACTGGATAGGATGATCCATGTATTTTTGGATTGGATCATCCAAGTTGGTGTTTGTTTGAATGGATTGGATTATCCAGTTTTTTTGTTTGGTAGGTTGGATGAAAGATGGATTGAATGATCCAAGTTCATGTTTGTTTGTATGGATATGAATGACAATTGGATATAATGACCACTTTTTCAATTGTTGTGACCTTACCACCTTGAGCTTGTATGCAGCAGTATTATTTTTTTTCATCGTTCAAGATCAAAACGTTCAACAATGATAAAATTCCAGGTATACAGTTGCCAACCATACAATTCCACAAACATAATTCAACACATATTTCATTATCAAACCAGCAACACAATAAAGTATACAAACCAGACAATGTATTGATATGTACAACATTAACCAGCTACAAATATATTGTATTTACATCATAACTTCTTCCATACAACACTTGTTAACCCACAATGCAATATTTTGATGGCTGTCCTTCCTTACAATCTATGTCTGGGTAGAAGATTCAGATTAGCTAGCTCTTGGTACAAAACAATCTTGTACTGAAAAAAAGAGGAAGTCAACTTCTGGACATATTCTTCAACTACCTACTGCAACAAACGATGTTCTCAGATTAAGCAATGCAAATAAGGAACACAATTCAAAGTACACAACTAAAATCAACTATGATCTTTGTAAAAAAAGAATACAATTAGAGAGCAGAACTGGAAGGAAAAATGTCTGGCAGGAGGCCAGTGGGGAGCCACTGCCACCAGTGGCAGTCAGGTCAGGAGCGATGCCCCAGCCTGAGAAGAGCCGCTCGGCTCGGATGGCGGAGGGTGAGATGAAGCCACACATATCTTGTCAAGCGGGAGGAATCTCACGAAGCCGACGTGTGCGATCCAACGAAGCCAGGGGCGGGAGGAATCTGCCGGCATTGGGCAGGAACCGCTCTCGCAGAGATTCGCCGGCGTTGCAGTGAGATATTCACGGCGAGGCAGGGAAGGGAGGGGGGGGGGCGGCCGTCAGGGGAGGTGGAAGGAGCGACCGCGGGGGTAGTATCGCTCGGTGAAGACCGCCACCGTGCGCCTGTATCGCGAAAGAAAAGAATTGTTAGGAGGTAACCCTAGCTCGGTGCGGGTGTTTCCATGGACGCGGACAGCGCTGTCCGCCAAATTTGGCCGGCTTGCCTCATCCAGCATATTTGACGAATATTCGGTTGCTTGGATCATTCAATCCAAGCTGACGCTCAAACAAACACTGGTTTGGACAGAGGTATCCAACTCAATCCAAGCCACTCTAGGCAACCAAACAGACCCTGTGTGCTCTTCTTGTAGACATGCTAAGATGGTTGCAGGTTCACATACTCCTCTCACAATGATCATGACAACTGAACCATGTCAACTTTTGCATCTTGACACCGTAGGACCTTCACGTGTTCTATCCTTCGGAGGTAAATGGTATGTTCTTGTTATTGTTGATGATTATTCTAGATACTCTTTGGTTTACTTTATGGCGTCTAAGAATGAAGCTTTTAGTCACTTTAGGACTTTATTTCTTAAATTATCAATTGATCACCCAGGATCTTTAAAGGCAATTAGAAGTGATAACGGAACTGAATTTAAAAATCAATCTTTTGATCAATTTTGTGCTGAAAATGGAATAGATCATCAACTTTCTTCCCCATATGTACCTCAACAAAACGGTGTTGTAGAAAGAAAGAACAGAACCTTAGTTGAGATGGCTAGGACTATGCTTGATGAATATCAAACTCCTAGGAAATTTTGGGCTGATGCGTTAGCAACCGCTTGTTATGTCTCAAATCGTGTTTTCTTGCGTGCTAAGCTAGGTAAAACACCATATGAGCTCCGGTTTGGACATAGGCCTAGTGTTACACATTTTCGGGTCTTTGGTTGCAAATGCTTTGTTAAGAAACATGGTAATCTTGATAGATTTGAACCTAGATCCCTCGATGGTTTGTTTCTTGGTTATCCATCTCATACTAGAGGCTACCGTGTGCTTTTACTTGACACTAACAAAATTGTGGAGACTTGTGAAGTGTCTTTTGATGAATCTAGCCCAGGTACAAGCTCCGGTGTTGCAGGAACAGATCCGTATCCTCAAGGGGAGGGTATTTTCGAAGATGAATAAGAGTCGGTGATACTGCCTGGTAGTTCCGAAGTTGACACGTGTCCAGCTCCGAACATTAATCAAGCTCCGGCTATCACCTATGCTGGTCCTGATCATCCACAAGTCATAAGCTCATCAATCTACGATGAACCTAATGAAGAAGAAGCTTGTGAGACATCTGTTCCCCTACGTTTTGACAAAGATCATCCTCCACAACAGATGATTGGAAGCTTGCACGAACGAGTCACACGGTCCAGGTTTTGCAATCCAAACTCTTATGCTCATTCTGCTTTTGTTGCTTCTTTTGAACCCAAAGATATATCACACGCACTCACTAATGAATCTTGGATTATTGCCATGCAAGAAGAGTTAGTAAATTTTGAAAGAAATAATGTTTGGAAACTTGTACCTCCACCTCAAGGTCACACTTTAATTGGAACTAAATTGGTATATAAAAATAAACAATGTGAGGATGGGGTTGTGGTTAGGAATAAGGCTAGGTTGGTTGCTCAAGGTTTCACTCAAGTTGAAGGTCTAGATTTTGATGAAACTTTTGCTCCTGTCGCTAGATTAGAAGCCATAAGAATTTTGGTAGCTTTTGCAGCATCTAAAGGTTTTAAGCTATATCAAATGGATGTTAAAAGTGCTTTTCTTAATGGCTACATAGATGAGGAGGTTTATGTCAAACAACCACCGGGTTTCGAAAATCCAGATTTTCCTAATCATGTTTACAAACTGTCTAAAGCCTTATACGGTCTCAAACAATCCCCTAGAGCATGGTATGATAGGTTAAAAACATTCATACTTGAAAATGGGTTTACCATGGGTAAGGTTGATAAAACTCTTTTTGTGCTTAAGCATGGCAACGACTCATTATTCGTTCAAGTGTATGTGGATGATATTATCTTTGGTTGTGCTTCTCATGATCTTGTGTCCAAGTTTTCAGCAATGATGAGTTCCAAATTTGAAATGAGTATGATGGGTGAACTCACTTACTTTTTGGGGCTGCAATTCAAGCAAACCAAGGAGGGTACCTTTGTGCATCAAACGAAGTATACCAAAGACCTCCTAAGTCGCTTCAACATGGACAAAAGCAAGCCTCTTCGGACACCAATGGGAACAGCAACAACACTTGAACTTGATGAAGATGGTGAACCCATGGATCAAAAAGAATATAGAAGCATGATCAGATCACTTTTGTACCTCACGGCATCAAGACCGGACATACAATTCAGCGTATGTCTTTGTGCACGGTTTCAAGCTTCCCCACGAGTTTCACATTGACAAGACGTCAAAAGGATTCTTAGGTACTTACATGGAACTCAAGAATTTGGCATTTTTCTTCCTTCTTCCTCAACAATTACTTTGAAAGCTTTTTCGGATGCTGATTTTGGGGGTTGTAGGATTGATAGGAAAAGTACTTCCGGTGCTTTTCATTTTCTTGGAAATTCTCTTGTTGCTTGGTCCTCTAGAAAACAAAATTCAGTTGCACAATCCACAGCCGAATCTGAATATGTAGCTGCTGCTAGTGCTTGCTCACAAATTCTTTGGATTGTTCAAACACCTAAGGACTATGGGTTTGATCTAGATAGTGTTCCACTGTTTTGTGATAACACTAGTGCTATTTGCATTGCCAAAAACCCCGTGCAACATTCTAGAACTAAGCACATTGATATTAGGTATCACTTTCTCCGAGATAACGTTGAAAAGGGAAACATTGTGCTTCACCATGTAGATACCGAACATCAATTGGCTGACATTTTTACAAAACCTTTGGATTTCACTTGTTTTTGTTACATTCGTAGTGAAATAGGGGTTATGCATCCTCATGGCTTAAATTGAGGGGGAGTTTTTGAAACTTGGGAAGTCCATGTGTGAATCTGAAATTAAAATAATATGAGCTTAGTATTTCATACATATATGACTTTGTGATTCCTTTTACATGCTGAAAGTTCTTACTACATTACTCGTGTTATACATTTTGTAGTTTTTGCCATGTCTAGTAATTGGAATAATTACTTACACCAAATCTGGTCATGGTCGAACTTTCTTGCTGTTTTGAACTTGTTGCATGCTCACAAATGCGTTTAATCATTAAGAATTAATCAAGTAATCAACTCACATGTTGAGTTTTTATGAACAAATATAAATTGAGAAAAGATCAAGAGAATATGCATGCATCGCACTTCTTCTTTTGAGATGGCTTGTCATTGCACTTAGATATGAACTTGGAAGAAGTTGTGTATGACTAAAACCATGTCCTTAAGCTTCTGATTGTCAAATGACATAGGCTTGGCTTGGTTGGTTAGAATAAGGCAGATGCACATATAATCTCTTGCAAATATCATATGATCTAAATTTATGCTTTGAAAAATAATAAAATGCAGCAACTAGTGTCATGCTTTCAGGTTTTAAAATAGTTAAGTTTGTGAGATCATGACTTGCTTAAATTGAAAATTACATATGATCTCTAGCATGGCTTACACTACTTTATGTATTTCATTGATGTGATAATGTAAAGTACTTGATAGTATGATTTGGATGAGCTTTGTTTATATGAATATGTTATAATATGCTCATAACAACTAAAGAGGGAGAGATAATTTGTTTACATGCTCATGACTTGCTGAATACATTGTCAAAGGGGGAGAGATAAGCATGAAGAGAAAGAGAATATGTGCATAAGGAGAGATAATAAAGGGGGAGAGATAATATGGGATAATTTTTTCTTCTCATTTTACTTTTGATTTACAAAGGGGGAGAAATTTTCTTCAAAACTTTTAATGAGAATAAGCCAATGTTCGGATTTTAAATGGTGTTGCCAATGCATTCATCAAGGGGGAGATTGTGAGACCTATATGTGCTGAATACATTGGCTTGTAGTGAATATACTTGGCTTTGATGATAAAAGTTTCGAATATCACCAAAACACCTTTTATCAAGGTCCGACTCTAGCTCCGAGCTACAGCAAGGTCCGACGGTAGGTCCGGCTTGTTTTGGGTAGCTCCGGCTATGTTCGAAGCTAGGTCCGACTTCTTGGTAGGGTCCGACTAGCTTTGGTTAGCTCCGGTGACCTTTATCTTTAGCTCCGGCATGTCTTTGATAGTTCCGGCATATATTTGATAGCTCCGGAATGCTTTTGCTAAGCTCTGACGTACTTTGTCTAGCTCCGGTTTTGGGTTGACTAGTTTTGACTAGTTTTTGGTAAGCTCCGTGCTAGGATCTACTAGTTTTGGTAAGCTCCGGCAGGTGCTTCATTGTACTAGTTTTGGTAAGCTCCGGCGCTAGGTTCTACTAACTTTTGTTAGCTCCGGCTCAAGGTCCGGGTTGCTCTGGCAAGGTCCGGAACTTGACCGCAGTGCTTCTGCTTTTCATTTGCAATGTTTCGTACTTGCTTTACATGATTGGAAAGATTGCTTAGTATTCTTTTACTAAGTTTTTGGTGCGTTTTGGATGATATGGCTGATATCGTTTTGCTATGTTTTACAACATGCTTATGTGAGGTGCTCACATAAGGTGTTGTGTTCGGAACTAACTTGAGTCAAGTCGAGGACTTGGGCTCGTATGGATTGGTTGTTTATTCATGTGCAGGTGTTGCTTGAGTTCAAGTCATGGCTGGTGACGGGATCCATTGGAGTAGTCTCAGGGAGGAGATGAGGTTCCAACAACCAAGTTCGGGAGGAACTGTGGTTGAGCTGATCAGGAGGTCACGTAGGATGATTGAATCAAGGTCGGTGCATATGAAGGTTACTGAACGTCGAAGGAAGGTGTTCGCACGTATGCATGCGGTGCATGACGTGGCAACATGGTTTCGAAGATGGGATAAGGAAGGAAAGATCTGGTCGGAAGGATCGGATTGTACCGGTTGATGACTTTGGCTGCGGCAAGTCGGTTATGGCTCGGTATGGAAAATATTGAGTTGCTTATGTTAGGATTCCGTGTGTGTCACGAATTTGAGTTGGTTAGGAATGTGGGATATGTTCCTAAGGTGTTTGGGAGTCTTAAGATTGCTTCTATCTGCGTATAGAAGAATCTTGAGCAGTTATGGAAAGTTATGATTCGTGATTTGAGTACGATTGGAGTCCTAGTTAATATTGGGTTGGCCTAAGGACTGGTTATATAAGCAAGGGAGCCCATAGATCGTGGTGGAAGACTTTGGGGCTGTTCCTCTTGTGTTCTATTGAATAAAATTTGTAGTTTGAAGGAACTTTTGTGCCTTGTTCGTCCGACTTGTTCCAGACAAGTTTTACTCGTCGAGTTTCTGGACAGCACTACCTTTCATCGGTGGTTTTATCATAACTCGAGTTTTACAGATCCAATTGACGTGATTCTTTTTGGGTTGTCTTCACAACTTGATTATCTATCATCTTTAAAAATTTCACGGTCATTGGATTTGTGTTCTATGATCTACACGAGTTTCTTTGCAGCGTTCCAGAACTGTTTTTTCTCGGGTAGGACAGATTGACTATTGGTTGATCTTTCGATCATAACTTGAGATTTTCTCGACGGATTTGAGTGATTCTTTTTGTGTTGTCTTAGTGACTTGATTCTCTCTTATATCTATCACTTTTTTCATTGTGAAACACGTTTAGATTAGTCTCACACACAATTTCTTTAACAGATCGTTTTTCTGCCGAAAGGGTTTGGGGTTTAATTGTTTCCGCTGCGTAAGATTTTTAAATCTACCATTCAGCCCCCCCCCCCACTGGTAGCTTTTCACGTGCTCTTCGACCCTACGGACCTTGAAATTCTTGAGAGGCCCCCTACCTGGCATGCCAAATATCGAAGTGTGCGATTGACACTTCCCCCGATACTACTAAGAAGTAGTCCGTGGAGGTTTTTTTTAGGAGGGGCTTAACTCGAAGAACTCAAGAACAAGGGTGACACAGAGATTTTTACGTGGTTCGGGCCGCCTGAGTATAATATTATACTCCACGGGGGTGTGTTGTATGCTTGAGCGTGTTGCCTATGTCTGGGGTCAGATGACCTTACTTCTATCGTGCAGCTCAGACCTTTTATATGCTAATGTCTGGCTGTTAGACTGCAACCGAGACCCGACAGCTGGCCCCAGGCTATTAAGCACCCTATACACGATCTAAGCGCTTAATAGTCGTTTATTTGTGTAATGGTGTGCCTTGATGGCAACATTACCATGCTTGAAGGCCCTTTGACCATGCGTCATTAATGTGGAATTAATGATGCTTTAACCAGGTCTTGTAACTGTTGATTTATAGCCACTTGAATGTTCGCGCCGTTGGAGATCATGAAGTCCTTCTCGGTAGAGAGGTAGGGTACGACACATGGCAGCATCGGAGCCACCCTTAGCAGGGAGGTAGGTCCGAAGCTGCGGGACACGTGGCAACACTGGAGCCACCATTAGGGGGGCGGCAGGTCCAGCACCGCAGGACACATAATAGCACTGGAGCTACCCGTAGCAAGGAAGCAAGTTCGATGTCGCGTGACATGTGGCAGCACCAGATCCAACCTTAGGAGAAAGGCAGGTCCGGCACTACGCGACATGTGGCAGCACTAGAGCCACCCTTAGGAGGGAGGCAAGTCTGACGCTACAGGACACGTGGCCTCCTAAGGTCTTCTTACCTGGAAAGTGGGACTCATTGCTTCTCCTTCTAGTACGCGAGGGTACCTGGCCCGCAGGGTACCAACAGAGGTGAACAAGGCAAAAATTGTTATTGAACAACTTCACCTCCTCTCGACATTAGGGGAATCCACAACTTCCTAGATCATACAGGGCTCTATCGACGATTTACCAAGGATTTCTCCAAAATTGCTAGACCCCTCACAAATTTATTAGCCAGGGATACTTCTTTTGATTTTGATTAGGAGTGCCTTAAATCCTTTGATACACTCAAAAAGGCACTTGACTCAGCTCCAATCATCCAACCCTTTGATTTGATGCTTCCATTCGAAATGATATGTGAACACCAACAATTTTGCTGTTTGTGCGATGTTAGACCAAACCAAAGATAAGAAGCATCACACCATAGCCTACGCTAGTAAGACTCTAACAGAAGCACAACTCAATTATGGCACTACGAAAAATGAGCTCCTGGCGGTAGTCTTTGCTATCGATATGTTTAGGTCCTGTTTGGTTGCAGCCAAGCTCATAGTCTACACGGACCATGCAGCCTTGAAATTTTTTCTCACCAGAAAGGACGCTAAACCAAGGCTAATGTGTTTGATTCTCCTACTCCAAGATTTTCATTTCTAGATTAAGGATAAGAAGGGAGTGGAGGATTTCATCGCGGATCATCTCTCACGTATGGAAGTAACACAACACATGGACGTACCCATTAATTACTTCCTATGTGATGACATGTTGCTCCAGGTGACTGACTCTCATCCTTGATACGCGGATATCGTGAACTTTATGATCACGGGATACGTGCTACTGGTGGAGCACAGGAAGAAACTCATCTATGAGATTTGTAGACACCGATGGGATGACTCATATCTCTATTGAGTATGTGCCGATGGCCTTCTTAGAAGGTGTGTCTTCTCAATAGAAGGCACCAAAATCATTGATAAATGCCATGGTTGTCCCTATGGAGGCCACTCTTGTGTTCACCGTACTCAAGCAAAGATTTGGCAAAGTGGATTCCACTAGCCTTCTATGTATGAAGATACCAATGAATTCACTTGCAGATGTTGGAAATGCCAAATAGCATGGAGGAATCATAGCTCGTAATGCCATGCCCCTTACATATAATCTCCAATTGACTTCATCAGACATTTTCCAAAGTCCTATGATTGAAAGTATATTCTGATGGCCATCAATTATGTATCAAAATGGGTAGAGGCATTGCCTTGCAAGAATGCCGACACCAAGCAATCTAGAAAAATGTTTCATGAAATCATTTTCACACGCTTTGGCACTCCTCGGATGGTCATAAGTGATGCAGGGTCTCATTTCATTGGTAAGACCTTTCGGAACATTCTAAGGGAGCTTGGGGTCCAACATAACATTGCTACTCCCTATCACCCACAAACAAGCGGTCACACAAAAATATCCAACAAGTAGATCAAAAACATTCTGCAAAAAGATCATCTTGGAAATGGAAATGGGTTGGAAGCATACCGTACTGCCTACAAGGCAGCCATTAGCATGTCTCCGTTCCAACTTGTCTATGGGAAGACTTGCCACCTTCCTGTAGAATTGGAACATAGAGCTCATTGGGTCATCAAAAGGTGGAACATGAATCTTATTGAGGCTGGGAAGCATCATTTGAGGCAAATTTTCAAACTTGAGGAATGAAGGGATAAGGCGTACCATAGTGCAAAATTCTACAAAGAAAGAACAAATAGATGGCATGACAAACAGATTACACAAAAAGAGTTTAAGCTTGGATATAAAGTCTTTCTCTTTAACTCCAGGGTAACACTATTTAGACACGGGAAATTACAAATCCATTTTTTGTGATAAGATGTTTATCTCATGGAGCCATTACACTACAAGATGACGAAGGCTGTCTAATTAAGGTGAAATGGCACCGTCTAAAAATCTTCTTAGATTCCCATGTGGAATTGAAAAAGGAAATCGACATGATAAATTCAATCGATTTTCATGTTATTCTTCCGAAATCCACTTGAATTCTCGAAGTATAATAGACTTATCCCAACTAATCACATGGTACTACAACATCCCTCTAATTTCCACCTTACCCAAGTCCCATCTTCAATCTTAGGGTGCTAATTTTTTAATTTCAATTTTCATTCAAGCACCAACATTTTGAACTCAATAAAATAGGACATACCAATTCAGCTAACACTGTTAAAGTTCCCTTTGTTTTGTCATTGCATTTGTGCTCTATAAAGAATTCAGGAAACAAGTGTGGGGGAGGAGTCCCTTTGCAATTTCAAGATGTACAGATTATACGTTTCACTCGAGAACACGTCGCAAACGAACACACGAGATGACAAACGAAGCAAGGCACCAGAGGAGCCGCCAGGGCTTGACCAAGCCCCCGATTCAGCCGCACTAGTGGTGACCCCTCTCGGCCCTGGTTTGCTACATAGTGTCGGTTTGGATCTCCTTTCCCCTGCTTTTTATGATTCACCACAAGTTGAGTTAAAATGTTCAATGCATTCACGAAAAATCTCTCTAAAATCAACTCAATTTAAAATGAACAATGCAATTTGCTTAAAGTTGAGATTAGTATACCTTGTATTTTGACTTCACTACAATGTTTCTGAACCCACATGATTAATTTAGGACAGCATGTCATCTAAGTTTTTGATTGGTGTGATATGGTGAATAAAATAAACACATGGATAAACACATACTTGCTTTAAATTGCTTTTGATTTTTTGCACAATTTTGAAGTCTTAAGGTTTTGGCTTCTTCTCTCATTGGAATTTAAATACTCACCAAGGTCATATGATATATTTATTGAAAAAACATGCATATGCGACTTTGCATTTTTATAGAACTTTGTCAAACTACTGACCCTATGAGTGACTTGCATGAAATCTTTGATTAGGAATTTCTTTTGCACCCTAGGATATGCCATTCATGTGAGGGATGGAGTCCCAACATTCTAGGAATCAAAATTGGGTGGTGCCATGCGAAGCTTTGTCTTTTACAAAAAATATATGACAAAATACACTAGAGCGGAATATAAGTTCATAGCTCTCGACTCTCGAGCCTAAGCTATGCAAAAGTGATCCATTCAGCCCTCGAAGGGAACCACACTAGCAGCACACAGAAGTGGAGTGTTGACGACTATTATATACCAATTTCCCCCATCAATATAACTCAATCATGTGACAGAAATATCATGGTTTGCACACATAACCTTTCTAATTAACCCTATTTCCACCTGTCCTTGTAGAAATAGTGCATTCAGATATTTATTGCAGGAAATGAGGTAAAAGTGGGGGAACAATCCTATAAAATATCATCCCAGCTAATAAAACGCCGACATGTGGCACCACATGGATCAAATGGCTCACAAACAGAAGTATCAGAGGCCATCTAACGTTCCATCACCCATATCAGTCAATGGGACCCACCTGGAAGTCACCTCGAGGAAGCATACTGGAATTGGTCCAACATTCTATTCGGCCGACTAGGGGGTTCGGTCGACGCCTTCCTGGTGCCATCTCGGTCAGCTTCCATGTGTCGACTCCCTATGGTGCCCTAATCACGATGAAGACTGATTCGCGCACTTTTGGTAGCAGGAACTGATCCTTCTCAAGCTATAAATAGGACCCCTACCCTCACTTCACACATCCACCACTTGAGTATTCATTCTTTTGTATCCACTACTCTCCATAGATTTAGAGAAGTTTAGGACGTAGAGAGGGGAGAGCCTCTAGTCCATAGTCTAAGTAGGAAAGGAGTAGGAGTCTCATCCCAATTGGGAAAGGTATGGCTCTCATATTTCTATTTGTATTTGTGACATTGTTCTTCATAAAGATATTACCTTTAGTCTTCTTTTATTCATATACTTGGATGAATCATTTCTTGTTGATTGTGGATTCCATGTATGTGGTAAGAGTAGTATTTATGATTATACTATACCACTCTCATTATATAATCATAAAAACTGCAAACTCCTGCTATAGTCTAATTAGTTATGACATTATCATGTTAATATTAATGACTTATGCTATGTTTCAACATTGGTTCAACGATGTTTAGGATAGTCATTGCCTCAGGATGGCTTGTGCTGCAGCTCTTAAGGTATTTACTTAATATGCTAGCATGGAGCTAGGATAGTTAAGTAGGGTTGGATGTCTCGTAGACCCACAGATTGAAGAGGTAGGCAGTAGGTGGTGACAGCACTATCTGTCCTTGTAATCCTCCACGTTCGGCTATGCCACAGGCTCTTTGCAGGAGACATCCTAGTATTGCTAGAGCAAACCTGTGCCTGATGTGTTGAACAACATAGCATAAGAATTCACCATTGATATGATCATTAGTATCTAACTTCGTCTATGTATATGTATACTAGAAGCATAGTAGGAGTATCTACCTAACTCTTAGCCTAATCCCTCTTAACCCTTTGATCCCCCTTAGGATAGAATGCTCTTGTGTGTGTAACACTACCTCACTTATCCATTACCCATTGTTACTAGAACCCTACCTAGACCAACCTATCCCCGCCATTTGATGATTGCTATGCTCCCACCTATCCTTCCTTTGGGAGAATATAAATGACACCCTTTGAATACTCTTTTAAGGGGAAATGCTACATCGATAGTTTCCGTGCACTTGCATATTTGTATCTGTGATGTAAGAAACGTCAACAAACACTACAGGAAAAGCGATCCTTTGCGACGGCTGGTTTTATTTGCGACGGCCAGCCGTCGCAAATAGCTTAAATTGCGACGGCCCGCCTCTGGCTGTCGCAAATAAGATGCCCGTCGCGAATAAGTGGTTATTTGCGACGGCTTTCGGACTGGTCGTCCCGAATAAGTTGTTATTTGCGACGGCCAACCCTAGGACCGTCGCAAATAAAGGAGCCTTCGCAAATAAACACTTATTTGCGACGGCCTGTCAGACGGCCATCGCAAACAGGCTTTAATTGCGACGGCCGTAAGTTGAGGCCATCGTAATTAAAGCTGCCATCGCAAATTAGGGCTAATATCGGGACGCTCTGGCCCCGACTCTTCATTCACTTCAGACCTTCCGCCGCCGCTGCCGCGCCCCCGCCACCCTGCCGCCGCCCTGCCGCGCCCCCGCCGCCGCGCCCCCGGCTCCGCCGCCGGCCCGCCGCCCTCGGCCCCACCTGTGGCCCCCATCGGCGGCCCACCCCCGGCTCTAGGCGCGCCTCCGCGCCCCAACCGCCGCCTGCCTCCGCCGCCGGCCCGCCGCGCCACCGGTCTCGCCGCCGCCGGCCCGGACCGCCGCGGCCCCGACCGGACCGCCGTGCCCCCTGCTGCGCCCCCGGCCCCCGACGCCTCCACTGCGCCCCCGACCCCCGACGCCTCCGCTGCTCTGAGGTCAGTGCCCCTGGTTTTAGGTTCTTCTTTTCCAGATCTAGCTAGCAATTTTGTTAAGAGGTAGCAGCAATTAGCTATAGTAGCTTAGAATAGCTTGTATAGTTTATTTAAGGATCGAATCACTTAATTATAGAAGAGTTATGAAACTGAGTTATAGAAGAGGACATGGCTGAAGATGTAATAAAAAGGGCATTTGCTAGTGCAGTTTTATGCATACGGCGAAAGAACTTGAGTGTGTGTATGTATGGGAACGATGCCATGTAATAGGCCGTCGCAAACTAAGTCTAATATCGGGACCCTTCGGCCCCGACTCTTCATTCACAATTCCCCACCGCCGCCGCGCCCCGACACCGCCGCCCCCAGCGCGCCCACCGCCCCCGGCCCCCCGCCGCCCCTGCGCCCCCAGCCCCGCCGCACCCTCGCCATCGGCCCGCCGCGCCCCGACCCCGCCGCCCCCAGCGCGCCCACCGCCCCCGGCCCCCCGCCGCCTCTGCGCCACTGGCCCGCCGGCCCCGCCGCTAGCCGCGCCGCCGCCACCAGCGCGCCACGCCCCTGCCGCCCCCAGCCCCGCGCCGCCCTCGACCCCTGCGCCCCCGGCCCTTGCGCCCCCAGCTCCTGTACCCCTGTCCCCCCGCCGCCCCTGGCCCCTCGCCGCCCCTGACCCCGCCTCCCCCGGCCCCCTTGCGCCCACGGCCCCGCCGCGCCCCCCGCGCCTAACATCGACTTGCCCCTGCCGCCCCCGGCCCCGGACAGAAGCGCCGCCGGCCTCCTCCAAGGCCTCCGCCGTCCGTCCGAAGCCATCGGCCCGTTGCTCTACGCCGCACAAGTAAAGTAGGCATTAGTTGTTAATTTCTAGATAATTAGTTGTTATGCTATTTAGTTGTTAATTGTTATGCAAATTAATTGTTAGGTTGTTGTTAATTAGTTGTTAATTCTCATTAATTGTTAGCAGTTGCTAATTAGGTTTGAATTACAATTAATTGTTATTTAGTTGTTGATAGTTGACCATTCTAATTAATTATTAGTTAGTTGTTAATTAGTTGTTAATTGGATCTTAATGTTACTATATATGCTTAGGTTTAATTTAATAATGTTTAAGATTTGTATTATTGCTCTCATTTGAATTATGGTTATGTTTAGGTTTATTGAATTGCTCTTATTTGAATTATGGTTATGTTTAGGTTTATTGAATTGCTCTCATTTGAATTGAATTGCTCTCATTTGAACTGAATTGCTCTCATTTGAATTGAATTGCTCTCATGTGAATTGAATTGCTTATGTTAGAATTGAGTTGATAAATTAATGAATTACAATGGATAATTGTTATGTTTAGGTTTATTGGAATTGCTTAGTTTTTTGAATTATGCTTAGGTTTATTTGAAGGGTCGTTGAATTGCTTAATTTTGATTGCTTGAGTGTTCAAGTACTATATATACATAAATGGGCTTCGGACCAGATTGACAAGGCCCGACAAGGCCCATTTAGTGGTAAGGTAAAGTATGCGTGTAGACGGGCACGAAGGCGAACGATGACGGTGAGGATGGCAAGCACCTGCGCGTGGATGGCGTACTCCGACGAAGTGGTTTCATCTTTGATCTACGGCAGCTAACCCTAAAGCCGTCGTGGAATTGTCATCTGAGACCAACTTTCCTCTCACTCTTTCTCTAGTTCTTTCCTCTCTCTTAAATGACCTAAAAATGAAAATGAGCAACGTAACCTATAGCAATGTATTACCCGTTTCGGATCTGCACGTCTCACATGCCATTGGCATGTGAGACGTGCAGGTTCGGAATTGTCCCTTTTTTGGGACAACCTCGGAGTGACCGAGGGGGCGTGGCTTGTGACGAGACGCGGGTCCGGATTTGGACGAGATTTTGGTGGTGTAACCCTGTTGTTCTCTGCTACACCATTTTCGGGCGTGCAGTGGAGAACAGCGGGGTTATGCTGCCGAAATTTCGTTCGAACCCGGATGACGCGTCTCGTCATGAGCATGCTCCGCTCGGTCACTCTTGGGTGGGTTTAGGATCTATCTGCCTAGGTTGTAGGGCCGTGACCTAACACAACAATACATTAACGACAATTTCTTTCGCATTAAACTGCAGAGTCAAACATGGGTGAAGACCGCAGTTGGATGTATACTGGCTGGAAGAGCAGAAATGGTGGTCACTCCGATGAGTGGTTTATCAAGTTAGATCAACTTTTGGATCGAGCATTTTTGTTGTCAACGGAAGATATGGTGTGGTGCCCATGTACAAAATGCCGGAACACTAAGTTTTTGAGAAGATTGGAGCTTTCGTTTCACTTATGGCAAAACGGTTTCACTCCACAATATGAAGTGTGGACCTTCCACGGCGAGACTAATTCTCGAGTCATAGCCGAAGTGGATGAGGATGATGATATAACAGAGGTTGATAGGATGTATGAGATGTTAGAAGCTCTTGAAGCGGAGGATCCTCTTACAAATGAGGCAGAGAAGTTCTTCGAGGAGCTGAAGAAATCACAAGAGCCGTTGCATGAACACACGGCTGTGACCGTACTTGCTTTCTTGACCAGATTTATGGCAATTAAGTCCAAATACTTTTTTTCCATCAACTACTACAATGATCTCATGAAATTGATCTGCGATATCCTTCCACAACCTCACAAAGCGCCACCAGATATGTATCAGTCAAAGATCAAGATATCTGGTCTCGGTATGAAGTATGAGAAAATTGATGTGTGCCCAGACAACTGCATGCTATTCTGGAAAGAGCACGCCAATGAGAAGATGTGCTTGAAATGTGGTAAATCGAGATATGTCGATGTTGTTAATGACGATGGCGATAACGTGATGACAGATGTCGCACATAAGCAGCTTCGTTACTTGCCTGTGACACCTCGGTTGAAGCGGATGTTTCTTTCAAAAAGAACCGCAAGACACATGAGATGGCACAAAGAAGGTAAACATGAGAACAAAGAATTCTTGACGCATCCATCCGACGGTGATGCATGGCAGGCGCTAGACCATTTCGATCCAGACCTTTCTCGTGATGCGAGGAATGTTCGCATCGGATTAGCGATAGACGGATTCTCACCGTTCAATACAAATGCCACGCCATACTCATGTTGGCCTGTCTTTGTCATTCCGTACAACCTGCCACCTGCTTTATGTACGAAGAACGAGTTCATGTTTCTCGGCCTCATTGTACCTGGACCTGATCATCTCGGGTCACGTCTCAACGTGATGTTAAAACCGCTGATCGAAGAATTGAAAGTCTTGTGGACAGGAGTCGAAGCGTACGATAGTTACAAGAAGCAGAAATTCAACCTTCAAGCTGCTTATTTGTGGTCCGTCAATGATTTGCCGGCATATGGCATGTTTTCCGGATGGAGCACTCACGGTCGTCTGACGTGTCCGATATGTGCTTCAGACACGGATTGCTTTCGACTAACTCATGGAGGCAAAATATCTTACTTCAATTGTCACAAACGTTGGCTGCCCTCAAATCATATATTTAGGCAGCAGAGGCATGTCTTTCGAAAGAACACTGTTGTCACTAAAGGACCACCGAAGCATCTCAACGGGTCAGAAATTTCTGATATGTTGGACAAACTGGTGCCTGATGAAGGTCGTCCTGGATATTTCGTAGGTTATAGAGAGGAACACAATTGGACTCACATATGTGGACTTTGGGAGCTACCATATGTGAAGTTGTTGACTCTAATGCACAACATTGATGTCATGCATCAGGAGCGTAATATGAGCGAAAGTATCATAAGCACTTGCATGGATATGCCTGGCAAAACGAAAGACAATTATAAAGCTAGACTAGATTTGGCAGACATTTGTCACCATCCAACTCTTGAAATCTTTGAAAGTGGTGGAAAGCCATGTGCTTCTTTCTGTCTTTGATCGAAAGAAAAGAAAGAAGTTATGAAATGGATGAAAACTTTGAAATTCCCAGATGGTTACGCAGCTAGCCTGAAACTAGTCGTAAATGTTAACACAGGAAACCTCACTGGGTTGAAGAGTCATGATTATCACATTATAATGGAAAGACTCCTACCTGTTATGTTCCAAGGCTATCTAGATGATGCGGTGTGGAAGGTTTTAGCCGAGCTCAGCTATTTCTATAGACAGCTTTGTGCTAAAGAAATCAAGATCGGGATGATGGATAAGTTAGAGAAGGAGATATCCATACTTTTATGTAAGATGGAAAAAAATTTTCCACCGTGTTTCTTCAATCCAATGCAACGTCTGCTTATCCATCTTCCATTCGAAGCTAAAGTTGGAGGTCCTGTGCAATATAGGTGGATGTATCACATTGAAAGAGCGCTACGATATCTGAAACCAATGGTTGGCAACAGGGCAAGGGTGGAAGGGTGCATCGCTAAAGCATATGCTCTTAAGGAAGTTGGATACTTTTCAAGTGTCTACTTTGCGGAAGAAAACAATATCAATACTTCGGCGATGCGGTACAATGTGGACGAAACACCCCCTCTAAGCGACCTTTCCATTTTTCAAACGAGAGGCGCCACCGTTGGTAGCTACACGACCTACGTGCTATCCGAACAGGAAAGGACTGTTGCTTTACACTACATGTACGCAAATATAGAAGGCATGCAGGAATACTTCGAGTAAGTGTTTCTCCTATGTTTATGCTAATCTACATATTTTGCTACACATGTACTCTAAAAGATGTTTTTTCATGTTCAGCGAGTTCCACAGACAATATTGGCCACATAGGCATCAACCTACGGCCAAACAAGTAGAAGCAATGCGAAAGAAAGGAATAAATGGGGGGCAGAGTTTTCTATCTTGGTTTCGAGAATATGTAATATTCTCTCATCTTCTATGTATTATAAATTACTATTATTAAAGAAGTATTATGTAATATTCTCTCGTCTTTTATAACAGTGTCGGACTCACAATGTCGATGAAGATTTGCGGCAGCTATTTTATGGATTGGTGAATGTTAGAAGCTATGGTCGATATGACGTAAATGGCTTCCGATTCCGTACAACTCATTTTGAAGCTCATCGTCCTCTCGCGGCAACATCAAATTCCGGTGTTGTGACGAGAGCAATGGACACTCAAGGGAATTTAACCGATTATTATGGTATCATTAACAAAATCCTTGAATTTACTTTTACCGGAAATAATACCCTTCGAGTTGTCTTCTTTGACTGTGATTGGTTTGATCGTACTCATGGAACTCGAGAAAACCAATTTGGAATGGTGGAAGTGAAACATAAGGACCGACTATGAGGTTACGATACATTTGTTCTTGCACATCAAGTTGAACAAGTGTATTATCTACCTTATCCATGCACGAAGCTCAGTGCTTGGTGGGTGGTATATAAGGTGAATCCTCGTGAGCGGCTATATACTCCTGCGGATGATGGTTACCATGATAGCGAAGATGTTGAACAAGTGTACCAAGAAGAAGAGTTGCCAGACACTTTAATCGTCGAGCTTGGTGCAGGACTCGATCAATTAGTTGGAGATGTTGAAGACGTTGAAGATGTAGAGGCAGATGATACGCGAAAACGAAAATTAGAACAGGCCACGATGGAAGATCGTTGGGCTGGTTTAAGGAGTAGGGCACAGGCACATGACAATGATGTTGACGAATTTTGAAAGTGACTACAAGTAATGTTTTCTTGAAGATAGTAACATGAATTTTATATATTTTATTTGCATATTTACTAATTATCTAATTACAATAGGATGGCATCAAAGAAGGGTAAGAAGGTGCCGCCGACGAGGGGGTTCTACCCCTCTAGACCTGAGGACGCTTTCGTTGGTGCCTCGTCGACTGGCAGCAGACGGTCTCAGCTGCTGGGGCACGTTCAGACCAGCTCTAGAGCTTCGTCACAGGTAAATGTCACTCATTTTTGACAAATTCTTTAAATTCAAATTCACACTAAACTTACTTATGAATCATTTGAATGTTGTAGTCCTCACCGGCTGACTCAGAGGCTGCGGCGCCTTCGGTGAGCCAGCCCTCAGCGAGGCAGCCCTCGGCGAGTCAGCCCTCGGCGAGCCAGCCCTCAGCCAGCTAGCCCCCGGCTGGCGATGAGTTTGTTCCTGAGGCCTTTGACTCGGCTGGTGAGGAACCGTCTGGGTCACCTGACGTGGCACCCCAGCAGAGCGGAGGACGAGGAGGACTCACTTTGTCAGTCCTCCCGCGGTCCCTTTACAGAGGATCGTGATTCGGCCAGTCGGAGATAGGTAATAAAAATTATAGTTTTCAATTTTAGTTTCTTTTGATTACTTAAGTAATGAATGAATGAATAAATATCTTACAGGGCTTGGGACGACTTGTCTTTCACCGGTGAGAGACACCACAGACCGGTGAACGGTGTCCTCGGGTCCATAGTGTGTTTGCACTATCCCGGGGTCATCGACGGGGTGCCTGCTCTTTCGTGGGAGGACTACGCACGCGTCCATCACCAGGAGCACGACAACCTTCAGGAGGCCGTATGGGCCGATTTTATGGTAAGTATGTTAAAAAAGTTTCTAAGTTACAACTCTTAAACTCTTTTAGTGAACATCTCTTCAATATATTCTTTATCGCAGGCAAGATATACTTTAGAGGACCTGAACGACCGTCGCATGTTTGAGGATGCGAGGCGAGTGTTTCATTTCAACGCTGCCAAGGCGCTTCGACAAGCTTTGTCGAACGCCCGTGTTCAAATTATTAATGAGCACTTGAAGGCGAACCAGCAGCACGTGTTACACTTCCAGCAAGAGAGCGAGAGGCACCTGACGGAGGAGGAGTACACGCAGGTACGTGGAGTGTAGTAAATATTTTTTCTGATAATTTCCTCGATGGTACTTTTAATGACTTCCAACTATGTGCAGGGCCACGTGAGCTGGTTGCAGGGTCGGACCGATGCATTTCGGGCCCTTTGTCGCTACTGGGCTAGCGACGAGTTTAAAGCTAAGTCTGAGAAGGCTCGAGACTGCAGAGGGGTGGAGGGGAAGAGCAGGCACGGGCAAGATAACCATTTGCGTTTAGCTAAACGCATGGTAAGTGTGTGTAACTTATGTTTATATATTAATAATATATTGTTCGTACTAACACGTATTGATAGGAGCGCGAGACGGGGGTGCTGCCCACCCCTGCTGAGGTCTGGAAGAGAGGTCACAGGGACCCTTCTAAGCCGACGGGGTGCAGTCAGGCTGCAGCCGAGCGGTTGGTAAGTTTAGAAATCATTCATATTAAATATAACTATATAGATTGTTCAACTTACACGGTTTTATTGTTTTGCAGGCTAAGTACGGGGAAGAGGCTAGGAAGATACACGGCGAGGATTTCGATTGGGAACGTCAACCGATCGATCCTCAAGCCGCGTATGCAACCAGTGGTGGAAAACCACACGGAAGGTGAGTTTACAAGTCATTTTATCGTTTTCAATTCAAAGTATTCAAGATATTTCAATTTCATATTACTAACTCTCTTTTTTATAGGATCCCAATATTCGACGGAGTTGTCGACTCGAGGGTGGGGAGACCTGCGAGAGGCAGCTCCACGCAGGCTTCGGGCACGGGAGGTCGCCGCATATCTCAGAGGGACATTGAGATGCAGACCCTCCGAGAAACTGTAGAAGAAAACGAAAGGCGACATGAGGAGGAAAGAAGGGAGGCGGAACGCCAAAGGATCGCGATGGAGGCCACGATCCAAACCCAGGCAGCAGCGTTGGCGCAGATGCGGGAAGCAATGGAGGTAACAAAATAAAAACTAAAATTCTCATTAATTCAGCGTAAATGACTTACTAATAGGTAGCATTTAATGTTTGCAATGACAGGCCATCGCTCGGGTGCAAGGTCTTGGAATCCAGCTACCGGTACTACCACCGGTCCTTCCAGGCGATCCTTCTTCAGCGGGTCAGGTAAGTTTCTATGTAATCCTTCTTCTCCAGCGTAATAAGATCAAGATAGATGAAAGAGAGAGATAGTTAGATAGAAGAAAATGATTGAGATGGAAGAAAGATAGAGATAGAAGAAAGGGAGACAGAAGAAAGAGTGAAAGATAGATAGAGTAGGATGGGAATGAAGAGAGAGAGTAAGATGTAGATGGAGATAGAGAGAGGGGAAGATAGAGAGAGGGAGATGTAGATGGAGATAGAGGGAGGAAGATAGAGGGAAAAGGATAGCAATAGAGAGATAGAGTGAGAAAGAAAGATAGAGTGAGATACAAAGAGAGAAATGAAAAGAGAAGAAGAGAGGGGGATTTAGATGAAGATAGAGGGAGAGGAAGGGAGGGAGAGATATGTTGATGCATTTATATTCTAACTCTAAGTTTCATTAATTGCAGGGATCCGCGACGGCTGCACAAACGCCGTCGCCGTCGCTACCGCCACCTGGAATGAGGCGCGACGAGGACTTCGACTTCGGAGGTGGCTCCGGAGGTGGCTACGGAGGTGGATACGGAGGTCAAACCGGCGAGTGAGCCCATGTTTAGTTTGTTGATGTTGATGCGATGTTTGTACGATGTGTTTTGAAACTGTTGTGATGTGATGTGTTCTGTGAATCCGTTCTGTGAATCTGGCCATCGAGCCGGTTATGTTTTCTGTTTTTTAAAAAAAATAAAAAACCTTATTTGCGATGGCTTTTTATACAGTACCGTCGCAAATAAGGTACAAAGCCGTCGCAAATAAGCCACTGCTATTTGTGACGGCCTGGCCGTCACAAATAAGTTTAAATTGCGATGGTCCGACCGTCGCAAATAGCATAGTGGGTCCCGGAGGAGGACATGTGGGCCCTACCCACTGAACTTATTTGCGATGGCCCGGCCGTCGCAAATAGAAGCACTTAATTGCGACGGCCAGGCCGTCGCAAATAAGCTTTAATTGAGACAGTCCGGCCGTCGCAAATAATGTTGCGGGGCCCACCGGCCCGCGGCAATAACTTGCGACGGCCAATCCTAGCTGTCGCAATTAATCTTATTTGCGACGGTGGCTGTCGCAAATAAGCTTAATTGCGACGATTTAGTTGCGACGGCTAAAAACCATCGCAAATAAGGAAAGCCATCGCAAATAGCTTATTTGCGACGGCCTTGGCCATCGCAAATCGTCGGGATTCCTGTAGTGAAACATTTTTGGCGCCATTGCCGGGGAAGGCATGCGAAGTATTTCATGATTGAGTGAATAGGATAGGACTCTGGGTACACTTTAGTAGGATAACCTTTATTGTTTTCACATTTTATTGGAAAACAAGGTAGTGTATGTCTGGTTTCCTCTTGTCAGAAAACATTGTTGAAAATCCCGAATCTATTATGAGAGATCAACCTCGTGTCGTTACTCCTCAGAAGCTTCATGCGTCAAGGCAATCCAGCGCTACTGCACGAACAACCGAAACACCAATGGCTTGGAATACCCTTCATGAGTTTTCAGCTCCCTCTGCTAACAATGTGCCTGTTGGGCCCACTGTTAACACGGGAGATGTAAACATAGAAATCAAAACTGGCCTGATCACTATGGTGCAAGCCAACCCATTTTTTGGGAAGGCTAACGAGCATACAAGTCCTCACCTGCAACAGTTCCTTGAGATCTATTGTACTTTTAAGATCAAGGACGTATCTCCTGATGTCGTTCGTCTTAGGCTGTTTCCGTTCTTCCTTCTTGGGAGAGCAAAGCAGTGGTTCTACACGAACTGAAGTTCTGTAATGTTCTATGGCATTCCTTGCCAAGTTCTTTCCGATGGGCAAGACTAATGCCATGCGTGGAACGATTTCCGGCTTCTAGCGAGATGTCAAGGAGTCTACTCCCGAGGTTCGAGAAAGGCTATAGAAGTACATCCTGGCATGTCCCCACATTGGGATGGATGACTGCCTGATTATTCAAAACTTCTACAATGGGTTGGTCCCTTCCACCAGTGACCATGTGGATGCTGCTACTGGAGGTGCCTTCTTCTCATTAACGGTGCTGGAAGCCAAAGACTTAATTGAGAAGATGGTGTCAAACATGGGTTGGAGCGACGAGCGTCTCCATACCCGTCAGCAAGGAATGCACACCTTGACAGAGTTGGACATGATCGCTACTAAATTGGACCTCCTCATGAAGAAGATAGATGGACAAGCCAATGGGGATGTATGTGGCAATGCCTATGCTCTATACTCTCACATCACCTGTGAAGTCTGTGGCAACACAGGACATTTGGGCAATAACTCCCCAGAAACTAGTGAGGATGCCTTATACGTAACCAACAATGGGAACAACAATGACTATCATCCAGGAGGTCAAGGGTGGGGCCAACCACGCCCTTTCATTCAAGGAAGGTACAACAACAATGGCAACAATGGAAATCAACCCAACTTGAGAGAGCTTGCCATTAGCCAACTGAAGATTAATGATGCCCTAATGAAGAAGTTGTCGGGTAATGACAAGACCTTAGAGAGTATCAATGCCAAGATTGAAGGACTATCTTCGGCCTTCGAGAATCAACTGAGCTTCAACAAGATGCTGGAAACTTAGTTGTCTCAACTGGCATATGCTGTTCCACCAGTGGAGTATGGCAACATGCCAGGACAACTCAAACCTCCTGTGGAAAATTTGAACATGATTTCTCTAAAGGAAGGCAACTGTCTAAAGGACCCTGGATACCCCTTCATATCTTGCTCAATTTGAGCTCTCTACTTTGACAAGGCACTTTGTGACCTTGGAGCAAGTGTAAGTGTGATGCCCAAGGTGGTTTTTGACCAACTGAACTTCACGGAGCTTACTCTAACACCAATGTAGCTCCAACTGGCTGACTCTTTAGTCTATTATCCAACGGGTATTGCTGAAGTTGTTCTGGTGAAAATCCGGAATTACTTCATACCTGCGGATTTCGTGTTGCTCGACATGGATGTCGAGAAGGATACACCGCTCATTCTTGGACGCCTGTTTCTTAGTACCGCAAGGGCTCGCATAGGTATGGTAGCTAGAGAAATCCACTTCCATATCAATGGCAAGGAGGAAAAGTTTAACTTTCATCCAAAACCGGAGCAATGCACCATGATCCATATCAAGTATGGCTCGAATGTTAAACACATTAAAGAGGTCAAAGTCACATCTCCAAAGGTGGACCCACTGATTGCATTCATGAGGAAATTAATCTATGCGGAAAAACCATCTTATCATCCATGCCGACAACCCAAGAAGACAGAGAAGTTTTAGCCTCCCCAAAGGCTCAAGTTCACCAAGCCGCCAAAGAAGGAATGGCGGAAGAAGCAAGACAAGCCGTCCAAGCCCATCCCTCTAGGCCCAGATGTAAAGAAATGAAGGAAGAATGTCAATCTCATCGGACGGTGGTGAGACCTAGCCAATGGGTTAAATTGGTAGTTATCTTTTCTTTGAATTTCCTTTCCTCTTCGTTTCTTTTCCCCACTTAGTTTGATTTTCCCCACTGCATATTTGAGTTTCATAGCAAGTTGAGAATATTATATTCTCAACTATTATTTTTATGTGGGGACTGGAATCCCGACCTCCATGGATCTCATTGGGTGGTGTCGTGCAATGCGACACCCAACAGTATTCCAGAAAAGGACGAGAAAATTTACAATACCAAGTCTTTATTGAAAAGCACAGCAGAAGTTTTAAAATACTAACGTAAGGAAAGAGAACTATACATCATAGCTACGCTCTCAGCACTAGCTATACAAAAGCAAAGCCATCCATGCACTGGATACTTCACACTAGCAACACACAACTTACTGTGGCGTGCAGGGTTCCCATTCGGCTGTAAACCCTGTAGGGGGTGCAACCTCGTCATCAAACCCGTCATTAGTCGTATAATCTGCAAAAACTTGTTAACTGCAAACGTGAACGTAAGGCTCAGCAAGACTAACCCGTCTCACTAGACATATGCAAGGGTGAATACTAAGCATAGGTAAGGTAAAGCATAAAAGACTCACCTACAAGTGGATCCTTATAGTCATGTTTTTAAGTAGCACATGACATTCTTCAGGCACGACACATCATAGGCTCCACAATCAAACAAGAAACGTTTTTCCGATAATATGACGTGAACAAAGCACATAAATCTATTACAGGTAAAGTATGGGGAAACTGTAAACTTTTAATTGTACTATCTCTAAGCCAAACAAGGTTGTCAAAGATTTTTGTAATCCAATATATATCATATTCTCCTGAACTCTTTAGTATTTACTACATCAAAACATAGTGAACAAGTGGTACTCTATTACCGCGAGGAACAGTGATTGCAATCAGGATACACCGGAAACAACACGACACATACGAACTTTCAGAAATGTCAGTGAGTACTTATAGCAGTACCTACGTAACACTTCAATACTAGTCGTATATGGACACCTTTCACTAGACACTCGAATGTGAACCGGTCGATCCGTCACGAGCAGGAGGTCACTGCGCGAGACGTACTCTGACGTGCCCACCAGCTGATTTACACGTTGCTGCCCTCAACCCACGCCTATAAAACAGAACAGAATGCCTCAACAAACTAGTATCAAGTTATGTCAGTTTATTAGAGCCCATTTCTCTAGTATGCCGCCGGTACATTTCAAGCTTGTCCAGTAGGGCCGCACATGAAACGGTCCTCAATCGACACAAGTAGGGCTACGCACGTGAGACCACGTCTCGCTGTATCCTACCCACTGCTCGGTCTCAATTTCATATTCATAAACTATTTTCTGATTCCTGATCCCCCCGAGTGATACAATTCCTATCTCGCGAGTAGATTCCAACTACTCGACTTCTACCGAATTCCTATGAGCATAAACATAGCAGTGTCTACTCAACGGGCCGTAGACCTACCCATGACTCCATAGTATTTGTGGGCCATGCAAGTGGATGTCAAACACCTTAAATGTAATGCACAATCATCTGAACACGTAAGGTGAATGAAAACTGCAAAAACACTGTAAAGGAACTTAAATGCAAACCGGGGCTTGCCTGAATGCGAGCCTGAGCCTATGTTAGTTTCTGGCAGCTGGACTTCCAAAGCTTCCGGCTGCTCCTCGATTTCAGCTACTACACGACATGCATATAATAGGTATGAATGACTTTGAAAATAATTAATATGCTTGAGGTGATGTGAATATCCTAGGATGAAAATAAGTGTGAGACCTATGTGTGCTGAATACATTGGCTTGTCGTGAATACACTTGGCCATGATGATAAAAGTTTTGAATATCACCAAAACACCTTTTTATCAAGGTCCGACTCTATCTCCGAGCTACAACAAAGTCCGACTAGCTTTGGTCAGCTACGGTGAAGTTTTGTCTTTAGCTCCGGCATTTCTTTGATAGCTCCGGCATGTCTTTGATAGCTCCGACATGTTTTTGATAGCTCCGACATGATTTTGATAGATCCGCCGTGTTTTTTCTAAGCTCCGAAGTTGATTTTTCTAGCTCCGGCTTTTGGGATTACTAGTTCCGACTAGTTCTGGTTAGCTCCAGCGCTAAGTCCTGCTAGTTTTGTAAGCTCCGGTGGGAGCTTGGTTGTACTAGTTTTGGTAAGCTCCGGCGCTAGGTTCTACTAGCTTTTGTTAGCTCCGGCTCAAGGTCCGGGTTGCTCTGGCAAGGTCCGGAACTTGACCGTAGTGCTTCTGCTTTTGATTTGAAATGTTTTGTACTTGCTTTACATTGTTGGAAAGATTGCTTAGTATTCATTTGCTAAGTTTTTGGTGTGTTTTGGTTGATATGGATGATATCGTGTTACTGTGGTTTTGAAACATGCTTATGTGATGTTCTCACGTAGGGTGTTGTGTTAGGAACTAACTTGAGTCAAGTCGAGGACTTGGGCTCGTATAGATTGGTTGTTTATTCATGTGCAGGTGTTGCTTGAGTTCAAGACATGGCTGGTGACGGGATCCATTGGACTAGTCTCAGGGAGGAGATGAGGTTCCAACAACCAAATTTAGGAGGAATTGTGGTTGAGCTGATCAGGAGGTTGCGCAGCATGATTGAATCAAGAACAATGCATATGATGGTATCGTGGACGTCATTGGAAGATGTTTGCACGTGTGCAAGGAGTGCATGGACGTGGCTACATGGTTCCGAGACATGATGAAGATATGTGGACGTAAAGAGTTGGTCGGAAAGGTCCAACCGACTAGGTTATGGACTCAGGCTGCGGCTGAGTCGGGTTTGACTCAAATATGGAAAGTTTTGAGTTGGTTATGATAGGATTTCGTGTGGGTCACAAATTTGAGTTGTTTAGGAATGTGGGATACGTTCCTAAGGTGTATGGAAGTTTTAAGATTGCTTCTATCTGCGTATAGAAGAATCTTGAGCAGTTATGGAAAGTTACGATTCGTGATCTGAGTAGGATTGAAGTCCTAGTTGATATTGGGTTGGCCTAAGGGCTGGTTATATAAGCAAGGGAGCCCAGAGCTCGTGGTGCACGACTTTGGGGCTGTTCGGTTCAGTTGAATAAAATTCGTAGTTTGAAGGAACTTTTGTGCCTTGTTCATCCGACTTGTTCCAGCCAAGTTTTACTCGTCGAGTTTCTGGACAGCACTACCTTTCGTCGGTGGTTTTATCATAACTCGAGTTTTACAGATTCAATTGACGTGATTCTTTTTGGGTTGTCTTCACAACTTGATTGTCTATCATCTGTCAAAATTTCACGGTCATTAGATTTGCGGTTTCTGATCCACACGAGTTTCTTTGCAGCATTCCAGAACTGTTTTTTATCGGGTAGGGCAGATTGACCTTGTTTGATCTTTCGATCATAACTTGAGTTTTTCTCGATGGATTTGAGTGATTCCTTTTGGGTTGTCTTAGTGACTTGATTCTCTCTGATATACATCACTTTTGTCACGGTGAAACACATTTAGATTAGTCTCACACACGATTTCTTTAACAGATCGTTTTTCTGCCGAAGGGGTTGGGGTTTAATTGTTTCCGCTGCGTATGATTTTTAAATCTACCATTCACCCCCTCTCGTAGCTTTTCACGTGCTCTTCGATCCTACAATTGGTATCAGAGCCACGGTGCTGTAATCTTTGTGATTTGCATGTGTTTTTGACTAATCATCATGGAGAAGTACTCCACCAAAACCTTGTGTGTTTGCTGGTATTGATTTTCAGGTTTAGAAGGCACGCATGGAGGCTTTCGTCCAGGCACAAGGCTTTGCAATATGGGAGAAGGTATACAAGCCTTATGAAGTGCCATCAAACGATCAAGTTACAGCTACAAATCTTAAAGATGTCGACAACAACAACAAGGCTCGGAACTTGATCATACAAGGATTAACACAAAGCGACTTCGACCGTGTTGCACACCTCCGATCTGCATAAGATGTGTGGAAAGCACTTTGTGAATACCACGAAGGATCCAACACGATAAAAGAGGTAAGGCAAGACATGTTCAAAAAGCAATACATGCGCTTCGAGATGCAACCCGGTGAGTCTATTGATGACCTTTTTGCTCGCTTTAATAAAATTTTCAGCAACTTGCGTAGTGTCAATGTTAATTTTTCAGATGCTGAAAATGCTAGGCAATTGCTAAGTGCATTAGATATGTCAATTTGGGAGATGAAAGTCACATCTATTCGTGAATCTACTGTCATGAGTTCTCTTACATTAGATGTACTCTATTCGAAACTAAAAACTCATGAAATTGACATCCTAGCACGTAAGAACCCAAATAAGTATATTGCATTTGTTTCACAACGTGATATGTCTAGCTCCGGCCAATCGTCATCTTGCAATACTCTTGCTTTGTTGTCCTCACTAACCCTGGTGCAGATCGAAGAATTTCCAGAAGAGGAGTTGGCACTCATGTCTACTAGATTCTCAAAAGCATTGCAAAATGTGAGAACTAGAAGGAGAGGAAGCTCCGGACCTCAACGTTGTTTTGAATGTGGTAAAACAGGACACTTTCGTACAGAATGCCCTAACCTTTCAGGTCCGATCACCCGGGAAGAATAACAAAGAAAGGTCTGGACCTCCTCTGGAAATTCCAACAAGAAGAAGAAAGGTACCATAGGACGTAAGATGATCAATAGTTTCATCACCGCGCTTCAAGAGTTCAGTTCAAGTGACGTGGACATTGTAAGTGATGAAGATGAAGATGATTTAGCAAACTTGTGCTTTATGGCGGGCAAGTCAAGATCAAGTATGGAGGAGGCAGAACACAACAGCGAAAATGAAGAGGTATGTCCTACTTGCGAAGAAATGTGTGATGCTATTTCTCGTGCCACTGTTATTGTTAAGAAAAAGGACAAAAAGCTTAGGGATAGTGTTGCTAAAATTGAATCACTAGAATCTGAAATCAATCGTTTAAGAACTTTGATTCCTAGTGATGATGCATGTTCCTCATGTGATTTAATATATGAAAAATTGTCCTCATTAAGAAGTGCGCACACCTCCACACTTGATAAACTTGAGTTAGAAATTGAAAAGAACAAAGAGCTTGCTGCACATAATGATAAAAACTTAAAAGATGCTAGCTGTTCCACAATTGATTTGCATTGTTCTACTTGTGATGACCTTGATAAGAAACTACAGGATGCTATGAATGAAATTTCTATATTGAACAATGCTTTACGTTCTCATGAAGTTAATTTTTGTTCCAATTGCAAACTAAAAGGAAAAACTTCATGTGAAAATTGCCTTGATCTGTCCAATAAACTTGATGACATGCATATGACATTAGATCGGTTTTGTAATGGGAATAAGAACCTAAACTTACTGCTGAATTCTTCCATGTCTTGCAATGATAAAACTGGTTTAGGTTCTGATTCTCATGCTCATGCTAAGGCACATCCACCTAAAATTGTAAAGTCATTAGGAAGTGGTTTGATTCAAACAATTCCTAAACAAAAAGGAGTGGTTTTCAAATCTGCAGGAGTGTTGTCTCATTCGGTTTCAAATAAAAATATTGCTTGCTCATCTAGACATGAACACAAAGTTAAATTTCATTGTACCTACTGTGGTAGAGATGGTCATGTCATAATTTTTTGTTATAGACTAGATAAACAACAGAAAAGGGAAAGAATGGTTGCTAGATCTCATAACTTTCATGCAAAATTTGCTGCACATATTGAACCGAATGTACAACCTGCTATTTTGAGTCAAAAACATTCAAAGTGTACCTCCGGAGCTACTGATTTTTGTACTACACAAGTAACACCTTATAGGTCAGTAGTTAAGAATAAAAAATATCAAACTTTGACTCATAAACCTGCTATATTGTCTCAGCTTTTGCGTGTTTTCCTATTGCACGTCGCGTGACTCAGTACTGGATTCCTAAATGCCTTTTGACTAACCCCAGTATTGAGTCATCGACGTATTGTGCTTCTATGTAGGTGACACATTTGAGGAAGGAGAACATTTGGATTGTGGATTCAGGTTGCTCATGCCACATGACCGGTAACAAAGATTAGTTCTCCTCCCTCTCTTTTGTGTCACGTGTAGAGAATGTTACTTTTGCCGATAATTCTTCAACTCCTATAATTGCTAAGGGTTCGGTTAGAGTAAATGATCACTACACTTTGAAGGATGTGGCACTTGTCAAAAATTTGAAATACAACTTGCTTTCTGTTGCACAATTGCTAGATAAAAATCTAGAAATTATTTTCAATAAAAACTGCTGCAAAGTTGTAGGTTCAAATAGTGAGCTTATTTTTAACATGTCTCGGTTTGGAAGAGTTTTTAAAGCTGATTTTGATATGTCTTCCTCTAAGCATAGGTGTCTAGTTGCTAATGATTCAAAAGACTTATATTTTTGGCATCATAGACTTGGTCATGTAGGCTTTGATCACCTAACGCGTGTTAGTGCTCTTGATCGCATATGTGGGCTGCCTAAGCTTAAAGGGGATAAAAAAATTGTGTGCTCTTCTTGTAGACAAGCTAAGATGGTTGCAGGTTCACATACTTCTCTCACAATGATCATGACAACTGAACTATGTCAACTTTTGCATCTTGACACCGTAGGACCTTCACGTGTTCAATCCTTCGGAGGTAAATGATATGTTCTTGTTATCGTTGATGATTATTCTTGATACTCTTGGGTTTACTTTATGGCGTCTAAGAATGAAGTTTTTAGTCACTTTAGAACTTTATTTCTTATATTATCAATTGATCACCCGGATCATTAAAAGCAATTAGAAGTGATAATGGAGCTGAATTTAAAAATCAATCTTTTAATCACATTTGTGCTGAAAATAGAATAGATCATCAATTCTCTACACCATATGTACCTCAACAAAACGGTGTTGTAGAAAGAAAGAACAGAACCTTAGTTGAGATGGCTAGGACTATGCTTGATGAATATCAAACTCCTAGAAAATTTTTGGCTGATGCGTTAGCAACCGCTTGTTATGTCTCAAATCGTGTTTTCTTGCGTGCTAAGCTAGGTAAAACACCATATGAGCTCCGGTTTGGACATAGGCCTAGTGTTACACACTTTCGGGTCTTTGGTTGCAAATGCTTTGTTAAGAAACATGGTAATCTTGATAAATTTGAACCTAGATCCGTTGATGGCATGTTTCTTGGTTATCCATCTCATACTAGAGGCTACCGTGTGCTTTTACTTGACACTAACAAAATTGTGGAGACTTGTGAAGTGTCTTTTGATGAATCTAGCCCAGGTACTAGCTCAAATATTGCAGGTCCAGATCCATATCTGCAGGGGGAGAGAATTTTCATTGAAGATGAGGAAGAATTGGAGTTGCTGCCAGAAAATTCAGCAGCTAAAGACTTTGGTTTAGCTCCGGATGTTAATTCTCAACCAGCACCGACAACCATCAATGCTGATTCAAATCATCCTTAAGCCACAAGCTCATCGATTTGTGATGAACATGAAGAAGAAGAAGCTTGTGAGACATCTGTTCCCCTACGGTTTTACAAAGATCATCCCCCACAACAGATGATTGGAAGCTTGCACGAACGAGTCACACGGTCCAGGTTTTGCGATCCAAACTCTCATGCTCATTCTTCTTTTGTTGCTTCTTTTGAACCCAAAGATATATCACACGCACTCACTAATGAATCTTGGATTATTGCCATGCAAGAAGAGTTAGAAAATTTTGAAAGAAATAATGTTTGGAAACTTGTACCTCCACCTCAAGGTCACACTTTAATTGGAACTAAATGGGTATATAAAAATAAACAAAGTGAGGATGGGGTTGTGGTTAGAAATAAGGCTAGGTTGGTTGCTCAAGGTTTCACTCAAGTTGAAGGTCTAGATTTTGATGAAACTTTTGCTCCTGTCGCTAGATTAGAAGCCATAAGAATTTTGTTAGCTTTTGAAGCATCTAAAGGTTTTAAGCTATATCAAATGGATGTTAAAAGTGCTTTTCTTAATGGCTACATAGATGAGGAGGTTTATGTCAAATAACCACCGGGTTTTGAAAATCCAGATTTTCCTAATCATGTTTACAAACTGTCCAAAGCCTTATACGGTCTCAAACAAGCCCCTAAATCATGGTATGATAGGTTAAAAACATTCTTACTTGATAAGGGGTTTACCATGGGCAAGGTTGATAAAACTCTTTTTGTGCTTAAGCATGACAATGACTCATTATTCGTTCAAGTGTATGTGGATGATATTATCTTTGGTTGTGCTTCTCATGGTCTTGTGTCGAAGATTTCAGCAATGATGAGTTCCGAATTTCAAATGAGTATGATGGGTGAACTCACTTACTTTTTGGGGCTGCAAATCAAGCAAACCAAGGAGGGTACCTTTGTGCATCAAACGAAGTATACCAAAGACCTCCTAAGGTACTTCAACATGGACAAAAGCAAGCCTCTTCAGACACCAATGGGAACAGCAACAACACTTGAACTTGATGAAGATGGTGAACCTGTGAATCAAAAAGAATATAGAAGCATGATCGGATCACTTTTGTACCTCACGGCATCAAGACCGGACATACAATTCAGCGTATGTCTTTGTGCACGGTTTCAAGCTTCCCCACGTGTTTCACATTGTCAAGCTGTCAAAAGGATTTTCAGGTACTTACATGGAACTCAAGAATTTGGCATTTTTCTTCCTTCTTCCTTGACCATTACTTTGAAAGCTTTTTCGGATGCTGATTTTGGGGGTTGTAGGATTGATAGGAAAAGTACTTCCGGTGCTTCTCATTTTCTTGGTAATTCTCTTGTTGCTTGGTCCTCTAGAAAACAAAATTCAGTTGCACAATCCACAGTCGAATCTGAATATGCACAAATTATTTGGATTGTTCAAACACTTAAGGACTATGGGGTTGATCTAGATAGTTTTCCACTATTATGTGATAACACTAGTGCCATTTGCATTGCTAAAAACCCCGTGCAACATTCTAGAACTAAGCACATTGGCATTAGGTATCACTTTCTCTGAGATAATGTTGAAAAAGGAAACATTGTGCTTCACCATGTAGATACCGAACAACAATTGGCTGATATTTTTACAAAACCTTTAGATTTTACTCGTTTTTGTTACATTCGTAGTGAAATAGGGGTTATGCATCCTCATGGCTTAAATTGAGGGGGAGTTTTGAAATCTGGGAAGTCTATGTGTGAATCTGAAATTAAAATAATATGAGCATAGTATTTCATACATATATGACTTTGTGATTCCTTTTACATGCTGAAAGTTCTTACTACATTACTCGTGTTATACATTTTGTAGTTTTTGCCATGTCTAGTAATTGGAATAATTACTTACACTAAAACTGGTCATGGTCGAACTTTCTTGCTGTTTTGAACTTGTTACATGTTCACAAGTGCTTTTAATCATTAAGAATTCATCAAGTAATCAACTCACATGTTGAGTTTTTATGAACAAATATAAATTTAGAAAAGATCAAGAGAATATGCATGCATCGCACTTCTTCTTTTGAGATGGCTTGTCATTGCACTTAGATATGAACTTGGAAGAAGTTGTGTATGACTAAAACCATGTCCTTAAGCTTCTGATTGTTAAATGACATAGGCTTGGCTTGGTTGGTTAGAATAAGGCAGATGCGCATATAATCTCTTGCAAATATCATATGATCTAAATTTATGCCTTGAAAAGTAATAAAATGCAGCAACTAGTGTCATGCTTTCATGTTTTGAAATATTTAAGTTTGTGAGATCATGACTTACTTAAATTGAAAATTACATTTGATCTCTAGCATGACTTACACTACTTTATAATTTCATTGATGTGATAATGTAAGGTACTTGATAGTATGACTCGGATGAGCTTTGTTTATATGTATATGTTATAATATGCTCATAACAACTAAAGGGGGAGAGATAATTTGTTTATATGCTCATGAATTGCTGAATACATTGTCAAAGGGGGAGAGATAAGCATGAAGAGAAAGAGAATATGTGCATAAGGAGAGATAATATGGGATAATGGATTTTCTTCTCATTTTACTTTTGATTTACAAAGGGGGCGAAATTGTTTTCAAAACTTTTATGTGAATAAGCCAATGTTCGGATTTTAAATTGTGTTGCCAATGCATTCATCAAGGGGGAGATTGTGAGACCTATGTGTGCTGAATACATTTGCTTGTCGTGAATACACTTGGCCTTGATGATAAAAGTTTTGAATATCACCAAAACACCTTTTTATCAAGGTCCGACTCTAGCTCCGAGCTACATCAAAGTCCGACTAGCTTTGGTCAGCTCTTGTGAAGTTTTGTCTTTAGCTCCATCATGTCTTTGATAGCTCCGTCATGTCTTTGATAGCTATGACATGTTTTTGATAGCTCCGACATGATTTTTATAGCTCCGCCGTGTTTTTTCTAAGCTCTGAAGTTGATTTTTCTAGCTCCGGCTTTTGGGATTACTAGTTCTGGTTAGCTCCGGCGCTAAGTCCTGCTAGTTTTGTAAGCTCCGGCGGGAGCTTGGTTGTAGTAGTTTTGGTAAGCTCCGGCGCTAGGTTCTACTAGCTTTTGTTAGCTCCGGCTCAAGGTCCGGGTTGCTCTGGCAAGGTCCGGAACTTGACCGTAGCGCTTCTGCTTTTGATTTGAAATGTTTCGTACTTGCTTTACATTGTTGGAAAGATTGCTTAGTATTCATTTGCTATGTTTTTGGTGTGTTTTGGTTGATATGGATGATATCGTGTTACTGTGGTTTTGCAACATGCTTATGTGAGGTTCTCACGTAGGGTGTTGTGTTCGGAACTAACTTGAGTCAAGTCGAGGACTTGGGCTCGTATGGATTGGTTGTTTATTCATGTGCAGGTGTTGCTTGAGTTCAAGACATGGCTGGTGACGGGATCCATTGGACTAGTCTCAGGGAGGAGATGAGGTTCCAACAACCAAATTCAGGAGGAATTGTGGTTGAGCTGATCAGGAGGTTGTGCAACATGATTGAATCAAGAACAATGCATATGAAGGTATCGTGGACGTCATTGGAAGATGTTTGCACGTGTGCAAGGAGTGCATGGACGTGGATACATGGTTCTGAGACATGATGAAGACATGTGGACGTAAAGAGTTGGTCGGAAAGGTCCAACCGACTAGGTTATGGACTCAGGCTGCGGCTGAGTCGGGTTTGACTCAAATATGGAAAGTTTTGAGTTGGTTATGATAGGATTTCGTGTGGGTCACGAATTTGAGTTGTTTAGGAATGTGGGATATGTTCCTAAGGTGTTTGGAAGTCTTAATATTGCTTCTATCTGCGTATAGAAGAATCTTGAGCAGTTATGGAAAGTTACGATTCGTGATCTGAGTAGGACTAGAGTCCTAGTTGATATTGGGTTGGCCTAAGGGCTGGTTATATAAGCAAGGGAGCCTAGAGCTCGTGGTGCACGACTTTGGGGCTGTTCCTCTTGTGTTCTATTGAATAAAATTCATAGTTTGAAGGAACTTTTGTGCCTTGTTCGTCCGACTTGTTCCAGACAAGTTTTACTCGTCGAGTTTCTGGACAGCACTACCTTTCGTCAGTGGTTTTATTATAACTCGAGTTTTACAGACTCAATTGACGTGATTATTTTTGGGTTGTCTTCACAACTTGATTGTCTATCATCTGTCAAAATTTCACGGTCATTGGATTTGTGGTTTCTGATCTACACGAGTTTCTTTGCAGCAATCCAGAACTGTTTTTTCTCGGGTAGGGCAGATTGACCTTGTTTGATCTTTCGATCATAGCTTGAGTTTTTCTCGACAGATTTGAGTGATTCCTTTTGTGTTGTCTTCGTGACTTGATTCTCTCTGATATAAATCACTTTTGTCACGGTGAAACACATTTAGATTAGTCTCACATACAATTTCTTTAACAGTTCGTTTTTCTGCCGAAGGGGTTGGGGTTTAATTGTTTCCGCTGCGTAAGATTTTTAAATCTACCATTCACCCCTCCTCTGGTAGCTTTTCACGTGCTCTTCGATCCTACAATAATATAATTATCTTAATTGGCTTTGGGACATTTATGGGAGATACTAGTGACTATAGAGAAGACTCTTGCAAAGAACAGGAGATGATGAAGGAAGTTTGTTGTTCTTAAAAATTATGGTAAACAATAACCGTCTCTAAGTGTTGTTTTAAATTTTGGAGACCTATCATGGCTACCAGGGGTTGTATCATGTAGAGGGGGTCTCACTGGTTCTAGGAAATTTTTTTCACTATTTTCTAAGCCTCCTACAGGGAGAAACTGATTTTTCAAGTTTGGGGAAATTTCTGGAAATTGATTTTCCATTTTTCTCAATTTATAACTACATAGAGATTTGGAATATTGATCAACCCAGTATTTTAAGTTTAAAGAACTTGAAATTTTTACTGTATATCAAGTGTATTAACAATAGTGTTCTGACCAAAATTGGGAATTTTCCAATTAACAGAACTGTAGGAATGAATTCTTTAAGCATTTTGCTTATCTGAATTATAGAGAAATTTCTATGGCTTTTCATACAAATCCAAGTGCACCAGTGGAAATATTCTTCATGCTGGTTCTAACAAAATTTATTTGGAAGTTTTTGGATGATTTTACTGGAATTTATGGATTTTCCAAGTTGAGCTAAATCCTAGAATTATTTTTCATTGGGAAACATTCAACTAAATCAGCCGAGCCTACTGGTTTAAAATCAACCAATCACAGCATGGCCGCACCGGGGGCTACGGGGTTAACCCGCGCAGTCGCACTAGATCCCTGGCCACACCCGGATCCCGCAGCGACTGACTCGTGGGGTCCACGGTCGTCTTCAACCTCGGGCTGGCGCTTGCGCGCGGTGGCGGACGCGGCGGTAGCTCGCCTGCGATCTCGCCGCCGGCTAAACTGCTGCGCCAAACTCGACAAGCCTGGCCGCCTAGGGGTTTTCATGGGCGCTGAGTATGACGGTGAGGTCGACACCGGCTGAAATGGACCGGAAACAACCGCGCGATGGCGGTGGCGCCGGTGAGGGCTCGGGCCTGCTTGAACTCACTCAACTCTAGCTTAAACATCTCGGGAATTCCTCCAAAAGCTTCCTGGGATCTCAAGGATCAAGAATCTGGACTAGGGAAAAGTGGAAACACCCGCGAGATATGAGCTCGACGGTGAAGCATGGTCTTTCAATCGGCGGCCGTGAAATCTCGAATTCTAAGGTGCTCGGTGGATAACTTTTGGGGCTTTTGGGCAGGGAGCTGCACTCGGACATATGCAAGCTACCTCCTAATCAGATTAAAGAATGATTGCAAGATTGAAACGAATTTAGGCACGAAGACTAACTATTCTATTTGATAGTGATTCGGATATTGAATGAAATACTCTAGTCACAGTTCATGTCACGGGCTCAGAATTTGTGAGCATAAACTATAGAGGATTGTGAACCTTTTTGCTTGAAGGATCGAGACTAGAGGTGGACTAGAAACGGAGCTCGACGGTGAGACAGTGAAGGTCACGGCTTCCTCGACGACAACCGAAGAAACTTCAAAATACCCCAAGCAGAAGCGATGTCACGATCAATGACCAAATAGAATACGTAGAGGATGTTGTGACAAGCCTTTTATCTACTTACAGATCGGTGAGAAATGGCTTCAATCATCGGTGAAAACTCGACGAACGGAGGCGGCGGCAATGGCGCGAAACTGAGGTGGAGTTCAACGGCGACGGCCAAGGGGGGTATTTATAGGGACGGAGGCATGAGGGGGGTGTGCCACGGTGCAAGCAAGCAGGCAGCTCAGTGGTTGCATGCTGCAATGCGGTGTCGTGCGCTGCAGGCGTCGATCGGATGGGAGAGCTTGATACAGAGCACCCCGTGGGTTCACTCCAGTAGGTTAGGCTGACAGTGGGTCCCACCTCCTCTCATCCTCTTCCCCTCTCTGCAACTTCAATTCTCCTACCAAACATGATCCAAAAATTCTATATTTTTGTGGGGTGGCCAAAGTAAATATCTGGAATTTGATTCTGCAATTGGATTTTGATTTGGAGCAAGTTTCAATTGAATTTCAAATTTGAATTTGAATTGTATGAAATTCAATGGTGTCACTGATTTAGATAGCAATTCGAGTTCCAAAAATTGTGGAACTTTGAGGACAAGTCAAGCAAGTCATACTAACCATGAGGGCGTGTTCAAATCTTAATGTTCAAATTATTTGAACAGAATTCAAAATTTGAATTCAAAACATGGTTTGAATTTGCTAAGCGTCTCAAATAAAATAGCAAATGGAGTTCAAAATTTATGAAACTTTGCAGGAAGTCTATTTGGAATATACGGAAACTATGGAAAAATTTATGGCCTCAGATTTGAATATTTTTGACTGGGCCAAATATACAGTAGCATATTCAATTTGTAATTAATTTGAATATATATTTGGTACTGCATATTTATTTGACCTAGCAATCTCCATTCAAATAATTCCAAAATTTGAAGAGAGGTCAATAGAATTAATCTATGTTTATTGGTGAAGTCCATTCCTCATGTTAATAAAATTTAAGCATGAGTGGAATGAAAAGATTTGATGAGATCAAACTCATAAGCATAGCTATAATTGGTCTCCATTAGGGTTGATAACCAACTCACAATTGAACCTCATACGAAGGAAATGTGGGATTTTACATTTTATTTCTTTATTTCTCACAAAAAGAAAATTGTTGGGTTTTGAAAAAGGATTTTTGTTCGAAAAACAATTTTTCTGAGCTGCAATAGTGGCATTTCACCAACGTGTGAATTTTATAGCTGTTGGGGAGCCACCTGCCAAAAGGGGGAATAGGGGAGCCCATATTTCAGTCCAGCTGACCCCCCGGTTCGGCCTACGTGCGGGAAAGAGCCAATTCGGCTCTCTCTCCTCCAACAGCTACATTTGATTCCCTTGTGACCGTTGGTGAGTGTACACTATAAATTGTGGCCGTGAGGAGCACTCCTCTTCACACTTCACCTCATTTCACACCTCCCCAAAGTCACTCTTGCTCGTATTGTTTTTCACACTCTTACTCAAATCAAACCCTAAAAGATTTGCTTTTTTTGCATTTGCAATTTGTTCTCATGTTCTTCGAGGGAAAATTCATTGGGGATTTATTTTCATTAACATTACTTATTTTCGAGATTTTTCCTTGTCGTGTTCTTGTTTGTTGAGGCTATGAAAGGAATGAAGAGTTTGTTTGGGAAGAAGAAGGAGGCTGCAAGCTCAAGCCATGGTGGAACTCAAGTGCATGCCCCTCCTCTGTTGCTACACCAAGTCCATGGAGGAGGACTGTATATTAGGACATGCCCATGGGTGAGAGGAGCAACCCTCAACAACTTCTCCACGACGACAACCTTGACATACAAAGTTCTTGAAGTGTGCTAACGACACTTCCCCCTATACTACTAAGAAGTAGTCTGCGGAGGTTCGTATTTAGGCGGGGCGCTAATAAAGATCCAAGAGCAATGTGACACGAGGAGTTTTACATGGTTTGGACCGCCTGAGCATAATACCCTACTCCACAAGGTGCGTGTTGCTTGTATTAGGATGTGTAAGCCTGAGCCTAGACTGGATTCAGATTTGCATGATTTTTGGTTAGCTTGGATTGAGTTCTACCGTGCAACGTAGCCCTGTTATATGTAAAGGACTGGTTGTTACAATAGGCGTCATCGCCCGCAGGTGGTCCTGGCTGTAATGACCGCCATATACACGATCTACGGGCGTTAAGAGTGGTTAATAACGTGATAGCGTGCCATTACGGTAGCATTACTAGTCTTGATAGTCCTATAATCATGCGTTATTAATATGGCATTAATGACACATTAACTAGGTCTTGTAACGGCCGATTGATAGCCCTTGAATGTCTGCACTAATGGAGATCGTGAAGACTTCCCGTTGTAGACACAGGTCCTGCACTGCGAAAACGTGGCAGCTTTGGAGCTTCCCTTTGCGGGAAGGCAGGTTCGGCACTCCGGGACACATGGCAGCACCAGAGCCACCCTATGGTGGGAGGTAGGTCCAGCACTGCGGGACACGTGGCAGCGCCAGAGCCACCCTATGGAGGGAGCCAGGTCCAGCACTGCGGGACATGTGTTGCCTCCGGATGTCCACAACACTGAAAGGTGGAACTTGACGCGTCTTCTTCCGGTACGAAGGGATACTTGGTATGCAGGGTATCGATAGTGGCCCCGGGCCCATCTTTTGTGATATGATGAGGTTTTGATGCTGGAGGTGGGGCCATTATCTCTCTTGCACTGTTCCTTCAGGTTTGCTATTGAGACACACGACCTTTCTTGATTTGGTAGGTGAGATACATGACATGCTGATCTCACAAAATTGAAGGACGATGGTTCCTAATATGATTTTCGTATCGGTTCCCAAGCAATCTTAGTATCCTTGTCAGGCCGCTGCCCTCGGGCTTCCAACTTCTCATCATGGCAACAGTTCACCTGGTGTGACTTGTTTAACAAAGTGGACCCAAATCCACTTGTCATTGAGGAGGTAAGTTCGTAGAGCGTGATTATGGTCTGGATGCAGTTGCCATCCAAGCATTGCAGAGGCTTAATAAAGAAATAGGCGCTGCAAGGTGAGAAGAACTTTACGCACCGATCTATTCTTGCCATAGAGTTCTCTGCTTGAAACCTTACGTTTCACTCCCACTTTTGCTCCACTTTGCGGTGATGGAACTCGGACTTCCCCTAGCAAGATTGTGAGCGATGATGATCTGTGGAGAGTTCGAAAGCCGATCGGTTGGACAAGTGATTCCTTCAACAATGCTATTCGTTGAGGAAAGCTCCCATTCAAGAAGGAGTCCTCCGGTGACATTGTTTACTTTTTGGCGTACGCCATGGTTGGGCTGGTTCCGCCAGTGTCCAGCTTCTTGTTGATGCTTTTGGAGTCGTACAGGCTCCAACTACACCACATCAGACCTCACTCGATCTTGCTGGTGGCAATCTTTATCCACATCTACAAGATGTGGGTGGAATGCCACCTTGCATCCCTTCGTTCTGGACCTTCTTCACTATCCGAGCGACATGCAAAGGTAACTGCTTGTTGGGGTTCTACTTCTTTGTAAAGTGTAGGAATCCCCCATACATGTACATCAATACCTTTCCTTCTAGAAAGTGGGAGACTTGGAGGACCGATTGGGTTGTGATCCGGGTGGACGCTCATGATCGACTGGAGCTACCAGAAGGGCTCCAACGATGGAGTCTGACTCCTGGGAGGAGGTCCCGAAGCTGTCCGAGAAGTACAACCCCGTGCTAACAAGGATCTGACACCTGGTGGACAGAGGATTAACATTTCTGATTGTCCTCGACAACTTCCTGACCAACCGCTGGGCGCCGCTTAAGGAGCGAGAGTTTGCGGCCTAGTTTTTCTCTGGAGTAATGGATTTTCTATGGATTTAGGTTGGCTGAGGCACTAGTCTAGATGAGCGTGCCTTGAAGCTCCATTTATAGAAGCTGAACAGTGGAAATTTTTCAAGGGATGACCTCGGACCTCGGAGGGAGCTGCAAAAGATGATGCCACTACTCGACGGCACGGGTCTTGCAGTGCGACAAAGAAGCACTCCGCCTAGTGGGATTGTAATTCCCGAAGCAGATCCCAGCCAGAAAAGCCAGACCCAAGTTAGGGCAAAGGCAAGAAGCCCGTCGACACCTCCACTCGGAAGAGGAAGTTGACGCGGACTGATGGGAGCTAAAAGTACATCTAGGCATCCCTTGTGGGTTTTGTTTGATTTATGACAAACATATGAGATCCTAAAAAAATTGTTGAGATGAGCGCAGGTTTCAATGTAATTATGAAGAAAGCGCAAAAAGAAAGGAGAATAAGAAATCTATATGGAAAAAAGCTCAAGAGCTGAATAGAATACTTTGTTGCGTATGGAGTGTGTTGGAGAAACACACCCCAAGAACTCAGCAAAAGAAATCACCATCACTGCACAAAATTTCACAAGTCCGGACTAGTCCGATATTCACCAGACTAGTCCGATATCGCTCTACTAAGATCGGACTAGTCCCCCCTAGTGCGGACTAGTCCTCAGCACATCACACCTGTACAAAAATGGACAAGTCCGATATCACCACGGACTAGTCCGATATCTTTCTAACTAAAAACAAACAAGTCCGCCCCAGTGCAGACTTGTCCTCAGGACCTCACACTTTACACAGAACCGGACAAGTCTGATATCACCATGGACTAGTCCAAAAACTCTCTGACTAAAATCGGACAAGTCCTCCCTTAGCGGACTTGTCCTAAATTCTACATAAGGTTCACCACACCAGACTAGTCTGATATGTGTCGGACTAGTCCGAACATTTCCAGAGCCCAAATCGGACCAGTTCGCACTGTTCCGGACAAGTACAATATCTCAAGATACTTATGGTTTCCCACACGCTGCACACCGGACTAGTCCGGAGTCCACCATGGACTAGTCCGGACATAGCAAGCCCTAACAGTAACTTTTGGAAATCCTAGTATAAATAGAGGTGTATAGCCCTACCACCAACTCTCTCAATTCCCTGCGCCATCACACCTCCCAAGAGCCCTAAAAACACATCTCTCTACACGTTTTAACCAAAAGAAGATAAAATCTTTTAGGATTAGCATTGATCAAAATGAGAGACTTGTTTCACACGTCTTGAACTCTTGGGTTTGATTCTCTTGCACACTCTTGTTTTTTACTTCATATATTTCAAGTGTTTTTGGTGGTGTTCATCTTTGTAAATCTTGGGGTCCCTCAACTTGTGAGAAGGCCCCTTGAGTTCGATTATTTGCCCCTTAGTGGAAGAGAATCGGCCTCCGTGGCGATTCGACGAGGGTAGGGTTGGTGAAGACCCGGTCCTCCGTGGACTCTCAATGTGGATGTAGGTTTTCTTCGTGGGAATCGAACCACGAGATAAAATCGTGTGTTTTGCACTTTTGTTCTTATTGTTCATCTCATTCTAGGGTTTACTCAATCTTGGATAACTTATGTTAAAACATTGAAATCAAAGTTTTGTGCCATACATAGATTCATTGTCGTGATACATCCAATTTACAACTTACTTTTCGCTGCATAGAGTACTTGATGTGAATTCTTCGATCAAACTTGATCATTCTAATCCGCACACACCGGACTAGTCCGCACCGTACCGGACTAGTCCGATTTCTCTGTATTTGATCAAGTTTGTTAAGTGTTTCAAGATCCGACAAAATTCCAAAAAGACTATTCATTCCACTCTAGGCTACATTCAATTGGTATTATAACAGGACTCTTCAAAAAATACCCACCGCTCGAAGAGAAGATGTCAGACATTAAAGATGTACACAAGAACTTCAACCAAGAGAAGGGTGATGATGAAAAGACTCAGGAGTTGGAGAAGCTCCTCGACGCCATCCAAGACTGTGAGGATGATGATGAGGAGATGCTAGAACTAAAGGCACTCCTGAGAAAGAAGGAACTATCCCGAAAAGGGAAGATGAAGATCAAGGATGAAAAGAAGAAGACGGGGAGCAGTCACACCGACTACTCCTGATATCCTTTTAACTATGATTGTTTGAATTCCAACAATAACCATTACTTATCAATTCCTCTAGGAAAAGCCCCATACTTTGATGGCAATGATTATTAAATGTGGAGGCAAAATATGAAAATGCATCTCATATCACTTAACCCTAGCTTGTGGCATATAGTGTGTACAGGGATAGATATCCCAGATGACGATGAAGAGCTCACACCAAGTCAAGAACAAGCTATTCATCGGGAACGCTCAAGTTGCAGCTATCATAACATCGTCACTGAGCCTAGACGAGTTCATAAAGATGGATGGACTCAAAATTTCTAAGGAGATATGTGACACTTTAAAACTGCACATGAAGGTGATCGTCATGTGTGAGAAGCCAAGATTGAAATCATAGAAGGTGAATTGGGAAGATTGGCTATAGAAGAAGATGAGTCATCACAAGACATGTACAATCGACTGGAGAATCTCATCAACAAAGTTCGAGCATATGGAAGCAAAAAGTGGAATGATCACGAGGTTGTGAAGCTAATTCTTAGAGATTTCATGCCTCGCAACGTAACCCTATGCTCAATGATTAGAGAAAGCCTCGGGTATCGGAAAATGACCCAGGGCGATCATCTTGGGAAGATTATCAACTTTGAAATGATGGAGAAGCAAGCCAAGCACGTTAAAGAGATTGCCGACCTTACCTAGGCAAAGAAGAAAGGAGTTGCTTTTAAGTCCACTTGTAAACCGATATCAAAAAAAAAAGCTCGAGAAGCTCAAGAGTAAGACGACAGGGACGATGAGAGCAGTGATATAGATGAAGAAGATATGATCCTATTCATGAAGGAACTCAAGAAAATGATGAGAAGAAGACAAGGTGGAAGACCAAGTGAAGGAAGACAAAAGGACAAGCCAATACCAAAAATGAGGTGTGCTTGCTATAACTATTGAGAGTATGACCATTACATAGTAGACTGTCCACATGACGAAAGTAAAAGGAAGACCAAGGACAACAAGCCTCAACCTAAGAAAAATTTCAAGAAAAAGAAAAAATATGTTCAAGCACACTTGGGGAAGGAGTGGGACTCTAATGATGAGTCCTCATCCGAAGAAGAAGAGGAGATGGCTACCACAGCCGTCATGAAGCCTACCAAGAAATCCACCCTCTTCCCAACCATCGGCAAAAGTAAAGACACCGATCATACGTGTTTAATGGCCAAGGAAGGTGAAATAAAGGTAACAACTAAATCTTCCTCCTCGAATTCTTATAATAGTGATAATGATAACTCTAGTGACGATGAAGATATGCTTGTTGGTTTAGATAAGAAAACTACATCTAAGATAAAAATTTTAATGGATAAGCTTGTTGATAAAGAGGAGCTAGTTGATCATCAAGAAGATATGATCATCCTCTAAATGGAAGAATATCTTAAGATCAAAAAGCACCTCGAGCTTGAAAAAGAGCAAAGCAACTCACTGGAACTTGAGTTAGCTTCAAGAAAGAAAACTTGTTTGAAGCTAGAAGACTCAGACATGGCTATCAAGGATGAACTTGCTAACCTAACCAAAGTTAACAAGATCCTTGATGTACAAGTTGAGTCACTCAAGTCAAGTGGTTCTTCATCCTCTTCAAGCTCACCTTCTCAACTTATAAAATCTGAAACTACTATTGCTTGTGAATGTGCTAAAATTGTCACTAACTTGAAGGAGAAGTCAAACTTGACAAAGGACAAGCATCCTTCCCGAAGTGGAATATTTGACAAGGAGAAGGTCATGTATGCACGCAGTGCATACTTGGTCACAAGACCTCCTAATGTCAAATATGGCATTGGGTATTCTTATGGTGAAAAGCAAAATGCTAGAAACCACAACAATAACAAGGAACACATTGCTTTTGTAAAGAGAAACACCTCTCAAGTTAGAGAACTTAATAATGTTGATAAAAGTAACATTGTTAACACATATGAGCAACAACTCTTGTTTAGAACTTTTGATGCATCATATGTTCTTATGAAACATAATTTTGGTATAGTTTATGCTAAACATGTTGGGCCAGGCCATGGGAACACCAAGTCTCATGTGTGGGTGCCCAAATCACTTGTGACTAACCTAAAAGGACCAAAGCAAGCTTGGGTACCTAGGACCAAGGCATATTTGTGTTTTGCAGGCATATTCATCCGGTGGAGCTAAATGGGTGCTAGATAGTGGATGCACCAATCACATGACCAGAGAAAGAAGGATGCTAGTTGAATATGAAGAAAACAAAGATCCAAGCGAAGGCATTTATTTTGGCGATAACAGTCAAGGAAGGGTGCTCTGTACCAGTAAAATAGCAATTTCATCACAGATACTATTTCTCATGTTTTACACGTTGATTCCTTGGATTATAATCTATTGTCCATATCTCAATTATGTGACAAACCTTATAATTGTTTGTTCACTAATGAAGGTGTGACCGTCTTTAGAATAAATGATAACTCGGTTGCATTCAAGGGTGTGTTAAAGGGAAAACTTTATCTAGTTGACTTAAACAAAGATAAGGCCGAACTTGACACATGCTTGATTGCAAAGACCAACATGGGTTGGTTGTGGCATAGACGGCTAGCACATGTTTGTATGAGGAATCTTCAATAACTTCTAAAAGGCAATCACATTCGTGGTTTAAAGGATGTTGTTTCTGAGAAAGACATGCCTTGTAGCGCGTGCCAAGCCAGGAAGCAAGTAGGAGCACCCCATCCCGCGGAGAACGTCATGACTACAACAAAACCGCTCAAACTCCTTCACATGGACCTATTTGGTCCAATTGTTTACATAAGCATAGGTGGTAACAAATACAGTTTAGTAATTGTTGATGATTTTTCACGCTTCACGTGGGTTTTCTTTTTGTATGATAAGACTAAAACTCAAGGAACCCTCAAGAAGTTTGTCAAGCGAGCTCAAAATGAATTTTCGTTGACAATCAAGAACATACGAAGTGAAAACGGAATGAAGTTCAAGTATACACAAGTTGAGGAGTATCTAGACGAAGAAGGGATAGAGCACGAGTTTTCAACACCTTATTCTCCTCAACAAAACAGAGTAGCTAAAATGAAGAATCGAACACTCATTGAGATGGCAAGGACAATGCTTGATGAATACAAGACTTCAGATCGGTTTTGGGTTGAAGCGGTCAACACCGCGTGTCACGCCATAAATCGACTCTATCTTCATCGCCTACTTAAGAAAACATCATATGAACTACTCACAGGTAACAAGCCGAATATTTCATACTTTCGAGTTTTTGGTTCTAAATGTTATATTTTGAACAAGGAGCCTATGACTTAAAAGTTCGCTTCGAAGTCCAATGAAGGTTTCTTACTTGGCTATGATTCAAACTCCTACGCCTATCGTTTCTTACTTGTTGAAGTAGCACGTGACATGGTGTTTGATGAAACTAACGGATCTCAAGGAGAGCAAGTTGATCAATGTGTGCTAGATAGAGAAGAATCTCCATGTCAAGCATTGAGAAGAATGGCATTGGGCGATGTTCGTCCACAAGCGCCACCTCCAAATGCGAATGAGGAAGATGAACCACAAGTGGAGGAAAATGATCAATGGGGAGATTCCACACAATATAAACCTCAAGGAGACCAAGATGATCAACACATCAATGAAGGTAACCATCCAGGGGAGATAAAGATGATGACAATGAAGACTCAAGACCACAACTGCCACACCCAAGAGTGCATCAATGCATCCAAAGAGATCACCCGTCGACAACATAATCAGTGAGATTCAAAAAGGAGTAACAACTCGATCTTGTATAGCTAATTTTTGTGAACATTACTCGTTTGTATCCTCTTTGGAACCACACAGGGTTGAAGATGCTTTAAAAGATCCAAATGGAGTGGTGGCGATGCAAGAAGTATTGAACAACTTTAAAAGGAACAAGGTGTGGGAACTTGTTGAAAGACCCAAGTTCAACGTCATCTGCACTGAATGGGTCTTCTGCAACTAGCAAGACGAACACGGGGTGGTGACAAGGAACAAGGCACGACTTGTGGCCAAAGGGTATTCACAAGTCAAAGGTTTGGATTTTGACGAGACTTTTGCTCCCTTGCTAGGCTTCAATCGATTCTAATATTACTTGCATATGCTACTCACCATGATTTCAAGCTTTATCAAATGGATGTGAAAAGCGCCTTCCTCAACGGACCGATCAAGGAGGAGGTGTACGTGGAGCAACCCCGCAGGGTTCGAAGATCAAGAGTTCCCCAACCATGTGTTCAAACTACGTAAGGCTGTCTATGGCCTCAAACAAGCTCCTAGAGCTTGGTATGAGTGCCTTAGAGATTTTTTGATTGAAAATGTATTTAAGATTGGTAAAGATGATTACACTTTGTTTACTAAGCATTTTGACAAATTTATGTTGATGATATTATATTTGGTTCAACTAAAAAATCTTTTTGTCAAGAGTTTAGTAAGATTATGACAGATAGGTTTGAGATGTCCATGATGGGAGAGTTGAGATATTTCTTGGGATTCCAAGTAAGGCAACAAAAGGAAGGAATGTTCATAAGCCAAACAAAGTACACTCAAGACATACTTAATAAGTTTGGAATGGACAAAGCAAAGCCTATAAAGACTCCCATGGCGACAAATGGACACTTGGATCTCAATGAAGACGGACCAAACGTGGATCAAAAGGTATATCGCTCCATGATTTCATCCCTACATTATTTATGTGCATCAAGGCCTGATATTATGTTGAGTGTATGTTTGTGTGCAAGATTTCAAGCCAATCCTAAGTAATGTCATTTGACAGTCATAAAGAGGATCTTGTGATACTTAGTTCATACACCTAACCTAGGCCTTTGGTATCCTAAAGGTTCAAAATTCAATCTCATTGGATACTCTGATGCAGATTATGTCGGGTGCAAAGTAGATAGAAAAAGTACCTCCGATACTTGCCAATTCCTAGGTAGATCCCTAGTTTCTTGGTCCTCCAAGAAACAAAACTCCATTGTCTTATCCACGGCCGAAGCGGAGTATGTTGCAGCCGTGAGTAGTTGTGCACAACTCATTTGGATGCGACAAACTCTAAGGGATTACGGTTACAATATGAGTGGTATTCCACTCCTTTGTGACAATGAGAGTGTGATTGCCCATAATCCCGTTGAGCACTCTAGAAGTAAACACATAGACATCCGACATCATTTTTTGAGATTCAATGAAAGGCGATATAACCATTTCCCATGTCAATACTGAAAAACAACTAGCTTACATCTTTACCAAGCCACATGATGAAAAACATTTTTGTGAGCTCCGAAATGAACTAAATAACATTGATGCTCGGAACGTGGTTTGAAAGATTGCATACCTGTATGGCATCTTAAAAATCTATTGATTGCATTATGAAAATCATCTCTCTCTAATTTTCTCTGAAAACTATGTTAATTACTTTATCTTGGTGAATTATAGTCATAGCTTGATTGTTGTATGTTTACTGATCATATTCATTAAGATTATTTGTGTGTTTTGCCCACTAATTTCTTAGTAAGCACCTTCGAATGTATACGAATGGTCTAACTGGTTTTGTTCTAGTGACCACAGACTAGTCCTGGGTTACCCGGACTAGTCCGCACAATGATAGTAGTCCGCAGAGTTCTGGTAGTCCGGACTAGTCCGGTCCAACCACGGACTAGTCCGATTTTTTGACTCCATAACCCTAGGGCCACCAAAAGCTAGTCTTCTTCATCCTCACAACATTCACGTTCTCTCTCCTCACTCAAGTGCCCCCAAGGTGATTTGGCGAGTTCTCCACCAAATCTCCTCAAATCTCCGTGGGAAACGATCTTCATCACAAGGGGATCGAGAACTCCGGACTTGTCTGCATCAAAAACTCCTCCAACACTGCGAATCGAAGGATTTGGTAAAGTTTCTCTTCAAACCATAGAACCTTCGATTTCTCTTGTTTTTGCTTGAATAGCTTAGTTCCTCCTATTAATACATGATTCCTTTTTGTATTACAACTACTTTGAGCCACTTTTGCATTGAGAAACACCATTGCTCTGATAGTTAGGGTTGAAACGGCCTAATATCGGACTAGTCTGCACTTGAGCACTGGACAAGTCCGATTTCTAACTGGACACAACCCTAATATCCTTCTACTCATTGCATTCACTTGCCATCAATCCTTATCTATGTCATGCATAACCTCCTTATCAGGACAATGTCGAATGAAAACATCTGCGACTTTGAAGACGAGATGGATCAAGATGTGTTGCCTCGAGTCTCGGAGTCTCGTGCTAACAAAAGGCAAGAGCGTGACGCTGAGCCTTCGCCCACTCCACCTACGATGCGGCGGAAGGTTGCGGCCAAGAAGCCAGCTTTGAAATCTCAAGATATGGCTGGTTCTAGCTCAGTGGCTCATCGCCAATCCAAAGGGAAAGACAAAGGGATTGCCTCTGGCCCGATTGGCCCTCTCAAAATGACAGCTCCAAGACAAGGGAATAGAGACCCCTCGGAATAATAATTCAATGGCAAGGGGAGTGGTGTGGCTTGGAAGATAAGGAAAGTTGATGCTTATGGCAGTGCTAAGAAGGCAGTTGATCCGAGGTTTTGGAGCAACTTTCACGCGGACTACTACAGTTCCGTGTACCTGCAAATGAAGACTCCAGTAGTCTACAGCCAATGGATTGAATGGAGCCACTTTGAAAGAAAAAGCTGTGGTGCTTTTGATGAAGTGGTACAGGCTGCAGAGAGGCATGACCTCATGGACTTGTTTGCTTTCAGATACAACTGGAATGATGAGGTCATAGCACAGTTCTTTGCAACCTGCTTCTTTTTCAGTGATGAAGAAGAGCGAGTGACTTGGATGACACATGGATCCAAGTACACTGTGACATATGATGAGTTTGCTAGGCTGCTGCACCTTGGCAACACCGGCAGCAATGAAGTGATTATTCACAACATTGGGATTTTAGAGAAGGACAAGATGGACTTTCTCTATTATACCCATCTCAAGTACAATCATCCCTCAACCAAGAACATGAAGACCTTCTTCATGGTTCTCAACAGGGTGCTTAGGAAGACAATTGCTCCAAAACATGGAGATGCAGGGAGTGTTCAAGGCTACCTGAGGACATTGATAAAGGTGATTAGCAAGATCAGGAAATTTGACATCTTCGACTACATATGGAACGGCATGGTGAACATTTCCTGCACCCCTAACCATTCCTATGGCTAAGCGAATTATATCATGTTCATGATAGAGAAGGTCACAGGAATCGAGATTGTGAAAGATGTTGAGCACACAGCCTTGAGGCCTCAGAAGCCACCTCAAGCTGTCCTTCCAACTGCTCCATCTCTTGTGTCAAATGAAGAGGCTCCCAGGAGGAACCAAGGAGATTCAAGGCCTTCCTCTAACACTAGGGCCCCTCCTCACAAAGGGTCTCCTAGTGGAATTATGAATTACCTGGCTGCTATTTTTGGCTCTTAACGGAAAGCTGAAGTGAAGATCCATAAGTTGAACAAGGAAAGGAATGAGTACATGAGGTACATAAAGGAAAATGTCAGAGCCATATGCCAGAAGCTTTAGATTGAGCCTGTTGGAACTCCAGTTATCTCCGAGGACTCTCCTTTTGACTTTTAGAACTTCCACCTCTTTCTCCTTCTGAACTTGCCTATTTTGGCATTGGGGGCTCAACGAGTGGTTCTCATCCTCATCCTCCTCAGGCTTCCAATGATGAAGACGATGAAAGAACGGACAGCGAGGTGTGAGTTTGCGACACCTATTAGTTTCCTCTTCTCCTTCTTTTTGATGCCTTGATGCCAAAGGGGGAAAGATTGAGGGGGACTCATTAGGTTGTAGCAGTAGATGAGAGTTGAGAGCTCTATTTGTATCTTTTGCTCCTTGCTATGCTTTTGGTGCTGTAAGACTTCTTTTGATGATGTAAAACTCTTGTTATGTTTCTAGTCATGTTTATGAAGTTTGTGATGATGCTTTGATAAGATCTTTGTTTATGCTCTGAAATTGGCATACATGCTTGATGTTGATATGATTATGTCATTTACCTCATTCTAATCACAATTATTGCTCACACACTTTTAGTTTTGGATCCCACCATAAAGAGTGCAAATATGTCTTATGTTTTCATTGCTTAATTTATTCCAAGCTCATATGTGCACACTTTATGAAAATCTGAATTTTTATCATATTTGTATAAATCTCAATTGGTTGTCATCAATCACCAAAAAGGGGGAGATAGAAAGTGCATCTAGGCATCCCTTGTGGGTTTTGGGTGGTTTATGACAAACAAATGATATCCTAACAAAATTCTTGAGATGAGTGTCAGTTTTAATGAAATTATGAAGAAAGCGTAAAAAGAAAGGAAAATGATGAATCTATATGGAAAAAAGCTCAAGAGCTGAATAGAATACTTTGTTGTGTATGGAATGTGTTGGAGAAACACACCCCAAGAGCTCAAGCAAAAGAAATCACCCTCATTGCACAAAATTTCACAAGTCCGGAATAGTCCAATATTCATCAAACTAGTCCGATATCTCTCTGACTAAGATATGACTAGTCCCCCCTAGTGCGGACTAGTCCTCAACACTTCACATCTCTACAAAAAACGAACAAGTCCGATATCACCACAGACTAGTCCGATTTCTTTATAACTAAATGGACAAGTCTGCCCCAGTGCAGACTTGTCCTCAGAACCTCACACTTTACACAGAATCGGACAAGTCTAATATCACCACGGACTAGTCTGAAAACTCTCTGAATAAAATCGGACAAGTCCTCCCACTGCGGACTTCTCCTAAATTATACATAAGATTCACAACACCGGACTAGTCCGATATGTGCTGGACAAGTCCGAACATATCCAGACCCCAAATCGGACTAGCCGGCACTATTCCGGACAAGTCCGATATCTCAAGATACATAGGGTTTCCCACACGCCACACACCAGACTAGTCAGGAGTCCACCACGAACTAGTCCGGACATCATAAAAGCTAACGATAACTTTTGTAAACCCTAGTATAAATAGAGGTGTACGTCCCTACAACCAACTCTCTCAACTCTCTGCGCCATCACACCTCGTAAGAGCCCTAAAAATGCATCTCTCCACACATTCTAACCAAAAGAAGATCAAATCTTTGAGAATTAGCATTGATCAAAAAGAGAGACTTGTTTCACACGTCATGAGCTCTTGGGTTTTATTCTCTTGCACACTCCTGTTGTTTACTGCATATATTTCGGGTGTGTTTGGTGGTGTTCATCTTTGTAAATCTTGGGGAGCCCTCAACTTGTGAGATGGCCCCTTGAGTTTGGTTATTTGCCCCTTTGTGATTAGTGGAAGAGAATTGGCCTCTGTGGCAATTCGACGAGGGTAGGGTTGGTGAAGACCCGGTCCTCCGTGAACTCCTCAACGTGGATGTAGGTTTCCTTCGTGGGAATCGAACCACGGGATAAAATCGCTTCTTGTGTACTTTTGTTCTTCTAGTTCATAGCATTCTAGGGTTTACTCAATCTTGGATAACTTACGTTAAAACATTGAAATCAAAGTTAATTTGAGCCATACATAGTTTCATTGTCATGATACATCCAATTTACAACTTACTTTCCGCTGCATAGAGTAGTTGACATGAATTCTTCGATCAAACTTGATCATTCTAGTCCGCACCATACCGGACTTGTCCAATTTATCTGTATTTGATCAAGTTTGTTAAGTTTTTCAGGACCCCACAAAATTTCAAAAAGCCTATTCACCCCCCTCTAGGCTACATTCAGCAGCTCTGTCAGATCAACTCCGACACAAGCGGTGCCATTGCCTAGGCCAAGCCTCAAGTCGGTGCTGGTTGCGCCTAAAACAAAGGTACCTCCACCTCCTATGGCCAGATCATCTTTGGATCCAGTGCCCGTAGTGGGTGCTAGGTCCGGCAAGTCCATTCCGTACTGGTGCAAACAGCGAGATATGGTTTCGATGTACTTTCTCAGACGATAGAGGTCACAGCTGGGGTAGCGCCGGTGGCTGCCACGACCCCCGGGGTGAAGTCCGGAGCCTCTGCCTCGCCGATGATGGTGGGTTGACTCCGACCGTCCAAGGAAGAAGATCCATGCCGACTGGAGCGGCAATGTGCCCAGGTAAAGATCGACTCTTAGACTTGTGTTTTGTTTTTTCTTTTTGCTTTTTCCTGAACTCTTTGTTCCCCTGTTTCAATGTATCGAGAGGAGGAGTTGCCCAGCGCCATGATCACAGAGACCGTGCCAGCGACCGAAGAACCCGCGGTTGCGCCAAACCATGCAGATGAAGCACTGGAGCAAGCTTCAACTACTCTGGAGCAAGCACGAAGGTACCGACACTAGTGCTGGAGATTTCAGAAGCTACAGCGGAAGTTTCGGGACCAGCTCCGGACGTGACGGCATCGTTGGCTGATGTTGATATGCTAGAAATGGCCATGCCTGTGCTGTTGCCTAAAGATCCGGCACCGGGACATTCATTGTCTACACCGAAGGTCGATGAGCTCTAGAGCTCAGCGCCGTAGATGTTGAGCTGTTGGTGTCCATGCTTGTGCCATGGGCTCCGACGACTATTCTAGAAGACTCAGGGGAGCCAGAGGAGAAACCTCCAGCAGGTCTTGAACCAATCCTCTTGGATATGTCGATTGACAATGCCCGCTCAAGCCTCTTCCAAGTCTAGCTTGCCTTCGAGACTGAGCTAAACTTGATGTGCTGGGAGATGTGATCATCGACCAGCTTGAGACTGAGGGAAACTCCCTAGTAATGAATGTCGCAGAGTATGTGCTGACATTCTTCTGAAGCCGGGATCCCTCTATGTATCTAGCTTCGGTGGTTGAAGGGCCTATCGTTGAGGAGGAAGAGGCTGCCAAGGCAAGCGTCCAAGAAGCCGCCCAAAAAGTTGCTTCGTACTTCCAGCGGAACTCCAGTAGCTAGGATCTTTCTCTTTTGTAGCATCATCTTATCAATCTCTAATTTTGAATAGATGAAATCCTTTTGAATTTCATTTTTGTCTTCAATATTTTTTATTGGCTTTATCTTGTTGGCCCCCTGGTAGATGGGCTCAATTGATTTAGGACATCTACCATAAGGAATTTAGCAATCTCTTGAAAACTTGATTGCTCCGAACTCGTAGTAGTTATGATATCTTCAAGGTTCGAGGCTTGTATCCGAAATCTCCAAGGACTCTTTGTCGTGTTGTTGACGTCGATGGTGGGCCCCTTAGGTGTCGTTGGAGCTTGGTTTCTTCGACGCCGCCCACTGTCAACGCATGAAATGTCAATGGCGGGCCCCTGGGTTTCATCAGAGCTTGGTTGCCTTGATGGCGCCCACTGTCAACGCATGAAACGTCGATGGCGGGCCCCCTTGGAGTTGTAGGAGCTTGGTTGCTTCAAAAGCGACCACTATCAATGCATGAAACGTCGACAGTGGGCCCCTGGGTGTCGTTGAAGCTTGATTACTTCAACGACGCAACCTATCAATGCATGAAATGTCGACGGCGGGCCCCCTGTGTTGTCAGAGCTTGGTTGCTTCGACCGCGCCCACTATCAATGCATGAAACATCGACGACGGGTCCCCTAGGAGTTGTCAAAGCTTGGTTGCTTCGACGGCGCCCACTGTCAAAGCATGAAATGTCAATGGGGGGCCCCGGGGTGATGCCAGAGCATCCACCATCGCCGTGCAGATTGCCGTCAATTATTCATTTTTCCTGCGCATGAGAGACAAGAAATGCAGTAAAATTTGTCCTCTTGTCTATAGCTTATTTGCGACTTATTACCCTTCTTTGAATTTTAGATACTAACAAACTCACTGTGACAACATAAGTATACTGATTAAACTTCCTTAGATCCGTATACTTTCTTGAATCGCCTTACCGAGACTCATCATAATAGGTAGAGTGGCGTACATAGGGTGCTGGACCAGGCTAAGTTGATAGCGCACTTTGGACCTGTCATCGACTTTGGTTTTCAAGCGAGTAGACCATATAGAAATACTAAGATCGATTAGAAGTTTACCAATAAAACTTATATATCACACGAATCTCTAGGACTAAATTTCATGTGGATTGCACAACATTGCTATTGACAAGAAGGTGAAAGATGGAAAAATAATGAGCATGCGCAAAATTAATGCATGTAGAGTCTGTTTGCATATAAATGTATTCTATTATAGGTCCGAATAATAGGGGAAGACAGGGACACACTTAAAGTACAAGGCCATGTTAAGTGTGCAATTCATCTTGTACCATCCCAGGGAAGGTAGAGAAACACAAAAAAGTACAAGACCATGTTAAGTGTGATTTTTATCTAGGACCAACCCGACTGTGTTTGTAGACTCTGTGAGATACATTTATACAAATACAAACTCACCTCTGTGTAATTATGTGTAGAACTTACGAAGGTGCTCGATATTCAAGGGGTTGGGAAGTGGTATCCAATCCTCTATTGCCAAGCGAATGCATCCAGGACAGGAAACTTTGATAACACGGAAGGGACCTTCCCAGCTGGGGGAAAGTTTGATCATCCCTTCGCGAGTGAGTATTCACCGCAGCACCAAATCGCCTTCTTCCAACTGCTGGTTGCGCACATGCCTTTGATAATAGTATCGAGCACCTGGCGATATCGCGTGTTTTGGACAGCTGCTTGGCACCTTGCCTCTTCGACGAGGTCTAGGTCTTCACGCCGGAGCTGGTCCTGTGTGACTTCGTCGTAGGTACGGAATCAGAGAGACCCAATGGCAATTTTTGGAGGAATGACAACTTCGGCTCCGTATACCATGAAGAAGAGTGTTTCTCCTATTGCACGGTTGGGTGTTGTCTGGCTTGCCCACAATGCGAACGGAAGCTCTTCTATCCAGTTGGCGTCATGCTTCTTCAAGCGTTTATAAGTGTGTGTCTTGAGTCCTTTAAGTATTTCTGCGTTTGCTCTCTCTGCTTGGCCATTGCTTGTCGGATGAGATACTGATGTGTAGCTGACTGTTATGCCAAGATCTTTGCAGTACTCTTACAATGCTACGGTTGTGAATTGGGTTCCATTGTCAATGATGACTATGTTCGGAACTCCAAATCTACAGACAATGGACTTCAAGAACTTGATGGCAGATTCTCTGTTGATTGTCACAACTCGAGTAGCTTTCGGCCACTTGGTGAACTTGTCGATGGCGACATATAAGAACCGGTACCCTCTGACAACTTTTGGGAAAGGTCCCAAAATATCCATTTCCCACATAGCGAATGGCCATGAGGGAGGAATCATTTGTAGTGGCTACGCCGGTGTATGAATTTGCTTCGCGTGGAACTAGCACGCTTCACACTTCTTGACCATATCGACTGCATCCTAGAGTGTTGTAGGCCAGTAAAAACCATGCTAAAAGGCCTTACCGACCAGCGTGTGGGATGATGTGTGGTTACCACACTCGTCTCCATGGATCTATGCGTGGAGTTCGTAGCCTTCTTCACGGGAAATGCATCGCATTAGAATGTTGTTGGCGCCACGACGATGGAGATCCCCTTCTACCAACGATATCTTTTAGCCAATCTCATAATTCACTTAGTAGATCCACCATCTTCAGGAAGGATGTTGACTTTCAAATAGTCCTATACCTCTGAGATCCATGCATCAGGACTGACATGAGCTTCCAGATCTTGTGTGCTTGGTTGCTCGAAGCTTCCTGTAGTGCCTACAATCCTTGGTGGACGCCATGCTAATAGGGCCATCGGGACCGCCAGCTTCGGGTTACTGGTCTCGCCCCCATCACTTAGTTTGGTACGTTGAGCGATAGGTGCTGGTAACCTCCTAAAAAAACCCCGTCGGGTGCTTGAGCCCTGGTTGAATCCATTGTCGATAGATCGTCAGATTCAGCATTGTTGAGACGCTGGACATGGCAGAGGTCCAAGACGTGGAAGTCTTTCTGGAACTTCTGAACATAAAGTAGATATGCAGCAAGCTGAGGGTTATTGCAACTATATTCACCTTTGACCTGTTTGATGATTAGTTGCAAGTCACCCTTCACCAAAAGCTGTCGGACGCTATATGATAGCACCACCTTGAGTTCAAAGATGAGAGCTTCATATTAAGACATGTTGTTTGTCGAATTGAATTCAAGGCGAACCATGTACCTGACCTTCACCCTGGTCAGAGCAAGGAGAAGAATTCTAGATCCCACCCCCTGCTTTTGCATGGAGGTAGCAAAGTAGATAGTCTAGTGAGGCTTAGTGAAAACCGAAATCTTAGGTTCCAGCTTCTGCTCGTTGAGGACCCCCGGACTTGATGTAGAATGTGTCCACTCCGCCACGAAGTCAGCCAGCACCTAACTCTTGATTGCATGTCGAGGCGGGAATTCGAGATTGGATTCTGCCAGCTCTGCAGCCCACTTGGCGATATTTCCCATTGAGTTGGGATTATGTAAAATTGCACGCAGTGGATAATAGGTTACCACTGATATCTTGTGGGCTTGAAAGTACTGTTGTAGCTTCCTTGAGGCAATATGTATTGCGTACAACAGCTTATGCACCTCAATTTATCGAGTCTTGGCGTCATGAAGTACTTCACTGATGAAGTACACTGACCGCTAGACGGTTCGGACCATTCCAGAGGGGTCCATTGTTTCTCCTTGACCCTCCCAGAGGGGTGCGGATCTTCTTCTTGAGCAGCATATACTCCCTCGGGTGAGAGAGGTTGATCCATAGACATCTTGCCTTTAGGATCCGTGCCTGGGGGCTGGGACCCAGACTCACTTTCAGGTAGCTCTAGGCCCTCTTGGCGCGATCTGGGGTCCTGAGTTAAAGATGTTTCTGGTCTTTCTGCAACCAGAACAATGCTGACAACCTCCGTATTTACAAGCAGAAGAGGCTCGATAGGTTTCAGAGCTACCATTATTGGTAGTGTGTTGAGGAGATTCTTTAGCTCTTGGAACGCCTTCTCTGATTCTTCAGACCAATGGAATGGTCCGGACATCCGCAAGAGCTTGAAGAACGGTAGCATCCGCTCTGCTAGCCTTGAGATGAATCGGTTGAGTGAAGCTAAACATGCAGTAAGCTTCTGGACGTCCTTGACACGGGCTTGAGGCTGCATAGCTTCGATGGCTTTTATCTTGGCGGGATTTGCTTCAATTCCGTAGTGAGTCACAAAGAAACTAAGAAGCTTTCTGGAGTTAGCCTCGAAGACACACTTGTCAGGGTTGAGCTTCGTGCGCATCAGGTGTAGCTTATCAAAGGCGGATTGAAGGTTGACGAGGAGTGAGTTTTTGTTCTTCACCTTGACAATGATGTCATCGACGTATACTTCCACTAGGTCACGAATGACCTCCCACGAAGGTTTTGTGCATAGCTCGCACAAAGGTGGAGAGTGCATTTTTAAGACCATAAGGCATTGTTGTGTAGCAGTAGAGATCATCTACCGTAATGAAAGCAGTGTGCTCTTCATCTTTGTTAGACATTGGAATTAGATGGAATCCAGAATATTCATCTTATAAACATAAAAGCTCAGAACCGGAGGTAGAATCTACTATCTGATCTATTCTTGGTAGTGGAAAGGAGACTTTTGGACATGCCTTATTAAAAGTGGTGTAGTCAATGCACATCCAACGCTTCCTGCCGGCCTTTGGTACGACGATTGTGTTTGCAAGCCATCGTGGATGATGAACCTTCCGAATGAATCCAGTGTCAATCAGCTTTTTGACTTCTTCTCGAATGAAGTTATGCTACTCAACAGATTGCTTCTAGGGCTTCTGTTGTATCGGTCGCTCATCAGGGTAGATCTTTAGATGGTGCTCGATCACCTCCGCGGGGATCCCAGGCATTTGTGATGGTTTCCATGCAAACTCGTTGATAATTGCCCGAAAGAAAGAGACAAGCGCGAGTTCTTATTTGTCACCCAAACCATCCGGTATACTAGTGGTCTGAGCGGTATCAGAACCAATTTGGATGACTTTTACGAGGACGTTGGTGTCGCCTCTTGGTTGCACATGAGGTGCAGAGGTTGAGCCATGCTGGCGCGAGCTCGGAGGTTGCTGAGAAGATTGCTCATCGCCTGATTCATCTTCTTGCGTTGTTGCGAGCGCATGATGTTTTTCCAGCACAATGACTCCAACAGTGTGACCCCTCGGATCCGAAGGATGCCTGACGGAGTTGGCATCTTCAACACAAGGTAGCCGTAGTGGACCACCGCCATGAACCTATACTGGGTTGGACCGCCTAGGATGGTGTTAAGGGAAGGTTGATTTGTGCTAAATCAACACCAGCTTCTCAGACTGGTAGTTCTCCAGTGTCCCGAAGGTCACCCTGAGAGTAACTGAGCCGAGAGGTGTGATAGCTTATGAACCCACTTCGGAGAATGGCCGTGAGGGCCTGAGGTCCAAAAGGCTAAGCTGGAGCTTCATAAAGGCTATGAAGCTGATCAGGTTGAGAGTTGCGCCTCCATCAACTAAAACATGGAAGAGCTGGATATTGTTGATAGTCGGGGAGACCATCAGGGGCAATTGTCCAGATCCTGCCATGTTCTTCGAACTGTCTGAAGCACTGAAAGTGTAGGGAGTGTCCATCCACTTGTGATGAGGCTCCGCCTTGGCAGGGGGAGCAGCAGCAGCCATCTCCCGACACATAGTTTTCAGAATGCGTCAAGAGGTAATGTCACAGGACCCTCCATACATCATATGTAGACTCTTTCAATGTTCCTCTTCAGAGTTGGTGTCAGAGTCATCAACTGTGTTGTAGACTGCCTTTAACACCTTCTTTGCATCTTGGAAGTCTAGCTCCTGATCAGACAGAGCTTTGCTGACTTTTTGCTTTCCTTCCAGCTAGCAGAATGGGGTTTCATCTTGACGCATGCTGTTGCGTTCAGCAAGCCTCTTGTCCTCATGATAGTCTTCAAGATTATGGCCCATGGATTTGTGGATCAGGCACCACATCTTTTCACTGTCCTTAGACGATTGTCGAGGTTGCTTGTCGGGGCGTGGCCCCCAGCCACTAGGTGCTACGGCAGGGGCAGCTGTAGGTGTGCTGGCAAGGGTCTTCTTCTTGCCACTTGACTTCTTTTTGTTTTTCCCACTACCGGTAGTAGCTTTGGCTTCGGAGGCAGATTGACCAGCCCCTGCAGCTGGTTTAGAGTGCATCTCACGGCCCTCCGCAGCTCTGGCACACTTGTCAGCCAGGCAGAGGAGTTTCGTGATGCTGCTGACATTCTTGGTTGCTAGCTTCTCCAGCATGTTCTTATCTTGAACTCCCTGTCAGAATGCAGCAATGACAAAAGCATTGGAGATAGAAAGTATGGTGTTCCGAACCTAAGAGAATCGCTGGGTGAAAGATTGAAGTGACTCTCCTGACTTCTGTTGTACAGCAAAGAGATCCATGCTCAGAGCCAGGCCGGGTGTAGGAGCTCCCGTAGTTAGCGGTGAACTGGCGACATAGTTCCCCGCAATTGTAGATGGAGTTATGGGGTAAGGTCATAAACCAGGGACTTGCAGTCCCGGTCAAAGCAACATGGAAGTAGTTGGCCATGACAACCTCATTTCCTCCCTCCACGAGGATGGCGGCAGAGTAAATTTGAAGAAACTCGACGAGGTTGACTATCCCGTCATATTTCTTCGGTGGATGAGGTTGAAACTTCGGTGTTCATTCCACCATGCTGAGATGCATGGCAAGGGCCAAAAAGCCGCCTCCTACTCCCAGAGGAGAAGGGTTTTCGTGAGCAAGTCGCCTCTGGTGAGTACGCTCGATGTTGACACGACCATCCTACCTCATGTATCGGCGTTCGAGCTCCGACTGTAGGTCATGACTCGAGAGCCTCGACACCATATGAGCACGACGAGCCCTTGAGGGCAGAAAAATCGCATGCTAGGAGGGCGCACGTCTCCTGGGCTGCAACACCGCAGGACCAAGTCTTCCAGACAAGGTCCTGTTATGTGAAGGTGCCTGCCCTGCATGGGCCAGACCTTGGTTGTTGAGCGCAGTGGCTGCGGCTGCAACCAAGTGCTCAACGTTAGCATGCCATTGTTCCTGCGAGGCCAGAGGATCTCCCAGCACTGGAGGATGCTGAAGTAGAGTCCGCGCTGCGTTCAGTGCATTCTCCGGGTTGTTCGTCGATTCCGTGACCGACGCAAAGTCGTCATCATGTTGTCCAGTGTTCGCTGCTGCAACAGATGGTGGTGGTGGAACGACATTCGGCTGGACAACTGTGGCTTGCTGCTGAGCATAGGAGGGAGTTCCACCAATGGCTTGTGCAGCTGGTCCGTTGGAAGTGGCAGCAGAGTTCACAATCTTGAAAATCTTGATCCACCCTTCCTGCTGCAACAAATATCAAAGTGTGTCAATGACATTTCCGCCGGTACTACTAAGAAGTAGTGCGCGGAGGTTCGTATTTAGGCAAGGCGCTAATAAAGATCCAAGAGCAAGGTAAAACAAGGTGTTTTACGTGGTTCGGGCCGCTTGAGCGTAATACCCTACTCCACGTGGTGTGTGTTGCTTGTATGAGGATGTGCAGGCCTGAGCTTAGTCTAGATTCGGATTGGGATGATTTTTTGTTAGCTTTTATTGAGTTCTACCGTGCAGCGCAACCTTTTTATATGCTAAGTACTAAATGTTACAATGTGCGCCATGGTCTGACAGGTGGCCCTGGCTATAATAACCTCCATATACACGATCTACGAGTGTTAAGAGTGGTTAATAGCATGATAACATGCATAACGGAAGCGTTACCAGTCTTGGTAGTCCTCTGATCATGCGTCATTAATATGGCATTAATGAGCCTTAACCAGGTCTTGTAATGGCCGATTGATAGCCCTTGAATATCCGCACCATTGTAGATCGCGAAGTCTTCCCGTTGTAGACATAGGCCTGGCACTGCGGGAGACGTGGCAGCTCTGGAGCTTCCCTCTACGAGGAGGCAGGTTCGGCACTACGGGAGACGTGGCAGCATCGGAGCCACCCTATGGAGGGAGGCATGTCCGACACTGTGGGACACGTGGCAGCGCTAGAGCCACCCTACAGAGGGAGGCAGATCTGGCACTGCGAGACACGTGTTGCCCTCGGAAGTCCACAACACTGGATGGTGGAACTCGACTCGTCTTCTTCTGGTATGAAGGGATACCTGGTATGCAGAGTATCAACAAAAGTGAAGTTGAAGATCAAGGACGCAAGCTCCTCCAAGATCGTGAGTTTTCTCATACAAAAGCTTATGATCCGGATTTGATCTACAAAATTGGTATGGATTCCGAATTCTTTTCCATTTGGTGTGCACTAGGATGGGAGAACTTTTCTCACATAGAGGAGGTACATGCCTTCTCTCCATGCAATTCCTTTGCATCCTCAAAATAGGATTTGATGGTTTTTCTTTTATATTTTACAAAAATAAAACAACATCCTATGGAAAGAATTAAATGAAATCATAGGCTTCCATAAATGTTGTTTGCTAGATTTGGACACTTTGCCTAAGTTTAACAAACAATGTTTTTGGCATGAATTGACTAGTGAGGTCATATGTAGTGCTCCTAGAAAGAGCCACTTGCACAATCCTACTTTACGCTTCATGCATAGATGGGTGGCTATGACTATGTTCCCTAGAGGAGATGTTAGAGTAGTGCGTGATGATGAGCTGAAAATTTTATTTGCCATGGTCAAAAAGATAAAAGTTGCTCCAGTTATTGCCACGATGACACAATGGGTAGATTACATTTCAAGGACAAGGCCAATTGAATGCACTTCATTGATTACCCACATTGCTACTAGGGTAGGAGCATTAGAATATATTCATTTGAATATATTGAAAATGAACGAGAATTAGTTAATGAGGATTATCTAGTACAAGGAAATAACCTTAAGCATGATCATGATGGCTCTTTAATGTTTTATTATCCCAGCTTTGTCAATGAAATTCGATTACCTAAACCGGATTTTTATTTTTACAAATGTCGGAGGCTAACCATTGATCTTCTTCCCATCAAGGAAGCCCGAAGAAGTAATGTCTCTGGCAGGTAACTAGAAGCCGTGCAAGGAGAGCGGCCATGCCTCCGACAACCTCCAACGTCCATGAGTACGAGGAGGAAGAGAACCCAATGGGTGATGCACCCGGATGGACTCAACCTCCACCGTATGAGACCGAAGGTCGATCTTGGCATGGATGGCCAGGTGCCGCTTGGGAGGCACCACTATCTACTTCAAGCTCTAGTAGATTGCCTCCAACTTCCATGAGAGAACGTCATTCCTTTTCGACTTGAAGTCATCATGACTATAGGCAAGGAATGACGGATCTCACTAGACATATGAAAGACCTTGAAGTGTGGACGGGAGACATCTACAACAATCTCCAAGAGCATGTCCAAGGTACCCAAGTTTGGCAACAACACATGGACGCTCAATTCACCAACTTCGACTCTATGCTACAACAACAACAAGTCGATCTCGCGGCATACTTCCGTCATCAAGAGTTCAACCCTCATCATGGAGGTAATTGAAGAACAAGATTGGGGGAGGACCCCCACTTGAGGTAAATTGTATCACACCCCTTGCATATTTATTTTCCATTCATCCACCATTCTCCTTGCATATAAAAAAATATAGAGTCGATTTGCTTTCAAATAAAATAAAAGATGTGCAGTAAGAATGTTTCAGAATTCACATAGATGAAATGATGAATAGTTGCTCTAATTTATTTTTCCTAAGTCCCTAGTTTGCAACTTACTACTCTTTGAAATATTGCTTTCATTGGATAAAATTAACTTTGCCTTGATTTGGAAATTATGGGTAGCAAAAGCATCTTGAAAAATTGTTGGGTTTCATTTCTATTCGACCCCAACTCGTTTGGGACAAAGGCTTGGTTGTTGTTGTTGTTGGTTAGCAAAAGCTTATCCAATTCTAAGTTGTTGTGAGATATGATATAGTGATAGGGCTGCTATTCCTGGTTTGAAAGTGAAACTTAGATTTCCAGAGAAATTCTAAAAAGATTTATGTTACACTCATTTGATTGGAAATACCTATCAAAGCCATATGATATTTTTACATTGATAGACCTTATGCATATGCTATTTGTCTTCACATTGAGCCTAGTCAAACTAGTATAGACCTATGTGAGAATTCATTCATTTCTTTATGAATTCAATACTTCACTTGTACATGCTATACTTCTACACTAGAACTAAGCAAAATACAACCACACCATCATTTCTACAATAAAAAGAGAAACTCAATACCCTTCATACTTAGTACTTTCTTCAAGTTTATTGCATAAAAAGAGAGTAGAAGACATGGCTACAAGAAAAAGAAAAAATGCATGCCTATATCATAAGCATGAAAAAACAGAAAAAGAAGAAGAAAAGTAGCCATGTTTCATCCCTGCAAAATAAGAGAGTCTACATAAATAGAGGTCATCTCAAACATCCACATCCACTTACACTACATAACACATGCACATGTCTTGAATCAAATAGTTTTGAATTGATTTCTCCTAAGGCTTGCTTTTTTGACTTAGCAATATTACGTGTTGCAAATATTCCTACTATATTGCCTACCAAGCCCCACATACAAGCCTTATTCAGTGGTAGGATGAGTATAGGCAAAATGCCTTGGTGAGGAAATATTTCAACTACACATAAAGGAGTGATTGAGAGAATCAATTTGAGGTACTTAAAATTTAAAATTGGAACTCTCCGGAATTTGAGTAGAACTTGATCTCTAGGGTATGCTTGCTCCATTTGCTATTCTAACTTACAACAAACCATGAATAGGAGAACGCATAAGCCCCATAATCACTTAAGATGGGTGAAGTACCATGCCAATCTTTGCAATACTAGGTAGAGTATTTTGTTGTGCACATAGTACTTTTGAAAAAAATAGAACATTGTAGCAACTTCTGATCATCAACCTAATGTCTTGGCTCTGCTCAGGACGAGCAAAGGATATGCTTGGTGGAGCTTGTTGACATCTGTTACATACCGATTTCACCCGTCAATATAACTCAATTATGTGAAGGAAATATCATTTCTTGCACACATCACCTTTCTATTTAACCTATTTCCACATGTCCTTTGATAAATAGTGCATCCAGACATTTATTGCAGGAAATGAGGTAAAAGATGGGGAGCAATCCTATAAAATGCCATCCCAGCAAATCAAGCACCGACACGTGGCATCACATGGATCCAATGTCCCACAAACAGAAGTATCTGAGGCCATCCAACGGTGTATCACCCATATCAGTCAATGGGACCCACCTGGATGTCACTCCGAGAAAGCACACTGGAATTGGTCCAACTTTCTGTTTGGCTGACTAGGGCGTTCGACCGACGCCTTCCCAGCGCCAAACTTTGTTAGCTTCCTTGTGTCGATTCCCTGTGGTGCCCTGATCACTATGAAGACTGATTCGCACGCTTTTGATTGCGGGAACCGACCCTTCTCCAGCTATAAATAGGACCTCCTACCCTCACTTCACACACACACCACTTGAGTATTCATTCTATTGTATCCACTACTCTCCACAGTTTTAGAGGAGTTTAGGCTGTAGAGAGGAGAGCCTCTAGTCCATAGTCCAAGTAGGAAAGGGGTAGAAGGAGTCTCTTCCCAATTGGGAAAGGTATGGCTCTCATATTCCTATTTGTATTTTGACTTTGTTCTTAATAAAGATATCAACTTAAGTCTTCTTTTATTCATATACTTGGATGAAGCGTTTCTTGTTTGATTGTGGATTCCATGTATGTGGTAAGAGTAATATTTATGATGATGCTATACCACTGTCATTATATCATCATAAACACTACAAACCCTCACTATAGTCTAATTAGTTATGACATGATCATGTTAATATGAATGACTTATGCTATGTTTCATCATTGGTTCAACAATATTTAGAATAGTCATTGCCTTAGGATGGCTTGTGTTGCAGCTCTTATGGTATTTAATTAATATGCTAGCATGGTGCTAGGATAGTTAAGTAGCGTTAGATGTCTCATAGACCCACAGATTAAAGAGGTAGGAAGTAGGTGGTGACAGCCCTATCTGTCCTTGTAATCCTCCATGTTTGTCTATGCCACAGGCTCTTTGCGAGAGTCATCCTAGTATTGCTTGGGTAAACCCGTGCTCGATGTGTTGAACAACTTAGCATAATAATTCATTGTTGATATGATAATTACTATTTAACTTAGGCTATGTATATGTATACTAGAAGCATAGTAGGAGTATCTACCTAACTCATAGCCAAATCCTTCTTAACCCTTTTATCCCCCTTAGGATAGAATGCCCTTGTGTGTGTCACACTACCTCACTTATCTATTACACATCTGTCGAAGCGTATGAACGACACTTCCCACGATACTAGTAAACTGTATCCCATAGAGGTTCTTGTATCGGTTTGGGCGCGCAGAGATCTTAAACAAGATGATGACACGGAGGATTTACGTGGTTTAGGACGCCAGAGCGTAATACCCTACTCCACGGAGTGTGTGTTGTTGTATTGAGGATTTCAGTAGTGCTTGTGTGCATCTGATCTTGGATGTCCATGTACCGTGCGGCGCAATCCTTCTATAGTCTAAGGACTGGCTATTACAACATTTGCCTGACCCGACATGTGGCCCTAGCGTATTTAATAGCCTAATATACGGTCTACGAGTATTAAGCATGGTTAACAGTGTGATAGCGTGTCTTAATGGTAGCGTTACCCCTATTACAGCCCACTGATTGTGTGTCATTAACATAGCATTAATGACACATAATCAGGTCTTGTAATTGTCGCTTTAACTGTCCCTTGAATGTCCGTGCTGTTGGAGATCCGCTAATATCCCCGTTGGTGTAAGGTCCGGAGGATCCACACATGGCGGCTATGGAGCTTTCCCTTGTGGGGAGATAGGTCCGGAGCTGCTATACACGTGGCGGCACCGGAGCTCCCCTCTACTGGGGGTTAGGTCCAGGGTCATTATACACGTGTCAACCGCGGAGCTTCCCTATGTTGGGAGTTCAGGCCTGGTCTTACATTACATGTGGCGGTCCCGGAGCTCCCCATATGAGGGAGACGGGTCCAGTGCCGTCTGACATGTGAGGCCTAAGGAAACCTTCAACTCTGACAAGTGGAATTCTCTTGCAGTTCTTGTGGTATCATGGGGTACCCGGTACACGGGGTACCGACAGTGGCCCCCGAGCCCACTTGTGGGAGAAACCCTTTGGGTTAAATTATTCTACCGGAGGTGGGACCATCCTGAATTCACGCACCGTGACTTCAAAGTTCTTCTGATGTGTCGTTGGGGCAATGGTCTGGCGTTAAACCATCGCCGCATGGCTTGTCTTGAATGTGGCAAATGAGATTTTTGAGTGCGGAGCTCACACAATTAAAGGTCGCCGGCTCCCAATACGAAAACCGTATCGGTTCCGAGCGCATTGCCAGGCTGCCGCCTTTAGGTTTCCCGCCACTCATGATGACAACAGTTCGTTTGGGGTAATAACCTCGACCTCTTCGTCGGGGTGGCCCAGGCCAATTTATCATTAACGAGGTAGATTTTTGAAATGTGGCCTTGCTCTCATTGCGGTTTCCATCCAAGCGTCACGGAGGCTTACTTAAGAGGGAAAGTATGCACGGTTTGAGGACTCTTTACTCTTTCAATCAAACTTGCACTCAGAGCCTCTCAAACTTCGCCTAGCTTTTCCTTTCCTTTGCTTCACTTTGCCGCGATGGAGTTAGGTCTTCCCAAAAGCCGCATCAAGAGCAAGGACGATATGATAAAGGTTCATACCTACATGGGGTGGCCCAGCGACTCCCTCAACCATCTAATTCGCGTCGGCAAGCTCCCCTTCAAGAAAGAGCGTCGTGGCGACATGGTGTACTTCTCGGCGTACGCCATGGTGGACTGATCCCATCTTTCTCAAGCTTCATCTTGATGTTGCTGGACTTCAAAGGCCTCCAACTGCATCACCTCGGCCCGCACTCCCTCCTACTCGTGGCAAATTTTGTCCACTTCTGTGAGATGTGGGTGGGCGTGCCTCCCTGTGTCAAGTTGTTCTGGACCTTCTTCACAGTCCACACCACAGGCAAAGGGACTGAGCTGCTTGGCTTCTACTACTTCATGAAGCGCAATTACTGCCCCTTCAAGTACTTGAAGTCGTCCCCCTCCGGCAAATGGGATGACTGGAAGAAGGATTGGGTCATCATTGAAGTGGAGGAGCATGAAAGGTTGGAGCTATCCCAAGGACTCTCCAACGTCGATAGCGATTCCTGGAATGTAGTTCTGAAGCTGTCGAATGTATTTTACCCAGTCCTGGCTAGGATCCGAGACTGGTGGAGGGTGGAGTGACCCCCATATGGTCTTCGGAAACTTCTTGGTGAACAAGTGGGCTCCGCTGAGGAGGAGTGAGAGGCTCACCTGGGCTTTCAACAGTGTGATGGGTACCGATCGGATTGAAACTAGTCTGGACTCCAACTTGGATGACGAAGCCCTGAAGCTCCATCTCGAGAAATTTCAACACGGGTTGATCATCGATGATGCATTGACTCTGTAGGCTGCTTTACTATCCCTGAACATGATTCCAGAGATCAGCATAGAGCTCAGGAGGAAGATGCCGATGCTAGATGACCTTGGTGAGGTGGAGAAGGGTAGGGTCTCCAGGGTTGTAATCCCCAGAGCTTTTGAAGAGGTGGCTGCCCCTACTCGAAGCCAGAGGGTTGAAGACGTTGGCAAGGGAAAGGGCAAGGAGCCAGCCGAATCTTCCAATTGGAAGAGAAAGCTGAGGCATGCTGATGGGAGCTTCGTCAGGTCTGCACCAGCGACAACTACCCCTTCTCCCCGACGAGGGAGGTCTTCGGTGGTCACACCTCCTCAGGTACAAGCGTCTTCAAGAGGCGCTACCTCCGGACAGTCGACTCCGGTCTCGGTGGTAGTGAGGGGCTCTAGGTCCAGAGGTTCTTCCCGACCGAGGGAAGTTCCAGCCGAGGGGACTCCAACTGCTGCTGATGGCCCCCGGCAAAGGTCCAAAGTTGCGGTCTCACCAAACTTATTGGGCTCTGACTCCGGGCCTCAGAAGAAGAGGTTCCACAACGACTGGGGTGGTAGCATCCCCAGGTAAGCGTCATGGACTTACCTTGAAATTCTAATCTTGTTTTTATTATGTTTTTATTCTTCTTGTCCTTTTATTTCCAGAGTGTCGAGAAAGGAGTTCGATGCTTCAGCATCTGTCTCAACGACTAGGGTTGCGCATGCTGAAGCTCCAGCTTCAACTATTGGTCCTCATTCAGTGGTGGCAGAAGACACGACAGCTCCAGCACTAGTTGTCGTGGACTTACATCCATAAGAAATGCCAGAACCTCCCGTGGTAGCGCCGGACCATGGGGGAGTAGATGAAGATGCACCACCGGCAACAGCGTCAGATGTTGAGGCTCCAGTGCGGGAGTCGGAGGTGTCGGAAGCTCCAGCGTCTTCGCCAGAGGTTACCGAGGCTTTGGTCCCTGCGCCAGAAGTTGTTGCGGGGCCAGTGGCGGCAAAAGCTCTGGCCCTTGAGCTGGAAGTCGTTGAAGCCCTGGCCGCTGAGATGATGGAAGCTCCGACCACTGAGCCGGAGATGGTTGAAGCACCAGCCCTCGAGCTAGAAGTTGTTGAAGGTCTGGTTCCTGAGCCGGAGATGCTTGAAGCTCCAGTTGCTGAGCCACAAGTGGCAGATGCACCAACGCCTGAGCCGACAGTGGTGGGGGCTCCAGATGAAGCTCCAATAACCGCACCAGAGGTAAGCGCTCTGGAGGTGTCCATGCCGTAGCTGGAACAACATGAAGAGGCGGTGGCAGTCTTTCCTACGGCGGAGCCAGCAACTGAAGACCCAGAAGCAGGACCCTCGACTTCTGCTCCGAAGGTAGAAGTTCCTCTAGTGGGATCTTCCACGATGACTGCCGAGGAGCTCTGGTGGGCGGTCCTAGTGCCACAGAAGTTCAGGGAACCGCTCTTGTAGATTGGGACCCTATTTTTGTTATGGAGAATCCCCTGGAACCAACAGAGATGACCCCGACAGGTCCGGAGCCAATCCCCTTGTCATTTTCCATAGACAATGCCTACTCGAGTCTTCGGCAAGTTCAGCTTGCCTTTAATCACAAGAGCAAGGTTCTTGAAGAGGAGCGCTATACCTTGAGGCATTGGCGCAACAGGCTCCACTTCGAGACCAATCTTGCACAGAAAAGGCTTGCTGATCAGAAGGAGTGGATCAAGAGGGAAAAGGCCTCCATGGAATACTTGGGCAAACTGCTGGAGGAGAAAGAGGCCACCATCAGGGATCACGATGCCAATTCTCGGGATATTCTCAAGCGTCCCAAGGAAGGGAGTGATGCTGCTGATGAGCGTCACAACAACCTTAATGCACTAAATGAGATTCTCTAGAAGCACCGAGCGGACCTTGATGCGAGGGAAGAAAAGCTCCTGGAACAACAGGAGGATGTTTTGAAGAGGGAGGAGGAACTCACCCAAAAATTGATCTGGATAACCAAAATTTTGCAGATCGAACTAAGAAGTTGGATCTATGGAGTGAGGAAGAAAAGGACAAGTACTGGAAACTGGGGCAGGAGCTCTCAAAAACAGAAACTGATGTTGCCACCAGAGAAGTGAAGGTAAGAGGCAAGGAGAAGGACCTGGTTGAACAGCGGAACCGTATCCACCTCTGAGAGACAGAGCTAGCCGATCACGAAAAGCAACTTGCTGAGAGTATGCAACAACATGCCAAAGTGGTCGAGTGCCTCGCTCGAGAAGATTCGGAGCTTGCGGCCGCCCGGAGGTCAATAGAGGAGCTGTGGAGTTTCAAGGAGACTGAATCCATTCAAGTACTAGACTTCTTGGGGCGAGCCAATGACACGTTGACACCACTAGGCTTCAGTCCTATACATCCAGACAATCCAGAGCTGGACTTGGATCGAGCGCTGGTGGCTCTCAACGCTGCTGGCGGCAAACTTGATGCAATGGGCGACGTCATCGTGGACTAGCTGGAAACAGAAGGGAAATCTCTGGCTAAGAACGTAGTTGAATACGTGATGTCGTGCTACGTGAGCCGAGATCCCCAGTTCCCTCTGGATCCTGTGCTCAAAGTCTCGTTGCTGAAGAAGAGAACGCCGCTAAGGCCAGCGTTCAAGAAGTTGCCAAGAAGGTTGCCTCATTCTTCTGCAGGACATAGATCCTTCAATAGTTAGGCCTTTTCCTTTTGCCTTTTGTTGTATCCATGATTTTGTAATCATGTACTTTGAATGAATGAAATCCACTCTTTCTGTCATGAATTTCACATTATTTTTGTCTTCAATATACTGTGCTTTGTCTTGTGGCCCCCTGGTATATGTACACAATTTGAATGTGAACATGTACCAAAAATGATTTGACGATGTGTTGATGACTTGGATACTTCAAACTTATAGCTTTTAGGTCTGAAGTTTCGTCTTCTCCAGATAGCTTTTGTAACGTCGACGACAGGCCCCCTGGGTTTGTCAGAGCTTGGTAGGTCCGACGGCACCCACGTTCAACGCGTAGAACGTCGACGGCGGGCCTCCTGGGGTTGTTGGAGCTTGGTAGGTCTGCGACACCCACCGTCGACGCATAAAATGTTGACGGCAAGCTTCCTGGGGTTGTCAGAGCATGGTACGCCTGACAACACCCATTGTCAACACACAAATCGTCGACGGCAGGCCCCCTAGGGTTGTCAGAGCTTTGTAGCTCCGACGGCACCCATTGTCGACATATAAAACGTCGACAGAAGGCCCCCTTGAAGGATGTCAGATCTTAATAGCTCCGGCGTCGTCCACCATTAATATGAGTTTTTGTTTTTCTTGCACATTAGAGACAAGTAAAATTCGTCCTCTTGTCTGTAAATTGTTTGTGACTTATCATTCTTATTTGAGTTTTAGATCCGAAGAAACTTAATATGATAACAAGCATATTGATATAATCTTTTTAGATCCGTATACCTTTTTAGCCTCACCCTACTGAGGCCTATCAGGATGTAGGTAGAGTGGCATACTTAGGGTGCAGGAACAGGCTAAGTCGTTAGCACACTCCGGACCTATGTTGGCTTGGCGTTCAGGCAAGTAGACTATAAAGCAATGTTAAGATCCAAGAGACCATTAATATAAGTTGTGACGCATATGAATAACTTAGACTAAAACTTGAAAAGAATTCCACAACTTCATTATAGACAAGTAGGGTAAAAATAATAATTCCAAATGTCGAGCCTTGTACAAAAATAAATGCACGTGGAGTCTGTTTCCACATAGCAATGTCTTTCATTATAGGTCAGGATTGCAGGGGATACAAGGACACACTTAGGGTATATGACCAAGCTAAGTGTGCTATACATCTCGTACTAGCCTGGGGCAGGTAGTTACACATTTAGTGATGTGACTGTATCAAGTGTTACTTGAACTTCCCGGACTCTCCCGGCAGGGTCCGGATGCTCTCCCAGAGTACCTACCCGATTATGTATATTGACTCTATAACATACATTGTACATAATTACAAACTCACCTCCGTTATTCTAATTATAAAACTTACGGAGGTGCTTGAATTTCCAAGGATTAAGAAGCGGAGTTCCATCCTCAATTGTCAAGCGAACGCATCCGGGACGGGATATTTGATCACTCGGAAGGAACCTTCCCAGCTAGGGGAATGTTTGTTCATCCCTTCACGAGTTAGTATTTTCCGCGGCACCAAATCGCCTTACTCGAGCTGCCGGTTGCGCATATGCCTTTGATGATAGCGCTGGAGCGCTTGGCGATAACGTGCATTCCGAACAGCTGCTTGACACCTTCCCTCGTCGACGAGGTCAAGGTCTTCACGCCGGAGCTGGTCCTGCGCATCTTCGTTGAAGGTCTGGACCCAGAGCGACCCCATGGTGATCTCCGGAGGAAGGAATGCTTCATCTCCGTACACCCGGAAGAAGGGTGTTTCCCCAGTTCACCGGTTAGGTGTTGTCCTATTCGCCCATAGTGTATACGGAAGCTCTTTAATCTAGTTGGCTCCATGCTTTTTTAAGCATTCATATGTACGTGTCTTGAGTCCTTTTAAGATTTCTACATTTGCTTTCTCGGCTTGGCCATTGCTTGTTGGGTGAGCTACTGAGGCGTAGCTGACTTGGATGCCGAGGTCTTCAAAATATTCTTGGAATGCAGCACTTGTAAATTGGGTTCCATTATCGGTTATGACTGTTCGGAACTCCAAATCTGTATATTATGGACTTCAAGAACTTGATTGCTGATTGGTTGTTGATTGTCACAACTGGAGTAGCTTCCGGCCACTTGGTGATCTTGTCGATGGCAACGTACAAGAACCTGTAATCTCCGACGGCTTTTTGGAATGGTCCCAAGATGTCCATACCCCACACAGTGAATGGTCATGTAGGAGGTATCATTTGCAGTGATTGAGCCAGTGTGTGAATTTGTTTTGCGTGGAACTGGCACGCTTTACACTTTTTCACTAGCTAGACTGCATCCTGGAGTGCCGTAAGCCAGTAAAAGCCATGCTGGAAGGCTTTACCAACCAACGTCCGGGAAGATGTGTGGCTCCCACATTCACCTACATGGATTTCTGCGAGGAGCTCACGACCTTCTTCCCTTGTAATGCATCGCATTAGGACGCCGTTGGCACCGTGCCGTTAGAGATCCCCTTCTACTAGCGTGTATATTTTAGCCATTCTGACGATTCGATCAGCAGATACACCATCTTCGGGAAGGATTTTGTCTTTCAAGTAGCTCCGGATCTCCGAGATCCATGCATCGCAGCTAACTTGAGCTTCTGAGTCTTGCATGCTGGGTTTCTCAGAGCTTCTGACAGCACCTACAACCATTGGTGGACGCCATGGTAACAGGGCCACCAGGACCGCCAGCTTCGAGGTGCTGATCTCGCCCCCTTCACTCAGTTCGGCAGACTGAGCTGTTAGTCTTGATAACCTCCAGACAAAGATTCCGTTGGGACCTAGAGCTCCGGTTGAAGCCTTCGTCGAGAGTTCATCAACTTCAGCATTATGGAGACGTTGAACATGACGGAGATCCAGGACTTTGATGCTAGCAGCATTCACCTTTGAATTGTTTTATGATGAGCTACGAATCACCCTTCAACAACAACTGTTTAACACCATAGGATAGTGCCACCTTGAGCCCGTAGATGAGAGCTTCATACTCCGCCATGTTGTTGGTTGCCTTGAAGTCAAGGTGAACCATGTACTTGACCTTCTCCCGGGTCGGAGCGAGGAGAAGGATCCTAGCTCTAGCCCCCTGCTTCTGCACAGAGCCGTTGAAGTAGAGAGTCCAGTGAGGTTCAATGAAGACCAGGAACTTGGGTTCCGACTTCTGGTAACTGGGGCCCCTAGGATTTGATGGAGAGGGGATCCACTTCCCCACGAAGTCAGGCAAAGCCTGACTCTTGATAGCTTGTCATGGCACGAATTCGAGATCAAACTTAGCCAGCTCCGCTGCCCACTTTGTGATGTTCCCAGTAGAATTAGGGTTATGCAAAATAGCATGTAGTGGATAGGAAGTTACCACTGATATCTTGTGGGCTTGGAAATAATAGTGAAGCTTCCTTGAGGCGATAAGAACCGCGTAAAGCAACTTATGCACCTCATTGTAGCATGTCTTGGCGTCGTCGAGTACTTCACTAATGATGTACACTGGGCGCTGGACTGTCCGGACTCTTCCAGAAGAGCCCGGAGCTTCCTCTCCATCAACCCAGACCCTCCCGAAGGGGTTTGAGCCTTCTTGTTAAGCTTCCCGGACCTTCCCTGAGGGGTCTAAAATTTCTTCTTGTTCGACCCAAACCTTGTTGGAAAGGTCTGAATCATCTTGGTTAGACAGGTGAACTCCCTTGGGAGAGAGGGGTTGATCTCCTAGTATTCTGCCTTGAGGTTCCGTGTCAGAGGGCTAGGACCCAGACTCGCATTCAGGTAGCTCCGGACCCTCTCGGAGGGGTCTAAGCTCCTGAACTGGACGTGGCTCTGGTCTTTCCGCGATCGGGACCATGCTAACAACTTCTGTTGTTGCAAAAATGTAAAGCAGTAGAGGCTCACTGGGATTCAAAGCTACCAAGATCGGTAGTGTGGTGAGGAGCTGCTTCAGCTCTTGAAATGCCTTTTCTTCTTCTTCAAACCAATGAAATGGTCCAAACTTCCATAAGAGTTTGAAGAAGGGTAGTGCCCACTCTGCGAGTCTTAAGATGAACTGGCTGAGCGCAGCTAGACGTCCAGGTAACTTCTAGATGTCCTTGATGCAGGATGGGGGCCGCATGTCTTCTATAGCCTTGATCTTCATCGGGTTTGATTCAATTCCTCGGTGAGTGACCAGGAAACCAAGGAGTTTCCTGGAGCTAACCCCAAAGACACACTTGTCCGGATTCAGCTTGGTGCGCGTGATGCGCAGCTCATCGAAGACGGCTTGCAAATTGTCAAGGAGTGACTCCTTGTTCTTAATCTTCACAATGATGTCATCGACATACACCTCCACCATGTCTCTCATTAGCTCTCCAAATGTTTTGTACATAGCTCGCACAAAGGTTGAAGCAGCATTTTTGAGACCAAAGGGCATGGCAGTATAACGATATAATCCATCTACTCTTATGAAGGCAGTATGCTCTTCATCTTCCTAAGGCATTTGGATCTGATGATATCCAGAATATGCATCTAAGAAACATAATAGCTCGCACCCGAAGGTGGAGTCCACTATCTGATCTATCCTAGGTAGTGAAAATGGATCTTTTGTACATGCCTTATTTAAGGTGGTATAGTTGATACACATCCGAAGCTTCCTGTCGGCCTTGGATATAATGATTGGGTTTGCCAGCCATTTTGGATGAAAAACTTCCTGGATGAATCCAGCTTTGAGTAACTTTTTGATCTCCTACCGGATGAAGTTTTGCTGCTCGATGGTTTGCTTCCGAGGCTTCTGGTGTACAGGTTGCGCATCAGGATAAATCTTCAGATTATGCTCAATCACCTCCCTAGGGATCCCAGACATTTGTGATGGTTGACAGGCAAACACGTCAACATTCGCCTGGAGGAAAGTGATGAGCGTGAGTTCCTATTTGTTGTTCAAACCTCCCGATATACTGGTGGTCTGAGCAGCATGTGAACCGATTTGGACGGCTTTGACAGGAACGTCGGTGTCACCACTTGGTTGCACACGCGGTGCAGAGGATGAGCCTTGATGATGAGAGCTCAAAGGTTGAGCAGTGAGCTCTTTGCCAGATGCCTCCTCCTTCGCGGTTGCCAGCGCATGAAGTTCTTCCAGTGCAGTGATTCCTGTAGTACGGTCTCCGTAGATGCGGAGAACACCAGAGGGTGTTGGCATCTTCAACACCAGGTAGCCATAATGAGCCGCAACCATGAACCTGTACAAGGCAGGCCTACCCAAGATGGCTTTGAACGGTAAACTAATCTGTACGCTGTTAAAGACCAGCTTCTCGGTCCTATATTTCTCCTGAGTTCCGAAAGTCACCGGGAGAATGATGGATCCGAGAGGGATAATGGCCCCCGGACCTACTCTCGAGAAAGGGCGTGAGGGATGAAGGTCCGAAGGTCTGAGCTGGAGCTTGTTGAAGGCCTTCTAGCTCAGGAGGTTCAGCCCCGCACCTCGGTCCACCAAAACATGGTAGAGCTGAACATCGTTGATAATAGGAGATATCGTCAGTGGTAATCGGCCAGCTCCGGTCATGTTTTGGGGGCAGTCCGTAGCATCGAAGGTTATAGGAAAGTCCATCCATTTCCGATGAGGTTCCGCCCTGGCAGTAGGAGCTGCATCGGCCATGTCCCGCCGCATTGTCTTGAGAACACGACGAGAATTGATGTCCCAGGAACCACCATAAATGGTGTTTAGTGTCTTCCAACGCTCGTTGTCAGAGATGTCAGAATCATCGTCTACTGTGTTGTAGACAGCCTTCAGGACCTTCTTAGTATCTTGAAAGCATAGCTCCGGCTCGATCGGTGCTTCGTCAACATTCTGTTTTCCTTCCCGTTGACAAAAAAGAGCTTCTTCTCGACGCTTATTGTAGCGCTCAACAAGGTTTTTGATCTCTCGGCAGTCCTCTAGACTGTGTTTGACCGTCTTATGGATCAGACACCGCATTTTAGAGTTGTTTCCATCCGACGAAGGACAAGTTCATTTTTTGCGGTGTGGCCCTGGACCACCAGGAGCTGCAGCAGCCGCAGAAGTAGGTGTGTCGGCCGACATCTTCTTCTTGCCGTTGGACTTCTTCTTCTTTTTGCCACCGCCAGAGGTAGTGGCTTCATCTTTGGAGGACTTTTTTTAGCCTCCGGAGGTGGCTTTGAGTGCATTTCTCGACCCTCTGTGGCCCGGGCGCACTTGTCTGCCAGGCTGAACAACTCCATGACCTTGGTGACTTCTTTAGTCGCTAGCTTCTCCAACATTTTCTTGTCTCAGACGCCCTGTGTGAATGCGACAATAACAGAAGCGTTCGAGATAGAAGGAATGGCATTGTGTACCTTAGAAAACCGGTGGATGAAAGATCGTAGTGATTCCCCCATTGTTTGCTTCATAGCAAACAAGTCCAATTTAGTGCCGGGCCGATTGTAAGAACTTCCGAAGTTGGCAATGAAATGCTGGCATAGCTCCGCCCAACTATTGATGGAGTCGGACAGAAGACTCATGAACCAGGACCTAACGGTCCCAGATAGAGCCACCGAGAAATAATTGGCCATCACGACCTCATTGCGCCCCACCTCAAGGATAGCAGTGGAGTAGATTTCAAGAAATTCAGCAGGGCAGATAGTCCTGTCGAATTTCTCTGGCAAATTAGGCCGGAACTTCTGTGGCCAACGGACAATGCATAGGTGCATGGCCAAGGCAGAACAACCTCCTCCTACTCCTACTGGAGCAAGATTGTCCCAAGCTTCTCGCCTCTCACGAGCACGCTCGATGTGGACACGGCCGTCTAGCTGTCTGTATCGGCGATCGAGTTCCGATCGCAAATCATGTGTCAAAAGTCTGGGTGCGATGCGCCCCGGAAGGCAGCGACGTCACCTGTTGAGATACAGCATGCCTCCGGTGCTGTGACACGTGAGGACCAAGTCTTCCGAACAAGGTCCTACGTTACGCTGGAGCCCACCCCGAAGCGGGAGGACCATGGTTGCTGATGGCATCGGCTGCGGCTGCAACCAGATGTTGCACATCAGTGCGCCACTGCTCCATCACACCCTAAGGTGCTCCGGGCGCTGGTGGGTGCTGCAATAGAGTTCGCGCAGCAATTAGCGCATTCTCAGGATTGTTGTTTGCGTATATTGTGACCAACACAAGTACCCCATCCTGCAGTCCAACATTGTTTGCCGAAGCAGATGGTGGTGGTGGTGGTGTTGCGATGCTCGCCGAGACAACGACACCTGCTGGTTGCTGCATGTTGGATGGATGTCCTCCAATATGCTGCTCAGTGTTGTTGCCATTGGATGACCCTGCAGCGGAGTTCACCATCTTGTGATCTCTGGCGCCCCCCTACCTGCATGCCAAATGTTGAAGCGTATGAACGACACTTCCCCCGGTACTACTAAATTGTAGCCCACGGAGGTTCTTGTAGTGGTTTGGTCACGCGAAGATCTTAAACAAGATGATGACATGGAGGATTTACGTGGTTCGGGCCGCCAGAGTGTAATACCCTACTCCACAGGGTGTGTGTTGTTGTATTGAGTATTTCAGCAGTTCTTGTGTGGGTCTGATCTTGGATGTCCATGTACCGTGCGGTGCAGTCCTTTTATAGTCTAAGGACTGGCCGTTACAACATTTGCCTGACCCGACATGTGGCCCTGGCGTATTTAATAGCCTAATACATAGTCTACGAGTATTAAGTGTGGTTAACAGTGTGATAACATGTATTAATGGCAGTGTTACCCCTGCTACAGCCCACTGATCGTGTTTCATTAATATAGCATTAATGACACCTAATCAGGTCTTGTAATTGTTGCTTTAACTGTCAATGGAATGTCCGCTGTTGGAGATCCGCCGATATTCCTGTTGGTGTAAGATCCGGAGGATCCACACGTGGCAGCTACGAAGCTTTTCCTCGTGGGGAGATAGGTCCGGAGCTGGTATACACGTGGCGGCACCAGAGCTCCCCTCTACTGGGGGTTAGGTCCGGGGTCATTATACACGTGTCAGCCGCGGAGCTTCCCTATGTTGGGAGTATAGCCCTGGTCTTACATTACACGTGGCAGTCCCGGAGCTACCCATATGAGGGAGGCGGGTCCAGTGCCGTGTGACATGTGGGGCCTGAGGAAACCATCAACCCCGACAGGTGGAACTCTCTTACGCTTCTTGCGGTATCATGGGGTACCCGGTACGCAGGGTACTGACAACCTCCTTACTAGAACCCTACCTAGACCAACCTATCCCCTCCATTTTATGATTGCCATGCTTCCACCTAGCCTTCGATTGGGATAATATAAATTACAGCCTTGGAATACTCTTTTAAAGGAAATACTACATCGATAGTTTCCGTGCGCTTGTTAATTTGTATATGTGACTTAAGAAACATCAACATGGAGCTCAAGGTGGCGTGTAGGGTTCCCACTTGGCCATTTACCCAGACGGGGGCACTGCCTCACCAGCAAACCCTTCATCATAGTCATCATTTGCAGCAAAAACTTTACATAGTAACCGTGAGCACAAAGTCTCAGGAAGACGTAGCCGTCTCCACTAAACATGAAACTCTATTTGCAGGATATACATGTAACATAGGACAACAGTTTGCATGAAATGACTCGTCGACAAGTTTATCCTTATTTTTAGTTTTAGCAACAAATTAAGGCTTCATGGAAACTAAATTTAGTTAGCAGCCTGATCTAGAGCATTACATGTATCAATACATAATATTTCATAAAGCACGATTCAATATTATTCCAACTACAATAATTAATACGCTACGAAGCAGTGAACAAGCAGTACTCAATAACCGCAAGGGACGGCGACTCGAACCGATATACACCTGCAGGGATACATGAATAGCACGACACATACACCCACACTCAGAGCAGAGAAGGCACACTCTACTAATGTTGAATGTGGTAACCTTTCATCCGCTACCTACACGCTGAATTGGTCCTACCGCTACAAACAGGAGGCCCCCACACAGAGTACGAACGCACAAGCAGGCAGGTTTACACCTTGCTACTCTCAACCCGCACCTATAAGGCGGTGGGTTATGCCTCGACGCTACGGTAGACAAGTTACATCGGTTTACTGAGTCCCATATATCAAGTATGCCTTCGATACATTCAAACATTCTCAACAGGGCCGAACACAGATCAGTCTTTGACCGACACAGGCACAGCTACAGCTGATAGACCCCTATGTCCTGCTGCTCCTACTTCATGCCCGGTCTCATATTTCAACTACTCGACTTCTACCAAAGCAACTATAACAATTAGCATAGCATGAACACATCGAGGACTTAACCATCTACCCTGCTCTCATGGGTGTTCTGGTCATGCAAGTGGAAAACTCCAAGAAACATAGACCAAATGCACGATACATGCTAACCCATATATTGTGATACAAATCAAACTTTAAAACGTTGTTTGCAAACTGATCTTGCCTAGCTCCAAGATAGGGTCACTGTTATTCTCCGGAGGAATGGCTTTGATGGGCTCCGGGGTCTCCTCGAGCTCCACAACTATTCGATATGCAAGAACAAATTCAATGTGGATTAATATTCATATAGTGACATAGTGAAACAAAACACATTTCAATGTATTAAACAAAGTCCAATGCTGCTGGAAATTTTACGGTGGACACTAGGTAATATGAGTTAGGTTTTTCGAGAAACGTTCACGGAAGTCTCTGTTGTCTAAAATCTAATAAAGCTAAACACTTTGTAGAATTTTGTGGAAAAATCTGTAGCTTTGATATGGCCAAAGTTTGTTTTCTGTTTAGAGGAGGTCTAGAGTGATCCAGCAAAATTGGTTTCATAGTTTTCTAAGCATTCTACCGTGAGATATTGATTTTAGAAGTTTGGAAAGTTTTTGAAAAGTTTCTAGACTTTTGGAATTTTTCTAGTACATTCAGATTGGGAACAACATTTGGCCATTCAAATCAACTAAAATGAACCTGAAAATTTTATAGGATCTCAAGGAAATTATGTGGAAGAATCATGAAAAAATTGAGAATTTTTCAACGAATAGAGCATCAGGAATTAATTCCAAAGGCACTTTTTAAAAGGTATTATTGACGAATTTTTTTCTTTTCATACTAATCCAAGTGAACCAACAAAATTTATTTGAAAATTTTTAGCCAAATATCCTAGGTGTTATTGATTTTCAATGTTTGGATGAGAAGTAGAATTATTTCTAAACTGGGAATGTTTGAATAATGAAGAGGGCCCGAGGGTTTTAAAACCAAGCAATAGGAAATAAGCCACAAAGGGCAACAAAGTATATGAACGTGGCCACACTTGATCCTGCAGCCACAGAATATCCCGGCTGGGGTCATCTTCAACCCCGAGCGGCCGACGGCACTCTCGCTGGCACTGCGGTGGCATGTGGCGGCGCCCATGCCGGACCAGCATTTGAGGGCCTCCCCTCCCTCCAAACTGGCTGCTAGGGTCAAAACTCGGGCGAGGAGAACGCTGGTGACCTCCAATTAGACCGAAACGGCCGGAGGTGGAGATTCTATGGAGGCGGCAGTGTTTAGAGTTTAGGGGATGTCCGCGCTCTTTCCTGGTGTGGTATTTCGCATGGAAAAATCAGTAAATACTCCTGGATGTACATATAGCACGATAGAGGAAGCTACGAGCGATGAAAAGTGGTGGAACTAAGAAGTCGACGGTGAGTTGGCAAGTTCAAGCCATCGGCTAGGAAAATGGTGATTCCGGCGTTGTTTCTCGATGAAAAACTTTGGTTTCTTGTCGAGGTGATGCGCCAGGACATGTTGTAGATAAAAGATAACTGCCACAAAGAATAATCAAACATGGAAAACTAATTAAAGTCTAAACCTAGCTCAGTTCATACACGAAGCTCTTTGAAAAACTTCAAAATCCGGAGTCTAGAAGGCATGACAGGGGCCCAAACTTGTGGAGCCTGTTAATGAGGGTATAGCGCACCTTTTATCTTCAAGGAGCATGGTGAGAAGATGAACGTAGCGCCGGGTCGTTGGTGAAATAGAGGCGGCAACAACGGAGCAGAACGCCGGCTGCCGTGTTTTCACCTCGGTCGTCCTTGGGGATCACTCAAGCTGGCAAGAACAAGGGTTAAACAGGTGCGCAAGATGTTTGGGAGGAATAAGAGACAAGTAACAATCATCCAAACCCACTACCTCGTGCTAGTTTTGAGAAAACTCGAAGAACAGTAACTGGAAAACAGAGAGCTGCACGGGAGAATGAAGAACAGGGGAGAACTCGTTGTTACTTTGCTCTGGGCAAGAAAGAAAAGGCTTGGAGGGTGGAGATCTTTTGTATAGTAGCTGAAATCGACTTATGAAGCAGGCACACAAGCTGCTGGTGTCATTTGCATGTCGGGAGGTGGCAAGCAGAGAACAGAGCATGGCATGAGAAGCTGACATGTGGGTCTTACAAGAGAAACCCTCTCCACTATCCTGATTTTTATCCACCATACCAACATGCTAAGAAAATATTGAAATTTGGTAGCTATAGTAAATCCAATATCTAGAGGTCGTATTTGAAATCCAAATTGGCATTTGAGGAAGTTGATAATAGAATTTGAATTTGAATTCAAATCTCTCACATGGAGTGATTTAAATAAATAGCAAAAATGTATTGAAAATCACCAAACTTGACAGGTGTCGTACATGAGTCATGAGAATATATTGGTGATTTAGAATGTGGGGTTCGACAAATTGAAATTGAATAATTTGGTTGGGTTTTGAATCTTTTCTTTAGGATTAAATTCCCATTTCCTAAGTGATCATTATTTTCTATATTCCACTTTCTCTTTCTGAAATGTATTATTGAGCTGAGGATTGCACGTAAATTTTGAGGGCCTTTACATTCCCTCGTTAAAGGAATCTAGTCCCGAGATTACAATGAAGAGACGAAAGTAGGAGAGAATTTACCGGATGCTTGGAGCGGAGATATTCGTTGGATTCCCATGTTGTGTCCTCAGCGGTATGGTTGCTCCATAGGACTTTATAAAACAACAGTGTCCGGTTCCGCGTGGATCGAGTATTCTCATCAAGAATCTGAACAGGATGTTCAGAGTATGTGAGATCCGGTTGCATCTGTGTGGACGGCAGCTGAATACCGAGACATTTTTGGAGCTGAGATACGTGGAAAATGTCGTGTATACCAGCAACAGATGACATCAATTCCAATCGATAAGCTACAGGTCCGTACTTTTCCGTGATTGCGAACCGACCGATAAATCGGGGAACGAGCTTTCCTTTTACCCCGAACCGGTGAATTCCTTTCATCAAGATATGCAGGGGTATACCTGATCTCCAATTGTCCGCATAATTTTTTTTAGGATTGAGCCGCTGTCAGATTTGCTTGAATGATTTGAACTTGATCTTCGGCTTCGTTGAAGCATAATTTTTTTTTAGGATTGAGCCTCTGTCAGATTTGCTTGAATGATTCGAACTTGTTCTTCGGCTTCGTTGACTAGATCAATCCTGAATGTCACCCTTTTGCTGAACTCATAGCAATTCATTGGTGTGCAGCACTTTCATCTGTAGAGAGCTCAGTATGTTGCCGTCTTGATACTCGCTTGATATCCGCCAACGGTAAATGATCTTCTCAATTTTTACCGTGGTGGATGGCACATGCTCGCAACATGCCTTTAAGTACTTGATTCACCCGCTCGGTTTGTCCATCGGTCTGCGGGTGATAAGCAGATCTTCTAATCAACTTAGTTCCCGCGAGGCGTGTAGCTGCTCTCATAAACGAGCAACGAACAGCGAGCCTCGATCTGAAATAATCGTGCGAGGAATTCTGTGGAGAGACAAGATTCTTGAGATGTACAACTCCGCATACTTCTTCGCACTAAATCGAACATTTACCGGAATGAAATGTGTTGATTTGGTTAGTCGGTCGACTACTACCCAAATCGATTCGTGCTTCCAGAATGTATGTGGTAATCCGATGATGAAATCCATACTCACATATTCCCATTTCCATGTCGGAATATTCAGCGGTAGTAGTTGTCTGGCTTTCCTCATATGGTCAGCTTTCACTCGCCGACACGAATCGCATTTGGATACGTACTTAGCAATCTCACGCTTCATCAGTGTCCACCAAAATTTAATCTTCAAGTCTTGATGCATTTTATTGCTGCCCGGATGATTTGAATATTTGGATAAGTGAGTTTCGTCCAAGATTTTCTTTCTAAGCTTCATATCAAGAGGCACTAGGATCCGATTCTTGAACCATAGAGCACCATATTCATCTTTCTAAAAGCATTTCATCTCACCGCTGTCCATTCTTTTGCGTATGTGAGACATACTCTTGTCCTTCTTTTGATCTTCAATAATCTCATCTCAGATTGTGGAAATGAGGGCATGATTGTATAAAGCTCCATATGGAACAAAGTATAAACTCGGGTTCTTCCTCTTCCATAGTTGTGATGGTCAAGTTGTGGACATGAGATTTGCGACTAAGCGCATCAGCAACCACATTCCCTTTGCCGGGATGATAGTGAATTTCAATATCATAATCCTTGATCAACTCAAGCCATCTTCATTGCCTCATATTTAGCTCCTTCTGAGTGAAGATATACTTCAAGCTTTTGTGGTCGGTGTAGAGGTGCACAAGATTTCCAAGTAGATAATGCCTCCACATTTTTAGAGCAAGGACCACAGCAACGAGCTCCAAGTCATGACTAGGATAACGTTGCTCATGGTTGCGGAGCTGCCGTGATCCATATGCGAGCACACATCTTCTTGCATAAGAACGTAGCCAGGACTGATGTCGGATGCATCGCAATAAACATCGAACAGTTTTGTTGTATCCGATTGAGCTAAAACTGGGGCTGTTGTGAGATGCTTCACCAATGATTGAAACACCTTCCACATGATTCACTCCATATATATTTGGTATATTCTTCAATAGCTCTGTCATAGGTTTATCGATTTTTGAGAAGCTCAGAATGAACCTCCGATAATATCCCACTAAACCAAGGAAGCTATGGACTTCATGGACAGATTTGGGAGATTTCCATTTCAGCACTTGGAAAATTTTACTTGGGTCCACAGCGATGCCCTCAGCTGAAATAATGTGTCCTAGGAACGGCACTTGACTAATCCAAAATTCACACTTGCTGAATTTTGCATAGAGCGTATGGTCCCGCAATCATTGAAGTACGATATGCAAGTGTTCGGCGTGTTCCTCCTCTGATTTGAATAAACCAAGATGCCTTTGATGAAGACCACTGTTGACGTTTCTTACGTCACATATAAAAATCCGCAAGCGCACGGAAACTATCGTGTAGCACTTCCCCTCAAGAGGGTATTCCCAAGGGTATCGAATCCAAGGAACATATGTGCTAATCTTACGAACCAATCCACCCAAGGACACAAAGTTGTTTGGTAGGCAAGGAAGAGAAAGGAAGTAAAAGTATTGATTCTAATTGAAAGAAATTTGCAGTAGCTGTTTGCTTCAGGCACGGGTTTACCACTAGCAACACTAGGACGACTCCCGCCAAGAGCCTATGGCATAGCCGAACGTGGAGGATTACTAAGGACAGATAGGGCTGTCACCACCCACTGCCTACATCTTCAATCCGTTGGTCTACGAGATATTCACTGGTGATTTCTAACCTAAGCACAACACTTACGCTTTAAATCACAACTCTAGTTGTTTCAAACACAAAGCTACAACTAGAGCCTCTAATAAATTAAAGCAATGAACCCACAAGTAACTACTTGTGCAAACTACTATGAATTGAGAATCAAACTTGAAATGAATTCACAAAGGGCTTACTTTATTTGAGTACACCTTTGTAGGGGTACATGTGTAGAAGAGGGACTTGACAAGCCCAAGCCTCCTTCTCCTAAACTCTCACCACACTCTTCTTCCACTTGGCAGCCTCTAGGACTACTCTAAACCTTAGGAGGGGTATTCTATTCTCAACTTTTGTTGTGTGTGTGTGTGTGTGAAGTGAGGTGTGGGGTTCTATTTATAGGGGGGAAAGGGGTCGATTCTCACCACCAAATGCGCTCGAATTAGTCACCCATGACTTCTTCATGCCGCGAGGAGGAAACACGTGGCATTTGACCGAGTTTGGCACCACTCCCTAGTCGGCCAACTAGGGAGGTCAGCCGACCTGGTCTCAGCCCTTTTGGGGTTGTGCTTCCTCCAGGTCTCTGCCAAGTGGGTCCTATCCATTTATATGGGTGATACACCATTGGATGGCCTCGGGTACTTCTGTTTGTGGGCCATTTGATCCTTGTGATGACATGTGGTATCGCCTGATTCGGCAAAATCCAATTTTATGGACTACTCTCTGCATGTCTTTGTATTTTGGGTCTAAATTCATCTGCATACAAATACATACCAACACTTGTGGAATTAGTTAGTTTTTAACCCTACCACTACGTTCTATTTCTCTTTTGTGCACACAATGAGGTGAATTGATGGTCTAAATATGGCACTTAAGGACCGTCAACAACCACGACGGACTTATCCAACTCCGGCATGAACACCAAGTTCATAAGATACATAAAGTTGGCCGGAGCTTTGGTGAGACCAAAATACATGACGAGATATTTATATATTCCATATCGCATCAAGAATGCCATCTTTGGTATACCTTCTGTCCGAATCCTAATTTGGTGATATCCGGAATGAAGATCCATCTTCGAGAATACCTTACCACCCACGATTTGATCGAATAAAATGTTGATGCGCAGTAGTGGATACTTGTTCTCGATAGTCAAGGCATTTAGCGGATGATAGTACACACATAACCGCAACGTTTCATCCCTCTTTTTAATAAACAGCGCAGAGCAGCCCCGAGGTGACACTGCAAGGATTCCGGTTTATCGCAACGAAAAAATTCGTCGCAATAGGTCGTTTTTCATCGCAATAAGTCACTGTTGCAATGAAAAAAGGTGTGGCGATAGCTTTTACGAATCGTCGAAATAAGTCCCGTGGCGATAGGTTATTGCGATACTTGACATCCATTGCAAATAGTAAGGTATTGCAACGATTTCACATCGGTGGCAAATAGTATGCTATTGCAATGATTTCATGTATTGCGACGATTTAACGTATTGCAACGAATGGTACGTATCACAACAATTTCACAATCGTGGCAAATAGTACGACATTGCAACAATTTCACATTCGTGGCAAATACTATGTTATTGCAATGATAGATCCTAACGCCACAAACTTGTGAATCGTGGCAATAGATCCTAATGCAACGATTGTGTTTCGTGGCATTAGATCCTAACGCCACGAACTAGTAAATCACGACAACAGATCCTAATGCAACGATTGTGTTCTGTGGCGATAGATCCTAACGCCAGGAACTGGTGAATTGTGGCCACATATCCTAATGCAGCGATTGTGTTCCGTGGTGATAGATCCTAATGCCACGAACTGGTGAATCATCGCAAAAGTTCCTCATGCAACGATTGTGTTCCGTGGCGATAGATCCTAACGCCATGAACTAGTGAATCGTGGCAATAGATCCTAATGCAACAATTGTGTTCTGTCACGAACTGTTGAATCATGGCAATAGAGCCTAATGCAACGATTGTGTTCCATGACGATAGATACTAATGCCAAAAATTGGTGAATCATGGAAAAATTTCCGAATTCAACGATTCTGTTCTGTGATGATAGAACCTAACGCCACGAACTGGTGAATCATGGTAACAGATCCTAATGCAATGATTGTGTTCTGTGGCGATAGATCCTAACGCCACAAACTTCTGAATCGTGGCAACAGATCCTAATGCAACAATGTGTTTCGTGGCGATAGATCCTAACGCCACGAACTGGTGAATCATGGCAAATTTTCGTAATGCGACAATTGTTTTCTGTGGTGATGGATCCAACGCCATGAACTAGAGAATCGTGGCAACAGATCCGGATGCAACGATTGGTTTCCGTGTCAATAGATCCTAATGCCACGAACTAGAGAATCGTGGCAATAGATCCGGATGCAACGATTGTGTTCCGTGACGATAGATCCTAACGCTACCAACTGGTGAATCATGGAAAAATTTCCTAATGCAACGATTATGTTCCGTGGCAATAGATCCTAATGCCACGAACTGGAGAATCATCGCAAAAGTTCCTAGTGCAATGATTGTGTTGTGTGGTGATAGGTCCTAACACCACGAACTGGTGAATCGTGGCAACGGATCGTAATGCAACAATTGTGTTTTGTGTCGATAGATCCTAATGCTAGGAACTACTGAATTGTGACAACAAATCCTAATGCAATGATTATGTTCTGTGGCGATAGATCCCAACGCCACGAACTGGTGAATCGTGGCAAAAGCTCCTAATGCAACGATTGTGTTCCCTGGCGATAGATCCTAACACCACAAACTGGTGAATCATGGCAAAAGTACCTAATGCAACGATTGTGTTTCGTGGCGATAGATCCTAACGCCACGAACTAGTGAATCGTGGCAACAGATCCTAATGCAACGGTTCTGTTCCGTGGCGATAGATCCTAACACCACAAACTAGTGAATCGTGGCAATAGTTCCTAATGCAACGATTGTGTTCTGTGGTGATAGATCCTAACACCACGAAATGGTTAATCATGGCAAAAGTTCCTAATGCAACGAATGTGTTCCGTGGCGATAGATCCTAATGCCAAGAATTGGTGAAACGTGGCAAAAGTTCCTAATGCAACGATTCTGTTCCATGGCGATAGATCCTAATGCAACAAACTGGTGAATCGTGGCAAACGTTCTGAATTCAATGATTGAGTTCCATGGAGATAAAACCTAACACCATGAACTGGTGAATCGTGGCAAAAGTTCCTAATGCAACGATTGTGTTCCGTGGCGATAGATCCCAAGGCCACGAATTGGGGAATCGTGGCAAAAGTTCCTAATGCAATGACTGTGTTCTGTTGCGAAAGATCCTAATGCCACGAACTGGGGAATCGTGGCAACAGATCCTAATGCAATGATCGTGTTCCTTGGCGATAGATGCTAATTCCACGAACTAGTGAATCGTGGCAAAAGACCAAGCTTACTGCAATGATTTAGTATTCGTTGCAGTAAAATAGTTGCGATAGGGTGGAATCCTTGTAGTGTGAAGAGCTAGGGTGAAATAAACCTTTGTCTAAAAGGTCCTTCAGATGCTCTTTTAATTCAGCTAGCTCATTGGGTTCCATTCGGTACGTTCTTCAAGAGATTTGTGTTGTTCCCAGAGCAAGTTCAATCTTGAACTCGACGTCACGTTTGGGTGGCATGCTAGATAGATTGTCGGGAAACAAATCGGGGTATCTGAGGACCACCGGAATGTCTTCCAACTTAATGGATTCAGGGTGGTACGCTGCTGCGATTTCTTGAACGGGTCGATCAAGAATGAGAGTATGTGGCTGGTGTAGTGGAGAATCCAAATGAAGGGTTCGAGGGACGATGTCAAGGATAGCACCATGGTGATGTAGCCACGACATTCATAATATCAAGTCTATCTCTTGGACTTCTAAGATAATGAGAGTGGTAGGATATATTTTTCCATCCATGCACAGTGGAGCTTTAGGGATCATACTATTAGCTGAAATTTTTGCACCCGGTGAACAAATCATATAACGATATTCAGTGGGAAATATTTGTAGCTGGTACTTGTCAACATATGAACTATTAATGAAGTTGTGGGTGGCATCAGAATCAGAAAGTATGATATTGGGATGATCGAGGAGAGTGAACATACCCACGAGTACAGGTTCGCCTTCCGGTACGTCCTCAATGGCGATGTGGTAGACGTTGCCGGGATCGGGATTTGGTTTCTTGGGTTGGTTGCGGGGTTGATTAGCACCCTGATACGATGCTTGTCCACTGGTTTGCTGTTCTGGAAAGTTGTAGGAGAGATGTCCAACATGTCCACAATTGTAGCACGTATATTGCATCGGGACAACCATAGACTAGTGGACAGAAACCCGATGCACACTACTGTGGGGGTGCACGAGGGATCATCCTCTGTTGTCGTTGCTGCTGCTGTGGTGGCAGGGGTGGTCAAAAGCTTGGTGCATTGAACGGGCGGCCACGGAACATCGGCGGTAGCGCCGATGGCTGCCACCTTTGACCAGACGATGATCGGTACACCAGGCGGTATTTTTGTGGAGCTCCACTACTACTGCCCTGTGGGGCGCTCCTCTTCTTGTATGTTACAATCTCATGTGTGCATCCTCTTGCACAATTGCTCCGTTGACAAATTCATTGAATGTACCGCAATTGAACAAAATGATCATGTCCTTCATTTTAGAATTCAAGCCTTGATAGAAGCAATCCATTTCTTTTCTTCAGTGTTCACATGATCCGGCGCGTACTGCGCCAGGTGGTTGAAAGCCTTGGAGTACTTGTGAGCACTTCTCCCGCCTTGCTTGAGTTCCAAGAACTCTTGAAGCTTGCATTTCATGATCGCGGGAGGTATGTGATAGGCACGGAAGGCCTCCCAGAACTCGGTCCATGTCACGACGTGACCAGGTGGCAGAGAGGCGATGTAATTCACTCACCATGCCCCGGCGGAGCTGTAAAGCTGCTACGCCACGAAGAGAGCCTTTTGCTGTTCAGTGCATTGGAGCAACCCAAACTTTGCTTCAGTTGTGTGGAGCCAGTTGTCCACCTCAAGTGGTTCATCAGCCTCCGCGAAGACCGGTGGATGAGTTGCCAAGATATCTGAGTATGCACTACAGGAATCCCAACGATTTGCGATAGCCGAGGCCATCGCAAATAAGCAAAAAGTCATCACAAATAAGCTATTTGTGACGGTTTTCCTTGTTTGTGACGGTTATCATCCGTCGCTCGAGTTTCATCGCAATTTAGCTTATTTGCGACCGCTCTTTTTTTTGCGATGGCTTGTTTTTTTGCGACAGGTATCTTAGCCATCGCAAATTAGGTATGTTGTGACGGCTGACGTCAGCCGTCGCAACTTAGCTTATTTGCTATGGCCACAAACAGTCATTGCAAATAACTTAGGTTTATTTGCTTCTACTTCCATACAGTACCGTCACAAATAGTAGATGCCTTATTTGCGACGGTATTGTATAAACGCCGTCGCAAATAAGGTTTTTCATTTTTTTTGAAAAATAGAAATGCTACCTGGTTTGATGGCCAGAAACACAACAAACAGCATATAATAGAAACACATATAGCATACAACATATCACAATAGAAACACATATAATAGTCGCCACATCACAAAATGTCTTGCATCTCATCACAAGAATAGAAAACAAAGATGAGAGGCTATCCGCTAGCATCCACTACCTCCCGAGCCACCAACGTCCTCGCCGTGCGTCAGTCCAGGCGTCGGTATAGACGACGAAGTTTGATCCTATGTCGCCGATCCTTGCAAGACATATAAGTTGTTTGACATATTGATTAGTTTGGAACTTCGTCTTTTACTATAATTGATCAAACAAGCTAGAATTATCATATTGAACTTCCTTTAGATAATTTGAGTTAGATGTGGCTACGTTTGATTATTAAACACTAAGTAAGACTACAATAGCTTAGTTGAATTAGATTTACCTATGTTTGATGAATAAAGACTAATTAAACATTTTTTGTTACATAAAAACCTGGAGAAGTGTGCACTAGCAGCTGTACGTGGACTTCTGGCGGTGGAGTTGGCGGTGGCAATGGAGGTAGCTCGAGCTACGACCCCTAGACTCCGTGGCCTTGAAAGGAACTCTATCATTACAAACGTCACAAGTTATTACATATTATTAAGAATGCGATGAATTTAAATTACTTTAACTTACTGTCGTCGCTTGCCTTTGCACCTCCATCCCCTCCCGCATCTGCTCCATGAAGGCTTGCTTTTAGGAGATGGTGGCCTGCGTCACCGCCTGCATCTCCGCCTTGCCCTCATCGACCTGATGGGAGAGAGCCTCCACCTGCGAGACAGGGCGACTCGGAGCCATCGATGAAGACTGCATGAAGCCGCCTCTTGCAGGTCTTGCCGCCATTGAGTCGACAACTCCGTCGAATATGGGGAGCCTATAAAAAAAATAATCAGTAATATGGAATTGAAATATCTTGATTTGAAAATGATAAAATGAATTATGAACTTAACATCCATGTGCTTTTCCACCTCTACTTCCATAAGCGGCTTGACAATCGATTGGTTAATGTTCCCAATCGAAACCTACGCCGTGTATCCTCCTAGCCTCCTCCCCGTACCTAGCCTGAAAAATAAGAAAATTGTGTAAGTTCAACAATCCATATAGTTATAATTGATATGAATGATTTCTAAACATACCAGGCGCTCGGTTGTGGCCTGACTGTACTCGTGAGGCTGAGAAGTGTCCAAGTGACCTCTCTTCCAGACCTCATCAGGGGTCGGCGGCACCCCCGTCTCACGCTGATGTCAATATGTGTTACTACGAATAGTATATTATGAATATATAAACGTAAGTTATATACACTTACCATGCGTTTAGCTAAATGCAAGCGGTTATTTTGGCCGTGGTTGTGCTTCTCGTCGACCACTCTGAACCCTCGAGCCTTCTAGAACTTAGCCTTAAACTCATAGCGAGCCCAGTATCGACAAAGGGCCTGGTATGCATCGAACCGACCCTGCAACAAGCTCACGTGGCCCTACACATAGTTGTAGATCATTAAAATACCATTGAGAAAATTATCATAAAAATATTTACTACACCCTACGTACCTGTGCGTACTCCTCCTCCGTTAGGTGCCTCTCGCTCTCCTGCTGGATGTGTCGCATGTCGTTTTGGTTCGCCTTCAAGTGCTCATTGATAACTTGAATACGAGCGTTCGACAAAGCTTATCAAACCGCATTCGCAGCATTGAAGTGAAACACATTCCTCGCATGCTCAAACAAGCGAGGGTCATCCTGGTCCTCTAAAATATACCTTTCTTGTGATAAAGAATATATTGAAGATATATTAATTAAAAGAGATTAAGAGTTAAAACTTAGAAACTTTTTTAACATACTTACCATAAAATCAGCCCATACACTCTCCTAAACGTTGTGATGCTCCTGGTGAGGGGCGTGTGCGTAGTCCTTCCATGAAGTAGTAGGCACCCCGTCGATGACCCCGGGATAGTGCATACGCAATAAGGACCCGAGGACACCATTCAACGGTTTGTGGTGTCCGTCACCAGTGAAAGATGCGTCGTATCAAGCGCTACAAGACATGTATTGATTCAGTACTTAAGTAACCAAAAGAAACCAGAATTAAACACTACAATTTTATTACATGTCTCCAATCGGACGAATCATGATCCTCTATGAAGGGACTAGAGGAGGACAGACAAAGTGAGTCCTCCTTGTCTGCGCCTCTGCTCGGGCACCACATTTGGTGATCCAGAAGGCTCGTCACATGCTGAGCCAAAGGTCTCAGGAACAGAAGGCTCACCAGCGAAGGGCTGGCTGGCCGAGGGCTGGCTCACTGAAGGGTAGCCAGACTTTACTGGCGCCCTAGCCTCTGAGTCAGTCGGTGAGAACTACAACATTCAAATGATTCATAAGTAAGTTTAATTAGAAATTTAATTTGAAGAATTTGTCAAAGACTAGTGAAATTTACCAGTGTGGCCTATTGTGATGAAGCCCTAAAGCTAGTTAGAACGTGCCCCAATAGCTAAGAGTGTCTGCTCCTGGTTGACGAGGCACCAGCAAAAGCGTCCTTAGCACTAGAGGGGAAGAACTGCCTCGTCGCCGCCACCTTCTTACCCTTCTTTGATGCCATCTTGTTTTAATAGATAATCAATAAATATGCAAATAAGATATACAAAAATCATGTTACTACCTTCAAGAAAACGTTACTTGTTGTCACTTTCAAAATTCATCAACATCATTATCATGTGCCATACTCCTTAAACCAGCTGAACGGTCATCCATCGTGACATGTTCTAATTTCCGTTTTTGCATATCATCTGTCTCTACATCTTCAACATCTCCAACTAATTGATCAAATCCTACAGCAGGCTCGGTAATAAAAGTGTCTAGCAACTCTTCTTCTTGGTACAATTCTTCAATGTCTTCACTATCATGGTAACCATCATCCCCAGGAGTATACAACCGCTCACGAGGATTCACGTTATATACCACCCACCAAGCAATGAGCTTTGTGCATGCATAAGGTAGATAATACACTTGCTCCATCTGGTGTGCAAGAACAAATGTATCGTAACATCGTAGTTGGTCACCTTATATACCACTCACCAAGCACTTAGCATAAATGTAGGACACACACTTACTCGAAGTATTCCTGCATGCCATCTATATTTCCGTACATGTAGAGCAAAGCAACAGTCGTGTCACATTCGGGTAGGTCGTAGGTCGTGAGCTAACAATGGTAGTGTTTCTCGTTTTAAAAATGGAGAGGTCGCTACAAGGGGGTGCTTCATCCACATTGTACCGCATCGCTGAAGTATTGACATTGTGTTATTCTGCAAAGTAGACACTTGAAAAGTATCCTACTTTCTTAACATATGCTTCAGTGATGCACCCTCTCACCCTTGCCGTGTTGCCAACCATTGTTTCAGATATCATAGCGCTCTTTCAATGTGATACATCCACCTGTATCACACAGGACTGCCAACTTTAGCTTTGAATGACTGATGGATAAGCAGACGTTGCATTGGATTGAAGAAACCCGGTGGAAATTTTTTTTCATCATACATAAAAGTACCGACATCTTTTTCTCTAACTTATCCATCATCCCTATCTTGATTTCTTTAGCACAGAGCTGTCTATAGAAATAGCGGTGCTCGGCTAAACCTTTCTACACCTCATCATCTAGATAGCCCCGAAACATAAAAGGTAAGAGTTTTTCCATGATAATGTGATAATCATGACTCTTCAACCCAATGAGGTTTCCTGTGTTCATGTTCACGGCTCGTTTCAAGCTAGCTGCGTAACCATCTGGGAATTTCAATGTTTTCAACCATTTCATGACTTCTTTTTTTTTTTAGGTTGAAGACAGAAAGAAGTACGTGGCATACCACCACTTTCAGAGATTTCAAAAGTCGGACGGTCACAAATATTTGCCAAATATAGTATAGCTTTTATATTGTCTTTCGTTTTGCCAGTCATATCCGTGCATGTGCTTATGATACTTTCGCTCATGTTATGCTTCTGATTCATGATATCAATGTTGTGCATTAGAATCAATGACTTCACATATTGTAGCTCCCGAAGTCCACATATGTGAGTCCAATTGTGTTTCACTCCGTAACATACGAAATATTTAGGACGACCTTCACCTTACACCAGTTTGTCCAACATATTAGAAATTTCTGACCCATTGAGACGTTTAGGTGGTCCTTAGTGACAATGGTGCCCTTTCTAAAGACATGCCCCTGTTGCTTAAATATGTGATTTGGAGGCAGCCAATATCTGTGACAATCAAAGTAAGATATCTTGCCATCATGAGTTAGTCGAAAGCAATCCGTGTCCAAAGAACATATTGGACACATCAGACGATCGTGAGTGCTCCATCCGAAAAACATGTCGTATGTCGACAAATAAGCAACTCGAAGGTTGAATTTTTGCTTCTTGTAAATGTCGTACGCTTTGACTTCTGTCCACAACATTTTCAATTCTTCGATTAGAAGTTTAAACATCATGTTGGGACGTGATCCAGGATGATACGCTCCAGGTACAATAAGGCTGAGGAACATGAACTCGTACTTCATACAAAAAGTTAGTGCCAGGATGTACGGAATGACAAAGATGGGCCAATAGGAGTATGGTGTGGCGTTTGTACTGAACGATGAGAATCTGTTTTTCGCTAACCTGATGCAGACATTTCTTGCATCATGAGAAAAATCTGGATCAAAACGGTCTAGTGCCTTGTGTGCATCACCGTCGGACGAATGCGTCATAAATTTTTCGTTCTCACGTTTACCTGCTTTGTGCCATCTCATGTGTCTTGCAGTTCTTTTTGAAAAAAAACAACCGCTTCAACCGAGGAGTCACAAGAAAGTAACGAAGCTGCTTATGTGTGACGTATGTCGTCACATTATCGCCATCGTCCTTGACAACTTCGACATACCTCGGTTTACCACATTTTAAGCACATGTTCTCATAGGCGTGCTCTTTCTAGAATAGCATGAAGTTGCCTTGGTACACATCGATTTTCTCATAGTTCATACCGAGTCCAGATATCAATTTCTTCGGATGATACATATATTTAGGCACTTTGTAAGGTTGTGGAAGGATATCGCAGATCAATTTCATGAGATCATTGTAGCAGTTGATAAAAAAATACTTAGACTTAATTGTCATGAATCTTGTCAGGAAAGCAAGGACGGTCACATCCATGTGTTCATGCAATGGCTGTTCTAATTTCTTGAGCTCATTGAAGAATTTGTCTACCTCCATTGTAAGAGGATTCTCCACTTCTATAGCTTCTAGCATATCATCCATCCTATTAACCCCCGTTCTATCATCAGCCTCATCCACTTCTTCTACGACTCGAGATTTAGTCTCGTCGTGGAAGGTCCACACCTCATAATGTGGTGTGAAGTCGTTTCGACATAAGTGAAACAAAAGTTTTGTTTTGTTCAAAAACTTGGTGTTTCGACATTTGGTACATGGGAACCGCACCTTGTCATCCGTTGACAACAAAAATGCTCGATCCAAAAATTCATCTAACTTGGTGTACCACTCATCCGAGTGACCACCAGTTCTGCTCTTCCAACTAGTATACATCCAACTACTGTCTTCACCCATGTTTCGCTCTGCAGTTTAAAGTCGAAGAAATTATCGTTAATTTATACAGGATTTATCCTGCTTATGACGAGACACAAAATGTGCATTCGAATAAAATTTCGGCAGCATAACCTTGCTTGTTTTACACTGCACCCCCGAAAATGGTGCAATTCTTCAAGCTTTGGTGTCACCTGTCCAAAATTAACTTACGACGAATTTAGGATTAGCCGTCGCAAGTAGGCAAACCAAGTTAACATACAACGGCTTTACGGTTAGCCTTGTAAGGTGAAGGATGAAAGATAGAGAAGTTAACTAATTAACCAAACCACGAGGAGGGGCACCTCGAGAGAGACGACCACAGGAGCCGGCGGCCCGGAGAGGGGCAGCCCAGGGTGGGGCAGACTATGACATCCTAGCTCAAGGTTTAATAGGATTGATAGAATAACTCATACCACCAAGGTATACCTTTCTTTCTGGGAGCCCACCTACAAAGAATTCTGAGGTTAAGTGTGCTTGGCCCGGAGCAATTTATGGATGGGTGACCGACCGTGAATTCTTCCCGGGTGCGCACTATTGAGGACAAAATGGGCAGAAAAGACTAGTGTTGGTCTGTGGGGCTAGTCTGTGACCGTAGAGAGCTGCCAGAAGTAACGACCGCAAGACCCATAGTTGTTGGGGTGTTACAAAATGGTATCAGAGCTGACCCTCGCAGTTTCATGGGTGCGTATGGGTAAGGGATGTGGGTACGTACGCATGACGCGTGGGTCCTCTAAGAGGGACACGGTACGGTACGTCTGCCAGTACTGAACGTATGGACGTGGCCAAGAGGGGACGTTCCTGGCTTGGGAGTTGACTGACGAGGATGTCGGTCTTATGAGGGGGGTGGATTGTGACATCCTAGCTCAAGGTTTAATAGGATTGATAGAATAACTCATACCACCAAGGTATGCCTTCCTTTTAGTGAGCCCACCTGCAAAGAATTTTGAGGTTTAGCGTGCTTGGCTGGGAGCAATTTACGGATGGGTGACCGACCTAGACGTCTTTCCGGGTGCGCACGAGTGAGGACAAAATGCACATAAAAGACTAGTGTGGTTTGTGGGGCTAGTTTGTGATTCTAAAGCTGCGAGAAGTAACGACTGCCAGGCCCGTAGTTGTTGGGGTGTTACATAGACCTAGGAGGGGTGGCTATGGGAAGTCGGTGGCAGCTCTAGGAGCCCAGCGGAGGTGCCTCGTAGCGTGCAGCGTGGCGGCTGGCAGCTGGAGCGCGGCGAGCGCGACACGGCGGCGGCTGGCGAGGGCGCGCGGCGGGCGGGCAGGAGCACTCAATATATATATATATATATATATATATATATATATATATATATATATATATATTAAGCACTCAATCAATAAGAATAATAATAAAATAGTAAACAATTACAATAAAGTAATTACCATACACTAATTAACATAAAAAGTTAAAAAAAAGAAGCAACTAGACTAAAAAACAACTAAATAGTATAAACTAATCAACATAAACAGTTTAAACTAATCAACATAAACAGTACAAATCCGATAAACAGATACAAGCAAAACCTAAATTCAAACAAAAATTCAATTCGACCAATTCAAATGTAATTCCAAATCATATTGGTCAATTCGGACCAACCAAATTAATCCCAATTCAAACCTAATTAACCTCCAATTCATCAATTCATATCGAATCACTTCATATCCAATCGATAAAATCATCGCAATTCATCTAGCTAAACCTAGCTAAAAATATAGCTAAATTCAGGAATCAATCTAGCTGAACAATTCAAGCATGGATTCATTGAGAGATTAATAGAGAGAGGAACAAGAGGGGATAACCGACGGTTTGGAGCAGAGGAGGAGGGTGTCGGTTGGAGTAGGGTGTCGTCGGCCGGAGGAGGGTGTCCGCCGGAGGCGCGGCGGCTGGAGGAGTGCGTCCGCGTGATGCGTGGTGGCCGGGAGCGGCTCCCGGGGCGCGCCAGGAGGGGCAGCTGGGACGGGCGCGCGCGGTGGCCAGCAATCGCGGGCGCGGGAGGGGTCGCCACGATAAGCGAGTGCGGCGGCCCGGAGGGGTCGGCAGCAGTGGCATTGTAGAGGACCATGCGGCGGCAGTGTTAGAGAGGAGTGGGCAGTGGCATGGGAGAGCGAGGCAGCGGTAGCAGAGAGGACCGAGTGAGCGAATCAGGCCGAGTGGGCCAGGGGATATAATGATTAATTTGCGGCGACAGATTTATTTGCGACGTCCTAAGTTCGCTATCGCAAACAATTTAATTTGCAACAGTACTAGAATGGGCCGTCGAAAGCTAAGCCCATATTTGCGAGGGCCATCTAAAGTGTGATGGCCTCTGGCCCTGCCGTCGCGATATGAGCTTCTATATGCGACAGCTACTTAACTTGCGACGGCCAGAAGCGGGTTGTTGCAAGTTTGTCTATTTGCGATGACCGACCGTCAAAAGTGTTGTGCTTTGTTGATGCTGATGATCGCCTCCGGCTGGACATCCTCTCTAACGGGACGTATTCTGCATGAGGGTTCACAGTAGCTCGGTCTGCTCATCGCGTGAATCCACCATGGCTGCGATAACATCTGTCAACATAAGCGGAGGTGGAGGTGGCAGTGTCTGCTGCTGAGAAGCATGAGTTCATCTCCCCCGCCCCGGGCTTGATCCACCGACTTCGTACGTTGTACAGGTGCGCACCATACTGCAGTCACAACCATGAATCCAACATGAGATGTGATATTGCAAGATCACTGAAGGATGAAAATAATAGTGTGTGTATTAATAACCAAACCTGCATAACGGCAACATATAGTGATAAAGTATAGACTTTATACAAAATTTATCATTCCTGGACCAATGTTACAATAGCAATTTCCAAAATAATGAACTCCATGGATTGAAGTTCATTTCGACTATCATTGGTCGTGACGGAATGTTATGCGCATTATCGTTAGTACCCTTACACTATTCTTCAATAAGAGACAAACATGGCCATCAAAATAAATGAGGTTTTATTGGGTCAAACCCACACTTTCACCGGTATATGGTTGAGTAACAACACCTGGTCTGTTATGAAGCTTCTAGAACTGAAATCGAGGACAATATTTAAAAACAGAACCAAATTATGTCAAACCGACTATGTTTCTGTTGAAACCTGACCAGTTTGTACTCAAGCACGAATTGTACCCAGTAAATGGCAGAATAGATGCTGAGGTGAACAGAAAAGTTGAAGTACACTTCACGACCCTTTAAAAAAGTATTTGTTTGCCTTCAGATCTATTCTGGTTGAGGAGATATGGCATTGAAAATCGGACAGTTTTTCTGGAAATTTTGACAGCACCTCCTTTGTTTATGATGATTTTTGGCCACAATTTCCAAATATAAAATAGCATAATTCACAAATTCCACAGATTACAAAGTTGTAATACAATATACAAGATTCCAGAAATGTCTGGCATGACCCTGTTCGATTTTTGTCGAGTGAGATATGGTCAAATCAGTAAGAAGTCCAGAGACGGTTTCAGTTTTTGTCCAGTTTGGCAGATTTTGTAACTTTGAAATTTTGAACAGGTTAGAGGGGAATTCTGCGCTGTAATTGAACATAATAGTTTCAGAGGACTTCCTAATCTTTCCATTCATGCAAGATACTACAGGAATCCTGATGATTTGCGACGGCTAGGGCCGTCACAAATAAGAAAAAAAACCATCGCAAATAAGCTATTTGCAATGGTTTTCCTTAGTTGCAATGGTTTCTAGCCGTCGCACGATTTTTGTAGCAAATAACCTTTTCTGTGATGGACACCGTCGCAAATAAGGATATTTGCGATGGCTTGCGACAGCCGTCGCAAACTATACACTAGGCCCAATGGATGGGCCCCACCAGACAATTTGCGACGGCCCGGGGTGGTTGCCGTTGCAATTAAGACCTATTTGCGACGGCAAGAAGCCTTATTTGCGATGACACTGTATAAAAATTCATCACAAATAAGATTTAAAAAAAACAGAAAATGCTACCCGGCTCGATTGCCGGAAACACTGAACAAACATTATTATCAACAATACATCACAACAGACACTATACACATCGTCATTACAACATCAATACATCACATCATCGTCAATGAACGATACAAGGGCTCACTCTCCCGTCTGACCTCCGAAGCCACCAAAGTCATCGTCGCGCCTCACTCCAGGTGGCGGTAACGACGGCGACGGAGTTTGAGCAGCCGTCGCCGATCCCTGCAATTCATGAAACTTGGAGTTAGAATATAAATGCATCAACATCTCTCTCCCATCCTTCCTCTCCCTCTATCTCAATCTACATGAATGCGGCCTAGAGGGGGGGTGAATAGGCCTTTTTGATTTTTAGTCGGATCTTGCAACACTGAACAAATTGATCAAATCCCGAGATATCGGACTACTCCGATAGAGTGCGGACTAGTCTAGTGTGTACCGACTAGACTGATCAAATTTGATAGATTATCTTGATCCTAGGATGTATGCAGCGGAAATATACTTGTAATTGAAGTATCACACTACTATGAACTAGGATGTACCACAAGTTAATCTTATATTCAATGTTTCAACATAAAGTGAACAAGATTGATTGAAACCCTAGATTGATATGAAAAGTAAGAACAATGAGTGCAAAGTAAGAACACAACTTCTTTATCCCGTGGTTCGGTTCCAACAGAGGCAACCTACGTCCACGTTGAGGAGTCCACAAAAGGATCAGGTCTTCTCCAACCCTACCCTCGTCGGATCGCCATGGAGGCCAATCCTCTTCACTAATCACAAAGGTTAAATAACCAAATTCAAGGGGCCTTCTCACACGTCGAGGGATCCCCAAGATTACAAGATAAACACCACCAAGAACACACTCTTGAGATCACAATGAAAACCACAGGAGTGTGTTAGGGAGTCAAACCAAGAGCTCAATGAGTGAAGAACCATGTCTCTCCAATGATCCAAAGTGTATCCTCAAGTGATTGATCTTTCTTTCATTGGATTTCGTGGGGAGAGGTGTTTCCTAGGCTCCTGAAAGGTGTGACGGCGTAGGGGGTCGAGAGTTATGAAACATGTGCCGTGCACACCTATTTATATGGAATTTTGAAAAGTTACCGTTAGGGTTTAGAAAGAGCGGACTAGTCCGTAGTGGACACCGGACTAGTCCAGTGCGCTGCGTGTAGGAAATGTAGGAAACCCTAGGTGTCCCGAAATATCGGACTTGTCCGAAGTGAAGCCGGACTAGTCTGATTTCGGTTCTCGAAATCTTCGGACTAGTCTGATGAATACCGGACTTGTCCGGATAGGTGAAACCCTAAGTTAATTTGGGGAACAAGTCCGCACTTGAAGGACTTGTCTGCTTTAGGTCAGAGGGATTTCGGACTAGTCTGTGCTAACAACGGACTTGTTTGATTGACATAAGAAATATATCGGACTAGTCCGTTGTGTTATCGGACTTGTCTGATTTTGTGCAACTTGTGAAGTGTTTGGAGGACTAGTATGCACTGGGGAGGACTAGTCCAATTCTAGTCAGGGAGATATCGGACTAGTCCGTGGTGATATCGGACTAGTCTGGTCTTTGGAAAACTGGACTGTGAGGACAAGTCCGCATTGTGGGGACTTGTCCGATCTTGTGCAGGAAGATATTGAACTAGTCCGGGGTCAGTCAGGCTAGTCCGGTCCTGTATAACTTTGTGCAATGTGTGAGATTATTTGTGCTTGAGGTTTTGGGTTGTGTTTCCTTGACAAACTCCATACACAATGATCTACTACACTTGGTTCTTGAGATCTTTTCCACATTGTTTCTCATTCTCCTTTGTTTTTGGCACTTTTTTCATTCTCTCATTAGTACCCGTGTTCATCTCAACAATGTGGTTAGGATCTCATTTGCTTGTCATAAATCAACCAAAACCCACAGGGGATTCCTAGATGCACTTTCAATCTCCCCCTTTTTGGTGATTGATGACAACCAATTGAGATTTCACAAAATATGATAAAAAGTTGAGATTTTCATAAAGTGTGCACATATAACTTTGAAACACATTAAGCAATGAAAACATAATCCATATGTGCACTCTTTATGGTGGGATGCAAAACTAAGTGTGTGGAAACAATAATCATGACGAGAATGACATAATTGACATCAATACATCAACAACACACATATATGTCATTTTTATAGTAAAATCACAGATTTCATCAATTCCTTCATAAGTAGTTCGTAACATTGCATCACAAGACCAAAAGTACCAAAGGAGCATTATATAAGACTTACAACCCACAAAGAGATGAAAGAGACAAAAGATAGCTCTCCTCGTGGCCTACAGCTAAAACCTAAGACTCCTAAGACTCCCCTTCAATCTCTCTCTCTTTGGCATCAAAACACCAAAAAGAAGGAGAGGAGGGACCTAAGGTCTTCAAGCCTCACTGTCGGTCCTCTCATCGTCTTCATCTTCATTCTCGGGCTGATGAGGAGGAGGAGGAGGAGGAACGGTACCACTCGAGTCCCCAATGCCAAAATAGGCAAGCTCGGAGGGAGTGAATGGCCTGAGCTCGGTGAAATCAGAATCAGAATCATCAAAAATAACTGGAGATCCAATGGGATCGATTTCCAGCTTTTGGCAAATTTGCTTCTCATTCTCTTTGACATATCTCATATCGGCCTTTCTCCTCTTGTTTAGCTTGTGGGTGTTCACTTCCGCCTTCTTGCAAGAGGCAAAGATAGCTGACAAGTACTTTAAGATGCCACTTGGTGACCCCTTTTGAGAAGGGGCCCTAGTGGCGGGAGCAGCCCTAGCATCTCCACCAGCTCTCGCTGGAGCCTCTGCACTGGAAGCAGGAGAAGGAGCAGCTTGAACACTTGCTTGTTGAGACTTCTGGGACCTCAATAGTGTGTTCTCCACATCCTTCACAAATTCTATCCCCGTGACCTTCTCAATCATAAACATCAGATAAGGTGCATAGCCACAAGACCTGTTTGGGGTACAGAATATGTTCACCATGTCGTTTCAAATATAGTCAAAGACATCAAACTTCCTGTCTTTGCTAATGACCTTCATCAAGGTCCTGAGGTACCCCTGCACACTTCCAGCATCCCCATCCATGGGGGCAATGGTCTTCCTTAAGACCCTGTTCAGCACCACAAAGAAAGGCTTCATGTTCGTAGTGGAAGGAGGATTGAACTTTGAGTGGGGTTCATAAAGAAACTTCATCATGTCCTTCCCAATGACACCAATGTTGTGAATGATCAAATTGTCATTGCTGGAGGTGTCAAGGTGTATCAATCTTGCAAATTCTTCATATGTAATGGTGTACTTGAATCCATGAGTCATCCAAGTCACCCGCTCTTCCACATCACTAGCAAAGTGGCAAGTAGTATAAAATTGGGCTATCACTTCATCATTCCAGTTGTTTCTGAAGGCAAAGAGGACCTTCAATCCATGCCTCTCCGCTGCCTCGATCACCTCAACAAAAGGTGAGCAACCCTTCTTCTCAAAATGTGCCCAATCTATCCATTGGCTGCGCACCACGGGGGTCTTCATCGAAAGATAGACAGACTTGTAAAAGTTTGCATGGAAGTTACTCCAGAACCTCCTATCAGCAGCTTGCTTGGGTCGGCTGTAACAATCCACATTTCGGAACTTTGCAGCCGTGTTGCTGCCCTTGCCATTGAATCTTTCCTCAGCAGGATCCCGGTCCCCTTCCCTTGGAGCTGACATCTAGAGGGGGCCAATCGGGCCCGTTTCAATCCCTTTGCCCTTGCCCTTTGCTTGGCGAGCACTTGCCGAGCTAGGGCCACCTCCAGCTAAATCCTTGGAGGCAGGCTTCTTTGCGAGCACCTTCCGTCGAGCCTGTGGAGGAGAAGGAGCCGGCTCGGATGGGCGCTCTTGGCGCTTCTTGCTTTGGCCCATTGAGGACCGAAGCATGGCTTCGTAGTCCATCTCGGCCTCGAAATCAGAGATTTCGTCATTAGTGCTCGACATTGTCCTAAGAATGGATTTCACAAGGTATTGATGAGAATAGATGACAAGGAATTGCATCGAGGAATTAAGAAGTTAGGGTTTAGTTCAGAAATATCGGACTAGTTCGGTATACAGGCACGGACTAGTCCAGTTGACCGAACTTGTCCGTGCATGGACTGGACTAGTCCGGTATTCAACCGCTAAAACCCTAACTATGAGACATATGGTGATTCCTAATGCACAAATAGCTTAGCATCAATGTAATACATCAAGTAAGCATGTATATGGTGAAAGGAACTAAGCTATTTGATCAAAAACGAAGGAAATAGCAATTTCTAGGGTTTGGGATGAGATTTTACCAAAATTGTCTAATTCTTGAGAATGAAGGGGTTGAAGGTGTAGACTAGTCCGAGGTCTTCAATCCCTGAGCAATGGAGGTTGTTTTCCACCAAAATCCGAGGAGTTTTGATGGAGGATGATGGAAATCACCTTGGGGAGCTCGAGCGTGGAGAGAGAAAGCTTGAGGCAAGTGTGGGGGTGAGGAAGATTAGGGTTTCGTGGCAGCTAGGGTTATAGACACGAAAAATTGGACTTGTCTGAGAATGATCGGACTAGTCTGAACTTTTCCAGAGCCTATATCGGACTAGTCTGTGGTCGGGCGGACTAGTCCGGACCTACAGTCACGCTGCAGACTAGTCTGCATGGGCGGACTAGTACGGGCAACCACGGACTAGTCCATGGTCACCAGGGAAGAAATGCTTAGCCCATTCGTAAATATGATCAGTAAGCATACAACAGTCAAGCAATGACCATAATTCACCAATATCTAGTAATTGACATAGTTTTTCGGAAAAATTGAGAGAGATGTTTTTCACGACACAATCAATGAATTTTGAAGATAGCATTCAGGTATACAAGATTTCAAGCCACATTCCGAGCATCAAGGATATTTAGATCATTTCGGAGCTCGCAAACTCGTTTTTCATCAAGTGGCTTGGTGAATATATCAGCTAGTTGCTTTTGTGTATTGACATGTGAAATGGCTATATCTCCCTTCATTGAATCGTCTCTCAAAAAGTGATGTCGGATGTCTATGTGTTTGGACCTAGAGTGCTCATCGGGATTATGGGCAATTTTAATGGCACTCTCATTATAAAAAAGGAGTGGAATACAGTTCATATTGTAACCATAATCCCTTAGAGTTTGTCGCATCCAAAGGAGTTGTGCACAACAAGTACCGGCTGCAACATACTCCGCTTCAGCTGTGGATAGGGCAATGGAGTTTTGTTTCTTGGAGGACCAAGAAACTAGGGATCTTCCTAGGAATTGGCATGTCCCGGAGGTACTTTTTCTATCTACTTTGCATCCGGCATAAACTGCATCGGGGTAACCAATGAGATTGAATTTGGAACCTTTGGGATACCAAAGGCCTAGGTTGGATGTATGAACTAAATACCGCAAGATTCTCTTAACGGCCGTCAAATGACACTCTTTTGGGTTGGCTTGAAACCTTGCACACAAACATACACTCAACATAATGTCTGGCCTAGATGCACATAAGTAGAGTAGAGATCCAATCATGGAGCGAAATACCTTTTGATTGACGTTTGGTCCATCTTTATTGAGATCCAAGTGGCCATTCATTGCCATGGGAGTCCTTATAGGCTTCGCCTTGTCCATTCCAAACTTCTTGAGTATGTCTTGAGTGTACTTAGTTTTGTTGATGAACGTCCCTTCTATTTGTTGCCTCACTTGTAATCCCATGAAGTACTTTAGCTCTCCCATCATAGACATCTGAAACCTATATGTCATAATCTCACTAAATTCCTCACCAAAAGATTTATTAGTTGAACCAAAGATTATATCATCAACATAAATTTGACAAATAAAGAGATCATTGTCAATGTTCTTTGTAAACAACGTATAATCTACTTTATCGATCTTAAAACCATTTTCAATTAAGAAATCTCTAAGACACTCATAGCAAGCTTTAGGAACTTGTTTGAGGCCATAGAGAGCCTTACGCAATTTAAAGACGTGGTTTGGGAACTCTTCATCTTCATATCCGGGGGGAGGGGGGGTTGCTCCACATACACCTCCTCCTTGATTGGTCCATTGAGGAAGGCGCTTATCACATCCATTCGATAGAGCTTGAAATCATGGTGAGTAGCATATGCAAGTAATATTCTAATGGACTCAAGTCTAGCTACGGGAGCAAAGGTTTCATCGAAATCCAAACCTTCGACTTGTGAATACCCTTTGGCCACAAGTCCTGCCTTGTTCCTTGTCACCACCCCGTGTTCATCTTGTTTGTTGCGGAAGACCCATTTGGTGCTGACGACGTTGAATTTGGGTCTTTCGACTAGTTCCCACACCTTGTTCTGTTTGAAGTTGTTGAGGTCTTCTTGCATGGCCACTACCCAATCCGGATCCTTCAATGCATCCTCAAACCTGCGCGGTTCCAAAAATGATACAAACGAATAATGCTCACAAAAGATAGCTATGCAAGATCTAGTAGTTACTCCCTTTTGGATGTCACCGATGATGTTGTCGATTGGGCGATTTCTTTGGACACATTGGTGTACTCTTGGGTGTGGCACTTGCTGTCTTGAATCTTCATGGTCATCTTCTTCTCCCCTAGATGGTTGTCCTCATTGACTTGTTGGTCATTTTTGTCTTCTTGAAGTTGATCTTGTGTGGAGGCTCCCCCTTGATCATTGGCCTCCATTTGCGGTTCATCTTCTTCATGCACATGTAGAGGTGGATCTTGTGGTCGAACATCGCCCGATGCCATTATTCTCAGTGCTTGACAAGGAGCTTCTTCTCTATCTAGCACACATAAATCAACTTGCTCCTTTTGGGAGCCGTTAGTTCCATTGAACACTACGTCACGTGCTACTTCAACAAGTACGGAGGTCTTGTTGAAGACACGATAGGCGTAAGAGTTTGAATCATAACCAAGCAGGAAACCTTCATCGGACTTCGAAGCGAACTTTGAAGTCTTGGGCCTCTTGTTCAAAATATAGCATTTAGAACCGAAAGCTCAAAAGTATGAAATATTAGGCTTGTTACCGGTAAGTAGCTCATAGGATGTCTTCTTGAGTAGTTGATGAAGATAAAGTCGATTTATGGCATGGCAAGCGGTGTTAACCGCTTCCGCCCAAAATCGATCTGAGGTTTTGTACTCATCGAGCATTGTTCTCGCCATCTCTATGAGTGTTCGGTTCTTCCTTTCGGCAACTCTGTTTTGTTAAGGAGAGTAAGGTGCTGAAAACTCATGCTTTATGCCTTCTTTGTCTAGTTACTCCTCAACTTGTGTGTTCTTGAACTCCGTGCCATTTTTGCTTCGAATGTTCTTGATCGTCAATGAAAACTCATTTTGGGCTCGCTTGAAGAACTTCTTGAGTGTTCCTTGTGTTTCTGTCTTATTATGTAAAAAGAAAACCCAAGTGAAGCGAGAAAAATCATCAGCAACTACTAAGCCATATTTGTTACCGCTGATGCTTATGTAAGAAATTGGACCGAATAAGTCCATGTGGAGTAGCTCGAGCGGTCTTGTTGTAGTCATGACGTTCTTAGCGGGATGAGGTGCTCCAACTTGCTTCCCAGCTTGGCACACACTACAAGGCCTGTCTTTCTCAAAAACAACATCCTTCAAACCTCGGATGTGATCGCCCTTGAGGATTTTTTGAAGATTCCTCATACCAACATGCGCTAGCTGTCTATGCCAAAACCAACCCATGTTGGTCTTTGCAATCAAGCATGTGTCAAGTTTGGCTTTAGCCTGGTTGAAGTCAACAAGGTAAAGCTTTCGCTTTAACATACCCTTGAATGCAATGGAACCATCACTCCCTCTAGAGGCGGTCACACCCTCATTAGTGAACAAGCAATTATAACCTTTGTCAAATAATTGAGATATAGACAGCAGGTTATAATCTAAGGAATCAACATGTAACATGTGAGACAGAGTATGTTGAGATGATATGGCAATTTTACTGGTACCGAGCACCTTTCCTTGACTATTATCTCCAAAATAGATGCCCTCGCTTGGATCCTCATTTTCATCATACTCAACGAACATCCTTCTTTCTCCAGTCATATGGTTGGTGCAACCATTGTCTAGCACCCATTTAGATCCATTGGAGGAATAGGCCTACAACAATAAATAAAGCCTTGGTTTTAGGTACCCAAGCTTGCTTGGCTCTTTTTAGGTTAGTCACAAGGGATTTGGGCACCCACACGTGAGATTTGGTGTTCCTATGGCATGGCCCAACATAATAAGCATAAATTTTACCGAAATTACTTCTCATTAAAACATAAGATGCATCAAAGGTTCTAAATAGCAACTGTTGTTGTTTATAAACAGAATTGGTCTGGGAGATCGGACTTGTCCAGAGGACCAAACTTGTTCGTGTCGACCGGACTAGTCCGGTGATCATATGTGTTGGATGTGTTAACTTTGGACTTTCTAGTTTGAGAGGGTCTTCCTTTTACAAAGGATGCTTTCCTTGTTATTCTTATGGCTTCTGGCATTTTACTTTCCACCATAGGAATACCCAATGCCATATTAGAAATTGGAGGTCTTGTGGCCAAGTATGCACTACGTGCATATTTGACCTTCTCCTTGTCAAATATGCCACTTTGGGCACGGTGCTTATCCTTGGTAGAGGTTGACTTGTCTTTCAAGCTGGTGTCAACTTTAACACATGAACAAGTAATCATAACTTCAGTTTTAAGTGGTTGAGAAGGTGAACTTGAAGAGGATGAAGGGTCACCTTGCTTGAGTGACTCGACTTGTACCTCAAGGATCTTGTTAACCTTGATTAGGTTAGCAAGTTCGTCCTTGATTGTAGCATTTGTGTCGCTTAAATCCGAACAAGCTTCCTTGCTTGAAGCTAACTCAAGCTCTAGTGACTTGCTTCACTCCTTTTCAAGTTCTAGAAGCTTGTCAAGTACAACATATTCCTCCTTTTGGGAGCTAATCATGTCTTCTTGACGGTTTATCAAATTCTCCTTCTCAACAAGTTGATCAAGTAGAAATTTCATTTTTGCGTCTGTTTTCTTATCTAAGCGAATGAGCATATCTTCATTATCGCTAGCAATTTCACTATCACTAGAATAGGAATGCAAGGAAGAGGTTTTTGTTGTTACCTTTTGTTTACCTTCCTTTTCTATGAGGCAAGTGTCATTCCCCTTCCATGCATCGAGAGTCGGGAAGAGAGTGGACTTCTTGGATGTCTTCTCGATGGCTAAGCTAGCCATCTCCTCTTCTTCTTCGGATGAGGAGTCATCACTTGAGTCCCACTCCTTGCCTAGATGCGCTTGTTCAGCTTGCTTCTTCTTCTTGATAAATATCTTGGGTTGAGGCTTCGTTTCCTCGGTCTTCTTCTTGTTCTCTTCATATGGGCAATCAACTATAAAGTGGTCATACTCACCACAGTTATAGCATGCCCCGCCTCAACTTCGGTCTTGATTTTTCCCTGTACTTTCCTTCACTTGATTTATCCCCTTGTGTTTTCTTCATCATTCTTTTGAATTTCTTCATGAATAGTATCATGTCATCTTCATCCAAGTCATTGCTATCATCACCGTCTTCTTCTAGTTGAGCTTCTCGAGCTTCTTTAGACAAGGGCTTGAGAGTGGACTTCAAAGCGACCCCTTTCTTCTTTGCCGAGGTGAGATCGGCAATCTCTTTGACATGCTTGGCCTGCTTTTCCATCATCTCGAAATTGATGATCTTCCCAAGCAACTCATCCAGGGTCATTTTCTTTTACTCGGGGCTTTCTCGTATCATCGAGCACAATGTGACATTGTCAGGCATGAAGGCTCTAAGAATGAGCTGCACCACCTCGTGGTCGTTCCACTTCTTGCTTCCGTATGCTTGAACTTTGTTGATGAGCGTCTTTAGCCGGTTGTACATGTCTTGTGGCGACTCATCTTCTTCGATGGTGAATCTTCCCAATTCGCCTTCAATCATTTCGATCTTCACCTCTCGCACACGTCGATCGCCTTCATGTGCATTTTGCAAAGTGTCCCATATTTCCTTTGCAATCTCGAGTCCATCCACTTTGATGAACTTGTCCCGACTGAGCGAAGAGGTAATGACTGTTGCGGCCTGAGCATTCCGATGAATTGCTTGCTCTTGGCTTGGTGTAAGCTCTTCATCGTCGTCCGGGATATCTATTCCTGTACATACAATATGCCACAAACTTGTATTAAGAGAAATCAAGTGCATTTTCATGTTCTGCATCCACATTGAGTAGTCATTGCCATCAAAATGTGGGGCTTTTCAAAGTGGAATAGATAAGTAGTGATTATTGCTAGAGTTAAGACGATCGTAGTTGAAAGGATATCGGGAGTAGTAGGTGTGACTACTCCCCTCTTTCTTATTCTCATCTTCGATCTTCACTTTTCCCTTGGAGAGGGTTTTCTTCCTTATGAGAGCCTTTAGTTCTAGTGTCTCCTCATCGTCATCCTCGATGTCTTGAATGGCCTCGAGGAGCCTCTCCAATTTTTGGTTCTTTTCTTCTTCAACCTTCTCTTGGTTCATGCTCTTTTGTACGTCCTTCATGTCCGACATGATCTCTTCGAGCGATTAGTCTCCTTTTGAAGAGTCCGGTAGAGTGCGGACTAGTCCGGTGTGTACCGACTAGACTTATCAAATTTGATCGATTATCTTGATCTTAGGATGTATGCAGCGGAAATATACTTGTAATTGAAGTGTCACACTACTATGAACTAGGATGTACCACAAGGTAATCTTATATTCAATGGTTCAACGTAAAGTGAACAATATTGATTGAAACCCTAGATTGATATGAAAAGTAAGAACAATGAGTGCAAAGTAAGAACACAAGTTCTTTATCCCGTGGTTAGGTTCCCACAGAGGCAACCTACGTCCACGTTGAGGAGTCCACAAAAGGATTGGGTCTTCTCCAACCCTACCCTTGTCGGATCACCACGGAGGCCAATCCTCTTCACTAATCACAAAGGGCAAATAAACAAACTCAACTGGACTTCTCACATGTTGAGGGCACCCCAAGCTTACAAGATAAATACCACCAAGAACACACTCTTAAGATCACAATGAAAACCAAAGGAGTGTGTTAGGGAATCAATCCAAGAGCTCAATGAGTGAAGAACCGTGTCTCTCCAATGATCCAAAGTGTATCCTCAACGGATTGATCTTTCTTTCGTTGGATTTCATGGGGAGAGGGCACACCTATTTATATGGGGTTGCCAAACATTACCGTTAGGGTTTAGAATGAAAGGACTAGTCCATGGTGGACACCGGACTAGTCCGGTGCGCTACGTGTAGGAAACCCTAGGTGTCCCGAAATATCGGACGTGTCCGAAGTGAAGCCGGACAAGTCCAATTTCAGTTCTGGAAATCTTCAGACTAGTCTGATGAATATCGGACTTGTCCAGATAGGTGAAACCCTAAGTGAATTTGGGGAACAAGTGCGCACTTGGAGGACTTGTCCTATTTAGGTCAGAGGGATTTCGGACTGGTCTGTGCTAACAACGGACTTGTTCGATTGACATAAGAAAGATATCAGACTAGTCTGTTGTGTCATCGGACTTGTCCGATTTTGTGCAACATCTGAAGTGTTTGGGGGACTAGTCCGCACTGGGGAGGACTAGTTCGGTTTTAGTCAGGGAGATATCGAACTAGTCCGTGGTGATATCGGACTAGTCCGATCTTTGAAAAACTGGACTGTAAGGACAAGTCCGCATTGTGAGGACTTGTCCGATATTGTGCAGAAAGATGTCGGACTAGTCCGGGGTCAGTCGGACTAGTCCGGTCTTGTAGAACTTTGTGCAATGTGTCAGATTATTTGTGCTTAGGCTCTTGCGGTGTGTTTCCATGACACACTCCATAAACAATTATCTACTACACTTGGTTCTTGAGATCTTTTCCACATTGCTTATCATTCTCTTTTCTTTTTTGCACTTTGTTCATTCTATCATTAGTACTTGTGTTCATCTCAAGAATGTGGTTAGGATCTCATTTGCTTGTCATAAATCAACCAAAACCCACAAGAGATTCCTAGATGCACTTTCACTACATCTCCCTCTCTCCCTCTTCATTCCTTTCTCTCTATCTCAATCAATCTATCTCTCCCTCTCCATTGCTCCCTCTCCATCTCAATCTATCTATCTCTCCCACTCTATCTCCGTATCGCTATCCCTTTCCCTACATCTCCCTCCCTCATCTAACTCTATCTCTCACTCTATCTAACTATCTCTCACTCTCAATCTATTTCCTCGCTCTATTTCTAGCTAAACTGAGGTAAAACTAGAATTGTTAAGTTGACATAAAAAATTACCTGGCCCGCAGAAGAAGGGTCGCCTGGAACAACCAGTAGCGGTGGTAGCTAACCTAATGCGAACATTTATCGCATCACAAGAAAAATCTGGATCGAAATGATCTAGCACCTTCCATGCATCACCGTCGGACGGATGCGTCAAGAATTCTTTGTTCTCATGCTTACCTTCTTTGTGCCATCTCATGTGTCTTGCAATTTTTTTTGAAAGAAACAACCGCTTCAACCGAGGTGTCACAGGCAAGTAACGGAGCTACTTATGTGCGAAATTTGTCATCACATTATCTCCATCATCATTAACAACTTCAAAATACCTCGGTTTATCACATTTCAAGCACATGTTCTCGTTGGCGTGCTCTTTCTAGAATAGCATGTAGTTGTCTGGGCACACATCAATTTTCTCATAGTTCATATTGAGAGTAGATATCTGAATCTTCGACTGATACATATCTTTAGGCGCTTTGTGAGGTTGTGAAAGGATATCGCACATCAATTTCATGAGATCATTGTAACATTGATGCAAAAAAGTACTTAGACTTAATTGCTGAAAATCTGTTCAACAAAGCAAGGACGGTCACAACCGTGTGTTCATGCAATGGCTGTTGTGATTTCTTGAGCTCCTCGTAGAACTTGTCCGCCTCCTTTGTAAGAGGATCCTGATAGGAAGTTTAGGCCCGATCTTCCGAAAGGTAATGGATAAGTCGATTGATGGAGACCTCGACGTTGATGATCCGAGGCTCTCGAGTAGAACATGAAAAACCCCTGCAATCACTACACCACTGCTCCGTTGGTTATCAACCGTGCTGCACACGATTGACCTCGCCAAGAAGGCTAATCCCTACAAGTGCAACCGAGACCACAAGCAAGAACAAGGTAGAAGCAATCTGAATTGCTAAGTTGGGGTCTCACAAACCGATGAACGGCGAAACCGTGTATAACAGATTATTCTAAGCAAAACCCAATTGTCCATGGCAGATACTATGGAGTATATATAGGTGGTAGAACGTCCAAGGGGGTGTTGGGGTCGTGACCTAACCCTAAAACATGAAAATAATGTACTTAGACTTGATACAAGGCCCAATGGGCCAATACGGTGGCGCAGCACCCTGACAGATTCTGTACTTGATTTTTTTTCAGCAATTCCCGTCGACTCCGAAGTTATTTGGACATGTGACCGGCGCCATTGGAAAGGTTATCTTCTCCCCTTTCCGTACATATGTAGAACGTCCAAAACGGAGTTTGTATGCATCCTGGGCATCCGTTTTAGTGCGTACTGCTCCTGGACTTCGAGTTGGATACGATTTTGAGTTTGGTTCGGTTTCCATCTTCTCTGAACGAATTCTCTGGTCTTCCACGTCCTTAATACTTCCTCTAAGTACTCCTTGAACCTCTCCATGAATCCTAATCACAATTAAATCATTACGTAGCAATCTATGCTCAAAAACATATAAGGAAATATATAAGAACGAGCTCACCTCTGAAATAAATTGTTGTGTATGAACTCTATTGATTGCATCTTGTATGTTCAATGGAGTGTTGTTTGTATCCATAAAATTGATGTCCTCATCATCCTCCCCTTATTGAATTGGATTCATCCTCGACTCAAGTTCATCTCCTCTCATGTGTTGGTCCAAATGTGCAACGCCATCAAATCTTCTTGTATGCATCAATGGAGGAGACCAATGTGGTGGACGACATAGTGCGTCATCTTGATCTTGTCCATCAAATAAGAGTGCACATTCACTTGAGCCAGGATCCCAAACAAATAAATATTGTGTTATGTTTGTAGATGCAATGATAACGTGCATGATCTCATCATTCTCCCCTTCTTTATGACAAGCCGTCCTCGGCTTGCTTGTATGTCCAGCAAAGAGGCTTTTGGGAATAGAGTGAGCACTGTCCATATTGCACAACCGCAGTGAATAATGCTTTTGTTGTCCCCGCTGCAAGGAAAAAATACTAGAAAAACTTGACAAGATATTATTAGTGTTAGTACATTCATTTACTTGACCATGTTGTTGCAGCACAAAAGGAGCTTCCTCATTTGAACATATGTAAACTTTGTGCACCATAAACATACCACTGTGTTCATATTTGCCTATAGCATGAAAAATATTTATACTTAACAAAGGCAATTCAGATTGAGAAAATATTATCTTCTCTACAATATCTAGATCACAAAGATTGTCAAACTCACTATAGCCTAAAATATTTAGAGAAGATAACAATTTCAGCTCATCCCTTTCACATGTAGTTGGGATCAAATCCTTAATTTCAGCACAAGTGAGTGATAAAGTTTCAAATTCATTTGGTTGTTCTAGCATAAGTACAATATAATTATCAGCACATAACTCATTTTTGTTGTAAGAATCAGTAGGAAAATCAACTAATGGTAAAGGTGTATTATGAAAAGGTTCATCTTGTTGCTGCTCATCGATAGTATGATTGGTAGCAAAATTCAACGCATCTGAAAATGTCATACCTTGGTTAACTGTATCGCATTGTCCATTAACCCTACTCTCATTTTCAGCAAGAAATTCAAATGCATTATGAGTTGATTCATCAAAAAAATTCAGAAAAGTTGTTCAACACCTCACTCTCATTTGAATCTACATTTATTTGTTCATGTTCTTGCAAAAGGTTAGGCAAAGGAGGAGGTACAACAAGAAAATTCTCCTCAAGTTCATGTATTTCATCTTTACAATTAGATACATTAGCAAAAGATTCTTGCATAATAATTTTCATATCTTTCCATGTTCGAGGTCTTTCTAAATCACTTAAGTTGTTCCACCAAGTTAATGCACAACCTACTAATGCACTTGCAACATTTCTAATCTTTCTTTTCTCACACATATGACATTTTCCAAAAATTTTATCCAACTCTATTTCCCAAGAAATATATTCATCGTAACCAAAACGATCATAAGAAGGAAGAGATGGGAGAATGTAGTTACTTCTTCTGGAAGGTGTTGTAAAGGTGGTCTGAATGTCATGTGAAACCTTGATTGATGTTTGATTTTGAGTGAGCAACTCCATCGTCGTCTTCATCATGTCAATCATCTCAGCATATAAAGCATGATTCTTGCTTTTACCTAACATTGTTAGTAGCAAACAGAAAACAACACAAAAAATATGTTATCCCTATCAACTACAAAGGATAATGGCAAAGTGGAAGTGGAATCACACACTCTCGAGCGTCTTACCACGCTCTTACAAGTGTTCTTACCGACACTGCAGGTGGCAAACGGTGGACGGTATGAAGAAACCAATGAAGCGTGGGATGATTGCAAAGGTGTATCGATTCTGCTCAAGAGTAAGGTGTAGCTTGGATGGCACTTTATATGTAGCAAGGATTAGAAACAATGAAATCAGATAGTAAAGTTGAGTAAGTGTCCAAAGTACTTGTCAAAGTTGCTGGCCTAAATGTGTTCCTAGTAGTTCAAGCTAGCAAGACATGAGACAAAACTAGATGACACAAAGAATGCAAGCACTTCTGTTTTTTTTGTTGTTTTTTCTCCTTTTTTGTGTGGCTTTTGTATCTTCTTTTGCACTTGCCTTTTTCTTTTTTCCTTCCTTTTTTTTCAGAATGTACTGCAAAAGAAGAACACAATGCAAACACTCAAAGATATCGCATATGTCTGTTACAGATTTTCTGCTCAATGTTCTAAGGACAATTAAGCACCTTTATAGTCCCTAAATCTAAAAACTTTGAACAGAAATATTATATATCTATCTCTCCTATTTAATTTCAGTATATAGAAGATCTATTTTAGATAAGAACAATTAAAGATATTGCCCTCGAAATACAGACTGTTCAGAATTTCTAGATCAATAACAGATTCAGATCTAATGCAATTTAGACATCGATAACTATATTATATGGGAGAATGATGAATAAGAAAGTTATATAGAACTTCTTAAGCTTTCCATAAAGTACAAGAACACCAAAATCCGAGTTCGTATAAACGAGATATGATGAAAATACCGAACTGGACAGAAGTGAATCTACTCTGGACGTGATGACGTGATTCAAGAGAATGAATCAACACAATGCAAAACTCAAACTAAGACCAAAAACACTTTCTAAACCAGCAATATGACTCAACAACGGACACAAACTCAACAAAACCAAACTGAAAACGAAAGTTGCAAAGGCTCAATGGTGGTTTGGACAAAGTAATGAATAGATCTACTAAACTGCAATTTTTTTGTGGCTTTTTTGTCGACTCTAGGTATGAAAAACAAAACTAATGTAATGGATAGATGAATTACCTAATGGGAAACCTGGAAATATGATACCAATTGATAGTAAAATTGGTCCTGATCTTCCGAAAGGTAATGGATAAGTCGATTGATGGAGATCTCGATGTTGATGATCCGAGGCTCTCGAGTAGGACACGAAAAACCCCTACAATCACTACACCACCGCTCCGTTGGTTATCAACCGTGCTGCACACGATTGACCTCACCATGAAGGCTAATCCCTACAAGTGTAACCGAGACCACAAACAAGAACAAGGTAGAAGTAATCTGAATTGCTAAGTTGGGGTCTCACAAACCGATGAACGGCGAAACTGTGTATAACAGATTATTCTAAGCAAAACCCAATTGTCCATGGCGGCTACTATGGAGTATATATAGGTGGGAGGATGTACAACGGGGTGTTGGGGTCGTGACCTAACCCTAAAACATGAAAATAATGTACTTAGACTTGATACAAGGCCCAATGGCCCAATACGGTGGCGTAGCACCCTGACAGATTCTGTACTTGATTTTGTTTCAGCAATTCCTGTCGACTCCGAAGTTATTTGGACATGGGACCGGCTCCATTGGAAAGATTATCCTCTCCACTTTCCGTGCATATGTAGAACGTCCAAAACAGAGTTCGTATGAATCCTGGGCGTCCGTTTTAGTGCGTACTGCTCCTGGACTCCGAGTTGGATACAATTTTGAGTTTGGTTTGGTTTCCATCTACTCTGAACGAATTCTCTGGTCTTCCACGTCCCTAATACTTCCTCTAAGTAGTCCTTGAACCTCTCCATGAATCCTAATCACAATTAAATCATTAAGTAGCAATCTATGCTCAAAAACATATAAGGAAATATATAAGAATGAGCTCACCTCTGAAATTAATTGTTGTGTATGAACTCTATTGATTGCATCTTGTATGTTCAATGGAGTGTTGTTTGTATCCATAGAATTGATGTCCTCATCAGATCCTCCGCTTCCAGAGCTTTTAGCATCTCATCCATCCTATCAAGCCTTGTTATATCATCATCCTCATCCACTTCTACTGTGACTCGAGATTTAGTCTCGACGTGGAAGGTCCACACCTCATAATGTGGCGTGAAACCGTTTCGACATAAGTGAAATGAAAGATCCAATCTGCTAAAAAACTTGGTGTTCCAACATTTCATACATGGGCACCGCACCTTATCGTCCGTGGACAACGAAAATGCTCGATCCAAAAAATTATCTAACTTGACGTACCACTCAACCGAGTGACCACCAGTTCAGCTCTTCCAGCCAGTATACATCCAACTGCGGTCTTCACCCATGTTTGGCTTTGCAGTTAAAGCAGAAGAAATTATCGTTAATGTATGCAGGATTTATCCTGCTTTTGACAAGACACAAAACCTGAATCCTAAAAAAATTTCGGCAGCATAACCTCGCTGGTTTTACACTACACACCCCGAAGATGGTGCAGTTTTTCAAGCTGTAGGGCAACTTCCCAAAAATGACAGAGGAGGCGATTAAAGAACAAAAGAGGGGGAATGAATGGGAGAAAACTACCTGTCCACGCGTGGGAGCTTGTCGTAAGTAATGACATCTTGTGGACTAACGACGGTTACTATCACCAATTTTGGCTACGAGACTTTATTTGCGACGGTTATCATTGCGGTTCGCTTCTATGCCATCTCGGAGCCGCTGCGTATGCCGATCACCGGGGCCGCTTCCGCATCCGCTGCTCACTGGGAGCTGCAGCTCTTCAAGACAAGAGAGGAGGAAAGAATGAGAGAGAGACAGGGAAGTGGGTCTGTCAAGGTCCGCCATCCACACACGCGGGTGCTTGCCGTCTGCACCGACGTCGTTCGTCTTCGTGTCCGTTTAGACGCATACTTTAACTTCTAACTAAATGGGCCTCGTCGGGCCCTAAATGGGTTGTGTCGGTTAAAGCCAACCCGAATCCCATTTTTGTACATATAAATTAAAAATAATAACCAATTATACTAAAAATTCAAGCAATTAAATTAAAAATTATAACCATAATATAAAAAACAATGCAATTCAATTAAACATAAACATAACAATTAGTAAATTGTAATTTATCAATTAATAAACATAAACCTAAACATAAACAATTTTATCCTAAACATAGACATAAGCGTTGATCTAAACCTAGCATAGCAAGCTTAATCTCAATTAATAAAAAATTGAACCCAGGCATAAATAAACCTAAACATAATTAAACATAAACCTAGCTAAGTATGGTTAACATATCAATTTATTATAGGTAAATAACCAAAGCATGATTAACATAAATAAATAACCTAAGCATGATTAAAAGAAATTTATATAAACATATACTTTTAACTTAAGCATGATTAACAACAAATTTATCTAAACATATCAATTTAACCTAAGCCATGGAGGAGGGGAGGGGGCGGCCATGGAGGGGACGTCCATGGAGGGGGGAGGGGGGTCGGCTAGGAGGGAGGGGGCGGCTATCAAGGGGGTGTGGCCATGGAGGGGGGAGGGGGTCGGCTAGAAGGGAGGGGGAGGGGGGCAATCATGTAGGGGGGCAGCCATGGAAGGGAGTGGGGCAGCCATGGGGGGGGGGGGAGGGGGGTCGGCTATGGAGGGAAGGGGAGGGGAGGGGCGGCCATGGAGGGAGGGAGAGGGGGGAGGGGGACGTCCATGGAGGGGGGCGGCCATGGAGAGGTAGGGGAAGGGAGGGGGAGAACTTACAGAGGTGGCGACGTCGGGCGGCGGCGGCGGGCGTGGTCGGGTGTGTGCGTTAGTGTGTGAGTCGGGGGCTGACGAGGGCGGGTATATCCCATTTATTTGCGACGGCTAGCTTCATTGTGATAGCCCTAGGGCTGACGTCACAATTTATGTTATTTGTCACAGTTCTTTTTTGGGTCGTCGCAAATAACCTCATATTTGTGACGGTCATTTAATTTGCAACGACCTTAGGGTTGGTCATCACAAATAAAAGACTATTTGTGACAGCTTCGGTGATGGCCATCGCAAATAGGGTCCTAATTGCGACGACTGCCTTTTTTGTGACTATGAGGATCGGGTTCACACATTCCAGGAATCGCAGAGGGTAGTGTCGTGCGATGCGGCACCCAACAGCACACACGAAAATAATACGACAACATACAAAGTTTTATTTATAAAAATAGCAGAAATCTTTTACAATACATAATGTTAAGCGGAAGTAATACTCATAGCTAAACTCTCAGCGTAGCTATGCAAAAGTGCAGCCGTCCAGTCCGAGGATACTACACACTAGCAGCACCAAAAGATGACGGCGGCGTGCAGGGCTCCCACTCGGCGGTATACCCCGACAGGGGCATTGCCTCATCTTCGGGCCCTTCCTCCTATGTCTCACCTGCAAACAGCTTAATATGGCAACCATAAGCACGAAGGCTCAGCAAGACTTAACCGTCTCACCTAAACATGGAACTCTACATGTTGGCATACTTGGCATAGGAATAGATATAGCAGTAAATATCTCGCCTACATGTTGATCCTCAATTTTCAAGTTATTAACAGCAGCTTAAAGGTTCAATAAAAGTAACTTTAGTGAGCATATTCTATAGCAGTCATAGTTGCAAAGCAATTATAATTAAATACATCATATTCTCCTGGTTTATTTAGTATTTAATACATCACAGCGCAGTGAACAAGCGGTACTCAAATAACCGCGGGGAGCGGTGATTGCCATCAGTAGACACCTAGATAACACGTCACATACACCCATTTCGTAAGTGGAGTGAATCACACTTTAATACTATGTTGTATGTAGCAACCTTTCAAAGGAAACCCAAATGCCGAACCGGTCCTTCCGTAACAGGCAGGAGGTCGCCGCGCGGAACATCTCTATGCCCGCCAGTAGATTTACACCTTTCTACCCTCAACCCACTCCTATAAAATGGTAGGGTAAGCCTCGACACGCAGGTTAACCAATTACATCGGTTTCCTGGTTTCCATATAGCCAGAATGCATTTGGTACAGTTCAAACTTGTCCAGCAGGGCCGCACACGGATCGGTCCTAAATTGACACAAGCAGGGCTATGCACGTGAGACTACATCTCGCTGCATCCTATCCGCTGCTCGGTCTTAAATTCATATTCATTAACCATTTTTTGATCAAACCTTTCCCGTGTGATAAAATCCTATTTCGCGAGTAGATTCCAACTACTGGACTTCTACCAGATTCCTCAAAACATTAGCATGTGATTTTCTACTCGTCGAACTGAACACCTACCCAATACTCTATTGGATTCATGGGTCATGCAAGTGGAGTTTCAATCACCTTAGCCCTAATGCACAAAACTCATCCAAGACATAAGTGATACAAATAGAAACTTTGAAATAACACATAAATGCAAACCGGGGCTTGGCTGGATGTGAGTCAGTATCAAAACTAGTCTCTGGTATGATGCTGTCCAAGGCCTCCGGCTCCTCCTCGATCTCGATCACTATATGATATGCAATATATAAAGTACATGAGTGATAGGGAAACTATATAAAATATCTTATAACCACTGATCAGGTACAAAGATGATTTTAATTGGCTTTGGGATTTTTACAGTGGATACTAGCTTCTATGTGGACGAACTGGACCAATAATTGGAGATGTTCAATGGAGCTTGTTGTCTCTAAAATTCCAACATGTGAAATCCTTCTCTGAAATTTCGTAATAATTCTGAGTTTTGTCATGGCTAAAAGTGGATGATTATGGTAGAGGAGGTCTCACTGGTTCTAGGAAAATTTATTTCATAATTTTATGAGCTTTATACAGGGAGAAATTGATTTTACAAGTTTGGAATAAACTCTGCAAATGTTTCTGTACATTTTTGAATTTTCTATGGGCATAGGAGATTTACACACTGTTTGTTCAAGTAAATGAAGTCCAATGAACTTGAAAATTTTACTGGAGATCCATTGTACATTTAGGAGTGTTCTTACCAAAATTGGGAATTTTCCAATTAGCAGAACAGGGGTAATTAATTTCACAAGCTGTTAGCTTAAAGGAATTAATTATGAAAATTTTAAGACTTTCATGTACAACAAATTGCTCACTGCAAATTTGCGATTGTGAGGAATCTACCAGAATTTATTTGGAATTATTTGATCGATTCTACTATGGTTAATTGAATTTTGGAGTTCGCTCAAAATCTGGAATTAATTCCAAAAGAAAAGTTTGAATAATTCAAATCGGTCCCACCCATTTAAAATGGGCCAATCACAACTGGGCCACACGAAGGGCCACGGGGTTAACCCACGTAGCCACACCAGATCCGATGGCCACAGCACATCCGTGGGAGGAAAAACACCGGCGTACACGTGGGGCCCGCCGGGTCATCTTCAACCTCGGACGCGCGGCTCGGTCCCGGCGGCGCTGCACCGGCGAGCTCGCCGGATCGGTTTTCCCGGCCTTCTTTCTCCCCAAAAATCGCCGCCTAAACATTATTCGAGGTGCTGAGCACGTTGGGGAGGTCGTCGAACACCGGCGATGGCCGGAAACCAGTGCGCGATAGCGACGGCGGCGGCTAGGGTTTCGGCCTTGCCGGAACCACTTGAAAATGGATCAAACACATCAGAAAAAGACTTGGGAGGTTCCTGGGAGCATGAGGAAGGTCAACATGGAAAGGAAAAGGGATGGGATAGCCACAAAGTTGACTTCGACGGTGAACTGCAGCGCTTTTCAAAAGCGGCAAGGAAAACTCAAAATACTCCATATGTGGTCGACTATTTGCATTGGTTCTTTATCTAGGTGATGCGCCCAGACATGTAGAAGATATCCCCTAACTGGATTAGACAATATTTGTGCATAGAAACAGAATCGAATCAATAACCTTGCTTGAAGTGTAAATTGTACCGAGACAAAAATGAGGAATACTCGTTCGATGAAGGATGAAACGGAGAACGGTTTTTACCATGACAAAGGTGGTGTCTTGTCGATCCTATTTGCTTCTGGGAGCAGCTAGAGAGGTGCCCTGCGGCACCGGTGCGATGGGGAGGCGGTAGGCTTCCTTGCGGCGGCAGAACGACGGCGTAGGCAAAACTGCAAAATAACCGTGTTGTATCTGAAAAAACAAGGTAGAGCAACAAGTGAGAGTCCTCTTGGAGCATGATCATTCGATGGCCAAAATGGTGGAACGAAGCGAAGAATAGAGAGGCGGCAATAATGGTGCCGGGATTTTGTTTCTGTGAAACAGAGGACGAAGTAATCGACGGTGAGGCGCAACAAGGCCTGAGAAGGTGGAGGAGTCACCTAACCACACAGCTTCTTGCCTGTGCACGCCCCTGTCGCGGTGGCATGCCCTCTCGGCGTTGAACGGTGGGGAGACAGGAAAAACAGAGCACTCACGTATATGTGCTAGTGACCAGTGAGCCCCACTGCCTCTTTCATCTCTATCTTCCTCTGGTTACTTAATTCTCCTACCAATAATTGTCCAAAAATTCTAGATTTTTGTGGAGGGACCAAATCATAGTTTCAGATTCAGATTATGGAATTTGATTTGAAATTTTGACAAGTTTCATCTGAAATTCAAATTCAAATTTGAATTTCAATGGAATTCGATGTACGCATTGAACTGAATAGCAAATGTGCTCTAAATGTTATGAAATTTGACATGGATGCTATTTGGATATTTGGAAGCTAATGGTGAAATCAAATTTTTATATTTTCAAGGTTTGAACAGGAGTTATTTTGAATTTTTGAATTCCCTCTTATAGGGTTTAACTCACGTCATTTACCCGTTCCCTGTTTATTTCTCTTTTCCATTCAAATTTTAAATTGTCCTTTATGAAATTTGCACTATGAAATTTTAGGGTTTTTACATTCCTCCACCCCTTAAAAGAATCTCATCCCGAGATTACAAATGAAAGAGATAGAGGTAAAAAGATTACCGGATATGAGATGATAACAAATCCGGATAGTTTGATCGGAGATAGTCCTCGCTTTCCCATGTCGCTTCCTCCGCGGTATGGTTACTCCACAAGACTTTATAGAAGTACAAATTCCAGTTTCTTGTGGCGCGAGTCTTTTCATCAATAATCTGGATCGGATACTCAGAATTAGTGAGATCCAGTAGGAGAGCTTCAAGGTCTTCGGTGCATATTTCAGCTAGGGATTTAAGGCACTTCTGCAGCTGGGAGATGTGAAATACATTATGAATTCCTGATAGTGACGCTGGTAACTCCAAATGATAGGCCATGGGTCCGCATTTTTCAATCACAGTGAACGGACCGATGAATCATGGAGCAAGCTTTCCCTTCAATCCGAAACAATGAATCCCTATTATCGGAGAGACACGGAGATAACACATGGTCTCCGATGTCAAAGTGGAGAGGTCAACGTGTTATATCCGCATAGCTTTTCTGGTGAGATTGGGCAGCCTTGAGATTGGCTTGAATCACTCGCACTCGTTCTTCGGCTTCATTCACAAGATCAATACCATATATTACTCGCTCGCCAGATTCACACCAGTTAAGTGGTGTGCGACATTTCCGGCCGTAGAGAGCTTCATACAGCGCCATCATGATGCTAGCTTGATAGCCGTTGTTGTATGACAACTCCGCCAACGGCAAATGATCATCCCAATTTTTACCATGGTGGATGGCACAAGCGCGTAGCATATCTTCAAGAACTTGATTCACCCGTTCAGTTTGACCATCTGTCTGCGGGTGACATGCGGAGCTTCGGATCAGTTTCATCCCCAATGATGCGTGCAGCTGCTCCCAGAAACAAGCAACAAACAGTGCACCACGATCTGAAATAATTGTCCTGGGAACACCGTGCAAGCACATGATTCTTGCAATATATAACTCCGCATATTTCTTGACAATGTACTTTGCATATACCGGGATGAAATGAGCTGATTTGATTAGTTGATTGACTATCACCCAAATCGAATCATGCTTGTGGAATGTGAGAGGCAAACCGATGATGAAATCCATACTAATATCCTCCCATTTCCATGTCAGAATTTCAATGGTTGCAGCTGCCGGCCTTTCTCATGTGGTCGGCTTTCACTCGCCGACATGTATCACACTCGGATACGTACTTTGCAATTTCCCTTTTCATCCATGTCCACCAGAATCTTGTTTTCAGATATTGATACATCTTGGTGCTGCCTGGATGAATAGAATACTTGGATAAGTGAGCTTCATCCAAGATTTTCTTCCGAAGTATCATCTCACGGGGTACCACTATACGGTCTTTGAACCATAGAGTACCATATTCATCACTCCAAAAACACTTCATTTTCCCATTCTTCATTCTCCTTCAATATGCGACATACCCACATCATTCTTTTGAGCTTCCATAATCTCCTCTCGTATAGTAGGAATGAGAACAAGATTATATAATGCTCCATATGAAACCAAGTATAAACTCGGCTCATCCTCATCCATTGGTGTGATGGACAGATTATTGACGTGAGACTTGAGGCTTGGCGCATCGGCAACCACATTCACCTTGCCGGGATGGTAGTGAATTTCAATATCATAATCTTTGATCAGCTCTAACCATCTTCGCTGTTGCATATTCAACTCCGTCTGAGTGAAGATATATTTTAGGCTCTTGTGATCGGTGTAGAGATGCACTAGATTTCCGTGTAAATAATGACTCAACATTTTTAAAGCGAGCACCACGGCAGTGAGCTTAAGGTGATGAGTCGGATAGTGCTGCTAATGATTTTGGAGCTGCCGTGAGCCATATGCGATCAAGCAGACTTCTTGCATTAGCACGCAGCCGAGACAAATGCCAGACGCATCCCAATAAACGTCGAAAGATTTGGTCGTATCCAGCTGAGATAGCATTGGGGTTGTTGTGAGATGTTTCACCAATGCTTGAAATGCCTCTTCACATGCCTTGCTCCAAATATATTTAGTCTCCTTTTTCAGCAGCTCCGTCATTGGCTTAGCGATTTTTGAGAAGCTCAGAATGAACCTCCAATAATATCATGCTAATCTGAGGAAGCTGCGAACCTCCTGAACGGACTTTGGAGACTCTCATTTCAGCACTTGCACAATTTTGCTTGGATCAACAGCGATGCCCTCCGCCGAAATAATGTGGCCAAGAAATGGCACTTGGCTGATCCAAAACTCGCACTTGCTGAATTTTGCATACAGTTTGTGATCTCGCAATCGTTGGAGCATGATATGCAAGTGTTTGGCATATTCTTCCTCTGATTTTGAATAAACCAGAATGTCGTCGATGAAGACCACGACAAACTTGTCCAACTCCGGCATTAAAACTGAATTCATTAAATACATGAAGTGAGCCAGCGCGTTGGTAAGTCCGAACGACATGACGAGATATTCATAGAGCCCGTATCTCGTTGAGAATACCGTCTTCAGTATATCCTCCGGTTGGATTTTTATTTGACGATATCCAGGCCAAAGATCCATCTTTGAGAAAACCTTAGCACCCACTAATTGATCGAATAAAATATCGATGCGCGGTAGTGGATACTTGTTATTGATTGTCATGGCGTTGAGTGGACGATAGTCCACACATAGACGTAAAGTCTTGTCCCTCTTCTTAACAAACAGTTCGGAGCAGCCCAAAGGTGATGAACTTGGGCGTATGAGACCTTTGTCCAGCAGGTCCTTCAAATGCTCCTTTAATTCCGCCAACTCATTGGGTTCCATCTTGTACGGCCTTCGAGAAATAGGGGTGGTTCCCGGAATAGGTTCAATCTTGAACACGATGTCCCTATCTGGTGGCATACCTGGAAGGTCATTGGGAAACACGTTCGGATATTCACAGACCACTCGAATGTCCTCAAGCTTTGTGGCTTCCGTGTTGTATGTGGCTGGAATTTCTTGGATAAGGCGGTCTAGAATAAGAGTGTGTAGTTCATGTAGTGGAGAGTTTAAATAGACGATACGTGGAATGATGTCGAGAACAGCACCATGATGGTGTAGCCACGACATCCCTAATATGACGTCAAGCTTCTGACTCTCAAATACAATTTGAGAAATCAGATATAGATTTCCACCCAACTAAAGTGGTGCTCTATAGACCATGCTATCAGCTGCTACTTTCCCACCCGCATAACAAATCAAGTATGTACATTTTGTAGGAATGATAGGTAATTGATATTTGATGACATATGATTGGCTAATTAAATTATGGCTGGCACCGGAGTCAAATAATATGACTACCGGACTTTGGAGTAGAGAAAATGTACCCACAAAGATGGGTTCGCCTTCCGCCACATCTTCGATAGCTAAGTGGTGGACGTTGTCGGGTTTTTCTGCTGGTTTCATGGGCTGGTTGCGGGGCTGAGCTGCACCCTGATATGGTGCTTGTCCGCTGCCCTGTCGCTGCTCGGGGCAGTCTCTCACAAAATGCCCGACACAGCCACACGTATAGCACATGTATCGTGTCGGGTTCCCCCCGAGCCGCGGACGGGATCCTGGTGCACGCGGTGGAGGTGGATACGCACGCGGGACCATCCTTTGCTGCTTCTGCTGCTATGGGAATGGCGGTCGGAAACGCGGCGCGTTGAAAGAACGACCGCGGAACTGCTGTGGTCGCGCCGGTGGCTGCCATCGCTGACCGGATGGTGAGAGATACACCACACGATATTTCTGTGGACGACCACTGCTGCTGCTTGATGGCGCGCTCCGTTTCCTCTTATCAGAAACGGGCTCACGCTGAGAATCCTCCTGTACAATCGCGGCATTGACGATGTCGTTGAAGGTGCCACGATTGCATTGTGCGAGCTGGACTTTCATCTTGGGGTTCAAACCCCAGAAGAAAGTATCTCGCTTCTTGTCCTCTGTTCCCACATAATCCGGCCCGTACTGCGCTAGATGGTTGAATGCGCTGGAGTATTCATGAGTACTTCTCCCGCCTTATTTCAGCTCCAAAAACTCCTGAAGCTTCCCCTTCATGATGTCGGGAGGTATATGGTAGGCGCGGAACGCCTCCCGGAATTTGGTCCAGGTGACCGCATGACCAGGCGATGTAGTTCGCCCACCAAGCACCTGCGGATCCCTGAAGCTGTTGTGCTGCGAACAACACCTTCTGCTGTTCGGTGCATCGTAGCAGACCGAACTTCGCATCAAGTGTGCGGATAAAGTTGTCCGCCTCCAAAAGCTCCTCGGCCTCCGTGAAGACGGTGAATGTGTCATGAAGAAGTCCGAGTAGGAACTCTGTTGGGGCTGGCGTTGCCCATTGTCTTGTCGCCCCACTTGACGGGATGAATTCTGCACCAACATTATCAGTAACTCGGTTTGCTCGTCGTGCAAGCCGAGTACTGCAGCCAGAATCTCGGTGAGAGTCCTTAGAGGTTCAGGTGGTGGTGGTGGAGGGGCCTGTTTCCGCGGTGTTGTGGTTTGCTCCCGGGTCGGAGATTCATCCTCACAACCCCGGCTAGAGCCTCCCATCTCAGGCATAGAGCGTGTACCCACCATTCTGCATCCACATGATTTAAAAATCAGCCACATGTTTGTTTTCTTCATCCATTCCATACCATAGTAGTGCGCGCATTGACAATGTGATAATTGCATAACATTCACATATATTGATAAAGTGCAAACTTTATACAAGATATATTATCTCATGACCAAGTTTACAGTAGTGAACTCCAAAATGACGGACTACCACTACGGAAGTGCATCTCAACTACACTTGGTCTCCATGAGACGTCATACCCACATTGTCATCCCATACACACTCACTACTATTTATAATATGATACAAACATGGCTACCAAATAAACGTGAGCAACCGTTAACTACACATTGCCCTGTGATGGCAGTAGTGCTGCCCCATCCTAATCCGATGCATCCTCATCGGTGAACTCGAGCATCTCCGGGTCTTCCTCCACCTCAGAACATAAAGGCACCTGCTCGCCCATATTCAGCGACATGTCATCAGCTGGTGGATACATGACTGGTTGCGGCAAGTGTGCCTCGACCTCCAACAAGTCATTCTGAAGTTGGCCTGCCTCAAGTTCCCAACCCTGAGCTTCTTCGATGGCTTCATCTCATTCCTCGGTGATCACCAACAGCTGCTCTTGCTGTTGTTGCACCACCAGTTAACTCGCCTGCAATTCACCACGAGCTTTCTGCAGTTCCTTGCGTGTCTGCCTCTGTTCGGCACGAGCTTTCTGCAGTTTAGTGCGAGTGCGATGCAGCTGATTCTTGCATTGATTCAGCTGGTGATTTGTCGTAGCCAGGAACGAACATAGGTTCTCATTGATGTATTCAAGAGTGTCACCCTGTTCAATCGCTTACCTCAAGGCTTCGACCTGCTGCTGAAGGATTGCACTTTGTGTAAGAACCACCGTGCTGGATGCAGTGGCATACGTCCCAAGTGTTGTCGATGTCGTGTCGCCGTCCGGTTGATAGGCCTCTACCGTACGACGTTGCCACTCAAGACCAGCTGCACCACGGACCGGGAGAAGAGAAAACTGTGTCCCAGCCATGGCATTTTGATGAAGCTCATAAAGCTTCATATGCTTCGCCCGCTGCGATGGCCCACGTGTCCTCCAAACAAGCTCCAAGGGTAGTGACCGAAAAAGGAGCACATCCATAAAGATGTGGACTAGCAGGGACATCGACCAGGACGGTGCATTACAGTACGCCTCTGTTAACCGTCTCTTGACCCCAATAGCATGGCATTTAGATGAAACCAAACTGTTGGAGCACTTCCCGTAGCATGATCGGAAAGCCCGGACAGTTGGCGCACGTGGAGAACACCCATCCATCCAGCAATAATAGCATCACATCCTCCATCTATAAAAGAAGTATTTGAATGAGTCAAATACTCAAATTCAACAAACATTGTTGAGAAACATATCATGGATGTGATAATTGAATTATGAAAGTGAATTCAAATTCCAATGCCAAATGAAACATAACACTGGAATTCTGTGTCAGTTTGTGTTCATTCTGACCAGTCTGGAGAAATTCGAAAGTTTCATCTAGTTAGAGGCACATTCAGGACTTGAGTTGAAAAACAAAGTTGTAGTACACTCAATTATATTTCCATGATGTATTTATTTGCTTCCGTATCATTTCTGTATGAGGAGATATGACTTTTGCAAGTTGACAGTGTTTCTAGAAAAATTTTGACAGCACCTCCTCTCTTTAAGACTGATTTTGTCCACATGTTTCCAGATACCAAATACCAGAATATGCAAAAAATCATAAATTACAACATTGTTGCATACATCCTCAGTATTACAGAAATGTATTACATGAAGTCATTCGTTGAGGCTAGTAAGAGATATGATAAAGACAGTGACAGGATACCGAAACTGTCCAGTCTCTGTCCAGATTTGACAGAGTTTGGAAATTTGAATTTTTCATTAGTTTACAGGGATGTGATCTGGAATTTATCATTAGAGTTTTTGACGACTCTCTAAAATTTCCAACCATGTATGGAAGACCTTCAGTGGTCATTCCTACACAGAGTTATGCTATATCAAAGTTAAGCATGTTGGTGCCATATTCTTAGTTTAAATCGGGAACCTGGCAGTTTAGGTTTAAATGAAAATTTTCAGTTTTAAGTCTTGAAATCTGCCTTGGAGCTGAAAATGAAACTTGTGGAGGACTTCCTCAAGTTCCCATAATATGCCTGCTTACCACAGCGACCACATGATTAATTGTAAATCTGACCAGCACGCTCCGAAACAAAGATTACAAATTCAAACTTAGTCCTAGTTGGAAATTTTTACTAGTTGTTGAGTCACACCTCCAGCACGGACATCGTGGTCGATGTGCCTGATGAAACTCGAATGCAATGCCGCTACTATGCCCTTACCAAAGAAAATCCTAGGTCAGTATTCCGGCATACGTCTCAACGGTCGCACTAATGACATTCACTCGCAAACGTTTTCAACTCGAGCTACTTAAAGTGTGGTTAGTGTCCTGCAACTACACACAAATTATTGATTAAACATATGGTGCCGTACGGTACAGCCCGCACGGGCGATCATTTCACAATTATATATGTGAATGTAAAAACATTTGTCCTGTATCATTCCATATGGGCCGCCCCGAGCTAAGCCACGTCTCGAGGTACATGACTGGGTTTTCTACCAACCGACAGGGTCCCACATCTTTGCATAATGTTGCACCAGTAGGAGGCGCATCGGGTTATGTCCCGCCCGACGGGGGATCCCACTAGTTTTGAAGCACGCTGGGGTACCGCATGTCATATGTTCTCAGAAACGTGCAGAGTTTCAGGGACTCATATTGACTTTCCGTGCCAAGCCTCGGAAACAATCACATGCTACCTCTCACATGGTGAACTTACCGCAATTGATCCGCTTGCGGTGGCATACCTTACCTCTTACCTGACGTTGGAGTGTCGTTACATAATATAATAACACATAAGTTAGCATGCCATCTTAAGTAACTAATACTATAATAGACCTTATGTCGGCATAGTAACTAATCCTCACTCGACTACTTCTAAGTTTTCAAAATAGGCTGTTTTCGAGCATGCTATTCCCAATGCGGCTCTGAAACCAGGCTGTGAGGATCGGGTCCACACATTCAAGGAATTGCAAAGGGTGGTGCCGTGCGATGCGACACCCAACATCACACATGGAAAGAATACGACAAAATACGGAGTTTTATATATAGAAATGTGGAAATCTATTAGAATACATAATGTACAATGGAAGTAAAACTAATACTAAGCTCTCAGCCTAGCTATCAAAAGTGCAGCCGTCCAACCCCGGGACGCTACACACTAGTACCACACAAAAGATCACGGCGGCATGCAGGGCTCCCACTCAGCGGTATACCCCGATGGGGGCATCACCTCATCTTCGGGCCCTTCCTCATACATCTCACCTGCAATCAACTTAATATAGCAACCGTGAGCACGAAGTCTCAACAAGGCTTAACCGTCTCACCTAAATATGGAACTCTACCTGCAGGGATACTTAACATAGGAATAGATATAGCAGTAAATGACTTGCCTACATGTTGATCCTTAATTTTCAAGTTATTAACAGCAGCTTAAAGGTTCAATAAAAGTAACTTTAGTGAGCATATTCCATAGAAAACATAGTTGCAAAGCAATTATAATTCAATACATCATATTTTCCTGGGTTCTTCAGTATTTACTATGTCACAACACAGTGAACAAGCAGTACTCAAATAACGCGAGGGACGGTGATTGCAATCAGTAGACACCCGGATAACACGTCAAATACACCCATTTCAGAAGTGGAGAGAATCACACTTCAATACTATGTTGTACGCAACAACCTTTCAAAGGAAACCCAAATGTCGAACCGGCCCTTCTGTAACGGGCAGGAGGTCCCCCGAGCATCTCTATGCCCGCTGGCCGATTTACACCATGCTGCCCTCAACCCACTCCTATAAAATAATAGGGTATGCCTCGACACCCACATTAACCAATTACATCGGTTTCCTGGTTCCCATATAGCCAGTATGCATCCGGTACAGTTCAAATATGTCTAGCAGGGCCGCACAAGGATCGGTCCTCAATCAACACAAGCAGGGCTGCGCACGTGAGACCACATCTCACTACATCCTATCTACTGCTCGGTCTTAAATTCATATTCATGAACCATTCTTTGATCAAATCTTTCCCGTGTGATAAAATCCTATCTCGCGAGTAGATTTCAACTACTCAACTTCTACAGGATTCCTCAAAACATTGGCATGGCATTTTCTACTCGTCGAACTATAGACCTACCCAATACTCCATGTGATTTGTGAGTCATGCAAGTGGAGTTTCAATCACCTTAGCCCTAATGCACAAAACTCATCCAAGACATAAGTGATACAAATTGAAACTTATAAATAGTACTTAAATGCAAACCGAGGCTTGCCTGATTGTGAGTTAGTATCAAAATTAGTCTCTGGGGTGATGCTGTCCAAGGCCTCTGGCTCCTCCTCGATCTCGATCGCTATATGATATGCAATATAAAAGTACATGGGTAATAGGGAAACTATATAAAAGATCTTATAACCACTGCTCAGGTAGGAAGATGATTTTAATTGGCTTTGGGATTTTTACAGCGTATACTAGGTTTCTTGAGGAAGAACTAGACAAAGAATCGGAGATGTTCAAGGGAGCCTGTTGTCTCTAAAATTCCAGCAAGTAAAAGCCTTCTGTGAAATTTGGTATTAATTCTGGTATTGTTTCATGGCTAAAAGTGGATGATTATGGTAGAGGATTTCTCAATGGTTCGAGTATAATTTATTTCATAATTTTCTGATCTTTATACAGGAAGAAACTTATTTTACAAGTTTGGAATAAAATCTGGAAATGTTTCTGTACATTCTTGAATTTTCAATGGGCATAGGAGATTTACACACTGTTTGGTCCAGTAAATGAGGTCCAATGAACTTGAAATTTTTACTGTAGATCCAGGGTTTTCTTAAGAGTGTTTTGAAAGAAATTGGGAATTTTCCAATTAGCAGAATAGGGGTAATTAATTTCCCAAGAAGCTAGTTCAAAGGAATTAATTATGCAACTTCTGAGACTTTCATGTCCAACAAATTGCATCACTGCAAGGTTGGGATTGAGAGGAATCTAAAAGAATTTATTTGTAATTATTTTATCAATTCTACTAGGGTTAATTAAATTTTGAAGTTTGCTCAAAATCTGGAATTAATTTCCAAAATGAAAGTTTGAATAACTCAACCCGGTCACACCCATTTAAAATGGGCCAATCACAACTGGGCCAACGAAGGGCCACGGGGTTCAACCGTATAGCCACACCATACCCGATGGCCACAGCAGATCCGGGGGAGGAAAAACATTGGCTGACACGCGGGGCCCACCGGGTCATCTTCAACCTCGGACGCGAGGCTCGGCCGTGGCGACGCTGCATTGCGAGCTCGCCGGCTTGGTTTTCCTGGCCTTCTTTCTCCTCAAAACTCCCTGCCTAACCATTATTCAAGGTGCTGAGCTCGTTGGGGAGGTTGTCGAACGCCGGCGATGGCCGCAAACCAGTGCGCGACGGCGACGACAGCGGTAGGGTTTTGGCCTTGCTGGAACCACTCGGAAATGGCGCAAACACATCGGGAAAAGGCTTGGGAGGTTCCTGGGAGCATGAGGAAGGTGATCATGGAAAGAAAAAGGGATGGGATAGCCGGCAAAGTTGACTTCGATTGTGAACCGCGACGCTTTTCAAAGGTGCCAAGGAAAACTGAATATAGTCCGTATGTGGTCTATTATTTGCATCAGTTCTTGATCTAGGTGATACGCCCAGACATATAGAAGATGTCCCTTAACTGGATTAGACAATATTTGTGCATAGAAACAGAATTGAATCGATAACCTAGCTTGAAATGTAAACTTGTACCGAGACAAAAATGAGCAATACTCGTTCGATGAAGGGTGAAACGAAGAACAGTTTTTACCGTGAGAAAGGTGGTGTCTCTGCGATCCTATTTGCTTTTGGGAGCAGCTTTATAGGTGGCCTGTGGTGCCGGTGCGACAGGGAGGCAGTAGGCTTCCTTGCGGCGGCAGAATGGCGGCATAGGCAACACTACAGAATAACCGCGCTGTAGCCAACAAAACAAGGAACCAAAAGAGGGCGAAGGTAGAGCAACAAGTGGGGGTACTTTATCTTCTTGGAGCACGATCAATCGATGGCCAGAATGGTGGGACGAAGCCGAGAACAGAGAGGCGGCAACAATGGCGCTGGGATTTCGTTTCTTTGAAACAGAGGACAAAATAATCATCGTTGAGGTGCAACAAGGCCTGAAGAAGTTGGAGGAGTCACCTAGCCACGCAGCTGCTTGCCTGTGGATGCCCTTGTCACGGTGGACGCCCTCCTGGCGTTGAACGGAGGGGAGACAGGGAAAACAGAGCACTCACGTATATGTGCTACTGACCAGTGGGCCTCACTACCTCTTTCATCTCTATCTTCTTCTAGTTACTTGATTCTCCTACCAATAACTGTCCAAAATTTCTAGATTTTTTTGGAGGGACCAAATCAAAGGGATTCAGATTCTGGAATTTGATTTCAAATTTGGACAATTTTCATCTGAAATTCAAATTAAAATTTGATTTGAATGGAATTCGATGTACATATTTAACTGAATAGCAAATGTGCCCTAAATGTTATGAAATTTGACATGGATGCTATTTGGAATATTTGGAAGCTACTAATGGTGGACTCAAATTTTGATTTTGTCATGGTTTGAATAGGTGTTATTTTGAATTTTGAATTCCCTCTCATAGCGTTTAACTCACGTCATTTACCCATTCAGTGTTTATTTCTCTTTTCCATTCAAATTTTAAGTTGTCCTTTCTGAGCTTTGCACTATGAAATTTTAGGGCTTTTACAGTGACGGCCAGAGGTACACCGTCGAAATTTAATTTATTTGCGACGGCCGGCTATCGCAAATAACTAAAGCCGTCACAAATGATCGCGTTTCCATGGAAGATATGGATTTTCAAATTGATGTCTTTTTTCTGGCAGAAAACAGGACACTCAGTTTTTGAATCGTGTGAGTTCAAAACCTCATCCAATTTTGAAAACTTAGTTAAAAATCTGAGCTTGATAGCTAATACATGTACTCTTACGTCTTCTCGGTTCCATTTTACAGAAAAGTTGTTAAAGCGTCAATGGGATACATGTCGGTACTACGTGCCTCACAAAAGTGAAAATCCTAACCGGTTACACCGGCATATACATATCATTCAGTGGCGCTACAAACGGACACTCGCAAACGTTTTCTAAGCGCAATTCGATCACACGATCAATGTACATGTATAATACACACAATTTACAAAACACCTATTATGATGTTGTATGGCACGGCCCGCACGGGGCAATCATTTCTAGCAGTCAAAATAATATAATATAAGTCACCGAAACTAACGCCCTGTATGTTTCCATACAGGCTGTCCTCGAGGAGAACACATCTTGAGGAACGTGGTCGTATTTCAACATCACATGACGGGGACCCAAGCAGAGCGCGAACGGGTCGTCACTGTTGGGAATTTTATCAAACCATTAGATACCACCTACTGCCCCATAAAAGCTGAGGCACACCGATGGCGACCGCTGTATATGGCCCTTCAAAAATTAAACATTCAAGAGTTGCATACTATTGTGTTTGGACCACGTGATGAGGTATCCTCGCTTTTGCCTGAAGGAGGAGCATTTCATATGTTCCCGGAACCATGAGAAGGTTCGAAGACTCATATTGACCCCCGTGCCAAGCCATGGGGGACAATCACCGTACTACCTCTTGTACGGGGGAGCTTACCATAATTGATCCGCTTGCGGTGGTGTACCTTACCTCTTACCTAAAGTCGGTGCATGGTTACAGAATATAATAACACATATGTTACCTTTGTCACCTTAAGTAACTATGCTAATAATAGTCCCTATGCGGGCTACTATAGATTCCTCACTGTAAACCTAAGTTTTTCTCGTAATACGATCCTTTTTAAGTGTGCTATTCCCAATGCGGCTCTGATACCAGACTGTGAGGACCGGAGTCCCGACATTCCAGGAATCATAATTGGGTGGTGTCGTGCGATGCTGCACCCAACAGCACACAGAAAAAGGCACACCGTGTTACATAAAACAACAGAGTATCATACAAGCTTTGTCTTTTACAAGTAATATACATCAGAATACGCTAGAGACGGAAGATAAGTTTACAGCTCACGAATCTCAAGCCTAAGCTATGTAAAAGTGATCCATTCAGCCCTCGAATGGAATCACAGTAGCAGCACACAGAAGTGGAGCTCATGGCAGCCTGCAAGGTTCCCACTTGGTCGTGTACTTCAACAAGGGCAATGCCTCACAGGTGAACCCTTTATCAAAGTCATCATCTGCAACAAAAACTTTAAATAGCAACCAAGAGCACGAAGACTCGATAACACTTAACTGTCTCCACTAAACATGAAACTCTATATGCAAGATATACATATAACATAGGACGTAATTAAGGCTTCATGGAAAGTAAGATTAGTGAGCAACATGATCTAGAGCATTACAAGTATCAATACATAATATTTCATAAAGCATGATTCAATAATATTCCAACTACAATAACTAACTTGTAACGACGCAGTGAACAAGCGGCACTCAATAACTGCGAGGGACAGCGACTTGAATCGATATATACCTATAGGAATACCTGAATAGCATGACACGTACACCCATACTAAGAGCTGCAAAGGAACACTCTGTTGATGTTGTATGCAGCAAACTTTCATCCGCTACCTGCAAGCTGAACCGGTCCCACCGCTACGAGCAAGAGGCCCCCACACGGAGTACGAACGTACCCGGTGGCAGTTTTACACCTTGCTTCTCTCAACCTGCACCTATAAGGTGGTGGGTTATGCCTTGACACTAAGGTGGATGTGAGACCTATGTGTGTTTAATATGTTGGCCATTAGAATAAATGTGAAGGTTTACATTCAAAGTTTTGAAGCTTACATCAATACACAACGATACGCCCCGATACACAATGTCCGAACTTGTCTCGGTGCATTTTGGGAGTAACATTACCTTTGATAGTTTTGGACTATCTGATATTTTCAATGTGTTTTTGGGGACTAACGTTACCCTCAGTGGTTTCGGATTGTCCGAACTTTTTCTCACGTGACTTGCACGTGTTTCACGCTTCGACTGTCCGAAGTTTCAGTCATGTGAGCTGCACATGAGTTGACACGGTTGATATTTACAAACATGTTTTTTGGAGTAACATCTACTCTTTACTTGGTTAGGACTGTCCGAACTTTCCAACACATGATTTTCACAGGAGTTCGATATTGGAATGTCCAATCCTTTGCCTTTACATTACAGCGCCACTTTTGGTCAATTCTATAAATCCTATTTGCTGAAATAAATGTGCGGCAGATCTGTTTTAACTTGCAATGTTTCAAACTTGCTTTTGGCTAATAGAATGTTTGCTTAGTATTCTCTTACTAAGTTATTTATGTGTTATGGCTGATTATGATGGTATTATGATGCTATGGTTTGCAACATTTTTACGCAAGGTGATCACGTAAGGTGTTGTTGTTTTCGGACTAACGTGATTACAGTCACGGACTTGTGCACAGAAGAATTGGTTGTTTGTTCATGTGCAGGTGTTGCTTGACATCAAGACTTGGCTGGTCATGGGAACCAATGAACTAGTCTTATGGAAAAGATGAGGTTCAACAACCAAGTTCGGGAGGAATTGTGATTGAGTTGATCGGGAGGTCACACAAAATGTTTGGATCAAGAACAATGCATATGAAGGTATTGTATACGTTGTGGAAGGTGTTTGGACGTGTGCATGGAGGACATTGATGTGGCAACATGGTTCCAAGGCATGATGAAGAGAATTGGATGTCAAGAATTGGTTGGAAAGGTCTAACTGGCTGGATTATGGACTCAGGCTGCGACTGAGTTGGTTATGGCCCAAATCTAGAAAGATTTGAGTCGGTTTTGGTTAGATTTCATGTTGGACACAAATTAGAGTTGTTTTATGAATGTTTAGGATGTTCCAAAGGTATTTTGAAGTCTTAATATTACTTCTATCTGCCCATGTAAGAGTCTTCAGCAGTTGTGGAATGTTTCGATTCAAACTGAGTAGGATTAGAGATCTAGTTTGGTTTAGGTTGGCCTTAAGGATGGTTATATAAGCAAGGGAGGACAGAGCTCATGAAAAGACTACTTTGGGGCTGTTCCTCTTGTGTTTTGACCAATAAAATTCTTAGTTTAGAGGCGCTTTTGTGCCTTGTTCATCCGACATATTTTTGTCAAGTCTTTCTCGTCGAGTTTCTGGACAACACGAAGTTAGCTCGGTGTTTTCATCATAACTCAAGTTTTACTGATTCAATTGACGTGATTCCTTTTTGGTTGTCTTCACAACTTGACTATCTATCATCTATGATGGTCATTGGATATGTGGTTTTTGATCTACACGAGTTTATTTGCAAAGTTGTTGATCTGTTTTTAAATTGGGTAGAACAGATTCTACTTATTCTAGTCTTTTGATCATACTTCAAGTTATACTTAGTGTTTTCATGTGATTCTTGTTGCATTGGTTCCGTTAATGCATTGAAAAACCACTTAAAATCCAAAAATTGGCTTATTCACATGAAAGGTTTTGAAAAACAATTTTCTCCCCCTTTTAAAAATCAAAGTCAAATGAGAAAGAAATTTCAAAAACAAATTCCCCCCCTGAGAAGAATGTTTAAAAACTCGTAAACTCGTGAATGTGCAATGTGTGACATATTTTCTCTCCTATACATATTTCTCATAGTGAATGTGCCGTTTAGGGCCTCCCCTCCCTCCAAACTGGCCGCTAGGGCCTACACTCAGGCGAGGAGAACGCTGTTGACCTCCAATTAAACCGAAATCGGCCGGAGCGGGAGGTTCTACAGAGATGGCGGTGGTTAGGGTTTAGGGGATGTCGGTGCTCTTCCCTGGTGTGGTATTTCGCATGAAAAAATCACCAAAATAGTGCTGGATGTACATAGAGCACAATAGAGGAATCTAAGAGCCATGAAAAATGGTGAAACTAAGAAGTCGATGGCAAGTTGGCAAATTCAAGCCGCCGGCTAGGAAATGGTGATTCCAGTGTTTTTCCTTGATGAAAAACTTTGGTTTCTTGTCGAGGCATTCTTTTTAGTTTTAGCAGTAGGTTAAAGCTTCAAGAATCTTAAATTTAGTGAGCAATCTGTTCACTAGAGGAATCCTGATGATTTCTGACGTCCAAGGCCGTCGCAAATAAGGGAAAACCGTCGCAAATAAGTTATTTACGACAACATTTGCAACAGCGAGGCCATCACAAAAAGGGACTTAATTGTGACGGCCTGACCGTCGCAAATAACAGAGGCTAGTTTGTGATAGCCTATAGCCTTATTTTTGACGGTACTGTATAAAACGCCGTCGCAAATAAGGTTTTTTATTAAAAAACAGAAAATTCTACTCGACTCGATGGCCAGAATCACAGAACAGACAACACAATATATCACAATCACAAACAGCATCACAATATATCACAATCACAAACAGCATCGTCGATACATCACCATCAACAAAGCAAAAAAGGGCGCACTTGCACATCTGACCTCCGAAGCCACCTCCGAAGCCACCCCCAAAGTCGAAGTCGTCATCGCGCCTCATTCCAGTAGGCAGTAACGATGGCGACGGAGTTTGAGCAGCTGTCGCAGATCCCTGCAATTAATGAAACTTAGAGTTAGAGTATAAATACATCAACATCTCTCTCCCTCCCTTCCTCTCCTTATATCTCCATCTAGATCCCCCTCTCTCCCTCTCTCTTTTCATTCATCTCTCTTTATCATAAACTATCTCTCTCTCACTCTATCTCTCTATTGCTATCATTTTCCCTCTATCTTCCTCCCCCTATCTCCATCTACATCTCCCTCTCTCCCTCTATCTCCATCTACATCTCCCTCCTCTCTCTTTTCATTCCTCTCTCTATCTCAATCTATCTCTATCTCACTCTATCTTCCTACTATCCTTTTCCCTCTACCTTCCTCCCTTTATCTCCATCTACATCTCTCTCTCACCCTCTATCTTCCTCTCCCTCTATCTCCATATACATCTCAATCTCTCTCTTCATTCCTCTCCCACTCTATCTAAATATCTCTCACTCTTTCTTCTATCTCCCTCTTTCTTCTATTTCAATCCTTTTCTTCTATCTAACTATCTCCCTCTTTCTTCTATCTCAATCCTTTTGTCTATATCTTCCTCCCTCTTCTATCTCTATCTCTCACTCTATCTAACTATCTCTCACACTCACTCTATTTTCTTGCTTTATTTTGGTAAAGTTGAAGTAAAACTAGAATTGTTAAGTTGACATAGAAAATTACCCGACCCGCAGAAGAAGGATTGCCTAGAAAGACCGGAAGTGGTGGTAGTTGGATCCCCAAACCTTGCGCCTGAGCCTTGACCTGTCATTGCAAATATTAGATATTACCTATTAGTAAGTCATTTATGTTGAACTAATGAGAACTTCAGTTTTCATTTTGTTACCTCCATTGTCTCCCGCATCTACGCCATCCAGGCTACCTGGGAAGAGATCGTGGCCTCCAACGTGATCCTTTGTTGTTCCACCATGATCCTTTATCGTTCCGCCTCCCTCCTTTCCTCCTCCTGTCGCTTCATGTTCTATTCTACAGTTTGCCGGAGGGACTGCATCACAATGTCACTTTGCGAGACGCGGCAACCTGACATTCCCACTGACGAAGCCTGCGTGGAGCTACCTCTCGCAGGTCTCGCCGCCCTCGAGTCTACAATCCGTCGAATATGGCGAGCCTATAAAAAAGAGAGTCAGTAATATGAAATTGAAATATATTCAATACTTTTAATTGAAAATGATAAAATGACTTATGAACTCACCTTTCGTGTACTTTTCCACCTCAGCATACATACGCGTCTTGAGGATCGATTGGTTCATGTTCCCTATTGAAATCTTCGCCGTGTATCTTCCTAGCCACCTCCCCGTACTTACTCTGGAAAACATGAAAACCGTGTAAGTTCAACAATCCATATAGTTGTATTTAATATGAATGATTTCTAAACTTACCAATCGCTCGACTGTCGCCTAACTACACCCCTCAGGTTGAGAAGGGTCCCTGTGACCTCTCCTCCTGATCTCAACAAGGGTCGGCGGCACCCCCGTCTTGTGCTCTTGTCAATACGTGTTAGTATGGATAGTATATTATGAATATATAAACATAAGTAACATAAACTTACCATGCGTTTAGCTAAAAGCAAGTGGTTATCTTCGCCGTGTCTGCTCTTCCCCTCGACCCCTCTGCACTCTCGAGCCTTTCTGGACTTATCCTTAAAAACATCGCTAGCCCAGTACCAAAAAAGGGCTCCAAATGCATCGGACCGACCCTGCAACCAGCTCACGTGGCCCTGTACATAGTTGTAGATCGTTAAAAATAACGTTGAGGAAATTATCAGAAAATTTTTTGACTACACCCCACGTACCTGTGTGTACTTCTCCTTCGTCAGTTGCCTCTCGCTCTCTTGCCGGAAGTGTAGCACGTGCTGCTGGTTCGCCTTCAAGTCCTCATTGATAATTTGAGTACGAGCGTTCGACAAAGCTCGTCGAAACGCCTTAGCAGTGCTATAGTGAAACACTCTCCTCGCATCCTCAACCATGCGAGGTTCGCTCAGGTCCTCTAAAATATACCTTGCTAGTGATAAAGAATATATTAAAGAAATGTTCATTAAAAGAGTTTAAGAGTTAAAACTTAGAAACTTTTTTTAACATACTTACCATAAAATTGGCCCATACGGCCTCCAGAAGGTTACCGTGCTCCTGATGATGGACGTGTGCGTAGTCCTCCAACATAAGGGCAGGCACCCCGTCGATGACCCCAGGGTAGTGCAAACGCACTAAGGACCCGAGGACACCGTTCACCGATCTGTGGTATCTCTCACCAGTGAAAGACGAGTCCCACCAAACCCTGTAAGATATTTATTGATTCATTACTTAAGTAACCAAAAGAAACTAGAATTGAACACTACAATTTTATTACATGTCTCGGACCAGGCGAATCACGATCCATTGTGAAGGGACGGCAGGAGAACTGACAAAGTGAGTCCTCCTCGTCCTCCGCGTCTGCTGGGGCGCCACGTCAGGTGACCCAGAAGGCTCGTCACTAGCCGAGTCAAAGGGCTCAAGCACAGAAGGGTCGCCAGCCGAGGGCTAGCTGGCCGGGGGCTGGCTCACCGAAGGGTAGCCAAGGTCAACTGGCGCCGTAGCCTCTGAGTCAGTCGGTGAGGACTACAACATTCAAATAATTCATAAGTAAGTTTAATTGGAAATTGAATTTGAAGAATTTGTCAAAAATGAATGAAATTTACCTGTAACAAAGCTCTAGAGCTGGTCAGAACGTGCCCCAGCAGCTGAGAGTGTCTGCTCCCAGTCGACGAGGCACCAGCGAAAGCGTTCTTGGGTCTAGAGGGGGTAGAACCCCCTCGTCGGCAGCACCTTCTTAACCTTCTTCGACGCCATCCTGTTTTCATAAATAATCAGTAAATATGCAAATAAGATATACGAAATTCATGTTACTATCTTCAAGAAAACATTACTTGTAATCACATTCAAAATTCATCAACATCATTATCATGTGCCCTACCGTAAGAGCCCAATTTTCAATAATTCAAAGTTCAGTTAGGACAAAAAATTTGAATAATAAAAAACAATAAAAAGGAAATGAGAAAAACAAATAAATACAAACTCCAAATTAGGGAATTCAAAAAAAAACTTAGCTACTATTCAAATGAAGTTAACATGAAGATTTGAGTTGACCAATGGTTTCCAAATATTTCAATTAGCCTCCCTGCAAACTTTCATAATTTTTTTATGCAAGTTTGCTATTTAATTCAATGGCTACATTGAATTCAACTCAAATTCAAATTAAAGTTTGAATTTAAATGAAAATTTTGTCAAATCAACTATGGGAATTCAAAATCAAATTTTATATGATTAATCCAGCCATCCCACAGATATCTAGCAAATTTTGGAATGAATTAGGTGGTAGAATTGATGGAACAAGGATGAGGTGGGACCCACTTGTCATCCAAAGCAAAGTGTTGTTTTTGCTCTCCGAGTGACACCACAAGCCATGCAAAGTCCAGGCAGCTGCTTGCACTATTGTGGTTCACTCCAGTGGCATCCAGCACAACCTGACCTCCTCCTTATCCCCCTCCATGGCCCTGAGCTGATCTTTTCTTCACCTTGAAGTCTCCAATGCCATTTTCACTTCTCTCCCGAATTCTTCTCTGTCCAGCTGAATTGGAGCCAAGGTACTGGGGTTTGATCACTTTTCTTTGCCTCTCCTTAATTCCCAACCTCTTGCTCAGCTTTGTGATCCATTTATTGTGTATATAGGCCATCCCCAAAGTTGTTTACTTCGAAACCGAGGCCGCCGAAAAGCTCCCCTGTTTGCCGCGCCTCTGCTCCACGGTCGACCCGGTGATACAAGCGTCATCTCACCTCGGTCCTAGAGGAAAAATGGTTCACCTACTCATGTTATAGCTGCTCGTAAAATTTGAGCCCATGCCATGCCTCCTAGCCCCTGTATTTCCTTTTCTTCCGACGAACTTCAGTTATGAGTAGAGTTGCTTCGTGCGCGAAATTCCTTTTATACAGTTGATTATTCCTTGTACACTTGTGCTACGTTGTTCTATATGACCAGGCGCATCACCTCAAAGAAGATCCATCGAGTTTCATCGAGTATTCATGCCGGGATACCATTTTTCCCCAACCGCCGGTCTTCCCCTCCTCGGTCCATCGTCGCTACCATTTTCCAAGCCATTTCTCTCCTTCTTATGGCCAGATTCTTGTTCCCCATGCTTCGAATAAGCTTCGCGAAGACTTCCCGATCGATTTAGCCCACCTTAGGGCTTGGCCGACATGGCTGAAACCCTAATCTCCGCCGCCGCCATCGCACTGCCATTTCCGGCCACCTATCGCCGTCGAGGGCTGCACCACCATGCTGTTCATCTGATTTTAGGTGGGGGCGGCGAGAGTGCTGTTCCGCCGTGCCCTGGAACGGGCTGTGGCGAGTGGCCGCCGTCGGGCGCCGCCGCGCGCCGTTTGGAACCGACGGTGTCGCGAGGTAGGAGAAGAGCCCGTGGGGCCCGCCGTCAGTGAAAGAAACGCGTTGCCCGGATCTGGTGTGGCCCATGGATGACGTGTGGCTACGTCCTTTATTACGTGGTCCCCGTGTGTCTTAAACCCGATTGGCCCATTTTAAACCTGTGGGCCCAGCCTTTTATTCAAATGTTGCCAATGGAAATTTTATTCCAGATTTGGTCCCAACATTGAAAATCCATACCTCCTAGAATACTTGTCCACACATTCCCAAATAAATTTTATTGTAACCAGGGTGTTCTATAGTTTCAATTGGTGCACTTGGATCTCTATGAAAGTCCATAGGAATTTCTCAATAATTCAAATAATGAAATCTTAATAGAATTAATTCCTATAGTTTTGCTCTTTGGAAAATTACCAAATTTTTCCCTATCCTTCATTCGAATATCCTTGAACACCAGTAAAAACTTCAGGGTCATTAGACTTAATTTACATTGTCTGGTCACCTGTGTATCCTCTATGGACATAAAAATAGCCAAATTCATTTAGAATTTGTACAGAAACTTGTGCAAGCTTCTAAATTGAATATCTCTCAGTATAAAGCTTCATAAATTGCCAAACTAACTTTTTTGGTTTGCTTTTTATCCACACTAACCATAAATAGAACCCAATCTTCATGAAAATCTCTAGATTTTCCTGTAGAGCCCTTTAAAGCAAAATCTGATGATTCATGTTTTCTTTTTATCTGATGATTCGCTTCATAGAAAAATCTAAAATTTTTCAAAAATGTTCTCTAGTAAGTTTATAAATTCCTATAAAAATTTCAGCTTAATTGGACTTTATTAACCTAGTTCAATCTGGAGATTTTCCCAACTGGTCATAGAATGCCCAAAAACAACAGAAACATTTCAGAAATTTGTCCAAACTTCTAAATTCAATATCTCACTGTAAAATGCTTAGAAAATTGTGAAACAAATTTTGTTGAGTCACTATTGACCTCCTATAAAGAGAAAACCAACTTTTAGCCATGTTAAAGTCCCAGGTTGCCCATGAAAATTATGGGAATGGTTTTTATACATTTAATTTTATACAACAGATACTTCCATGAACCTAGCCCAAATTTGGCCAGAACCTCACCCATAGTGACTAGTCTCTTCTGTAAAATTTCCAGAACCAGTGTACCTCATTTAGTATACTTAACTGTCTTTCCTTTAAGCTATGCAATAATCCCAATATTGATCACTTGCATTTTTCTTTGCATATCGAATAGTTACCGAGCTCGAGGAGACCCTTGCCGAGCTCGAGGAGACCCCAGAACCACTGGAAGTCATCAACAAGGAGACTAACTTTAATCCAGTCTCGCAGCCAGGCAAGCCCCGGTTTGCATTTAACAGCATTTTAAATTTTATTTGTGTCACACTATATGGTTTAGGATGTATGTGCATTAAGTCTAGGATTTTCTTGGAGTTTTCCACTTGCATGACCAGAGCACCCATGAGAGCAGTGTAGATGTTTAAGTCCTCAATGTGTCCATGCTATGTTTAATGTTAATGTTGTTTCGGTAGAAGTCGAGTAGTTGGAATCTACTCACGAGTTCAATAATTGGGTTCACACGGCGAGTGAGAGATTCACCATTTGATTAAAGTTGAGACCGGGCATGGATTAAGAGCAGCAGGACATAGGGGCCTGTGAGTTGTAGCTGTGCCTGTGTCGGTCAAGGATCGATCCGTGTGTGGCCCTGTTGAGCAAGTTTGAATGTACCGAAGGCATACTTGATATATGGGACCCAATAAACCGATGTAACTTGTCCACCTTAGCATTGAGGCATACCCTACCACCTTATAGGTGTGGGTTGAGAGCAGCAAGGGTAAACCTGCCAGCGGGTACGTCATACTCCGTGTGGGGGCCTCCTGCTCGTAGCGGTGGGACTGGTTCGGCGTGTAGGTAGCGGGTGAAAGGTTGCTGCATACAACATGAGCGGAGTGTACTGTCGCAGCTCCAACTGTGGGTGTATGTATTGTGCTATTTGGGTATCCCTGAAGGTGTATATCGATTCGAGTCGCCGTCCCTCGTGGTTATTGAGTACCGCTTGTTCACTAAGTCGTGTCGTAGTTAATTATTTGGAGCTGAATATTGTTGAATCATGCTTTATGGAATAATTATGTATTGATGCTTGTATGTTCAGATCAGATTGTTCACTAAATTTCCAATTCATGAAGCTTTAATTTGCTGCTAAAATCTGAAAGTATGGACTAACATTTAGGCGAGTCTTTTATTGCAAACTGCCGTCCTATATTACGTTTATCCTGTATATAGAGTTCCATGCTTAATGGAGACGGTTAAGTTTTGTTGAGCCTTCGTGGATGAAGGGTTCGACGGTGAGGCGTTGCCCCTGTCGGGGTACACGGATGAGTGGGAACCCTGCACGCCACCGTGATGTTTTCTATGTGCTGCCAATGTGATTCTGTTCTATGGCTGAACAAATGACTTTTGCATAGCTTAGGCTTGAGTGTCGAGAGCTATCAACTTATCTTCCTTTGTAGTGTATTTAAATGTATATTATTTATAAAAGGCAAAGCTTGTATAATATTATGTTGTTTTATGTAATATGATGTATCTTTTATGTGTGCTGTTGGGTGCCGCATCGCACAGCACCACCCAATGCCATTCCTGGAAAGTGTGGACTCCGGTTCCCACAGCCTGGTATCAGAGCCGCATTGGGAATAGCACGCTTAAAAAGGATCATATTACGAGAAAATTTTAGGTTTCGGTGAGGAATCGATAGTAGCCCAAATAAGGATTATTGTTAGCATAGTTACTTAAGGTGGCAAAGCTAACTTATGTGTTATTATATTCTGTAACGACGCTCCGATGTTAGGTAAGAGGTAAGGTAAGCCACCGCAAGAGGATCAATTGCGGTAAGCTCACCATGTGAGAGGTCGCATGTGATTGTTTCCGTGGCTTGGCACGTAAATGTCAATATGAGTCTCTGAAGCATTCCATGTTTCTAAGAACATACAACACGCGGTACCCCAGTGTGCTTCAAAGTTAGTGGGATCCCCTGTCGGGTCGGACATAACCCGATGTGCCTCCTACTGGTGCAGCACTATGCAAAGACGTGGGGCCCCATCGGGTGGTAGAAAACCCTGTCATGTACCTCGAGATGTGGCTTAACTCGGGACGGCCTGTATGGAACGATATGGGACGAATGTTTTTACTTTCATATATATTATTGTGAACTATTCGCCCGTGCGGGCTGTGTCGTACGACACCATATGATTGATCAATAGTTTGTGTGTAGTGACAGGTACACTGACCACATGATCTAATTGCGCTTATAAATCATTTGCAAGTGAACGTCATTAAGGCCACCGTTGAGACGTATGCCAGAATACCGGCCTAGAATTTTTACTTTGTGAGGCACGTAGTACCGACATACACTCCATTGATGCATTAATCAGTTTTCTGGAAAATGGAATTGAGAAGATGTCAAACTACTTATTTTAGCTATCAAGCTCTGAGTTTGAACTAAGTTTTCAAATTTGGAGTAGGCTTTGAAGTCACCAAATCAAAAACTGAGTGTTCTGTTTTCTACCAGAACAAGACCTGACTTTGAGAAACCAGATCTCCCATTATAAAACTCCAATGAAGGTGTACCCTACATGGATGGAAATTTTAGGAAGTCCGGGGTCTCCTCGAGCTCATCAAATATTCGGTATGCAAAGTGTTTCAATAGTGATAATATAACATAGCTGTATGGAAACACGGTTAAGTATATTAAATAATGGCCAAGGTTCTGGAAATTATACAGTAGACACTAGGTGCTATGAGTGGGATTTTGGCCAAAATCGGGCTATGTTTATGAAAGTCTCTGATGTCTAAAATTCAATGTAGCTAAACACTTACCAGAATTTTCATGGGAAATCTAGGACTTCAACATGGCAGAAGTTAGTGCTCTGTTTAGAGGAAGTCAATAGTGACCCAAAAAAATTGGTTTCATAATTTTCTAAGCATTCTACTATGAGATATTGAATTTACAAGTTTGCACAATTTGTTGAAAAAGTTTCTAGACATTTTAAAATTTTCAGGTACATTCAGATTGGGAACACAATTTGGCCATTCAAATCAACTCAAATGAACCTGAAATTTTCACTGGAACTCAAGGAATTATCTGTCCAAGGGAATTTTTGAAGGAATGGAGAATCAGGAATAAATTCCAAATGCATTTTGCTTCATGGAATTATTTATGCCAAATTAAGGGTTTTTCATATAGATCCAAGTGCACCACTTGAATGTAGAGATCATCCTTGTTCTAACAAAATTTATTTTAAATTCTTTTGTAAGCTATGGTAGGAGATATTGATTTCCAAACTTAGAGCAAAAGCTGGAATTAAATTTCAATTGGAAAGTTTGAATTATTCAATTGGGCCCACGGATTGCAATGCACCAGTCAGATTTAAGCCGGGGGGGGGGGGGGCACACTACTGGGCTGTAGCCACAGCAGATCGCGCGGCCGCAATAGATCCGAACAGCCCAGCCATCTCGCTGCCAGCAGCGACCCACCCGAGGCTTTCTTCTTCCTCATGATGGCTGCGCCGTCGGAGGCGCACGGCGGCATCTGACGGCGGCGGCTCGCCGGAGGGCTTGCGCCTTAATCCCCCCAACCTGTAACTCACTGCCTGAGCCTAAAAGCTTACGAAGAACTCGAATAAATGGTCCACGGCGACAGAAATTGACCGGAAAGGAGGTCTCAACAGGGGCGGTGGGACGTAGGGTTCCTGCCATGTCGGCCGGCCCCTCTGGTGCCCTATTTCGGAAGGAAATTCTTCCAAACTGTTCCTGGAAACATGGGGTACGTTGGAGAGGGTGCCAATGTGGTTGGAATTTGCTTGAACAAGGAAATTGATGGTGAGTCGACGAGGTGAAACACGGCTGCTATTCCAGACTGTTTACTCAATGGAATTCAATGGTTCCTTGTCCAGGTGGTGCGTCTAGACGTCTAGTTGATAAAGTCTCATGGCTAAGAGGAATTGTTACACATAGAAACAATATTTAACCGAAGATCTAGTGTGAGACCTATGTGTGTTGAATACATTAGGCTTGTGCTGAATACATTAGCTTTGATGATAAAAGTTTTCAATACTACCAAAACACCTTTTTAATAAGGTCCGACTCTAGGTTCGAGCTCCTGCAAGGTCCGATGATATGTCTGACTTATTTTGGTTAGCTCCGGCGCTAGGTCCGACTAGCTTTGGTTAGCTCCGACGATAGGTCTAACTAGCTTTGGTTACCTTCAGCGCTAGGTCTGACTAGCTTTGGTAAGATCCGTCGCTAGGTCCGACCATCTTTGGTAAGTTCCAGCGCTAAGTCCTGCTAACTTTGGTAAGCTCCGGTTCAAGGTCCGGTTAGCCTTGGCAAGGTTCAGAGCTTGATCGCAGTGGTTCTCCTTTTAACTTGCAATGTTTCGAACTTGCTTTTTGGATTATGGAAAGTTTGCTTAGTATTATTTTACTAAATTTTAGGTGTGTTTTGATGGTTATGACTGGTATCATTTTGTTGTGGTTTGCAACATGCTTACGTGAGGTGCTCACGTAAGGTGTTGTGGTTTTGGAACTAACGAGAGCCAAGTCGAGGACTTGTGCTCGGAAGTATTGGTTGTTTATTCATGTGCAGGTGTTGCTTGAGTTCAAGACATGGCTGGTGACGGGATCCATTGAACTAGTCTTAGGGAGAAGATGAGGTTCAACAACAAAGTTCGGGAGGAATTGTGGTTGAGTTGATCGGGAGGTTGCGCAACATGTTTGAATCAAGAACAATGCATATGAAGGTATTGTGGATGTCGAAGGACGATGTTCGCACGTATGCATGCGGTGCATGACGTGGAAACATGGTTCCGAAGATGGACTAAGGAAGGAAAGATCTGGTTGGAAGGATCAGATCGTATCGGTTGATGACTTCGGCTGCGGCGGTGTCGGTTATGGCTCGGTGTGGAAAGTATCGAGTAGGTTATGATAGGATTTCATGTGGGTAATGAATTTGAGTTGTTTTAGGAATGTGGGAAACGTTCCTAAAGTGTTTGGAAGTCTTAAGATTGCTTCTATCTGCGTATAGAAGAGTCTTGAGCAGTTATGGAAAGTTTTGATTCGTGAACTGAGTAGGATTAGAGTTCTAGTTTGAGTTGAGTTGGCATTCGGGATGGTTATATAAGCAAGGGAGGCCAGAGCTTGTGGGAGACGACTTTGGGGCTGTTCCTCTTGTGTTCAATTCAATAAAGATCGTAGTTTAAAGGAACTTTTGTGCCTTGTTCGTCCAACTTGTTTCAGATAAGTTTTTCTCGTCGAGTTTCTGCATAGCACTACCTTTCTTCGGTGGTTTTATCATAACTCGAGTTTTATAGATCTGATTGACGTGATTCTTTTTTATTTGTCTTCGCAACTTAATTTTCTATCATTTGCAAAAATTTCACGGTCATTGGATTTGTGTTTTCTGATCTACACGAGTTTCTTTGCAGTGTTCTAGAACTGTTTTTTACTTGGTAGAACAGATTGACCTTTGTTCGATCTTTCTATCGTATCTTGAGTTTCTCTCGACGGAATTGAGTGATTCTTGTTGTGTCGTATTCGAGACTTGATTCTCTCTGATATCTATCACTTTTGTCATGGTGAAGCACCTTTATATTAGTCTCACACATGATATCTTTAACATAACATTTTTCTAACGAAGATGTTGGGTTTTAATTGTTTTTGCTGCGTAAGATTTTTAAATCTACCGTTCACCCCCCCTCTGGTAGATTTCTATGTGCTCTTAGATCCTACAATTGGATTCATATCCACGGTGCTCTAATCTCTTTGATTTGCACGTGTTTTTGACTAATCATCATGGAGAAATACTCCGCCAAACCTTGTGTTTTTAGTGGTATTGATTTTCAGGTTTGGAAGGCACGCATAGAGGCTTTCATCCAGGCGCAAGGCTTCACGATATAGGAAAATATATACGAACCATATGAAGTGCCACCAAACGATCAAGTTACGGCTACGAATCTACGAGAAGTTGACAACAACAACAAAGCCTGCAACTTGATCATTCAGGGACTCACTCAAAGCAACTTTGATTGTGTTGGGCACCTCCGATCAGCATACGATGTTTGGAGAGCTCTTTGTGATTATTACGAAGGCTCCAACACAATCAAGGAGGTAAAACAAGATATGGTAAAAAAGGAATACATGCGCTTCGAGATGCAACCTGGTGAGTCCATCGATCAACTTTTTGCCCGATTTAATAAAATTCTTAGTAATCTACGTAGTGTCAACATAAACTTTTCTGATGCTGAGAATGCTAGACAACTCCTTAGTGCATTAGACATGACAATATGGGAGATGAAAGTAAAATCCATTCATGAATCAACTATCATGAGTACTCTTACTTTAGATGTGCTTTATTCTAAATTAAAATATTATGAAATTGACATTTTATCACGAAATAATCCAAATAAGTCTATTGCATTCGTTTCACGATGTAATATGCCTAGCTCCGGCCAATCATCATCTTGCAATACTCTTGATTTGCTGTCTTCACGAACCCTAGAACAGATTGAATAATTTCCAGAAGAGGAGCTAGCACTCATCTCTACTCGGTTCTCAAAAGCATTGCAAGATGTGAGAACTAGAAGGAGAGGAAGCTCCGGACCTCAACGATGCCTTGAATGTTGTAAGACAGGACACTTTTGTACAGAATGCGCTAACCTTTCAGGTCCTACTACCCGTGAAGAAAAGAAGAACAAGGTCAAGACGACCTCTGGAAACTCCAACAAGAAAAAGAAGGGTTCCATAGGACGAAAGATGATAAACAGCTTCATCACTGCACTTCAAGAGCTCAGATCAAGTGATGTAGACATTGGAAGTGATGAAGATGATGATGAGCTGGCCAACTTATGCTTCATGGCGGGCAAAACAAGATCAAGATTAAGTCAGGAGGATGCAGAACACAACAGTGACGACGATGAGGTATGTTCTACCTGTAATGAAATGTGTGATGCAATTTCTCATGCAACTATTATTGTCAAGAAAAAGGACAAAAAACTTAGGGATAATGCTACTACAATTGAATCACTAGAATCTGAAATCAACCTCTTAAAAACTTTGATTCATAGTGATGATGCATGTCCCTCATCTGCCTTAATCTATGAACAATTGTCCACATTAAGAGGTGCACACTCCTCCACTCTAGACAGACTTGATGAAGAAATTGAAAAGAACAAAAAGTTATCTGACCTTAATGTTAAAAACCTAAAAGATGCTACTTGTTCTACAGATGATTTGCATTGTTCTGCATGTGACAATCTTGACAAGAAACTAAAAGATGCAATGAATGAAATTTCCATTCCGAACAATGTTTTACGTTCTCATGAAATTAAATATTGTTCCAATTGCAAACTAAAAGGAGAAACTTCACGTCAAAACTGCCTAGGTTTATCTAAAGAACTTGACAATAAAAATAAGATACTAGAGCGGTTCTACAATGGGAACAAGAATCTAAACTTGCTGATAAATTCTTCTAAATCTTGCAATGATAAAACTGGTTTAGGTTTTGATTCCCATGCACATGCTAAAGCACATCCACCCAAAATTATGAAGTCATTAGGAAGTGGTTTGATTAAAACAGTTCCTCTTCTAAGCATAGGTGTCTAGTTGCTAATGATTCCAAAGACTTATATTTTTGGCATCGTAGACTTGGTCACGTAGGCTTTGATCATCTCACGCGTGTCAGTGCTCTTGATCACATACATGGGCTGCCTAAGCTGAAAAGGGACATACAAATTGTGTGCTCTTCTTGTAGACATGCTAAGATGGTTGCAGGTTCACATACTTCTCTCACAATGATCATGACAACTGAACCGGGTCAACTTTTACACCTTGACACCGTAGGACCTTCACGTGTTCAATCGTTTGGAGGTAAATGGTATGTTCTTGTGATTGTTGATGATTATTCTAGATACTCTTGGGTTTACTTTATGGCATCTAAGAATGACGTTTTTAGTCACTTTAGAACTTTATTTCTTAGATTATCAAATTATCATCCAGGATCTTTAAAAGCAATTAGAAGTGATAATGGGACAGAATTTAAAAATCAATCTTTTGATCACTTTTGTGCTGAAAATGGAATAGATCATCAATTCTCTGCACCATATGTACCTCAACAAAACGGAGTTGTAGAAAGAAAGAACAGAACCTTAGTTGAGATGGTTAAAACTATGCTTGATGAATATCAAACTCCTAGGAAATTTTGGGCTGATGCGATTGCAACTGCTTGTTATGTCTCAAATCGTGTTTTCTTGCGTGTTAAGCTAGGTAAAACACCATATGCGCTCCGGTTTAGACATAGGCCTAGTGTTACACACTTTCGGCTCTGTGGTTACAAATGCTTTGTTAAGAAACATGGTAATCTTGATAAATTTGAACCTAGATCCACTGATGGCATGTTTCTTTGTTATCCATCTTGTACTAGAGGCTACCGCGTGCTTTTACTTGACAGTAATAAAATTGTGGAGAATTGTGAGGTGTCTTTTGACGAAGCTAGCCCAGGTACTAGCTCAAACATTACAGGTCCGGATCCATATCCTCAGGGAGAGGGTATCTTCAAAGAAGAAGAAGAGTCGGTGATATTGCCTGATAGTTCTGAAGCTAACACGTGTCCAGCCCCGAACTTTGAACAAGCTCCTACTACCATCTTTGCTGGTCCTGATCGTCAACAAGCCACAAGCTCATCAATCTACGATGAACCTGTTGAAGAAGAAGCTTGTGAGCCATCTGTTCCCCAATAGATTTACAAGAATCATCCTCCGCAACAAATAATTGGGAGCTTGCATGAACGATTTACAAGATCCAGGTTTTCCAACCCCAATTCTCATGCTCATTCTGCTTTTGTAGCTTCTTTTGAACCCAAAGATATATCACACACACTCACTAACGAATCTTGGATTATTTTCATGCAAGAAGAGTTAGAAAATTTTGAAAGAAAGAATGTTTGGAAACTTGTACCTCCACCTCAAGGTCACACTTTAATTGGAACTAAATGGGTGTTTAAAAATAAACCAAGTGAGGATGGGGTTGTGGTTAGGAATAAGGCTAGGTTGGTTGCTCAAGGTTTCACACAAATTGAAGGCCTAGATTTTGATGAAACTTTTGCTCCTGATGCAAGATTAGAAGCCATAAGAATTTTGTTAGCTTTTGCTGCATCTAAAGGTTCGAAGTTATATCAAATGGATGATAAAAGTGCTTTTCTTAATGGATATATAGATGAGAAGGTTTATGTCAAGCAACCACCAGGTTTTGAAAATCTAGATTTTCCTAATCATGTTTACAAACTGTCCAAAGCCTTCTACGGTATCAAACAAGCCCCTAGAGCATGGTATGATAGGTTAAAAACATTCTTACTTCAAAGGGGGTTTACCATGGGCAAGGTTGATAAAACTCTTTTTGTGCTTAAGCATGGCAATGAATCATTATTCATTCAATTGTATATGGATGATATTATATTTGGTTGTGCTTCTCATGATCTTGTGTCCAAGTTTTCAGCTACGATGAATTTAAGAATTTGAGATGAGTATGATAGGAGAACTCACGTACTTTTTGGGGCTACAAATCAAGCAAACCAAGGAAGGTACCTTTGTGCATCAAACGAAGTATACAAGAGACCTTCTTAAGCGCTTCAACATGGACAAAAGAAAGCCTCTTCGGACACCAATGGGAACAGCGACGACACTTGAACTTGACGAAGATAGTGAACTCGTGGATCAAAAAGAATACAGAAGCATGATCAGATCACTTTTGTACCTCATGGCATCGAGACCGGAGATACAATTCAACGTATGTCTTTGTGCACGGTTTCAAACTTCCCCACATGATTCACATCATCAAGCCGCCAAAAGGATTCTCAGGTACTTACATGGAATTCAAGAATTTGGTATTTTTCTTCCTTCTTCCTCAACTGTTACTTTGAAAGCTTTTTCAGATGTTGATTTTTGGGGTTGTGGGATTGATAGGAAAAATACTTTAAGTTCTTATCATTTTCCTGGTAACTCACTTGTTGCTTGGTCCTCTAGAAAACAAAGTTCAGTTGCACAATTTAAAGCTGAATCTGAATATGTAGCTGCTGCTAGTGCTTGCTCATAAATTCTTTGGATTGTTCAAACACTTAAGGACTATGGGGTTGATATAGATAGTGTTCCATTATTTTGTGATAACACTAATGCCATTTGCATTGCTAAAGACACCATGCAACATTCTAGAACTAAGCATATTGACATTATGTATCACTTTCTCCATGATAATGTTGAAAAAGGAAACATTCTGCTTCACCATGTAGATAACAAACAACAATTGGCTGACATTTCTACAAAACCCTTGGATTTCACTCATTTTTGTTACATTCATAGTGAAATAGGGGTTATGCATCCCGATGGCTTAAATTGAGGCGGAGCTTCCAAATTTGCGATCTGTATTTAAAAATAATATGAGCATAATATTTCATACATATATGACTTTGTGATTCTTTTTACATGCTGAAAGTTCTTACTACATTACATGTGTTATACATTTTGTAGTTTTTGCCATGACTAGTAATTTGAATAATTACTTATACTAAATCTGGTCATGGTTGAACTTTCTTCCTGTTTTGAACTTATTGCATGCTCACAAGTGCTTTTAATAATGAAAAATTAATCAATCAACTATCCACATGTTGAGCTTTTATGTTCAAATGAAAAAATGCGAAAAGATCAAGAGAATATGCATGCATCACACTTTTTCTTTTGAGATGGCTTGTCATTCCACTTAGATATGAACTTGGAAGAAATTGTGTATGACTAAAACCATGTCCTTAAGTTTCTGATTGTCAAATGACATAGGCTTGGCTTGGTTGGTTAAAATAAGGCAGATGCGCATATAATCTCTTGCAAATATCACATGATCTAAATTTGTGTTTTGAAAAACAATAAAATGCAGCAACAAGTGTCATGCTTTCAGGTTTTGAAATAGTTAAGTTTGTGAGATCATGACTTGCTAAAATTGAAAATTACATATGATCTCTAGCATGGCTTACACTACTTTATGTATCTCATTGTTGTGGTAGTGTAAGTTACTTGATAGGATGACTTGGATGAGCTTTGTTTTATATGTATATGTTATAATGTGCTCATAAAAAATTAAAATTCCTCTTTTGTACCTTGCTGAATTCATTATCAAAGGGGGAGAAGTATGCAAGGGGGAGAAATTTGTTTCTATCTTTCTATCTCATTTGATTTTCAAAAAGGGGGACAAATTGTTTTCAAAAATTTTCATGCCAATGTACGGATTTTAAGTGGTGTTGCCAATGCATTCATCAAGGGGGAGATTGTGAGACCTATGTGTGCTGAATACATTAGGCTTGTGATGAATACATTGACTTTGATGATAAAAGTTTTGAATACTACCAAAACACCTTTTTAATAAGGTCCTACTCTAGGTCTGAGCTCCTGCAAGGTCCGATGATAGGTCTGACTTGTTTTGATTAGCTCTAGCGCTAGGTTCAACTAGCTTTGGTTAGCTCTGGAGCTAGGTCCGACTTGCTTTGGTTAGCAATGGCGCTAGGTCCGACTAGCTTTAGTAAGCTCCGGCACTAGGTCTGACTAGCTTTGGTAAGTTCTGGCGCTAGGTCCTGCCAACTTTGTTAAGCTCCGGTTCAAGGTTCGGTTAGCTTTGGCAAGGTTCGAAGCTTGATTGCAGTGGTTCTGCTTTTAACTTGCAATGTTTCGAACATGCATTTTGGATTACAGAAAGTTTGCTTAGTATTCTTTTACTAAGTTTTTGGTGTGTTTTGATGGTTATGACTGGTATCATTTTGCTATGGTTTGCAACATGCTTACGTGAGGTGCTCACGTAAGGTGTTGTGGTTTCGGAACTAACAAGAGTCAAGTCGAGGACTTGTGCTCGAAAGTATTGGTTGTTTATTCAGGTGCAGGTGTTGCTTGAGTTAAAGACATGGCTGGTGATGGGATCCATTGAACTAGTCTTAGGGAGAAGATGAGGTTCAACAACCAAGTTTGGGAGGAATGGTGGTTGAGTTGATCGGGAGGTTGTGCAACATGTTTTAATCAAGAACAATGCATATGAAGCTATAGTGGGTGTCTAAGGAAGGTGTTCACATGTATCCATGCGGTGCATGACGTGGCAACATGGTTTCGAAGATGGACTAAGGAAGAAAATATTTGGTTGGAAGGATCGGATCGTATCGGTTGATGACTTCGGCTGCGGCGGAGTCGGTTATAGCTCGGTATGGAAAGTATCGAGTAGGTTATGATAGGATTTCATGTGGGTCACAAATTTGATTTGTTTTATGAATGTAGGATACGTTCCTAAGGTGTTTGGAAGTCTTAAGATTGCTTCTATCTGCGTATAGAAGAGTCTTCAGCAGTTATGGAAAGTTGTGACTCGTGAACTGAGTAGGATTAGAGTCCTAGTTTGAGTTGAGTTGGCCTTCGGGCTGGTTATATAAGCAAGGGAGGCCAGAGCTCGTGGGAGACGACTTTGGTGCTGTTCCTGTTGTGTTCAATTGAATAAAGATCGTAGTTTAAAGGAACTTTTGTGCCTTGTTCATCCAACTTGTTTCAGACAAGTTTTTCTCGTCGAGTTTCTGCACAGCACTACCTTTCTTCGGTGGTTTTATCATAGCTCGAGTTTTATAGATCCGATTGACGTGATTCTTTTTGAGTTATCTTCATAGCTTAATTTTATATCATCTGTCAAAATTTCACGGTCATTGGATTTGTTTTTTTATCTACATGAGTTTCTTTGCAGTGTTCCATAACTGTTTTTTACTCGGTAGAACAGATTGATCTTTGTTCGATCTTTCGATTGTATCTTGAGTTTCACTCGACGGATTTGAGTGATTCTTGTTGTGTAGTCTTCGTGATTTGATTCTATCTGATATCTATCACTTTTGTCACGATGAAACATGTTTAGATTAGTCTCACACATGATTTCTTTAACAGATCGTTTTTCTACCGAAGGGGTTGGATTTTAATTGTTTCCACTGCGTAAGATTTTTAAATCTAACATTCACCCCCCTCTGGTAGCTTTTTAAGTGCTCTTCGATCCTACACCCAGCAATGTTGATATGTTGCACTCATCGGGAAAACTCGGAATTGGGGAGCTAGGAGGCATGGAATTGACCGAAACTTTACGTGCATCTTATATGTGCAATAATGCACCTTTTGCTTCAAGGACCGAGGCGAAAAATTGCTTGTAGTGAGGGGTCGTGGAACAGAGGGGAGCTTCCATGGTGGCCGGAATTCGTCACCACCAAACTTCAAAATAACAAGCATACGATTGAGGAACCAGTGAGCAATACGGAGGAGAAGATAAAGCAAGACGTTGTGCTACTTTTCTCTGCTTACAGGGAGATGTAACTCGGCCTGTGGCCGCAGTTGCAAAGGGCTGAAGGTGAGAGGGTCACCGGAGAGAGTAAGAACAGAGGAGAGGGAAAACATTTTTCTGTGTTGCACCGTGAAGCAACTGAAAGGATCAGTTCGTCCCTAGCTGCAGCTCAGCTGGCTTCACAAGCAAGGCATGAAGCAACCACACAGGCTTCTGGGTGGATTTTGCATGTCGGGAGGTGTCAGCTGGGAACAGAGGCGCCTCCTGGATTTGTGTTTCACTGGCCAGTGGGCCCCACAGCTCTCATACTCATCCTCATCTCTGGTGCATTAATTCTCCCGCCATATTTGCTCCAAAAATGATATATCTTTGTAGGGATGCCAATCTAAATCTGGAAAATTCAAATCTGGATTCAAATTTCTTATTTGACAGAGTTTCATTCAAATTCAAATCTAAATTTGAATTTGAGTGAATTTCGATGTGGTGTTGAATTAAATGGTGAATGTGCATCAAAATTAATGAAAATTTGCAGGGACACATTTTAGAATATTTGGAACCCATTGGTGACCTAAGATTTTTATTTTTTCAAGGTTTGAATGGTAGCTATCTTTGAATTTTTGAATTCCCTCCATTAGGTTTGAAATGATTTGATCTATCCCTTCTCCATTTGAATTCTTTTTCTTCTCCTCATTTCTACATCTCAAGGATGAATTTTTATGTTTGAAAACTAGGGATTTTACAAGATAGAGCCAATATTGTCCATGTTTCATCCTTGCACAAAAAGAGAGTGATAAAAGGGAGTTACCATCACCATTCATCGTCCATTATCCACCACCCATAATAAGTACGCAAGAATTTCCTTAGTAATTGGTTTTTATTGCACGGTCTTCTCACAAGGAACTAGTTTTTTACTTTGTAATATATGGATTACAAGTGTGCTACTCTTTATCCTTACGAAGCTCCACAAAAATTCATATTTATTTGTAGGGAGAAAGTGGCAAAATTATGCCAAGTGGGGATTGAAACACTTTGAGTGACTTGAGAGAATCCAATTGAGAGGGAAAAGGCACTACCCCTCTGACTTTCGAAATATAGAAATTTTTGAAATTATTTTTGCAGGAGGTATTCTGGGTGAAATGCATTCAATCGTTCCACCTCTCAAACCCAAAATAATGTGGTATCCACACCACAAAGAGGATTCATCAACAAAGGTATGAGTTAAAATACTTCATGTACTTATTTCATACTCATAGAAAAATTTTATTTTGACATTTAGTTCTTCTTGCCTTCAGTCGATGACGAGCAAAGGACTAAGTATGGGAGAGTTTGTTGATAGTCCTTAAATGCTAAATTTGATTGTCAATTCACTGCATAAAATTATAAAATTGAGAACACAACATAGTGGTTGGTGTTAATACTAACCATTTCCACAAGTGTTAGTGTCTATTTTCATGCAGGTGAATTAAGCCCCAAAATACCAAGAAATGCATGGGGGAAATCCCAAAAGTCACAGTTCGACCAATCAGGCGATGACACGTGGTGTCACATGGATCAGTGAACCAATTCCCAAGCGTATCCAAGTGAATCCAATAGCAATTCACGTGGGGAAAGAACATGGGCCACAAATCAGTGACTAGGAAGAAGCACAGTTCGAGGGAGGGCGAGATCAAGGGGCTTTGCCACTCGTTCCTGTCACCTTAATCGGTCAATTGACATGTGTTGACTCCTCGTGGCTCCTTGAAGGCGGTAAAGACTGATTCACTCACTAATTATGGAGCCAAACTGACTAAACTCATGTATAAATAGCCCCCTCACTCCGTCAAGAAGTCAAGAAGACGTCACAACAAGAATCACAAAAATCTGTCAAGAAAAACTTAAGTTACAATCGAAAGATCGAACAAAGGTCATCTTTAACACTGCAAAGAAACTAGTGTAGATGAGAAACCAAAAATCAAATGACTATGCAATCTTTATAGACGATAGATAATTAAGTTGTGAAGACAACCAAAATGAATCACATCAATCGGATTTGTGAACTCGAGTTATGGTAAAACCACGGAAGCAAGGTAGTGCTGTGCAGAAACTCGATGAGAAAAACTTGTCTGAAACAAGTCGGACGAACAAGGCACAAAAGCTCCTTTAGACTACAAATTTTACTGATCAAAACACAAAAGGGACACCCCAAAGTCGTGCACCACGAGCTCTGGGCTCCGTTGCTTATATAACCAGCCCTTAGGCCAACCCAATTCTAACTAGGACTCAAATCCTACTCAGATTCAACCAAAACTTTCCATAACTACTCAAGACTCTTCCATACGCAGATAGAAGCAATCTCAAGACTTCCAAACACCTTATGAACGTATCCCACATTCCTAAAACAACCCAACTTCGTGAACCACACGAAATCCTATAATAACCAACTCAAATCTTTCCATATTTGAGTCAAACCCGACTCAGATGCAGCCTGAGTCCATAACCTAGTCGGTTGGACCTTTCCGACCAATTTTATATGTCCACATCTCCTCATCACGCCTCGGAACCATGTAGCCACGTCCATGCACTCCTCGCACACTTCCAAACACCTTCCAATGACGTCCACAATACCTTAATATGCATTGTTCTTGATTCAAACATGCTGCGCGACCTCTCAATCAACTCAACCACAATTCCTCCTGAACTTGGTTGTTGAACCTCATCTTCTACTAAGACTGGTTCAATGGATCCCGTCACCAGCCATGTCTTGAACTCAAGCAACACCTTCACATGAATAAACAACCAATACTTCCGAGCACAAGTCCTCGACATGACTCTCGTTAGTTCTGAAACCACAACACCTTACGTGAGCACCTCACATAAGCATGATGCAAACCATAGCAAAATGATATCAGCCATAACCTCCAAAACACACCAAAAACTTAGTAAAAGAATACTAAGCATACTTTCTATAGATGTAAAGCAAGTTCAAAATATTGCAAGGTAAAAGAAGAACCATTGCAGACTAGAACCGGACCTTGCCAAAGCTAACCAGACCTTGAACCAGAGCTTACCAAAGCTAGCAGAACCTAGCGCTGGAGCTTACCAAAGCTAGTCGGACCTAGCGCCAGAGCTTACTAAAACTTAGTCGGACCTTTCCAAAGCAAGTCAGACCTAGACAAAGATGTCAGACCTAGCCAAAGTAAGTCGGACCTAGACAAAGCAAGTTGGACCTTACATCGAACCTTGCCGCAGCTACCCAAAATAAGCCGGACCTATCGTCGGACCTAGCAGGAGCTTGGACCTGGAGTCGGACCTTGTTAAAAGGGTGTTTTGGTAGTTTTCAAAACTTTTATCGTCATAGCCAATGTATTCAGCACACATAGGTCTCACAATCCCCCCCTTGATGAATGCATTGGCAACACCACTTAGAATCCGAACATTGGCTTATTCAAATGAAAAATTTTGAAAAGAAAATCCCCCCTATACATATTTCTCCCCTTTTGTAAATCAAAACAAAATGAGATGAAACAAATTCTCCCCCTGAGAAGAATCGTGCCAAAAACACTTGTGAATATGTGCAATGTGTGATCAATTTCTCCCCCTTTGACAATGTATTCAGCAAGGTTCAAGAGAGAAATTTTAATTGTTATGTGCATATTATGACATATACACATAAAACAAGCTCATCCAAGTCATACTATCAAGTTACTTACACTATCACATCAATGAGATACATAAAGTAGTGTAAGCCATGCTAGAGATCAAGTGTAATTTTCAATTTAAGCAAGTCATGATCTCACAAACTTGACTATTTCAAAACCTGAAAGCATGACACTTGTTGCTGTATTTTTCATTTTTCAATATCATTTAAAGATCAAATTTTGATCATATAACATTTGCAGGAGATTATATGCCCGTCAGCCTTATTCTAACCAATCAAGCCAAGCCTATGTCATTTGACAATCAGAAGCTTAAGGACATGGTTTTAGTCATACACAACTTCTTCCAAGTTCATATCTAAGTGCAATGATAATCCATCGCAAAAGAAGAAGTACGATGCATGCATATTATCTTGATCTTTTCTCAATTTTTCACTTGATCATAAAAGCTCAACATGAGAATTAGTTGATTGATTAATTTTTCATGATTAAAAGCACTTTGTGAGCATGCAACAAGTTCAAAACAGCAAGAAAGTTCGATCATGACCAGATTTAGTGTAAGTAATTATTTCAATTACTAGTCATGGCAAAAACTACAAAACGTATAACACGAGTAATGTAGTAAGAACTTTTAGCATGTAAAAGGAATCACACAGTCATATATTTATGAAATACTATGCTCATATTATTTTAATTTTAGATTCACAAATAGAGTTCCCAAGTTTCAAAACTCTCCATCAATTTAAGCCATGAGGATACATAACCCCTATTTCACAACGAATGTAACTATTGGTACCCTACGTACCGGGTATCCCACGATACCGCAAGAAACACCGAGGAGTTCCACCCGTCCGAGTTGAAGACCTCGAAGGCTACATGTGTAACATAGCACTGGACCCGCCTCCCTCATTTGGGTAGCTCCGGTGCTGCCACATGTAACATAAGACCGGAGCTAATTCCCCCAGTAGGGAAGCTCCGGTCTTACCACGTGTCCAGTTACCCCGGACCTAACCGCCAGTAGAGGGATGCTCCAGTGCTGCCACGTGTATAGTGGCTCCGGACCTACCTCCCCACGATGGGAATCTATGGAGCCGCCACGTGTATAGTGACTCCGAACCTGCCTCTCCACGATGGGAAGCTCCAGAGCTGCCACGTGTCGAGCCCCCAGAACTGAGATAACAACGAAGAGACTGACAGATCTCCAACGGCACGGACATTCAAGAGACAGTTAAAGATACAATTACAAGACCTGATTATGTGTCATTAATGCCATATTAATTACACACAATCAGAGGACCCTTAACAATGGTAATGCCACCATTAAGGCACGTTATCACACTATTAATTATGCTTAATAGTAACAGATCGTTTATTAAGCAATTGGCTATCGCTAGGGCCACATGTCGGGCCAGGCTGACAATGTAATGTCCAGTCCTTGGACTATAAAAGGGTTGCGCCGCACGGTACAGAGACAACTAAGATCACACGCTCACAAGCGCCATACACTCATGCATACAACAACACAACCCGTGGAGTAGGGTGTTATGCTCAGGCGACCCGAACCACGTAAAAGCATCGTGTCATCATATTTTTTGTAATCTCACCCGCCCCAACCAATCAAGAACCTTCGCGGGCTACGATCTAGTCGTACCGGGGGAAGTGTCGATCGCACACTTCGACATTTGGCGTGCCAGAAAGGGGAGCGCTATTTGAGATTTCAAGATGGTGAACTCCGCCACAGGATCATCCAACGACAATGCTGAGCAACCTGCTGGAGGGAGTCCCTCCAATGTGCAACATCCAGTGGGTGCTGTTGTTCCGGCGGGCGTCGTGCCACCACCACCACCACCATCTTCTCTGGCTAACAATGCCCGACGGCAGGATGGAGTCTTGACATCAGTATTGGCATCGAGGCACAACAACCCTGAGAACACGCTAATTGTTGCACGTACTCTTCTCCAGTGCCCACCGCTGCCAGGCGCACCTTAGGGTGCCATGGAGCAGTGGTGTGCTAATATATGACATCTAGTTGTAGCAGCAGCTGATGGCCTCAGCAATCAAGGTCCTCCCCCTTAAGGACAGGCACCTTCTAAGCGACGGGTCTTGTCTGGAAGACTTGGCCCGCAAGTTTCACAACAATGAAGGCGTGTTTTGTCTGAGCAATTGACGTCGTTGCCCTTTGGGGCGCGTCGCACTCACACCGCGTCGAGACTCTCGATGCATGATCTACGGTCGAAACTTGACTGCCACTAAAGACAGCAGGACGGCCATGTCCACATCGAGTATGCTCGCGAAAGGAAGGAAGCTCCAGAAAACCCTCCTCCCATGGGAGTAGGGGGCACCTGTTCAACCCCGGCCATGCACTTGCACATGGTCCGCTGGCCTCAAAAGTTTCGGCCTCATTTGCCGGAAAAATTTGATGGGACTGTCAACCCCACCGAGTTCCTCCAAATATACTCCACCACCATCCTCGCGGCGGGTGGCAATGAGGCTGTGATGGCCAACTACTTTACGGTGGCTCTGACTGGGCCTGACTCTATCAACAATTGGGCGGAGCTATGCAACCAATTCACTGCCAACTTCGGCAGCTCCTACACCCGACCTGACACAGAACTGGACCTTTTGGTTGTACAGCAAAAGTCGGGAGAATCATTGCGTTCCTTCATCTAGCATTTTTCTCATGTATGAAACACCATCCCTTCTATCTCCAATGCTTCTGTCATCGTGACATTCAGACAGAGATTTAGAGACAAGAAGATGTTGGAGAAGCTGGCGATGAAAGAGGTCACCAGCGTCAAGAGCTATTCAGCCTGGCTGACAAGTGTGCCCGGGCCACCGAGAGCTGGGAAATGCACTCGAAGCCAGCTCCAGAGGCTAACAAAAAGTCCTTCAAAGCTGAAGCCACTACCTCTGTTAGTGGAAAGAAGAAGAAAAAGTCGAACAGCAAGAAGAAGCTGTCAGTAGGCACACCTATTGTTGCAGATGCTGCAGCTCTGGGTGGCCGAGGGCCACGCCCAGAAAAGCGACCTTGACCTTTGTCAGAAGACGGCGGCGGTCTAAAGATGTGGTGTCCGATTTACAAAATAGACAAACACAGTCTGGAAGACTGCCGAGAGGTCCAGAACCTTGTCGAGCGCTACAACAAGCGCTGAGAAGAAGCTCCTTTCCGTCAGCGGGAAGGAAAACAAAAGGTCGACAAAGCTCCGTCTGATATGGAGCTAGGCTTCTAAGACCCCAAGAAGGTCCTAAAGGCTGTGTACAACACAGTCGACGATGATTCTGATGTCTCCGACAATGAGCATCGGAAAACCCTCAAGACCATATATGGAGGGTCCTGGGATATCACTTCTTGCCGCATCCTTAAGACCATGTGGCAAGAGATGGCTGCTGCAGCTCCTACTGCCAAGGCCTAATAGCATCAGAAGTGGATGGACACTCCCATCACTTTCGATGCTACATGATGAGTAGTTTTAGGCCCTATCTTCCCAAAGGTAATGGATAAGTCGATTGATGTGGAGATCTCGACGTTGATGATCTGAGGCTCTCGAGTAGAACACGAACAGCCCCTGCAATCACTACACCACCACTCCGTTGGTTATCTACCGTGCTTCACACGATTGACCTTGCCAAGAAGGCTAATCCCTGCATGTGCAACCGAGAACACAAGCAAGAACGTAGAAGACACGATCTGAAATCGCGAAGTTGGGGTTTCACAAACCGTAGAATGGCGATATTATTGATCTAAGCAAAACCCAATTGTCCATGGCAGCTACTATGGAGTATATATAGGTGGGAGGAAGTCCAAGGGGGTGTTGGGGTCGTGACCTAAACCTAAGACACGAAAATAAGAGATGTAGACTTGATACAAGGCCCAATGGCCCAATACGATGGCGCAGCACCCTGACAGATTCTGTACTGGATATTGTTTCGACGATTTGCGTCCACTCCCAAGGAATTTTAACATGGTAACAGCGCCATTGGATAGGTTACCCTCTCCCCTTTCCGTACATATGTAGAACGTCCAAAACTGAGATCGTATGCATTCTGGACGTCCGTTTTAGTGCGAACTGCTCCTGGACTCCGAGTTGGATACAATTTTAAGTTGGGCTCGGTTTCCATTTTCTTTGAACGAATTCCCTGGTCCTTCACGTCCCTAAGACTTCCTCCAAGTACTCCTTGAACCTCTCCATGGATCCTAATCATAATTAAATCATTAGGTAGCAATCTATGCTCAAAAACATATAAGGAAACATATAAAAACGAGCTCACCTCTGAAATTAATTGTTTCATGTGAACTCTATTGATTGCATCTTGTATGTTTAATGGAATGTTGTTTATATACATAGAAGTGATGTACTCATCATCCTCTCCTTCATGAATTGGAGTCATCCTCGACTCAAGTTCATCTTCTCTCATGTGTGGGTTGACATGTGCAACGCCATCAAATCCTCGTGTGTGCATCAAACGAGGAGGCCAAGGTGGTGTACGATATAATGCACCATCTCCATGTTCTCCATTAAATAAGCATGACCACTCACTTAATTCAGGATGCCAAACAAATAAACATTGTTCCATGTTTATTTGTGCAACGATAATGTGCCTGATCAAATCATTCTCCCCTTCTTTATGACAAGCCGTCATCGGATTGCTCGTATGTCCAACAAAGAGGCTTTCTTTGGGGGTAGAATGAGCGTTGTCCATATTGAACAACCGCGGTGAACAATGCTTCTCAATCAGATATTGTATGTATTGCAAGAAAAAAATACTAGAAAAACATGACAAAGAATTATTAGTGTTAGTGCATCCATTCATTTCACCATGTTGTTGCAGCAGAAAATGGGATTTCTCATTTGAGCATATGTAAACTTCATGCACCATAAATGCACCACTATCTTCATTGTTGCCTATAGCATGAAAAATATTTCTATTTAACAAAGGCAATTCAGATTTGAAAAATATTCTCCTCTCTACAATATCTAGATCACAAAGAGTGTCAAATTCAATATAACTCAAAGTATTTAGAGAAGGCAGCAATTTCAGCTCATCCCTTTCACATATAATTGGAATCAAATGCTTAATTTTAGCACATGTAGGTGACAAAGTATCAAATTCATTTAGTTGTTCTAGCATAGGTACAATATAATTATTAGCACACAATTCATTTTTAACAGAAGGATCAGTAGGAAAATCAACATTTGACAATTGTGTATAAATAAACGACTCTAATAGTTGCTTCTCAAAAATAGCATGATTGGTGGAAAAATTCAGAACATCCAAAAACTTCTCACCTTCTGTATTTGTAGAATGTTTTGTCTTACCATTTTTAGCAATGATTTCTAGTGCATTATGAGTTGATCCATCTAAAATTTCACAAGTGTTGTTAAAAGCCTCGTTCTTTTTTGCATCATCTATATTATTGTCTATATTGCCCTGCAAAAGATTAGCCACAGGAGGACGTACAACCAACAAGGACCTGCTCCTCAAATTGCAGAATTTCTTCTTTGCACATAGATACATTAGCAAAAGTTTCTCGCATAAGAATTTTTGTTTCTTTCCATGTTCAAGGTTTTTCTAATTCATTTAAATTGTTCCACCAAGTTAATGCACAATCTACAAATGCACTTGCAATATTTCTAATCTTTCTCCTCTCACATGTATGACATTGTTCAAAAACATTATCCAACTCTATTTCCCAAGCAATATATTCATCGTAACCAAAACCATCATAAGAAGGAAGAGATGGAAGAATGTAATTACTTTCTGTGGAAGGAGTTGTAAAGATGGTCTGAATTTCATGTGAAACCTTGGTTGATGTTTGATTCTTAGCGAGCAACTCCATCGCCGTCTTCATCATGTCAATCATCTCATCACATAATGCATGATTCTTGCTTTTACCTGACATTTTTAGTAGCAAACAGAAGATAACAAAAAATATATTATTTCTATCAAGGATAATGGAAATGTGTAATTGGAATCACACACTCTCAAGCATCTTACCACGCTCTTTCAAGTGTTCTTACCGACACTGCAGGTGGCAAACGGTGGACGGTATGAAGAAACCAACGAAGTGTGTGATGATTGCAAAGGTGTATCGATTTTGCTCAAGTAAAGTGTAGCTTGGATGGCACTTTATATGTAGCAAGGATTAGCAACAATGAAATCAGATAGTAAAGTTGAATAGGTGTGCAAAGTACTTGTCAAAGTTGCGGGCCTAAATGTGTTCCTAGTAGTTCAAGCTAGCAAGACATGAGACAAAACTAGATGACACAAAGAATGCAAGCACTTCTGTTTTTTTTTGTTGTTTTTTTTCTCCTTTTCTTGTGCGGCTTTTGTATCTTGTTTTGCACTTGCCTTTTTCTTTTTTCTTCCTTTTTTTTCAAAATGTGCTGCAAAAGAAGAGCACAATAAAAAGCAATCAAAGATATCTCGTGGATCTGTCACAGATTTTCTGCTCAATCGTCCAAGGACAAATAGGCATACTGAGAGGCTCCAAATAGAAAAACTTTCAACTGAAAGATTGTAAATATATCTCTCCTCTTTAATTTAAATATATGGAGGAACTATTTTGGACAAGAACGATAGGAGATATTGCCCCTGAAACACAGACTGATCAGAAATCCTACGTTGAGAATAGATTTAGATCTAATTCCGTTTTCAGGAAAACCTATGAATATGAAAGTTGTAGAGAACTTCTTAAGCTTTCCAGAAAGTACAAGAACAAAGAATTCCAAGTTCGTATGTGTGAGATATGATCAAAATACTGAACTGGACAGAGATGAATCTAATCTAGACGTGATGACGCGATTCATATAGATGAATCGACACAATGCAAAACTCAAACTAATACCAAAAATCACTTTCAAACCGGCAATATGACTCAACCACGGACACAAACTCAACAAAACCAAACTGAATAACAAAGTTGCAAAGGCTCAATCATGGTTTGGACAAAGTGATGAATAGATCTACTAAACTACAAGTTTTTTTGTGGCTTTTTTGTTGACTCTAGGCATGAAAAACAAACTAATCAAAAGGATAGCTGAATTACCTAACGGGCAACCTGGAAATCTGATACCAATTGATAAGAAGGATGAGTCTCGATCTTCCGAAAGGTAATGGATAAGTCGATTGATGGAGATCTCGACGTTGATGATCTGAGGCTCTCGAGCAGAACACGAATAGCCTCTGCAATCACTACACCACCGCTCCGTTGGTTATCAACCGTGCTGTAGAAGATTGACCTCGCCAAGAAGGCTAATCCCTACAAGTGCAACCGAGAACACAAGCAAGAACGTAGAAGACACGATCTGAAATTGCGAAGTTGGGGTTTCACAAACCGTAGAACGGAGATATTATTGATCTAAGCAAAACCCAATTGTTCATGGCAGCTACTATGGAGTATATATAGGTGGGAGGACGTCCAAGGGGGGTGTTGGGGTCGTGACCTAACCCCAAGACACGAAAATAAGAGATGTAGACTTGATACAAGGCCCAATGGCCTAATACGGTGGCGCAACACCCTGACAGATTCTGTACTGGATATTGTTCCGACTATTTCTGTCGACTCCCAAGGAATTTGAACATGGGACCAGCGCCATTGGATATGTTATCCTCTCCCCTTTCCGTGCATATGTAGATCGTCCAAAACAGAGATCGTATGCATTCTAGACGTCCGTTTTAGTGCGAACTGCTCCTGGACTCCGAGTTGGATACGATTTTAAGTTGGGCTCGGTTTCCATCTTCTTTGAACGAATTCTCTGGTCCTTCAAGTCCCTAAGACTTCCTCCAAGTACTCCTTGAACCTCTCCATTGATCCTAATCATAATTAAATCAATAAGTAGCAATCTATTCTCAAAAACATATAAGGAAACATATAAAAACAAGCTCACCTCTGAAATTAATTGTTGCATGTGAACTCTATTAATTGCATCTTGTATGTTTAATGGAGTGTTGTTTATATCCATATAAGTGATGTCCTCATCACTACCGACTCCCCCAGGAACATGATTGGGGCTGGCAACCTGCCATTGATGGTGTCTCCAACCATGAACAACGTCCAACTCTACCCTGTCTTGGTAGATGGAGGAGCGACGCTCAACCTCCTAAGCTACGAGGCATTCGTGAAGATCCAACTCCGACTCTCGGACCTTCGACCCTCACGTCCATTCTCTGGAGTAGGTCTGGGAGCCATCAGCCCTCTCGGATCCATTACACTTCTAGTGACCTTCAGAACCCGGGAGAAGTACAGGACCGAAAAGCTGATCTTCGATGTCGCACACATCATCTTGCCCTTCAATGCCATCCTAGGCAGGCCTGCCCTATATAGGTTTATGGCCGCAGCTTACTACGACTATTTCGTGTTGAAGATGCCGACACCTTCAGGCATTCTTCGGATCCGCGGAGATCGTACTACGGGAGTCACTGGCTGGAGGAACTCCACGTGCTTGCTACAGCGCAGGAGGGAACATCCGGTAAGGTGTTAGCTTCTCAACCACCGAGCGCTCGTCACCAAGGCTCAACATCTGCACCACGTGTGCAGCCATGTGGCGACACCTATGTTCCCGTAAAAGTCATCCAAATTTTTTCTGATGCTGCCCAGACTACCTGTATATTGGGAGGTCTGGACAATAAATAGGAATTCATGCTCATCACTTTCCTCCGGGCGAATGTTGACGTGTTTGCCTAGCAACCATCACAAATTCCTTGGATCCCTAGGGAGGTGATTGAGCACAGCCTGAAGATTTATCCCGACACACGGCGAATACAACAAAAGCCCCAAAAGCAATCAGTCGAGCGGCAGAACTTCATCCGACAAGAAATCAAGAAGCTGCTCAAAGCGGTTTCATCCGAGAGGTTCATCATCCAAAATTGCTGGCAAACCCAGTCGTTGTACCCAAGGCTAGCGTGAAGCTTTGGAAGTGTATCGACTACACAACCTTGAATAAGGCATGTCCAAAAGATCTATTTCCACTACCTAGAATAGATCAAATAGTGGACTACAACTTTGGGTGTGAGATATTGCATTTCCTAGATGCATACTCCGGATATCATCAAATCCAAATGTCCAGGGAAGATGAAGAGCATACTGCCTTCATAACAGCAGATGGATTGTATTGTTATACTGCCATGCCTTTCGGTCTATAAAATGCTACTTCAAATTTTGTGCGATCTATGCACAAAACCTTTGGGAGAAAAATAGGGACTTGGTGGAGGTGTACATCAACAACATCGTCGTGAAGGTCAAGAACAAGGAGTCACTCCTTGACAACCTACAAGCCATCTTCGACAAGCTGTGCGTGACGCGCACTAAGCAGAACCCTGACAAATGTGTCTTCGGGGTTAGCTCCGGGAAGCTCCTCGGATTCTTGGTGACCCACCGAGAAATTGAGGCAAACCCCACGAAGATCAAGGGCATTGAAGACATGCGACCCCCAGCCCGCATGAAGGATGTCCATAAGCTAACTAGATGTTTAGCTGCGCTCAGCCGGTTCATATCAAGACTGGCGGAGCGAGCACTTCCCTTCTTAAAGCTCTTGAGGAAGTCTGAGCCATTCCATTGGTCCAAAGAAGCAGAAAAGGCATTCCAAGAGATCAAGCAGCTCCTCACCACACTACCAATCTTGGTAGCTCCGAACCCTGGTGAGCCTCTACTGCTTTACATTTCTGCAACTATGGAGGTTGTCATTATGGTCCAGGTCGCAAAAAGACCAGAGCCATCTCAACTTCAGGAGCCCAGACCCCTCTGAGAGGGTCCGGAGCTACCTGAAGGCAAGTCTGGGTCCCAGCACCCAGGCATGGATCTTCAAGGCGAAATACTAGAGGATCAACCTCTCTCATCTGAGGGAGTTCACACGGCTGATCAAGAATAAATTTTGGACCCCTCCGGGCGGGTCTGGGAAGCTTAACAAGAAGGTCTGGACCCCTCCGTGAGGGTCCGAGTTGATGAAGAAGAAGCTCCGGGCCCCTCCGGGAGGGTCTGGACCGTCCAGCGCCCAGTGTACTTCATCGGTGAAGTACTTCACGACACCAAGACTCGATACATGGAGGTGCATAAGCTTCTTTACGTAGTTCTTATTGCTTCTAGGAAGCTTCGTCACTACTTCCAACCCCACAAGATATCAGTGGTAACCTCCTACCCACTGCATGCCATACTACATAATCCCAACTCTATTGAGAACATCGCCAACGGGCAGTGGAGCTGGCAGAATTTGATCTAGAATTCCTGCCTCGACAAGCTATCAAGAACCAAGCCTTGGCTGATTTCGTGGTGGAGTGGACACCTTCTCCATCAAATCCTGGGGGCCTTAGTGAGCAGAAGACGGAACCCAATGTCCCGGTCTTCATCGAGCCTCACTGGACCCTCTACTTCGACGGCTCCGTGCAAAAGCAGGGGGCTGGAGCTGGAATACTTCTCCTCACTCCGACCGAGGAGAAAGTTAATTACATGGTGCACCTTGATTTCAAGGCAACCAACAATATGGCGGAGTATGAAACTGTCATCTACAGGCTCAAGTTGGCGCTTTCAAATGGTGCCAAGCAAATGCTAGCGAAGGGTGACTCACAACTCATTATCAAGCAACTCAAAGGAGAATGCAGCTGCAACAACCCTCAACTTGATGCTTATCTCCTTGAAGTTCATAAGCTCCAGAAAGACTTCCACGTCTTGGACCTCTGCCATGTCTAGCATCTCAACAATGCTGAAACTGACGAACTCTCGACGAAGGCTTCAATCGGAGCTCTGGCTCCCGACGGAGTTTTTGTCCGGAGACTGCCAAAACCAACCGCTCAACCCGCCAAACTGAGCGAAGGGGGCGAGACCGGCACCTCGAAGCTAGCAGTCCTGATGGCCCTGTTATCATGGCATCTACCAAGGGTCATAGGTGTTGCAGGAGGATTCGAGCAACCCAACACCCAAGACTTAGATGCTCAAGTTAGCTCCGATGCATGGATCTCAGAGATCCAGAGCTACTTGGGAGACAATATCCTTCTTGAAGACAGTACATATCCTGACTGGATTGTCAGGTTGGCTAAAAGATAAACGTTGGTAGAAGGGGATCTCTACCGGCGCGGTGCCAACAGCGTCCTAATGCGGTGTATTGCAAGGGAAGAAACCCGCGAGCTCCTCGCGGCGATCCATGGAGGCGAGTGTGGGAACCACGCATCTTCTCGCACAGTGGTCGGTAAAACCTTTCGGCATGGTTTCTTCTGGCCTACAACACTCCAGGATGCAGTCGAGTTGGTAAAAAAGTGTGAAGCATGTCAGTTCCACGCGAAAAAAATTCACACTCCATCTTAGTCACTGCAAATGATACCTCCTACATGGCCATTTTTTGTGTGGTTGATGGACATTTTGGGACCTTTCCCAAAAGCCGTCGGAGGTTATAGGTTTCTGTATGTCACCATCGACAAGCTCATCAAGTGGCCGGAAGCTACTCCAGTTGTGACTATCAATAAGTAGTCAGCTGTCAAATTCTTGAAGTCCATAGTCTGCAGATTTGCAGTTCCGAACAGAGTCATCACTAACAACGGAACCCAATTCACAAGTGCAGCATTCTAAGAGTATTGCAAAGACCTCGGCATTCAAGTCAACCACACATCAGTAGCTCATCCGGTAAGTAATGGCCAAGCTGAGAGAGCAAATGCATAAATATTAAAAGGACTCAAGACGCGCACATATGAGCGCCTGAAGAAACATGGAGACAACTGGATTGAGGAGCTTCAGTCTGTACTGTGGGCGAGTAGGACAACACCTAGCCAGTCAACTAGAGAGACCCCCTTCTTCCTGGTGTACGGAGCTGAAGCAGTCCTTCCTACAGAGAGCACCATGGGGTCGCTCTAGGTCCCGACCTTCGACGAAACCGCGCAGGACCAGCACCGGCGTAAAGACTTTGACCTCGTCGACGAGGGAAGGCGTCAAGCAGCTGTTCGGAATGCACGTTATCGTTAGGCGCTCCGACGCTATCATCAAAAGCATGTGCACAACTGGCAGCTCGAGGAAGGCGATCTAGTGCTGCGGAGAATACTAACTCATGAACGAATGAACATGCTTTCCCCCAGCTGGGAAGGTCGCTTCTGTGTGATCAATGTTTCCCATCCCGGATGCGTTCGCTTGGCAACTGAGGATGGGACCCTGCTTCCAAATCCTTGGAACATAGAGCACCTCCGTAAGTTTTATGCTTAGTTTCATGGAGGTGAGTCTGTAATTACATACAATGCAAAGTTATAAAGTCTATACAAAGAGTCCCGTAGGTCCTCCGGGAGAACATTTGGACCCCTCCGGGAGGGTCCGGAAAGTTCAAGCAACACATGATTCAGTCATAGCACTAAAAGTGTAGCTACCTGCCCTAGGTCAGAACAAGATGTATAGCACACTTATCCTGGTTACGCACCCTAAGTGTGTCCTTGTCTACACTGTAATCCAGACCTATAATGAAAGACATTGTTGTGCAAAAGCAGACTCCAGATGCATCAATTTTGTACAGGCTTGTTTTTCTTTTATTCATCCTTCTTCTCCTTGTCTATAACGAAGTTGTGCAATTCGTTTTGACGTTTAGTCCAAGTTACTCATACATTGTACAAGTTATATTGTGGTGTTTTCTGGTCTTAGCATTGCTAGACTTTCTATTCGCCCGAACGCCAAAGCCAACACACGTCCGGAGTGTGCTATCGACTTAGCCTGGTCCAGCACCCTATGTACGCCACTCTACCTAAATTACGACAAGCCTTAGTAGGATTGGTCCTAAAGGCACTCGTATTTGGAAAGATTACATCAATGTACTTGTTATCATATCGAGTTCATTCGGATCTAAAATTCAAATAAAAATAGTAAGTCGCAAAAGAGTTATAGACGAGAGGATGAATTTTACTAATTTTCTTGTCTTCAATGCGCAGGAAAGATGGGAAACTCATGGTGATGGCGGAAAATGTCAGAGCCACTAAGCTCCGACATCCCCCAAGGGGGCTCGCCGTTGATGTTTTAGATGTTGAAAGTGGGCACCGTTGGAGCTAACAACCTCCAACAACTCCCATAGGGGCCCGCCGTCGATGTGAAGCATGATGTCAATTCGAGCAAAGATGGTGAAATAACGACGAGGGGATTCACCGTCGACATTTTGCGCATTGACAGTAGGTGCCGTGTGGGGACCGGGATCCCGAAATCTGAGGATCTCATTGGGTGGTGTCGTGCGACGCGACACCCAACAGTATACAAGAACAGAACGAGAATAAAATACAAGACGAAGTCTTTTATTTATCTTGCAGTGAAAGTTTTACAATACTAGCGGAAGGAAAGAAATATATATATCATAGCTATGCTCTCAGCACTAGCTATGCAAAAGCAAAGTCACCCATGCCCTGGATGATTCGCACTAGCAACACGCAAGTCACGGTGCCGTGCAGAGTTCCCACTCGGCTGTACACCCTGGAGGGGTGCAGCCTCATCATCAAACCCTTCCTCAATTGTATAACCTGCAAAAACTCATTAACAGCAAACGTGAGCATAAGGCTCAGCAAGACTAACCCGTCTCACTAGACATATGCAAGGGGGACAATAAACATAGGTAAGGTGAAGCATAAACGACTCGCCTACAATTGGATCCTTATAATCAAGTTTTAAGTAGAAAATGACATTCTCCAAGCACGGCACATCATGGGCTCCGCGATCAAACAAGAAACACTTTGTCAATGATAAGACATGCCCAGAGCACATAATGCTATTACAGCTAAAGTATGGGGAAACTGTAAACTTTTAATTGCACTATCTCTAAATCATACAAGGTTGCAAAGCAATTATAATTTAATACAATATATTTATCTTACTTCTTTTGTATTTACTACGTCACGGCGCTGTGAACAAGTGGTACTCTATTACCGCGAGGGACGGTGATTGCAATCAGGACACACCCGGACAACACGACACATACGTCGTTGGGAAGTGTCAGCGAGTACACCTGTACCTACATAATAGTTCAGTACTAGGCGTATATGGACACCTTTCACAAGAAACCCGAACATCGAGCCCGTCTCACCTCCGCAAACAGAAGGTCTCCGCACGGAACACCTCATGTACCCGCCGACCAATTTACACCTTACTTTCCTCAACCCACACCTATTGATGGTGAGTTAATGGGCCTCGACACCCCAGTTATCGAGTTACATCAGTTTACTAGATTCCATATGTCCATTATGTCGCCGGTACAATTCAAGCTTGTCCGAAGGGGCCGCATACAGACGGGTCTTAATCGACATAGGCAGGGCTATGCGACCGAGACTCAATTCTCGCTGCTTCCTATCCATCCCCTTCTCGGTCTCAGTTTAATTATATTAAGCCATTAACCAAGCCTATGAGATATGTCCTACATTTGTCGCGAGTAGATTCCAACTACTCGACTTCTACCGGATTCCCTATACATTAGCAAAGCAGTTACTACAAGTCAAACTGTAACCCGTTCCAACCAATCCCTGGCATTTTTGGTCATGCAAGTGGAGTATCAATCATCCTAAACGTAATGCACAATTCATATACTACTCATCATATTGATAAAGCAAAATTTTATAAATGACTTAAATGCAAACCGGGGCTTGCCTGGTTGCAGGTCAGAGTCGGGGTTAATCTCAGGAAGGTGCTCTTCCAAGGCTTCTAGTTCCTCCTCGACTTCGGTCACTATACGATATGCATATAACATGTATATGAATGACTTTGAAAAATAATTATTACCAAGACTATAATTTAATCCATGGTGATCATTATATGATAGGGACCTTAATTGGCTTTGGAACTTTGATGGTAGATACTAGGGAATATGATAGAAGCTCTTGCAAAGAACAAGAGATGATCAAAGTATATTGTTGTCTCTAAAATTATGGCAAGTATTAAACTTCCAAGAATTTTAAAGAAGAAACTGTAGCTTGAACATAGCTGCCAGCTGATAATCATGATAGAGGAAGTTGTCCTGGTTCTAGGAAAATTTGTTTCATAAATTTCTAAGCTTTGGTGAAGGAGTTATTGAATTTCTAAGTTGGCAAGAATTTCTGGAATTATTTATATTTGAATTTTAGCTTTTAAATAAATATTCAGTTTGTAACTGAATTAGGACTATGATATTAGGTCAATTAAATTTAAGATTTTTACAGGGACTAGTATATGAGAAAAGGAAGGTTCAATACAAATTTGCCACAAAATAAAGCAACTGAACATCTGTAAAAAATCAGTAACTAAAAAATGTAATTGAACTATACACAGGGTTAAACAGGTGCAATGGCTAACAAACTTTTTCTGGTAGTCAAGAATAGGGCATTTCATTTTATGTGAGTTTTGGGGATTTTTCTAGTGGCAAGTTCATCTGGAAAAATTGTATTTGCATTTGGGAAGATTGTTTTATACAGAATTTAACTTTGAGTTTCACAGAACCTAGTTGGTATTGATAGAAACTGAGCTCAAGGGCTTTCACACAAAATTAGTTTCAATATTTTTGGAGCATTCTACAGAAAGTTATGGATTTTATAAATTGAAGCCAAATCTGGAAATAAATTTCTAATTTGAATTAAACCGTGGGCTCCACCGTTTTAAAATGGACCAATGGCATTTAAACCACACGGGGACTACAGAGATACAGCGCGTAGACATAGTAGATCTCGTGGCCACACCAGATCCGACGAGTTAAAACGTCTTCAAGCTTTCGAAGCGGGCATCGCGCGGGGCTCCTGCGGCGGCGCTCTCCGGCGAGCCTCGCCGGATCAGCGTTCCCGGTCACCGCAGCACCTAAACTTTGGCACCCAACCTTAATTTCACGCGCTGAGCACGATGGTAGGGTCGGGGGGATGGGGGGGGCTTGCCGACGATTGTAAACAGTGGCGCATGGGCGGCGGCGGCAGCTAGGGTTCCGGCCATGTCGGAACCTTTCGCTCCGTGGCTAAACTCTTCTAAAAATGTTGGGGAAAGACTCCTGGAACCACTAGGAATGTGATGGGAAGGTGAGATGGTCGTGCAACGGTCGGCAAAACCATCATAGATGGTGACCGAAGCAACTTCTTAACGGCGGAGGGGAGAACTTGTGATTCTCGAGCTACGGTTGATTATTTTTGGTGATTCCAGTTCGAGAGGGTGCGCAAAGAAGTGTAGAAGCTATTTTCTAGCAATTGTGGAGAGTGATCAAGTGGGAACTCGAATTGAAAGAATAACCGAGCGAGTTCATAAGCTTCGGCCGAAAGTAAAACTTAGCTAACTTGCTCGATACTCACGTAAACAAGGAGTGGCTTTCACCGACGTGTAGAGCGTGTCTCGGCGCACCAGTTTGCTATAGGAGTCGAAGCGCGAAACTGCGTGTAGCAGCCTGGCACCGTGGAGCAGAGACGGCGCGCGGTGAACACGATGGCGAGCTTCGGTGTAGCTTCAAAATATCGGCCAAACCGTCAACTAAGCAATGAAAGGATTGATCCAGAGGATAGAGGAGGGAGAGGGGAACAACCTAGCTGTTGGAGGCTTGGCGCGAGAGGCCTCCGGTTGGCCGGCAACGGGCGCGCGGTGCTGGCGGTTGGAAACCTGCGCGCGGGACGAAAATGGCGTAGCTCTTCGGCTCAGCGTGAGGTAAGGCGATAAGGGCGACTGTGGAGCGATAAGGAGGAGCCAGGGCGCTATTTATAGAGCTCAAACGGCGGTGGCTTGCTGCTGTCGCACTGGGCATGCACGCCGTCGCGGTGTCGCCCGGGGAAAGAAAATAGAGGCGGTGAATCGGTTTTACCGTCTGACCTGTGGGCCCCACCTCTCTCCCTTATCCCCTCCTCTAAATTCCAGCTAAAAACATTGTCCAAAAATTCCAAAAATTTACAGGTAGACTAAGAAAAATATGGGGAATCCAATTCTACAATCAGATTTCAATTTGGACATAGTTTGCATCAAATGCAAATTCAAATTTGATTTCAAATATGGGTATAAACCTTGTTGAATTAAATAGTATCTGTGGTCCAAAAATCTCCAAACTTTGAAACCAAGTTCCCTGAACCATAAAAGGTCTTAGGAAAAATTAGGAGTTGATTTGGGCAAAATTTAGTGCAAAGCTCAATTTGAGGTTGACGTGAAATGAATCCCTTGTACGTGTCCAAACAAATGGAAGATGTACTTCAAAAATCTTGAAATTTTTCTGAGAAGCTATTTAGATATTTAAGAGTGGAAGGAAAAATTTGGAGACTTGGATTTGAATCTTTTTGGCAGGGCCTAATAAGCAAAGCAACATAATCAAATTATATTTGTTTTGATTTTTATATTGCTGCCATATAATTTGCCCTAGCCGTTGCAATCAATAACTTCCCAACTTTGTAGAAAGGTTTATTTAAAATGTTCTAGGGTTAGGGTGAAGTCCAGTCCTCGTGTTGATAAGATTAAAACATGAGTAGAAAGAAAACTTTTTAGTGAGGTCAAGTTTATGTGCACAATTATGTTGACCTCCATTATGTTTGATAAACCCCTTGTAGTTGAACTTCACATAAGAGGAAAAAGTGGGATTTTACATTCCTCCCCCCTTAAAAGAATCTCGTCCTGAGATTACAAAGGAAGGACAAAAGATAAAGATCTACTGAACATGTGCCGCTAACAAGTCCGGATAGTTCATTTTAAGATATTCCTCGCTTTCCCACGTGGATTCTTCAGCACTGTGGTTGCTCCACAAGACTTTGTTGAAACGCAAAGTGCGCCTTCTTGTGGTGCGAGTTTTCTCATCAACGATCTGGATTGGATGTTCAGAATACGTATGATCTGGTTGGAGAGTTTCCAAATCCTCAATACGTATATTCGGTGGGGCTTTTAGACATTTCCGCGACTGACAAATGTGAAACACATTGTGGACCCCTGCCAGCGACGGCGATAACTCCAATTGATATGCCACAGGTCCGCATCTTCTGATTATTGCGAACGACCCAATAAAACGTGGAGCTAGCTTCCCTCTTACTCCGAATCGATGAATTCCTTTCATCGGGGATACCCGGAGATAAACTTGATCCCCAACCTCGAAGTGAAGAGGTCAACGTCATTTGTCCGCATAGTTCTTCTGACGAGACTGGGCGGCTTTGAGATTGGCTTGAATAAGACGTGCTTGCTCTTCGGCTTCATTTATTAAGTCGATGCCATATACCACTCGTACACCAGATTCGCACCAGTTCAAGGGTGTGCGACACTTCCGGCCATAAAGAGCTTCATATGGCGCCATATGGATGCTAGCCTGGTAACCGTTGTTGTACGAAAATTCCGCCAATGGTAGATAATCCTCCCAATTCCTACCATGGTGGTTGGCACAGGCACGAAGCATATCCTCTAGCACCTGATTCACCCGTTCGGTTTGTCCATCAGTCTGAGGATGATAAGCCGAGCTTCGAATCAGTTTGGTTCCCAATGCATCATGGAGATGCTCCCAAAAGTGAGCAACAAAAATAGATCCACAATCTGAAATGATAGTGTGGGGTACTCCATGTAGACACAATATTCTGGAGATATAAAGTTCTGCATACCGCTTTACATCATACTTGACACTGACCGGTATGAAATGAGCTGATTTGGTCAACCGGTCAATGACCACCCAAATTGAGTCGTGCTTATGGAAAGTGGGAGGCAACCCAACAATGAAATCCATGCTGATATCCTCCCATTTCCAAGCCGGTATGCTTAAAGGTTGAAGCTGCCTAGCTGCCTTCATATGGTCGGCCTTAACTCGTCGACACGTATCACATTGGGATACGTATTTTGCTACTTCTCTCTTCATCCGAGTCCACCAGAACATCTTTCTCAAGTCTTGGTACATTTTGTTACTCCCCGGATGAATGGAATACTTAGATAAATGAGCTTCATCCAGTATCTTCTTCCGAAGTTCCATGTTTCAGGGTACCACTATGCGGTTTTTAAACCAGAGGGTACCTTCATCGTCACATCGGAAAAATTTCATCTCACCCTTCTCCATTCTTTGTCGAATGTGCGACATCCCTTTGTCCTCCTTCTAAGCTGCCATAATATCCTCCCTGATAGTGGGAATGAGAGCTAGGTTGTAGAGTGCCCCATATGGAACCAAGTAGAGACTCGGTTCTTCTTCTCCCATTGAGGTAATGGTAAGATTGTTGACATGGGACTTGCGGCTCAGAGCATATGCGACTACATTCGCCGTGACGGGATGGTAGTGGATCTCAATCTCGTAATCCTTGATTAATTCCAACCATATACGTTGTCGCATATTCAAGTATTTTTGTGTGAAGATGTACTTCAGGCTCTTGTGATCGGCGTAGAGATGTACTAGATTACCCAGTAGATAATGTCTCCACATCTTCAATGCTAGTACCACAGCAGCGAGTTCTAAATCATGAGTCGGATAGTGCTGCTCATGATTCCGAAGCTGCCGTGATCCATAAGCGATCACTCGTCTATCCTGCATCAACACACAATCCAAACAAATTCCTGATGCATCACAATACACATCAAAAGATTTGGTTGTGTCCGGTTGAGCCAATACTGGTGCCGTTGTGAGGTGTTTTACCAATGCCTAAAAACCTCCCCACATGCCTCAGTCCATACATACTTCGTCCCCTTCTTCAGAAGTTCTGGCATTGGTTTAGCTATCTTGGAGAAACTGGGAATGAACCTCCGGTAATACCTAGCCAAACCTAGGAAACTTCGAACTTCATGTACAGACTTTGGAGACTCCCATTTGAGTACTTGCTTTATCTTACTTGGATCAACTGCAATCCCATCTGTTGATATGATGTGCCCTAGAAATGGCACTTGGCTGATCCAGAATTCACACTTGCTGAACTTAGCATATAGCTGGTGGTCTCGTAATCGTTGAAGCACGATACGCAAGTGTTGAGCATGTTCTTCTTCGGATTTGAATACACAAGTATGTCGTCAATGAAGACCACGACAAACTTGTCCAATTCCAACATGAACACCAAGTTCATGAGATACATGAAATGAGTCGGTGCATTGGTCAGTCCGAAGGACATTACAAGGTATTCATACAGTCCATACCTCGTCGAGAATGTTGTCTTTGGTATGTCTTCTGGTCAGATTCTAATCTGATGATAACCGGAGCGAAGATCCATCTTCGAAAATACTTTAGCACCCCCCAATTGATCGAAAAGAATATCAATGCGTGGTAGTGGATACTTGTTCTTGATAGTGACAGCATTGAGTGGACGATAGTCCACACACAATCTCAAGGTCTTATCCTTCTTCTCTACGAACAGTGCAAAACAACCCCATGGGGATGAACTTGGACGAATGAAACCCTTGTTCTCAAGTTCTATTAACTGCTCCTTGGGTTCTGCAAGTTCCTTGGGTGCCATCCTGTAGGGTTGTCTTGAGATTGGCACTGTTCCCGGAACAAGTTCAATCTTGAACTCTATATCTCTTTCTGGGGGCATACCAGGAAGATCTCCGGGAAATACATCCGGGTATTCACATACTACCAGAATATCCTTAAGTTCCATAACCTCGGCATTGTGAGTAGATGAATTCACTAGAATGGCTCTCTCAAGATTGAGGACTTGAGAGGGATGAAGTGGAGAATTTAGATATATTTTTCGAGGAACGAGATCTAGAATAGCACCATGGTATTGTAACCATGCCATTCCCAAGATGCCATCTAACTTCTGATTCTCTAATATCAGAAGTGAAGTAAGATATATGGTTCCATCTAGGTTAAGTGGTATCCTAGGAACCAACTCATTTGTTATTGTTTTCCCTGCCGGAGTGCTAATCACATACGGAGTTTTTGTGGAGATTATAGGCAATTGACTTTAAATTACAAAAGACTTGCTAATGACATTGTGTGAAGCTCCGGAGTCAAAGAGTAGTACTACAGGATGATCAAAGATAGAGAACGTACCCACGAGTATGGGTGCACCTTCTGGAACGTCCTCAATGGCGAGGTGGTGGACGTTGCCGAGTCTGGGAACTGGCTTCTTGGGCTGATTGCGGGGTTGGTTGGCACCCTAGTACGATGACTGTCCTTCGCCCTACCTACTCTGCGGGCAGTCCTTGGCGAAGTGCCCGTGCGTCCACACGTGAAACACGTGTACGGGGTTTGGCCATTACGAATGGGAGGACGGAATCCCAGTGCACACGGTGGAGGTGGAAGTGCACGTGGGATCATCCCCTGCTGTTGTTGCGGTCGGTAACCGGAGTTGTCGAACTGGCGACCACTGAACATTGCTGGTCGTGATGGCAGTTGCCACCTCTGGCTGGATGGTGAGCGATACACCATTCGGTACTTCTGAGGAGCACCACCTCCGCTGCCCTACGGAGCACTCCTCTTCTTCTTGTCTAAGGACAGTTCTCGAGTAGCGTCCTCTTGCATGATCGCGGCGTTGACAAGGTCGTTGAAACTGTCGCGGTTGAACAAGACAAGCTTGTCCTTCATCTTGGTGTTCAGCCCCCGGTAGAAGCACTCTCGCTTCCTGTCTTCTGTGTTCACTTCGTCCTATGCATATTGGGCCAAGTGGTTGAAGGTCTTGGAGTACTCATAAGCGCTCAGTCCTCCCTGCTTCAGCTCCAAGAACTCTTGAAGCTTCCTCCTCCTAATACCAGGAGGGATATGGTAGGCGCAGAATGCCTCCTGGAATTCTGCCCAGCTCACGACATAGCATGCGGGGCGTGCAGCGAGGTAGTTTGCCCACCACCACCAGCAGAACCCTGTAGTTGTTGAGCTGCAAATAGAGCCTTCTGCTGTTCGGTTATCTCGAGTAAACCGAACTTCCCTTCAATGGTGCGGAGCCAGTTGTCCGCCTCCAAAGGTTCGTCGGCCTCTCTGAAGACCGGCGGATGCGTCGATGCGAAATCCGAGTAGGAACTCGGATATGACTGACATGGCCCATCAGCATGTCGCCCCCCTTGACGGGACGAGTTTTGTACAAGGGTCCGCAACAACTCGTTTTGCTCATCGCGCGAGCCGAGTACTGCTGCGAGAACCTCTGCGAGACTTCTGGGAAGTGTAGGTGGAGGTGGTGGAGGTGGTTGCGTCCGGGGCGTGTTCTGTCCCGGGGGTGGTGTGTCATCCCCCTGCCCTCCACTTGAGCCTCCCACTTCTGAGGTTGTTCGTGTATGCACCATGCTGCAATACAACGATTTACCCCATAAGTCTCATTGCCCCAAGTTCATCCTTCCATATAAATAGTAATGCGGTAGACCACGATAGATAATATACAACATCAACATATATTGATAAAGTACAAGCTTTAGATAAGATATATTATCTCTGACCAAGTTTACAGTAGTAAACTCCAAAATGATGGACTTCCACTATGGAAATACATCTCTACTATACTTGGTCCCCCTGAGATGTCGTACATATCTTGTCATTGTAGACATAAACACCACTACTCTTAATATGACACAAACATGGTCACAAAAGAAAAACACGAGCAACTATTAAACTATATGTTGCCCCATCTCGGCAGAAGTGCTACCACATCCCACTTCAGTATGTCCTACTCGACGTATTCAAGTTCCTCGGGATCCTCTTCTTCTTCGTCCTCGGAAGGCAATTGTTCACCCATAATTAGTGGTATGTTATGGGCCGGTGGATACACTACTGGTTGTAATTGTGCCTCGGCCTCAATTACATTATCCTGCAGTTCTCCTGCCTCATACTCCCAATTTTGAGCTGTCTCAATGGCGGTGTCCCACTCTTCAGTGACTACTAACAGCTGCTCTTGCTGTTGTTGCACCTCCAACTGACTTGCTTGCCGCTCACCACGAGCTTGCTGCAGTTCAGTGCGAGTCTGTCGTTGTGCGGCACGAGCTTTCTGTAGCCTAATGCGAGCATAATGCAATTGACTCTCGCACTTATCTAGCCGGTGATTTCCTGGGGCTATGAGCGAACGTAGACCCTTGTTGATATAATCAAGGGTATCACCCCGCTCTGTTGCTTCCTGCAAGGATTCGACTTGTTCCAAAATGATGATGCCTTGCGTAGCAACTACCATATTGGAAGCAGCCGCATATGTCCCAAGTGTCGCCGAGGTTGTGTCGCCATGCGGTGTATAGGCAGCAATCATACTACGTTGCCACTCAAATCCGGCCATACCACGGACTGGAATAAGGGCAAATTGAGTCCCTGCCATAGCATCCTGATGAAGCTCACAAAGCTTCATAAGTGCTTCGCCTACAGCGATTGCCCAAGTGTCCCCAAACTGAGCCCCCTCGATGGTAACCGAGAAAGGAGCCCATCCATATTGACGTGGACTAGCCGGGATGTCTACCAAGATGGTGCACGACCGAACACCTCTGTCGATCGTTTCTCTACCCCAATAGCATGGCATCTCGATGAAGCCAAACTGCTGGAGCACTTCCCGTAGCATACTTGGGAAACCCGGATGGTTAGCGCAAGCGGAAAATACCCATCCGTCCGGTAGCAGCATCCTCGCTTCCGTCATCTATAAAAAAAAATACTGGAACAATGAGAAGGTTCCCAACTCTCAACAGTTTTAAGAAAATTCAAAACTGGAGCTGTAATCACAGTCTGTTCTAGCTGACCTCCCTGTATAAATCCCACAATTTCAGACAGGAAATGTCAGAATCAAAGGTGGAGTTGAATACCAAAGTTGTAGTATACTTTCAAATCTTTCCAGATTGTACTCATACAGCTACATGTGAGATAGGAAATAGAATATATACAGGTTTTAAGTTGACCCATATTTTCTGGAAATTTTGACAGAACCTCCACTGTATATGTAGTGATGTCCACAATTTATACATGGATATCATGACAATATTTGGAGGTAATGTCAAAATAAACTTTGTATAACATCAAGTTAACAATCCATAAGTAAGAGAGTTACCCCCTGAAAAGTTTGTTATACAGGTATTGCGCGCGAATTCACAAATAGGTGCAAACTGTTTTAAGTTCTGGACTGCCAGAACCAAGTTTGCGACAAATAGAATTAGACACCGCTATACCCAGATTCAGATCATGAATGCCAAATAAAGTTGATAGAGGAGTTCCTAAGATTTCCAGAAATTTATATATGTGAATATGTCACTATTCTGGGTTAAAAGTTATAACTATCCAAACCAAACAGTTGAACTGACTGGTTTGCACCAGCAGTCCTGCAGTCCACTGTTTTGACTTCCAAATTTGATTTCACTAAAATTCGAATTTGGAAAAACTTTAAACATAAAACCTGTATATCTGCCTCTTCCCTTTCCAGAAATGTGTCATAATAAGGATGAAGATGCTTCTACAGTGAGTTAGGGCAATATTTCTGGAACTGGTACAATGGTTGGGTCATCTGGAGCAGTTTTTGTATACTCCAAATTTCAACGGATTATCAAACTTTCTACCCTGATGGTCAACATAAAAGTTGTAGATTTCTTTACGAACTTTCCATCCATATATGATACCCTTTTGCTATCTATCAGGTAACCAAGATTACAACCCGGCGAAGTCGAGCCAACTCCTACCAGAAATCATGAATATTGATTCTATCTACCTTATCGAGTCGGAGTCCCTTTTTATGGAGTCCAAACCTACCAGCATCTGATATTTGGACTTTCCAAAACATTATGCATCCATTGTGTCGTTGGGGATGGCTTAGTATCATGTTTGATACTGACGGTACTACGTATCTCACCAAAGAAAATTCTATCCGGTATGTCCGGTTACGTCTGTAGGTGGTTCCTATATCGTTCTCTCACAAACGGCTTCTACATGGTCTTCTACCGTAGTTAATGCTGCAAAAGACAAACAATCCCCTTTCACACTTTCACACCTCAAGGGTGGTACGGGGAAGCACGATAGGCAGTCACAATAATAGATATGAAAATAAATGCATACGACTCTGGTGTGAGTCGCCCTCGAGCGAGGTCATGTCTCGAGGTACATGGCTGTAAATACGTCTGTACAGCAAAGACTCCCGTACGATCCGGCTTATACACGCTCGGGAATACGTGTTTCGCATGCTCCCATAGAACATGAATGGTTCTAAAGAGGCATACTATCGGGTTATACACCACCCGACGGGGGCTCCCACTAACTTTGAAGGACGCTGGGGTACCATGTGTCATAGGTTCTCAGAAACATTGAAAGCTTCAGAGACTCCTATTAACTTCCCGTGCCAAGCCACAAAAATTTCACATACCACTCCTCGTATGCTGAGCTTACCGAGATTGATCCGCTCTCGGTGGCGTACCTTACCTCTTACCTGACGTCGGGGCGTCATTACAAAATATAATAACACATAGTTAGTTTACCACCTTTATATCTTATACTAATACTACTCCTTATAAGGGCATATAGCTAATTCCTCACTCATATCCTAATTTTTTTTTGAAAATATGTTCTTTTCAAGTACATTGTTCCCAATGATGCTCTGATACTATGTCTGTGGGGACCGGGATCCTGACATCCGAGGATCTCATTGGGTGGTGTCGTGCGATGCGACACCCAACAGTATACAAGAAAAGAATGAGAATAAAATACAAGACGAAGTCTTTTATTTATCTTACAGCAGAAGTTTTACAATACTAGCGGAAGGAAAGAAATATATATATCATAGCTACGCTCTCAGCACTAGCTATGCAAAAGCAAAGTCACCCATGCCCTGGATGCTACGCACTAGCAACACGCAAGTCACGGCGGCGTGCAGGGTTCCCACTCGGTTGTACACCCTGGAGGGGGTGCAGCCTCATCATCAAACCCTTCCTCAATTGTATAACCTGCAAAAACTCGTTAACTGCAAATGTGAGCATAAGGCTCAGCAAGACTAACCCGTCTCACTAGACATATGCAAGGGGGACACTAAACATAGGTAAGGTGAAGCATAAACGACTCGCCTACAATTGGATCCTTATAATCAAGTTTTGAGTAGCAAATGACATTCTCCAAGCACGGCACATCATGGGCTCCACAATCAAACAAGAAACGCTTTGCCGATGATATGACATGCCCAGAGCACATAATGCTATTACAGCTAAAGTATGGGGAAACTGTAAACTTTTAATTGCACTATCTCTAAATCATACAAGGTTGCAAAGCAATTATAATTCAATACATTATATTTCTCTTACTTCTTTAGTATTTACTACGTCACGGCGCAGTGAACAAGTGGTACTCTATTACTGCGAGGGACGGTGATTGCAATCATGACACACCCGGACAACACGACACATACGTCGTTCGGAAGTGTCAGCGAGTACACCTCTACCTACATAACAGTTCAGTACTAGGCGTATATGGACACCTTTCACAAGAAACGCGAACGTCGAGCCTGTCTCACCTCCGCAAACAGAAGGTCTCCGCACGGAACACCTCATGTGTACGCCGACCGATTTACACCTTACTGTCCTCAACCCACCCCTATCGATGGTGAGTTAATGGGCCTCGACACCCCAGTTATCAAGTTACATCAATTTACTGGATTCCATATGTCCATTATGTCGCCGGTACAATTCAAGCTTGTCCGAAGGGGCCGCATACAGACGGGCCTTAATCGACACAGGCAGGGCTATACGACCGAGATTCAATTCTTGCCGCTTCCTATCCAACCCCTGCCCGGTCTCAGTTTAATTATATTAAGCCATTAACCAAGCCTATTAGATATGTCCTACATTTGTCGCGAGTAGATTCCAACTACTCGACTTCTACCGGATTCCCTATACATTAGCAAAGCAGTTACTATAGGTCAAACTGTAACCCGTTCCAACCAATCCCTTGGATTTTTGGTCATGCAAATGGAGTATCAATCATCCTAAACGTAATGCACAATTCATATACTACTCATCATATTGATAAAGAAAAATTTTATAAACGACTTAAATGCAAACCGGGGCTTGCCTAGTTGCAGGTCAGAGTCAGGGTTAATCTCAGGAAGGTGCTCTTCCAAGGCTTCTGGTTCCTCCTCGACTTCGGTCACTATACGATATGCATATAACATGTATATGAATGACTTTGAAAAATAATTATTACCAAGACCATAATTTAATCCATGGTGATCATTATATGATAGGGACCTTAATTGGCTTTGGAACTTTGATGGTACATACTAGGGAATATGATAGAAGCTCTTGCAAATAACAGGAGATGATCAAAGTATATTGTTGTCTCTAAAATTATGGCAAGTATTAAATTTCCAAGAATTTTAAAGAAGAAACTGTAGCTTGAACATAGCTGCCAGTTGATAATCATGATAGAGGAAGTTGTCCTGGTTTTAGCAAAATTTGTTTCATAAATTTTTAAGCTTTGGTGAAGGAGTTATTGAATTTCTCAGTTGTCAAGAATTTCTGGAATTATTTATATTTGAATTTTAGCTTTTAAATAAATATTCAGATTGTAACTGAATTAGGACTATGATATTAGGTCAATTAAATCCAAGATTTTTACATGAACTAGTATATGAAAAAAGTAAGGTTCAGTCCAAATTTGGGACATAATAAAGCAAATGAACATCTGTAAAAAATTCAATAACTGAAAAAGGTAATTGAACTATACAGACGGTTAAACAGGTGCAATGGCTCCTAAACTTTTTCTGGTAATCTAGAATAGGACATTGCACTTTATGTGAATTTTGGGGATTTTTGCAGTGGAAAGTTCTTCTGTAAAAATTGCATTTGCATTTCGGAAGATTGTTTTATACAGAATTTAAATATGCGTTTCACAGAACCTAATTGGTACTGATAGAAACTAGAGATCAAGGGCTTTCAAACAAAATTTGTTTGAATATTTTTGGAGCATTCTACACAAATTTATGAATTTTCTAAGTTGGGGCGAAATCTGGAAATAAATTTCTAATTTTAATTAAACTGTGGGCTCCACCATTTTAAAATGGACCAATGGCATTTAAACCACACGGGGACTACAGAGATGAAGTACATAGACATAGTAGATCTCGTGGCCACACCAGATCCGACGGGTTAAAAGGACGCTGACGCGCGGGACCCGCCGCGTCATCTTCAAGCTCCCAAAGCGGGCGGCGCGCGGGGCTCCTGCGGCGGCGCTCTCCGGCGAGCCTCGCCGGATCTGCGTTCCCGGTAACCGCAGCACCTAAACTTTGGCACCCAACCTTAATTTCACGCGCTGAGCACGATGGTAGGGTCAGGGGGGGGGGGGGGCTTGCCGACGATCGGAAATAGTGGCGCATGGACGGATGCGGCAGCTAGGGTTCCGGCCATGCCGAAACCTTCGCTCCGTGTCTAAACTATTCTAAAAACGCTGGGAAAAGACTCCTGGAACCACTAGGAAGGTTATGGGAAGGTGAGATGGTCATGCAACGGTCGGCAAAACCATCATAGACGGTGACCGAAGCATCTTCTTAACGGCGGAGGGGAGAACTCGTGATTATCGAGCTACGGTTGATTATTTTTTGTGATTCCAGTTCGAGAAGGTGCGCAAAGAAGTGTAGAAGCTATTTTCTAGCAATTGTGGAGAGTGATCAAGTGTGGAACTCAAATTTAATGAATAACCGAGTGAGTTCATAACTTCAGCCGAAAGTAAAACTTAGCTAACTTGCTCGATACTCACATAAACAAGGAGCGGTTTTCACCGACGTGTAGAGCGTGTCCCGGCGCACCAGTTTTCTATAGGAGTTGAAGCGCGAAACTGCGTGTAGCAGCCTGGCACTGTGGAGCAGAGACCGCGCGCGGTGAACACGACGGCGAGCTTCGGTGTAGCTTCAAAATATCGGCCAAACCGTCAACTAAGCAACGAAAGGATTGATCCAGAGGACAGAGGAGGGAGAGGGGAACAACCTAGCTGTTGGAGGCTTGGCACGAGAGGCCTCCGGTTGGCCGGCAACGGGCGTGCGGCGCCAGCGGTCGGAAACTTGCGCACGGGACAAAAATGGCGTAGCTCTTCGGCTCAGCGTGAGGGAAGGTGATAAGGGCGACCGTGGAGCGATAAGGAGGAGCCAGGGCGCTATTTATAGAGCTCAAACGGCGGTGGCTTGCTGCTGTCCCGCTGGGCACGCACGCCGTCGCGGTGTCGCCCGGGGAAAGAAAATAGAGGCGGTGAATAGGTTTTACCGTCTGACCTGTGGGCCCCACCTCTCTCCCTTATCCCCTCCTCTAAATTCCAGCTAAAAACATTGTCCAAAAATTCCCAAAATTTACAGGTAGGCTAAGAAAAATATGGGGAATCCAATTCTGCAATCATATTTCAATTTGGACATAGTTTGCATCAAATGCAAATTCAAATTTGAATTCAAATATGGGTATAAACCTTATTGAATTAAATTGTATCTGAGTTCCAAAAATCTCCAAACTTTGAAACCATGTTCCCTGAACCATAAAAGGTCTTAGGAAAAATTAGGAGTTGATTTGGGCAAAATTTAGTGCAAAGCTCAATTTGAGGTTGACGCGAAATGAATCCCTTGTACGTGTCCAAACAAATGGAAGATGTACTTCAAAAATCTTGAAACTTTTCTGAGAAGCTATTTAGATATTTAAGAGTCCAAGGAAAAATTTGGAGCCTTGGATTTGAATCTTTTTGGCAGGGCCTAATATGTAAAGCAACATAATCAAATTACATTTGTTTTGATTTTTATATTGCTGCCATATAATTTGCCCTAGCCATTGCAATCAATAACTTCCCAACTTTGTAGAAAGGTTTATTTAAAATGTTCTAGGGTTAGGGTGAAGTCCAGTCCTTATGTTGATAAGATTAAAGCATGAGTAGAAAGAAAACTTTTTAGTGAGGTCAAGTTTATGTGCACAATTATGTTGACCTCCATTATGTTTGATAAACCCCTTGTAGTTGAACTTCACATAAGAGGAAAAAGTGGGATTTTACATATCGTCGGACCTACCAAGCTCCGACAACCCCAGGGCACCCACTATTGACGTTTCATGCGTTGACAGTGGGTGCCGTCAGACCTACAAAGCTCCAACAACCCCAAGGGGCCTGCTATTGACATATTAAGAGTTGACAGTGGGTGCCGTCAGACCTACCAAGCTCCGACAACCCCCAACGGGCCCGCGGTCAACATTTTACGCATTGACAGTGGGTGCCATCAGACCTACCAAGCTCCGACAACCCCCAGGGGCCCGCCGTCGACGTTTTATGCGTTGATTGTGGGCGCCGTCGGACATATCAAGCTTCGACACATCCTAGGGGGCTCGCCATCGACATCACAAAGGGTCCCTGGAGATGTCAGAAGTCATCTTCGGACCTAAATGCTAAGCGTTCCAGCTACAAGTTTGAAGTGTTCAAGTCATCAAGACATTGTCAAACCTTTTGGTACATGTTCGCAATTAAATTGTGTACATCTACTGGGGGTCCAATAAGATAAAGGACAATGTATTGAAGACAAACACAAAATGTAATTCATTCATCTGAGCAGTGGATTTCATTTATTGTGAGTACTGGATTACAAAATGAGGATTACAGTAAAAGGAAAAAGAGAAAGGTCCTAGCTCCTAGAGGCTCTAAGTCCAATGGAAAGATGAGGCAACCTTCTCGACAGCTTCTTGGATGCTAGCGGTGGCGGCATCCTCTTCTTTGGCACTTTGTCCTTCAAAGACCAGATCCAGATAAAGTTGGGGGTATCGGCTCTTGTAACACGCCAAAACATACTCGGTGACATTCTTGGCCAATGACTTCCCTTCTATTTCCAGTTGGTCAACGACGACATCACCCATCGCATCAAGTTTGCTGCCAGTAGACCTAAGCACCACCAGTGCCTGGTCCAGCTCTAGTGCTGGGTTCTATGGACGTACCAGACTGAAGCCAAGTGGAACCAAGGCTTTGTCGGCATGCCCCAAGAAATCCCACACCTGATGGGACTTAGTTGCCCTCGAGTTCTGTAGCTCCTCCAGTGACCTTCTGGCTAATGCAAGCTCTGAACCCTCCTGGGCAATGCGCTCGACCTCTTTGGCGTGTTGCTGAATGCTTTCAGCCACTTGCTTTTCGCGGTCAACGAGCTCCGTCTCCCAGAGGTGGATGCGGTTCCACCGTTCAGCCACGTCCTTCTCCCTGCCTCCCTCTTTCCCCTCTCTGGTGGCAACATCAGCTTCTCTTTTAGAGAGCTCCTGCCCAGCTTCCAGTGTTTCTCCTCCTCCTACTTGCACTGCTAATAAAATTTTTTGGTGCGGTCCACCAAGTTCAGCTCCCCTAGAGTCAGTTTTTTGGCGAGCTCCTCCTCTCTTTTCAAAATATCCTCCTGCATCTCCAGGAGCTTCTCTTCCCACTCATCGAGGTCCTCTCAGCACTTCAAGAGAATCTCGTTCAGCATGTTGAGGTTGTCGTGACGATCGTTAGTAGCCTCACTGCTTTTCCTGGCATGCCCGAGAATCTCGTGAGACTTAGCGTCGAGGGCCCTGATGGAGGCCTCCTTCTCCTCCAGCAGTTGGCCCCAGTATTCCATCTGGGCCTTCTCCTTCTTGACCCATTCCCGTTGGTTGGCAAGCCTTGTCTGTGCAATCTTGGTCTCGAATTGAAGTTTGTTGCGCCAACATCTCAAGGTCTGGCACTCTTCTTTGAGAGCCAGGCTATCGTAGTCAAAGGCGAGATGGACTTGACAGAGACTCGAGCAGGCGTTGTCGATAGACAACACCAAGGGAATAGGCTTCAGACCTGCTGGGGTCATCTCCGCTAGCTCCAAGGGGTCTTCAAGTACAAAAATTGGGTCCAATGCCACAAGCGTGGTCCCTTGCGGTCCCGCGGTACTAGGGCCGCCCTTTGAAAGCTCTTCTAATTCTACTGCCGATAATGAGGGTCCCACTATGGAACTCTAACCTCTGAGGCTGACGCGGAAGGTCCTCTCGACGGATCTTCAACCGACGACTCTGTAGGTGGAGGGCCTACTGCCGAATCCTCGGGGTGCTCTGGCTCGGACATGGTTGCCTTCAGAATAATCACCTCTGGAGCAGACATTGGAGTTTCGTCTAGAGCCCCCACCACCACCGGATCAGGCGTCAGTACAACCTCTACTTCCGACACGAAGGCCAGAGCTTCAACTATATCTGACACGGAGGCCGAAACTATGGGCACCACCGGATCACTCGCCGGATCTTCAACAACTTCCGCCACAGGCGCCGGAGCTTCGGTTGCCTCTGACTCAAATGTTGGGGCTTCTGCCATCTCCGTATCCTGAGCCAGAGCTTCAGCTATCAGCGCTACTGCTGCTGGCGCATCTTTACAAATGTTTCCCCCATCGTCCGACGCTACCACGGGAGTTTCTGGTGTTGCTTCGGGATCCAGATCCATGACATTCGGCAACGGAGTTGTCATGACCTCAGCCACCACTTGGGGAGGCGCGGGGGTCGGAGCTGGAACTTCTGTCTGCATAGTCTCAGTCGCTGTGGCGAGTGCTGAAGCTTTCGTGCCTTTCTTCATTGCCCTGGAAACAAAGAATCGAAAGATTCAATACATGACAAAATTAAAAATAGCAACTCAAGGTGTGGACGTAATGTTTACCTCTGGAGTCTACCGCTCCAGCTGGCGCGGAACTTCTTCACCAGGCAATCAGAGCGAGAGCCCAGAGTGGTCGGTGTGGGCCGGAGCTCCGGACTACTACCCAAGACTTGTCGCCGTCTTCGTCGTTGCATCAGCTGGGACCTCCCTCGGCTGGGAAGGACCTCCAGATCTGGAGCCCACGCCCGACGTTGGGACCGGAGTTGATCTCCTAGAGCTAGCACCCCTTGAGGATTCCTACAACAGAGGACGTGTGGCTGCCGAAGATCTGCCTCGCCGGGGAGAAGGGGCGGTTGTAGTCGGAGCTGACCTGACATTGCTCCCGTCAGCGTGCCTCAACTTCCTCTTCCGGCTGGTGGATTCGGCCGACTCCTTTCCTTTGCCATTGCCCTTGCCGACGTCATCGACTCTCTAGATCGCAGTAGGGGTAGCCACCCTCTCTGATGCTCCGGGGATTGCAACCCCAGAGATATGGTGTCTCTCCACCACGCCTAGGTCATCCAATGCTCGCATTCTCCTCCGGATATCCCTGCTAATCTCTGGAACCATGTTCAGAGGCAGGAAGGCAGCAGGTGGAGCCAGGACATTGCGGGAGATACCTCCATTCAAGATCTTCTTGAGATGGATCTTCAAAGCTTCATCATCCAAGTTGGCGTTCAAACCAACTTCAATTCGGTTATGATCCATCTCACTAATAAAAGCCCATGCGGGCCACTCCCTAGTCTTCAGTGAAGCCCACTTGTTCTTTGGGGAGTCACTCCTCCCTCTATGAATTCTTCGATCCTTTCCAGGACGGGCTTGTACGCCTCCGACAGCTCCGGAACTATGTTCCACGCATCGGTGTCGACATTGGGAAGGTCCTTGGGTAGCTCCAGCTCTCTTGCTCCTCCGTAGTGATGATCACCCAATACTTCTTCCAATCATCCCACTTGCCAGAGGGGAAGGTATTCATGTACTTGAAGGGGCAGTTCTTCCACTTCACGAATTAGTAGAAGCCTATCAACTCCGTCCCCTTCTCGGTGGTGTGGACCATGAAGAAGGTCCGGTACAGCTCAATGCAAGGAGGCACGCCCACCCACATCTCGCAGAAGTGGATGAAAGTCGCCACTAGCAAGAGGGAGTGGGGGTCGAGATGATAAAGATGGAGGCTGTAGAAATCCAACAGCATTAAGAGAAAGCTTGAGAAAGGTGGGATCAGACCCACCATGGCGTACACAGAGAAATACACCATCTCTCCGGTGTGCTCCTTCTTGAAGGGGAGCTTGTCAAAGCGGATGTCCTTGTTGCAGCAACCACTGGACCACCCCATGTAGGTCCGGACACATGCCATCTCTTCGTTGGTCTTGACCTTGATGCGCGGAAGACCCAACTCCATCACGGCAAAGTGGAGCAAAAGTTGTAGGCTATGTGAAGGTTGGGAGGCGATGGGCGCAAGTTCAATTGAAAGCGTAAAGAGTCCTCAAACCATGCGAGCTTCCCTTCTTAAGTAAGCCTCCGCGACGCTTGGATGGAAACAGCATTTGGATCGAGATCACATTTTAAAAAATCTACCCTGTTAATAATGACTGGGCCCGGGTCCACTCCAGCGGAAAGGCCGCAGTTATTACCCAAGGTGAACTGTTGTCATGATGGGAAGTTGGAAGAACGAGGGCGGCCGCCTGACAAGGCGCGCGAAACTGATACGGTTTTCGCATTGGAAACCGGTGACCTTCAATTGTGTGAGATCCCACGTGAGGATCGCACCTGCCGCATTCAAAAGATGCCATGCAACGATGGTTTAGCAGCAAACCATCGCCCCAACGGCACATTAGAAGACCTTTGAAGCCACAACGCGGGAATCGGAGATGGACCCACCTCTGGTAGAATAACTTAACCCAAAGGATTTCTCCCAGAGTTGGGCTCAGGGGGCCACTATCGGTACCCTGCGTACCGGGTACCCCACGATACCGCAAGAAACACCGAGGAGTTCAACACATCCAAGTTGAAGACCTCCAAAGGGTACATGTGTAACATAGCACTGGACCCGCCTCCCTCATTTGGGAAGCTCCGGCACTGCCACGTGTCACATAAGGCCAGAGCTAATTCCCCCAGTAGGGAAGCTCCGGTCTTGCCACGTGTCTAGTGATCGCGGACCTAACCCCCAGTAGAGGGAAGCTCCGGTGCTGCCACGTGTATAGTGGCTCCGGACCTGCCTCCCCACGATGGGAAGCTCCGGAGCCGCCACGTGTATAGTGACTACGGACCTGCCTCCCCATGATGGGAAGCTCCAGAGCTGCCACATGTCGAGCCCCCGGACCTAAGACAACAACGAAGAGTCTGGCGGATCTCCAACGGCGCAAACATTCAAGGGACAGTTAAAGCTACAGTTACAAGACCTGATTATGTGTCATTAATGCCATATTAATGACACACGATCAGAGGACCCTTAACAACGTTAACGCCACCATTAAGGCACGTTATCACACTGTTACTTACGCTTAATAGTCACAGATCATGTACTAAGCAATTGACTACCGCCAGGGCCACATGTCGGCCCAAGCTGACAATGTAACGGCCAGTCCTTGGACTATAAAAGGGTTGTGCCACACGGTATAGAGACAACTAAGCTCACACGCTCCTACAAGCCCCATACACTCATACATACAACAACACAACCCGTGGAGTAGGGTGTTACGCTCAGGCGGCCCAAATCACATAATATCATCGTGCCATCATCTTGTTTGTAATCTCATGCACCCCAACTAATCATGAACCTCCGCGGGCTACGATCTAGTAGTATTGGGGGAAGTGTCAATCGCACACTTCGACAGTAACCAAAATGAGTGAAATCCAAAGGTTTTGTAAAAATTTCAGCCAATTGTTGGTCGGTATCTACATGGTGAAGCACAATGTTTCCTTTTTCAACATTATCACGGAGAAAGTGATACCAAATCTCAATGTTCTTTGTTCTCAAATGTTGCACAGGGTTTTTAGCAATGCAAATGGCACTAGTGTTATCACAAGATAGTGGAACACTATCTAGATCAACCCCATAGTCCTTAAGAGTTTGAACAATCCAAAGAATTTGTGAGTAGGCGCTAGCAGCAGCTACATATTCAGATTCGGGTGTGGATTGTGCAACTGAGCTTTGTTTTCTAGAGGACCAAGCAACAAGTGAATTACCGAGAAAATGACAAGCACCCGAAGTACTCTTCCTATCAATCCTACAACCCCCAAAATCAGCATGCAAAAAAGCTTTCAAAGAAACGGTTGAGGAAGAAGGAAGAAAAATGCCAAATTCTTGAGTTCCATGTTGTAAAAGCCCTAGATTCAAAGTAAAAATTTCATAGAGAAGAATTGAAAATTTAGAATGGGAAAAAAAATTAAAATGGAAACTGAAAAAATCAAACCAATCCAAACTTCCATGAAAGGAATTCAAAAAATTCAGATTTTTCTCCTGTTCAAACTATGTCAGAATAAAAATATGAGTTCACCGTTAGCTTCCAAATATTCCAAATAGCACACCTGTAAATTTTCATAAAATTTGGAGCTCAAATTAAATTTAATTCAATGGGTACATTGAATTCTATTCAAATTCAAATTTGAAATTCACCTTAAACTGCACCAAATGTGAAACCAAATTCCAGAATCTGAATCTACACATTTGAATTGGCCTCTCTACAAAAATCGGGAATTTTTGGACAATTCTAGGTGGCAGAATTAAGTGACCAGAGGAGGATAGACTTAGCGGACTGTGGGACCCACTGTCAGCCTTTCCAACACGGTGAACCGACTGAACCGCTGTCGCTTGGCTGTCCCCGCGCTTCAACGTCGGAAGAGGGTGCCAGCGAGATTTATTTGCATGGAGCAAGCAGCTGCATGGCCTAAACTCTTCTCTTGACTCTACTAAAGCCACGGTTGCTTCTCCCCGGCGCCATTCATCGCTCTCCCGTGAAAACAGATCGCCGACGCCATTGCCGCCCCTCCACTGTTCTTGCATCGTGCGCCGGATTCCGGCCGATTTTCGCCTTCGTGCCAACAGAAAAAGTAAAGAAAACTTCTCCCACTATCATCTCCATCAAGCAGATCGTTGATTCCTCATTTGGTTGCGGTGTATTTTGAAGCGCCACGGAAGTTCACCGTTGAAGCCGACGGTCGCTGTGGAGACCAGAATCCCTACCACCAAGGATCTCATTGGGTGGCGTCGTGCGATGTGACACCCAACAATATACAAGAATAGAACGTGAAAAAATTTAAAATACAGAGTCTTTATTGACAAGCACAGCGGAAGTTTAAAAGTACTAGCGGAAGGAAAGAGAACTATACATCATAGCTACGCTCTCAGCACTAGCTATTCAAAAGCAAAGTCATCCATGCCCTGGATACTTTGCACTAGCAACACACAATTTACGGCGGCGTGCAGGGTTCCCACTCAGCTGTAAACCCTGGATGGGGTGCAGCCTCGTCATTAAACCCGTCATTAGTCGTATAATCTGCAAAAACTCGTTAACTGCAAACGTGAGCATAAGGCTCAGCAAGACTAACCCGTCTCACTAGACATATGCAAGGATGAGTACAAAACATAGGTAAGTAAAGCATAAGGACTCGCCTACAAGTGTATCCTTATAGTCATGTTTTATTTAGCACCTGACATTCCTCAGGCACGACACATCATAGACTCCACAATCAAACAAGAATTGCTTTGCCGATGATATGATGTGCACAAGGCACATAATGGTATTACATGTAATGGGGAAACTGTAAACTTTTAATTGTACTATCTCTAAGCCAAACAAGGTTGTTCAAGCAATTTGTAAACCAATACATCATATTCGTCTGACTTCTTTAGTATTTACTATGTCACAGCACAGTGAACAAGTGGTACTCTATTACCGCGAGGGATGGTGATTGCAATCAGGACATTCCCAGAACAACACGACACATACGCACTTTCGGAAATGCCAGCGAGTACTTTCAGCAGTACCTACATAACAATTTAGTACTAGTCGTATATGGCCACCTTTCACTAAACACTCGAATGTCGAACAGGTCGATCTGTCACGAGCAGGAGGTCACTGCGTGGGGCGTACTCTGACGTGCCCACCAGCTGATTTACACCTTGCTGCCCTCAACCCATGCCTATAAAATGGAACGGAATGCCTCGACAAACCAGTATCAAGCTACGTCAGTTTACTAGAGCCCATTCCTCTAGTATGTCACCGGTACAATTCAAGCTTGTCCAGCAGGACCGCACATGAAATGGTCCTCAATCGACACAAGCAGGGCTACGCACGTGAGACCACGTCTCACTGCATCCTATCCACTGCTCGGTCTCAATTTCATATTCATAAACCATTTTCTTATTCTAGAATCTCCCGTGTGATAAAATTCCTATCTCGCGGGTAGATTCCAACTACTCGACTTCTACCGAATTCCTATGAGCATAAGCATAGCAGTGTCTACTCAACGGGCCGTAGACCTACCCAAGACTCCATAGGATTTGTGGGCCATGCAAGTGGATGTCAAACACCTTAAATGTAATGCACAATCATCTGAATACGTAATGGGAAATAAAAATGCAAAACACTGAAAGGAACTTAAATGCAAACCAGGGCTTGCCTGAATGCGAGTCTGAGTCTATGTTAGTTTCTGGCAGCTGGACCCAGTATTTTAAGTCCAATCCAATGAACTTGACATTTTTACTTGAGATCACATGTATCAACTATAGGGTTCTGACCAAAATTTGGAATTTTCCAATTAACAGAACTGTAGGAATGAATTCTTTAAGCATTTTGATTATTTGAATTATGGAGACATTTCTATAGATTTTCATACAAATCCAAGTGCACCACTGGACTGTATTCTTCATGCTGGTTCAAACAAAATTTATTTGGGAATTTTTGGATAATTCTACTGGAAGTTATGGATTTTCTAAGTTTGGATTGAATCTGGATTTATTTTCCTATTGGAAATTTCAAATAAAAGGGGCTGCTCCCACTTCATTTGAATTCGACCAATCGGAATGGAGCCACACCGGGAGCCATGGGGTTAACCCGCGCAGCCACACCGGATCCTATCCCCAATGATCCCATGCGAGAGGGTGTCGCTGACCGGTGGGACCCGCATCTTCGTCTACCTCCCGACGCGGCGGCGCTCCTCGCCGGAACTGCGGCGGTGCCTCGCCGGACTTCGGTGTGTCGACCTCCTCTCGGCCTCGCCATGACCGCTCCACCCTAAAATCGACTGAGCAATTCGATGGTGGTGTCCAATCATGCCGGCGATGGCCGGAGACGACGGCACGACAGCGACGACGGAGCTAGGTTTTCGGCCTTCGTCGAAAATGCTCGGAAATGGCTCAATAGACTCGGGAAAAGCTCGGGAAGGTTCCAGCACCAGGAGTATGATTTGGGGGTCATATTGGGGAGACATCACTGGCAAAGTTGAACTCAACGGCGAGGTACGGGTTTTCAACCGGCGGCCATGAAAACTCAAAATCCGACCTTGTCTCTCGATGTCTTTCTCTCAATTTTTGTGAGGTGATGCGCCTGGGGATCCAGGATATAATACCTTACTGGATTGACAATTAATCATACATAGAAATGGAATTTAACCGGTAATCTATTGATATCGGTATGAACTATTTTGGGGAAAACTTGAGATAAAGGAGTTAGGAAGCATGACAGTGTCTGAAACTTCACAAGAAGCATCTAGGTACCTTTGCGCACCTTATTGCTTCAAAGAGAAAGATGGAATCGGGCTTGAAGTGGTCTGTCCTCGTGGAACAGGAAGCTTCCCTTAGCAACTTCACCCGCGAGCGTCGAGGAACTTCAAAATACCGCACATATAAGCAGTGAATCAAACAAGTGATTGGACGGGAAGGAAGGGCAACTAGTTGAGCCACCTTTTGCTGTTGGAAGCACTTCGATTCTTTGTGTTGTTTGGCCAGCGCGTCGAGAACGGCGGCGGCGGTGGGGTGCAGTGGCGGAAGAACGAAAACAAAGGTGAGTGCTCGGGGTGGTGTTCACTTCGACCGGGGGAGGGTATTTATAGGCCGGGGAGGAGTAGGGGGACGCCATGAAGCAGGCAGTTGAGCAGCTCCATGGTTCCTTGCATGCGGCACGATGTTGAGCTGAGGAATGCCGGAAAAACGGCGTGCAGAGCAGCTTTGAGAGTGTCCCACTGACTGGTGGGTCCCACGACCCTTATCCCTGCCCCTTCTCTGCAGACTTCAATTCTCCTACCAAATGGTGTGCAAAATTTCTAGATTCTTGTGGGGAGGCTCAAATAAATATCTAGAATTTGATTCTGCAATTGGATTTTGAATTGGAGCAAGTTTCAATTGAATTTCAAATTCAAATTTGAATTTGAATGAATTCAATGGTGCCACTGTTTTAAATAGCAATTGAGTTCCAAAAATTGTGAAACCATGGGAATAAGTCAAGCAAGTTATGCTGACCATGAGTGTGTGTTCAAATCTTGATGTTACATAATTCATAATTTGAATTCAAAACATGGTTTGAATTTGCTAAGTGTCTCAAATAAAATAGCAAAGGAAGTTCAAAATTTATGAAACTTTGCAGAAAGTCTATTTGGAATATTAGAAAACCATAGAAAAATTTATGGCCTCTGAATTGAATAATTTTTGAGAGGGCCAAATATACAGTAGTATATATTCAATTTATATTAATTTGAATATCTATTTGGTACTGCATATTAAATTGGCCTAGCAATCTTTCTTCAAATAATTCCAAACTTTGAAGAGAGGTCAGAAGAATTAATCTAAGTTCATTGGTGAAGTTTATTCCTCATGTTAATAAATTTAAACATGAGTAGAAGAAAAGATTTGATGAGATCAAGTTTATAAGGATGGCTATAATCGGTCTCCATTAGGGTTAACAACCAATTTACAACTGAACCTTATATGAAGGAAAATGTGGGATTTTACATTCCTCCCCCCTTAAAAGAATCTCGTCCCGAGATTACAAAAGGAGGGATAAAAGAAAAGACCTAATGAAAATATGATGTTAACAAGTCCGGATAATTGGCTTTTAGATATTCCTAGCTTTCCCACGTTGCTTCATCAGTGATGTGGTTTCCCAACAAGACCTTGTAGAAATGCAAGGTGCGGTTTCTTGTGGTACGAGTCTTCTCATCGATTATCTGGGTTGGATGTTCGGAGTAAGTAAGATCTGGTTGGAGGGCTTCCATGTCCTCCATACGGACTTTCGCTGGGGCCTTGAGAGATTTTCTCAATTATGAACTGTGGAACACATTGTGGACCCCTGAAAGCGATGTTGGCAGCTCTAGCCGATAGGCTACAGGTCCGCACTGCTCACTTATTGTGAAAGGTCCGATGAAACGCGGAGCTAGTTTCCCTTTACTCCGAAACGATGAATCCCTTTCATTGGGGATACCCGAAGGTAAACGTGACCCCCGATATCAAAATGAAGCGGTCAACGTCGTTTGTCCGCATAGCTTTTCTAGCGAGACTGAGCAGCCTTAAGGTAGGATTGTATAACTCATACTCAATCTTCGGCTTCCTTTACCAAGTCTATACCATATGTTACTCGTTCATCGGATTCACACAAGTTCAACGGTGTGCGGCACTTCCGGCCATAAAGAGCTTCATATGGTGCCATTTGAATGCTTGTCTTTTAACCATTGTTGTATGAAAACTCCGCCAATGGTAGATGATCATCCCAATTCTTACCATGGTGAATGGCACAGGCATGAAGCATATCCTCTAGTACTTGGTTTACTCGTTCCGTTTGACCATCAGTCTGTGGGTGGTAAGCTGAGCTTCGAATCAATTTGGTACCCAGAGATGCATGGAGCTGCTCCCAAAATCGAGCAACAAACAAAGTTCCACGATCTGATATGATAGTGCGGGGTACTCCATGTAAGCATAAGATCCTGGCAATATACAGCTCTGCATATTGCCATGCCACATAATTGACATTGACTGGAATAAAGTGGGACGACTTGGTGAGTCGGTCCACTATCACCCAAATCGAGTCATGTTTGCGAAAAGTGAGAGGTAACCCAAAAATGAAATCCATGTTGATGTCCTCCCATTTCCAGGCAGGTATGCTTAACGGTTGTAGTTGTCCGGCTGCTTTCAGATTGTCGGCTTTCACTCGTCGACATGTATCACATTCGGACACATACTTCGCTATTTCCCCCTTCATCCGAGTCCACCAAAATTTCTTCTTCAAGTCTTGGTACAATTTGTTACTCTCCGGATGAATAGAATATTTGGACAAATGAGCCTCGTCCAAAATTTTCTTCCGAAGTTCCACATTGCGGGGTACCACGATGCGGTCTTTGAACCAGATGGTACCGTCATCATCACCTCGGAAACACTTCATTTCTCCCTTTTTTATTCATTGAAGAATATGGGATATGACCTTGTCCTTCTTCTGAGCCTCCATAATTTCCTCCCTTATGGTGGGAATGAGGGCTAGGTTGTAGAGTGCCCCATACGGAACCAAGTAGAGATTCGGTTCTTCTTCCTCTATCAAAGTGATAGAAAGGTTATTGATATGGGACTTGCGACTTAGTGCACCTGCGACTACATTTGCCTTTTCGGGATGGTAGTGGATCTCAATCTCGTAGTCGTTGATTAACTCCAACCATCTTCGTTGTCGCATATTCAATTCTTTCTGGGTGAAGATGTACTTCAAGCTTTTGTGATCGGTTTAGAGATGTACTAGGTTGCCCCATAGATAGTGTCTCCACATCTTTAAAGCTAGTACCACGGCAGCGAGTTCAAGATCATGAGTCGGATAATGTTGCTCATGGTTTCGAAGCTACCGGGATCCATAAGCGATCACTCTTCTGTCTTGCATTAATATGCAACCCAGACCAATTTCAGATGCATCACATAAACATCAAAAGATCTTGTTGTGTTTGGTTGGGCTAATACTGGTGCTGTTGTGAGGTGTTTTATCAATGCACGAAAACCCTCCTCACATTCCTTTGCTCAGGTATATCTCTTTTCTTTCTTCAGAAGTTCCGTCATTGGTCTAGCTATCTTGGAAAAGCTTGGGATGAACCTCCATTAATATCCAGCTAAACCCAGGAAACTTTGATCTTCATGCACAGACTTGGGAGACTCCCATTTGAGAACTTGCTTAATCTTGCTTGGATCAACTGCAATCCCCTCGGCAGAGATGATGTGCCCCAGAAATGGCACTTGGTTGATCCAGAACTCACATTTGCTGAACTTAGCATACAACTTGTGGTCCCGCAATCGCTGAAGCACGATGTGCAAATGTTGTGCATGTTCTTCTTCGGACTTTGAGTATACAAGGATGTCGTCGATGAAGACCACGACAAACTTGTCCAAATCCAGCATAAATACCGAATTCATGAGATACATGAAATGGGTCGCTGCATTGGTTAATCCGAAGGACATGACAAGGTACTCATATAATCCATACCTCGTCGAGAATGTTGTCTTAGGTATATCCTCGGGTCGAATCCTGACAGATGATAACCAAAGCAAAGATCCATCTTTGAAAATACCCGAGCACCTACCAACTGATCGAACAGAATATCGATACGGGGTAGTGGATACTTGTTCTTGATTGTGACAGCATTGAGTGGACGATAGTCCACACATAGTCTCAATGTTTTATCCTTCTTTTCCACGAACAGTGCAGAACATCCCCAAGGTGACGAACTTGGACGAATGAAACCCTTGTCCAACAGTTCATTCAGCTGCTCTTTCAGTTCTGCCAATTCTTTAGGTGCCATCTTATACGGCCTTCTCGAGATTGGCATTGTACCCGGTACAAGTTCAATCTTAAACTCGACATCTCTTTCTGGTGGCATACCAGGAAGATCTTTGGGAAAAACGTCCGGATACTCACATACTACCGGAATATCTTCGAGTTTACAGGCTTTGGTATCATCAGCAGTTGGAGGCACGTGGATATTACTCTCAAGAGTGAGAATTTGGGGAGAGTGGACCGGAGAATTTAGATATATTCTCTGAGGAATGATGTCAATAATAGCACCGCTGTATTGCAACCATGCCATTTCTAAAATGACATCTAATTTCTGATGCTCCAATATAATGAGAGATATAGGGTATATGTTCCCACCCAGATTAAGAGGTACCCTATGGACCATCTTATCTGCTACTACTTTGCCTCCCGGAGAACAAATCATATATGGGGTTTTTGTGGAAATGATAGGCAATTGGTATTGATTGACATAAGACTTGCTAATAAAATTATGGGAAGCACCGGAGTCAAAAAGGATGACTATGGGATGACCAATGAGAGAGAACGTATCCGTGAGTATGGGTGCGCCTTCCGAAACATCCTCAATGGCGAGGTGGTGGACGTTGCTGGTTCTGGTGGCTGGCTTCTTGGGCTGGTTGCGAGGCTTGTTGGCCCCCTAGTACGATGACTGTCCTCCGCTCTACGGGCGGACCTTGGAGAAGTGTCCCGTACGTCCACACGTATAGCACGTGTACGGGGTCTGACCGGTACGGAGTGGAGGACGGAATCCCGGTGCACGCGGTGGTGGTAGAGGTGCACGCAGAATCATCCCCTGTTGCTGTTGTGGGCGGAAGCCGGCATTGTTGAATGGGCGGCCACGAAACATCGGTGGTCGCGATGGCGGCTGCCACCTCTGGCCGGATGGTGATCGATACACCATGCGGTATTTCTGAGAAGTACCTCCCCCACTGCCCTGCGAAGCACTCCTTTTCTTCTTGTCAGAGAACAGCTCTCTAGTAGCATCCTCCTGTATGATGGCGGCATTGACCATGTTGTTCAAGCTGCCGCTGTTGAACAAGGCAAGCTTGTCCTTCATCTTGGGGTTCAAACCCCGATAGAAGCATTCCCGCTTCCGATCTTCAGTATTCACTTGGTCCTGAGCATATTGGGCCAAGTGGTTGAATATCTTGGAGTACTCGTAAGAACTCCTTCCTCCTTGTTTCAGCTCCAAGAACTCTTGAAGCTTCTTCCTCATAACACCGGGAGGTATGTGATAGGCGTGAAACGCCTCCCGGAATTCCTCCCAGCTCGCGGCATAGCCAACTGGTCGTGCGGCAAGGTAATTCGCCCACCACGCACTAGCGGACCCTTGTAGTTGTTGGGCCACGAACAGGGTCTTCTGATGTTCGGTCACTCGTAGCAAACCGAACTTCCCTTCAATGTAGTAGAGCCAGTTGTCCGCCTCCAATGGTTCATCGGCCTCCATGAAGACCGGCGGGTGTGTTGACATGAAATCCGAGTACGAACTCGGAGAAGGTTTTCGTGGAACCGCATCTGGTCGCCCTCCTTGACGGGACGAATGTTGGACCAGAGTTCGTAGTAACTCCGTTTGCTCGTCGCGCCAGACAAGCACTGTAGAGAGAACCTCTGCTAGACTCCTTGGAAGTTTTGGAGGTTGTGGTGGACGAACTTGTTGCTGCGGCGTTGCAGCTATCTCCTGGGTTGGAGATTCGTCCTCACGACCACGACTGGATCCCCCCATTTCAGGTGTCGCGCGAGTACGCACCATTCTGGATCCAAATGACTTAAAATCAGCATGTGTTTTCTTTGTCTTATCCAGTTTATCATTCAGTAGCACAACTTTTTGATAAGGAAATAAGTGCATCCATTCACATATATTTATAAAGTACAAACTTTATACAAGATATATTATTTCACGACCAAGTTTACAGTAGTGTACTTCAAAATGATGGACTCCCACTATGGAAATACATCTCTACCATACTTGGTTCCCATGAGATGTCATGCACATCTTATCAGCTTAGACATACCGACTACTATTCTTAATATGACACAAACATGGTCACAAAAGAAACACATGAGCAACTATTAAACTATATGTTGCCTCGTGACGGCAGAAGTGCTACCACATCCCACTCCAATACGTCCTACTCGACGTACTCGAGTTCCTCGAGATCTTCTTCTTCGTTGTCATTCGAAGTTGGTACCATAGGTGCGGTTGCGGGAGCAAGAGTTGCTACCCCACCCACCATAGATGATGTCATGGCAACTAAAGATTTTACATCAGCCTGCAGAAGAAACATCCTCAAGTCTTCCAGTTCCTTCTGTGCATTTTTGCAACTGGCCTTCCAGTCCTGAGTTTCCCCTCTGGATTGATCCCTTTCTTGAGTCACCTGACTCAGCTGTTCATCCAACAGTTGCACCTCGAGTTGACTCGCTTCCAACGCGCTTTCTGCGTGTTGTGTTTTCATGTGAGCTTCCGATCGAGCTTGAACAGCCTAGTGCCACTGCTTCTCCCTTAAGTTTAAACGACGGTTTAGGGGAGAAACCATGGCCCTAAGTGAGTCGTTGGCACCTTCAAAGTGATCCCCTCGAATCAAGGCCTGCTTCAGGTCACTCTTCATTTTTCCCAGACTAATATGCTGATCAAGGCTCTCCTGACATGCTGATGCCGCATATGATGCTAAAATCATCTTGGGTACTTCTTCAATACGCCCATATGCTGCAACCATCCGACTTGCCCACTCGTCACCGGCTCTACCGTCGACTGGAAAGAGCTCGAATGGAGTGCCAGCCATAGCATGGTAATGGAGTTTGCAAAACCTCATGATGGTCACACTTGCGGCATAACACCACGTGTCTTCCAATTGAATTCCTTGCACTTGGATGGAGAAAGGAGCCCATCCAATATTTAATGGAGCAGCAGGCACATCTACGTAAATGGTGCACCTCGTTACCCCTCCATCATCGATCTCCTTGCCCCAATAGTCCGGTATTTCACGATATCCGAACCATTGAAGCATTACAATCAACAATCCGGAAAACCCTTCAGAAGTGTACACTTCGTGAACACCCATCCGTTTGGTAAGTATACCATAGAATCAGCCATCTGTGAAAAAGATACTGGAACAAATGAGAAGGTTTCCAACTCCCAACAGCTTAAGAAAATTTAAAACTGGAGTTGTAATCACAGTCTGTTCCAGCTGACCTCCCTGTATAAATTCAAAATTTTCATACAGGAAACATCAGAACCAGGTGTGGGATTGAATGCAAAAGTTGTAGTACACTTTACAACCTTTCCATATTGTACTCATAAAGCTCCAGGTGCGCTAAGAAATAGAATCTATACAGGTTTTAAGTTGACCCATATTTTCTGGAAATTTTGACAGAACCTCCCCTGTATATGTGGTGATTTCCACAATTTATACAGGTATATCATGACAATATTTTGAGGTAATGACAAAATAAACATTGTATAACATCAATTTAACAATCCATTGGTAAACCATGAAACACTTGTTACATAGGTATAGTGTGCCAATTCTAGACTAGGTGCCAACTGTTCAAGTTCTGATCTGCCAGAACCTAGTTTGCAACCATAGGAATTTAACACGGCTATACCAAGATTTAGGCCACGAGTACAACACGAAGTTGATATAGGACTTGCTAACATTTCAAGAAATGTATATATATGACCATGTCACTATTCTGGATCAAAAGCTAAAGCTACCTAAACTTAACAGATGAACTGACTGTTGTTCAACAGCAGCCCTGCAGTTCACTGTTTTGAGCTCGAAATTTGATTTGCCTCCAACTTGAATCAAGAGGAACTTTAAATAACAAAACTGTATATATGCTTCTCCCCTTCTCAGACATATATCACAATAAGGCAGAAGACTTTTCTACAGTGATTTATAGTAAAATTACTGAGACTGGTACAACGGTAGGGTTATCTGGAGTAGTTTAAGCATACTCCAAATTTCAATAGATTATCAAACTTTTCTGCCGTGATGGTCAACAAAAAAGTTGTAGAGGATTTCGATAAATTTTCATCCATATATCCTAACCCTATGTTTATTTTAAACTATCCAAAATTACAACCTGGCGAAGTTGAGCAAACTTTGGCCAGAAATCAAGAATCTTGGTGCTACCTCATGTTGAATCGAATTTTTATCTTTGCGGAGTCCAAACCTACCAGCACCTGATAGTCGGACTTTCCAAAATATAATGCATCCAATTTTTGTTGTTGTTGGGGATGGTCAAGTATCAAAGTTGATACCAACGGTACTACGTGCCTCACCAAAGGAAATTCTAACTTGTTATTTTCGGATACGTTTATAGGTGGTCCTAGTATCGTTCACTCACAAACGTGTGCTACACGGGTTGCTACCGTAGTCAATGCTGCAAAAGACAAACAATCCCCTTTCACACCTTCACACCTCAAGGGCGACACGGGGAAACACGACAGGCAGTCACAATAATACATATGAAAATAAATGCATACGACTCTGGTGTGAGTCGCCCTCGAGTGAGGTCATGTCTCGAGGTACATGGCTGTAAATACGTCTGTACAGCAAAGACTCCCATACGAACCGGCTTATACATGCTCAGGCATACGTGTTTGCATGCTCCCTTAGAATATGAATGATTCTAGAGAGGCATACTATCGGGTTATACACCACCCAACGGGGGCTCCCACTAACTTTGAAGCACGCTAGGGTATCGCGTGTCATAGGTTCTCAGAAACATAGAAAAGCCTCAGAGACTCCTATTAACATTTCCGTGCTAAGCCACATAAAACTTCCATGCTACCTCTCGCATGGTGAGCTTACCGCAATTGATCCGCTTAGCGTCGTTACAGAATTAATAACATATAAGTTAGTTTACCACCTTTATATCTTATACTAATAATACTCCTTATAAGGGCATATAGCTAATTCCTCACTCAAATCCTAATTTTTGAAAATATGTTCTTTTCAACTACACTGTTCCCAATTATGCTCTGATACCATGTCTGTGGAGACTGGAATCCTGACCGCCAAGGATCTCATTGGGTGGTGCCGTGCGATGCGACAGCCAACAGTATACAAGAATAGAACAAGAACAAATTTACAATACCAAGTCTTTATTGACAAGCACAGCGGAAGTTTAAAAGTACTAGCGGATGGAAAGAGAACTATACATCATAGCTACGCTCTCAGCACTATCTATGCAAAAGCAAAGTCATCCATGCCCTGGATACTTTGCACTAGCAACACACAATTCACGACGGCGTGTAGGGTTCCAACTCGGCTATAAACCCTGGAGGGGGTGCAGCCTCATCATTAAACCCGTCATCAGTCGTATAATCTGCAGAAAATCGTTAACTGCAAACGTGAGCATAAGGCTCAGCAAGACTAACCCGTCTCACTAGACATATGCAAGGATGAGTACTAAACATAGGTAAGTAAAGCATAAGGACTCGCCTACAAGTGGATCCTTATAGTCATGTTTTATTTAGCACCTGACGTTCCTCAGGCACGACACATCATAGACTTCACAATCAAACAAGAAAAGCTTTGCCGATGATATGACGTGCACAAGGCACATAATGCTATTACAGGTAAACTATGGGGAAACTGTAAACTTTTAATTGTACTATCTCTAAGCCAAACAAGTTTGTTCAAGCAATTTGTAAACCAATACATCATATTTGTCTGACTTCTTTAGTATTTACTACGTCACGGCACAGTGAACAAGAAGTACTCTATTACCGCGAGGGACGGTGATTGCAATCAGGACATACCCAGAACATAACGACACATACGCACTTTCGGAAATGCCAGTGAGTACTTTCAGCAGTACCTACATAACAATTCAGTACCGGTCGTATATGGCCACCTTTCACTAAACACTCGAATGTCGAACCGGTCGATCCGTCATGAGCAGGAGGTCACTGCGTGGGGCGTACTCTAACGTGCCCACCAGCTGATTTACACCTTGTTGCCCTCAACCCACGCCTATAAAACAGAACGGAATGCCTTGACAAACCAGTATCAAGCTACGTCAGTTTACTGGAGCCCATTCCTCGAGTATGTCGCCGGTACAATTCAAGCTTGTCCAGCAGGACCGCACACGAAACGGTCCTCAATCGACACAAGCAGGGCTACGCACGTGAGACCATGTCTCACTGCATCCTATCCACTGCTCGGTCTCAATTTCATATTCATAAACCATTTTCTTATTCTAGAATCTCCCATGTGATAAAATTCCTATCTCGCGAGTAGATTCCAACTACTCAACTTCTACCAAATTCCTATGAGCATAAGCATAGCAGTGTATACTCAACGGGCCGTAGACCTACCCAAGACTCCATAGGATTTGTGGGCCATGCAAGTGGATGTCAAACACCTTAAACGTAATGCACAATCATCTGAAGACGTAATGTGAAATAAAACTGCAAAACACTGTAAGGAACTTAAATGCAAATCGGGGCTTGCCTGAATGCGAGTTTGAGTCTATGTTAGTTTCCGGCAGCTGGACCTCCAAGGCTTTCGGCTGCTCCACGACTTCAGCTACTACACGATATGCATATACTAGGTATAAATGATTTTTGTGACTAATTAATATGCTTAAGGTGGGGTGAGTATATCAAGTTAAAATAAGATAATTATTTTAATTGACTTTGGGATTTTTATGGTGGATACTAGAGATTTTAGAGAAGACTCTTGCAAAGAACAGGAGATGATAAAGGAGGTCTATTATTCTTAACAATTATGGTAAAAATAAGCTTTTCTAAATTTTGGTTGACATTTTTGGAGATGTATTATGTCTACCAAGGGTTGTAGCATGTAGAGGGGGTCGCACTGGTTCTAGGAAAATTTGTTTCACAATTTTCTGAGTTTCCTACAGGAAGAAACTTATTTTTAAAGTTTGGGTAAATATCTGGAAATTGATTTTTTTCATTTTTCTCAATTTATAGCTACATAGAGAATTGGAGCATAGATCAACCCAGTATTTTAAGTCCAATGAACTTGACCTATTTACTGGAGATCACATGTATCAATTATAGGGTTTTGAGCAAAATTGAGAATTTTCCAATTAACAGAACTGTAGGAATGAATTCTTTAAGCATTTTGTTTCTTTGAATTATGGAGAAATTTCTATGGCTTTTCATACAAATCCAAGTGCACCACTGGACATTATTCTTCATGCTGGTTCTAACAAAATTTATTTGGGAATTTTTGGATAATTCTACTGGAAGTTATGGATTTTCTAAGTTTGGATTGAATCTGGATTTATTTTCCAATTAGAAATTTCAAATAAAAGGGGCTGGTCCCACATCATTTGAATTCGACCAATCGGAATGGAGCCACACCGGGAGCCACAGGGTTAACCCGGGCAGCCAGACCGGATCCTATCCGCAACTGATCCCATGCGAGAGGGTGTCACTGACTAGTGGGACCCGCGTCTTCGTCTACCTCCCGATGCGGCGGCGCTCCTCGCCGGAACTGCGGTGGTGCCTCGCCGGACTTCGGTGCATCGACCTCCTCTTGGCCTTGCTGTGACCACTCCACCCTAAAATTGACTGAGCAATTCGATGGTGGTGTCCAATGATGTCGACGATGGACGGAGACGGCGGCGCGACAGCGACGGCGGAGCTAGGTTTTCGGCCTTCGTCGGAAATGCTCGGAAATGGCTCAATAGACTCGGGAAAAGCTCGGGAAGGTTTCTGGGAGCACCAAGAGTATGATCTGGGGGTCATATTGGGGAGACATCACTGGCAAAGTTGAACTCGATGGCGAGGTACAGGTTGTCTCTGGCAAAGTTGAACTCGATGGCGAGGTACAGGTTTTCAACTGGCGGCCATGAAAAATCAAAATCCGACCTTGTCTCTCAATGTCTTTCTCTCAATTTTTGTGAGGTGATGCGCCTAGGGATCTAGGAGATAATACCTTACTGGATTGACAATTAATCGTACGTAGAAACGGAATTTAACCGGTAATCTATTGATATCGGTATGAACTATTTTGGGGAAAACTTGAGATAAAGGAGCTAGGAAGCATGACAGTGTCTGAAACTTCACAAGAAGCATCTAGGTACCTTTGCACACCTTATTGCTTCAAAGAGGAAGATGGAATTGGGCTTGAAGTGGTCTATCCTCGTGGAACAGGAAGCTTCCCTTAGCGACTTCACCCGCGAGCGTCGAGGAACTTCGAAATACCGCACATATAAGCAGTGAATCAAAGAAGCGATTGGACAGGAAGGAAGAGCAACTAGTTGAGCCACCTTTTGCTGTTGAAGCACTACGATTCTTTGCGTCGTTTGGCCAGCGCATCGAGAATGGCGGCGGTGGTGCGGTGCAGTGGTGGAAGAACGAAAACAGAGGCGAGTGCTCGGGGTGGTGTTCACTTCGACCGGGGGAGGGTATTTATAGGCCGGGGAGGAGTAGGGGGAACGCCATGAAGCAGACAGGCGAGCAGCTCCATGGTGCCTTGCATGCGGCGCGGTGTCGAGCTGAGGAACGCCGGAAAACCGGCGTGCAGAGCAGCTTCGAGAGTGTCCCATTGACTGGTGGGTCCCACGACCCTTATCCCTGCCCCTTCACTGCAGACTTCAATTCTCCTACCAAATGGTGTCCAAAATTTCTAGATTTTTGTGGGAAGGCTCATATAAATATCTAGAATTTGGTTCTGCAATTGGATATTGAATTGGAGCAAGTTTCAATTGAATTTCAAATTCAAATTTGAATTTGAATGAATTCAATGGTGCCACTGTTTTAAATAGCAATTGAGTTCCAAAAATTGTGAAACTATGGGAATAAGTCAAGCAAGTTATGCTGACCATGAGTGTGTGTACAAATCTTGATGTTCAATCTAGTTGAACAGAATTAATAATTTGAATTCAAAACATGGTTTGAATTTGCTAAGCGTCTCAAATAAAATAGCAAAGGAAGTTCAAAATTTATGAAACTTTGCAGGAAATCTATTTGGAATATTAGAAAACCATGGAAAATTTTATGGCCTCTGAATTGAAAATTTTTTTTAGAGGGCCAAATATACAGTAGTATATATTCAATTTATATTAATTTGAATATCTATTTGGTACTGCATATTAAATTGGCCTAGCAATCTTTCTTCAAATAATATCAAACTTTGAAGATAGGTCAAAAGAATTAATCTAAGTTCATTGGTGAAGTTTATTCCTCATGTTAATAAATTTAAACATGAGTAGAAGAAAAGATTTGATGAGATCAAGTTTATAAGCATGGCTATAATTGGTCTCCATTAGGGTTAACAACCAATTTACAACTGAACCTCATATGAAGGAAAATGTGGGATTTTACATTCGCCGTCCTCTGTTCAATGCTGCCGGGACAAAGCAGACCTTCTCCAGCCCACAGGCAAATATCAATGTGGTGCGTATTTGATCACCGAATATGCCTGCAAATTTTGGCGGCTTGTCTTAGTGTATAGAGTTAGTATTTCCCGTTTTTCCCGACGGCAAAATCGAGCATCGGGTTTAGATCGTCCGTTCAATTCCATTTCTATGTGCAAACATTTTCAAATCCAGTTAGGTAGTATGTTCACCACCTATTAGCACACCCCTCTGCCATGAATCGACGGAAATAATCGAGTGAAGGCTGAGCAATTCGAGTTTTCCCCGCCCCCATGGAAAATCGCATCGGTCCACCATTGATGTCGACCTTGCCGACCATTTCACTCCAATTGCACCTCCAAATCGTCTTCCTCATGATCCCAGGATCATTCCCAGCTTTTTCCCGATGTGCTTGAGCCATTTCAGAGCGATTCCGACCATTGCCAAAACCCTATCTCCGTCGCCGCCGTCGCGCACGGTGTTCCGGGCATCGCCGACGTTCGTTGACCTCTCCATCGTGCTTAGCACCTCAAATAATGCTTAGGAGGTGGGATTCGAGGTGATGGAAGGCCAGGGAAGGCAGGACGATGAGCTTGCTGGAGAGCACCGCCGCGGAAGCCCCTGGCGTTGCCTCGCGTCGCGAGGTTGAAGAAAGGGGGCGGGCCCCGCATGTCAGCAACGCATTCAACCGCGCGTATCGGTTGTGGCCTCGGATCCAATGCGGCTGTGCGGGTTAACCCCGTGGCCCTCGGTGCAGCCCATCTCTGATTTGCCCATTTGAATGAAGTGGGGCCGGGTTGATTATTCAAACTTTTCCATTGGGAAATAATTCCAGATTTTGAGCAAACTTCGAAAATCCATTACTCCTAGCATACTTGCTCAAATAATTCCCAATAAATTCTGGTGGATTCATCTTGATTCCCATTTTGCCGTGCTGCAATTTGTTGGACATGAAACTCCGACAATTTGCATAATTAATTCCTTTGATCTAACTGCTTGGGAAATTAATTATCCCTGTTCTGTTAATTGGAAAATTTCCAATTTCTGTCAGAACACTCTTAAAAATATACTTGACCTCCAGTAAAAGTTTAAAGTTCATTGGACTTCACTTACTGGACCAAACAGTGTTCAAATCACCTATGTCAATAGAAAAATGGAAAATGTCCAGAAACCTTTTTAACATTTTCCCCAAACTTGTAAAAATTAGTTTCTCCCTGTAGAAAGCTCAGAAAAATGTGAAAAAAAAATTCCAAGAACCAGAAGAACCTCATCTACCAAGATTATCCAAGTTTGACCATGACAAAGCTCCAGAATTACAACCAAAATTAAGAGAAAGCTTTTAATTGTTGGAATTTTTGAGACAACGAGCTTCCTCGAACATCTCCACTTTTTGGTCCAGATCTTCCTCATAGAACCTAGTATCCACTATAAAAATCCCAAAGCCAATTAAAATTATTTTCTTACTTGATCAGTGGTTATAAGATCTTTTCTATAGTTTCTATATCACTCATATACTGTATATATTGCATATCATATTGTGACTGAGATTGAGGAGGACCTAGAACCCTTGGAAAGCATTCTTCCAGAAGCTAGTTATCCCTCTGACTCGCAGTCAGGCATACCCCGGTTTGCATTTAAGTGCTATTTCAAATTTTCTATTTGTATCACTTATGTCTAGGATGAGTTTTGTGCATCAGGGCTAAGGTGATTGAAACTCCACTTGCATGACCCACAAGTCCCATGAAGGATTGGGTAGGTCTAGAGCTTGACGAGTAGAAAATTCCATGCTAATGTTTTTAGGAATCCGGTAGAAGTCGAGTAGTTGGAATCTACCCGCGAGATAGGATTTTATCACACGGGTTAGATTTGATCAAAGAATGGTTTAGAGATATGAAATTGAGATCAAGCAGCGGGTAGGATGCAGCGAGACGTGGTCTCACATGCGTAGCCCTGCTTGTGTCAATTGAGGACCGATCCGTGTGCGGCCCTGCTGGACAAGTTTAACCTGTACCGGATGCATACTGGGCATATGGAACCCAGGAAACCGATGTAACTTGATAACTTGGATGTCGAGGCATAGCCCACTGTCGTTAGGGGTGGTTTGAGGGCAGCAAGGTGTAAATCGGTCGGCAGGCAAAGACACGCTTCGTGCGGGGACCTTGTGCCCGCGATGGTGGGACCGGTTTGGCGTTTGAGTCTCTAGTGAAAGATTGCTGCCTATGATGTGGTGAGGAGCACAGTATGCTCCTTAGGCACGGGTGTACGTGACATGTTATTTGGGTTTCTACTGATTGCAATCATTGTCCCTCGCGGTTATTTGAGTACCGCTTGTTCACTACGCTATGACGTAGTAAATACTGAAGAAGTTAGGAGAATACGATGTATTGAAATATAATTGCTTTGCAACTATGATCGCTAGATTAGGCTCACTAAACTTATTGCTATTAAACATTTAAACTGCTGCTATTAACTTGAAAAATGATGATCAACATAAAAGCGAGTCATTTACTGCTATATCTATTCCTATGTTAAGTATCTCTGCATGTAGAGTTCCATGTTTAGGTGAGATGGTTATGTCTTGTTGAGCCATCGTGCTCATGGTTGCTATATTAAGTTGTCTGCATGTGAGACGTATGAGGAAGGGCCCGAGGATGAGGCGGTGCCCCCGTCGGGGTATACCGTTGAGTGGGAGCCCTGCATGCCGCCATAAATTTGTGTGTTGCTAATGTGCAGCATCCGCGGGCTGGACGGTTGTACTTTTGCATAGCTAGGCTGAGAGTTTAGCTATGATTATTATCTTCTGCTGTACATTAAGTATTGTAAAAGACTTCTTCTGTTTATATAAATAAAACTTTGTATTTTGTCATATTCTTTTCGTGTGTGCTATTGGGTGCCGCATCGCACGGCACCTCCCTCTACGATTACTAGAATGTGTGGACCCCAGTCCCAACACATGTAAGTACCTGAGAATTCTTTTGATGGCTTGACGATGTGAAGCACATGGGGAAGCTTGAAATCGTGCACAAAGACATATGCTGAATTGTATGTTCGGTCTTGATGTCATGAGGTGCAAAAGTGATCCAATCATACTTCTATATTCTTTTTGATCGACTGGGTCACCATCTTTATCAAGTTCAAGTGTCGTTGTTGTACCCATTGGTGTCCGAAGAGGCTTGCTTTTATCCATGTTGAAGCGCTTAAGAAGGTCTCTTGTATACTTTGTTTGATGCACAAAGGTTCCCTCCTTAGTTTGCTTGATTTGCAGCCCAAAAAAGTACGTGAGTGCTCCCATCATACTCATCTCAAATTCTGAACTCATCATAGCTGAAAACTTGGACACAAGATCGTAATAAGCACAACCAAAGATAATATCATCCACATACACTTGAATGAATAATGGGTCATTGCCATGCCTAAGAACAAAAAGAGTTTTATCAACCTTGCCCATGGTAAACCCCTTTCCATGTAAGAATGATTTTAACCTATCAAACCATGCTCTAGGGGCTTGTTTGAAACCGTACAAGGCTTTGGACAGTTTGTAAACAAGATTAGGAAAATCTGGATTTTCAAAACCCGGTGGTTGTTTGACATAAACCTCCTCATCTATGTAGCCATTAAGAAAAGCACTTTTAACATCAATTTGATATAAGTTGAAACCTTTAGATAAAGCAAAGGCTACCAAAATTTTTATGGCTTCTAATCTAGCAATAAGAGCAAAAGTTTCATCAAAATCTAGACCATCAACTTGTGTGAAACCTTGAGCAACCAACCTAGCCTTATTCCTAACCACAACCCCATCCTCACTTTGTTTATTTTTAAACACCCATTTAGTTCCAATTAAAGTGTGACCTTGAGGTGGAGGTACAAGTTTCTAAACATTATTTCTTTCAAAATTTTCTAACTCTTCTTGCATGGCAATAATCCAGGATTCATTAGTGAGTGCATGTGATATATCTTTGGGATCAAAAGAAGCAACAAAAGCAGAATGGGCATGAAAGTTTGGATCGCAAAACCTGGACCATGTGACTCGTTCATGCAAGCTTCCAATGATTTGTTGTGGAGGATGACTTTTGAGGGCTTGGAGGGGAGTAGACACTTCACAAGCTTCTTCTTCTTCTTCATGTTCATCACAAATCGATGAGCTTGTGACTTGAGGATGATCTAGACCATCAATGGTGGCGTCGGTGCTGGTTGTGAATCAAAATCAGGAGTTGGAACAATGTCATTAGCTGCTGAATTTTTGGGGAGTAGCACCTCTTGTTCCTCATCTTTGACGAAAATACTCCCCCCTGCGGATATGGATCCGGACCTGCAATATTTGATCTAGTACCTAGGATAAATTCATCAAAAGAAACCTCACATGTCTCCACAATTTTGTTATTGTCAAGTAAAAGCACACGGTAGCCTCAAGTATGAGATGGATAACCAAGACACATGCCATCAACAGATTTAGCTTCAAATTTATCGACATTACCATGTTTCTTAACAAAGAATTTGCAACCAAAGACCCTAAAGTGTGTGACACTAGGCCTATGTCCAAACCGAAGCTCATATGGTGTTTGTCCTAGCCTAGCACACAAGAAAACACGATTTGAAACATAACAAGCGGTTGCAATTGCATCTGCCCAAAACTTTCTAGGAGTTGGACATTCATCAAGCATAGTCCTAGCCATCTCAACTAAGGATTTGTTCTTTCTCTCTACAACATTGTTTTGTTGACGTACATATGGTGAAGAAAATTGATGATCTATTCCTTTTTCAGCACAAAAATGATCAAAGGATTGATTTTTAAATTCAGTTCCATCATAACTTCTAATTGCTCTTAAAGATCCTGGGTGATCAATTGATAAACTAAGAAATAAAGTTCTAAAGTGACTAAAAGCTTCATTCTTAGATGCCATAAAATAAACCCAAGAGTATCTAGAATAGTGATCAACAATCACAAGAACATGCCATTTACCTCCGAAGGATTGAACAAGTGAAGGTCCTACCGTGTCAAGATGCAAAAGTTGACCCAGTTCAGTTGTCATGGTCACTGTGAGAGGAGCATGTGAACTTGCAACCATCTTCGCATGTCTACAAGAAGAGCACACAATTTCTTTGTCCCTTTTAAGCTTAGGCAGCCCACGTATGCGATCAAGAGCACTAACACGTGTGAGATGATAAAACCTATATGACCAAGTCTATGATGCCAAAAATATAAGTCTTTTGAATCATTAGCAACTTGACACCGATTCTTAGAAGAATAAGACATACCAAAATCACCTTTAAAAACTCTTCCAAATCGAGACATGTTAAAAATAAGCTCAGTATTTGAACCTACAACTTTGCAACAATTTTTATTTAAAATAATTTCCAGATTTTCGTCTAGCAATTGTGAAACAGAAAGCAAGTTGTATTTCAAATTTTTGGCAAGTGCCACATCCTTCAAAGTGTAGTGATCATTACTCTAACCGAACCCTTAGCAATTATAGGAGTTGAAGAATTATTGGCAAAAGTAACATTCTCTACAAGTGACACAGAAGAGAGGGAGGAGAATCATTCGTTATTACCGGTCATGTGGCGTGAGCAACCTGAATCCACAATCCAATTTTTCTCCTTTCTCAAGCATGTAACCTACATAGAAGCACAATACGTCGATGACTCAATACTGGGGTTAGTCAAAAGGCATTTAGGAACCCAGTACTAAGTCACACGACGTCCAGCAGGAATAACATGTGGAAGCTGTGATAAAATAGCAGGATTATGACCTAAAGCTTGAGGATTTTTGTACCCAACTACTGACCTACAAGGTGTTATATGTGTAGCACAAAAAACAGTAGGTATGGGAGCAAACTTTGCATGTTTTCCACTCATTACAGCAGGTTGCATGTTCTTATCATTCAGTTTAGCATGTGCAGCAAATTTTGCATAAAAGTTATGAGATCTAGCAATCATTCTTTCTCTTTTCTGTTGTTTAGCTAGCCTATAACAAAAATCTATGACATGACCATCTCTACCACAGTAGGTACAATGAAATTTAACTTTGTATTCATGTCTAGATGAGCAAGCAACATTTTTATCTGAAACTGAATGAGACAACGCTCCTGCAGATTAAAAACCTCTTCTTTTTGTTTAGGAACTGTTTGAATCAAACCACTTCCTAAAGAATTTACAATTTAGGTGGATGTGCCTTAGCACGAGCATGAGAATCAAAACCTAAACGACATTTATCATTGCAAGATTTAGAGGAATTCAGCAATAAGTTTAGGTTCTTATTTGCATTACAAAACCGATTTAATGTCCTATGCATGTCATCAAGTTTATTTGACAGATCAAGGCAATTTTCACATGGATTTTTTCCTTTTGATTTGCAATTGGAACAATGTTTAACTTCATGATAACGTAAATCATTGTTCAACATAGAAATTTCATTCATAGCATCTTGTAGTTTCTTATGAAGATCATCACAAGTAGAACAATGCAAATCAATTGTAGAACAACAAGCATCTTTCATGTTTTTATCATTAATTGCAGCAAGCTTTTTGTTCTTTTCAATTTCATGTTCAAGTTTATCAAGTGTGGATGTGTGTGCACTTCTTAGAGAGGACAATTGTTCATATATTAAATCACATGAGGAACAAGAATCATCACTAGGAATCAATGATTTCAAACAATTAATTTCAGATTCTAGTGACTCAATTTTAACAGCATTGTCCCTAAGCTTTTTGTCCTTTTTCTTAACTATAATAGTGGCACAAAAAATAGCACCACACATTTATTCGCAAGTAGGACATACCTCTTCACTGTCACTGTTGTGTTCTGCCTCCTCCATACTTGATCTTGACTTGCCCGCCATGAAACACAAGTTTGCCAAATCATCTTCATCTTCGTCAGTTCCGATGTCCACATCGCTCGAGCCAAGTCCTTGAAGTGCGGAGATAAAACTATTTGTAGGATCAAAGAGCACGTGAAAAGCTAACAGAGGGGGGTGAATGGTAGATTTAAAAATTCTTACGCAGCAGAAACAATTAAATCCCAACCCCTTCGGCAGAAAAATGATCTGTTAAAGAAATCGTGTGTGAGACTAATCTAAACGTGTTTCATTATGAAAAAAGTGATATATATCAGAGAGAATCAATTCAAGAAGAAAACACAAGAAGAATTACTCAAATCCGTCAAGAGAAACTCAAGTTATGATCGAAAGATCGAACAAAGGTCAATCTGTCCTACTCGAGAAAAATAGTTCTGGAATGCTACAAAGAAACTCGTGTAGATCAGAAACAACAAATCCAATGACCAAGAAATTTTGACAGATGATATATAATCAAGTTCTGAAGACAACCCAGGAAGAATCACATCAATTGGATCTGTAAAACTCTAGTTATGATAAAACCACCGACGAAAGGTAGTGCTGTCCAGAAACTCGACGAGTAAAACTTGTCTGAAACAAGTCAGACGAACAAGGCACAAAAGTTCCTTCAAACTATGAATTTTATTCAATAGAACACAAGAGGAACATCCCAAAGTCGTGCACCATGATCTTTGGCCTCCCTTTCTTATATAACCAGCCCTTAGGCCAACCCAATCTCAACTAGGACTCAAATCGTACTCAGATTCAACCGAAACTTTCCTTAACTACTCAAGACTCTTTGATACGCATATAGAAGCAATCTCAAGAATTCCAACCACCTTAGTAACGTATCCCACATTCCTAAAACAACCCAACTTCATAACCCACACGAAATCCTATCATAACCAACTCAAATCTTTACATACTTGATTCAATCCCGACTTAGCCGCAGCCTGAGTCCATAACCTAAACAGTTGGACCTCTCCGACCAATTTTTTACGCCACATCTCTTCATCACACCTCGGAACCATGTAGCCACGCCCATGCGCTCCTTGCACACGTGTAAAAACCTTCCAGAAACATCCGTGATACCTTCATATGCATTGTTCCTGATTCAAACATGTTGTGTGACCTCTTGATCAACTCAACCACAATTCCTCCCGAACTTGGTTGTTGAACCTCATCTTCTCCTAAGACAAGTTCAATGGAGCCCGTCACCAGCCATGTCTTGAACTCAAGCAACACCTGCACATGAATAAACAACCAATACTTCCGAGCACAAGTCCTCGACTTGACTCTCATTGGTTCTGAAACAACAACACCATACGTGAGCACCTCACATAAGAAAGATGCAAACCATAGGAAAATGATATCAGCCATAACCGTCAGAACACACCAAAAAATAGTAAAATAATACTAAGCATACTTTTCATAGATGCAAAGCAAGTTTGAAACATTGCAAGGTAAAAGCAGAACCATTGCAGACTAGCATCGGACCATGCTAAAGCTAACCGGACCTTGAACCGGAGCTTACCAAAGCTACCAGGACCTAGCACTAGAGCTTACCAAAGCTAGTAAGGCCTAGCGTCGGAGCTTAATAAAGATTTTCGGACCTTTCCAAAGCAAGTCGGACCTAGATAAAGAAATCAAACCTAGTCAAAGTAAGTCCGACATAGACAAAGCAAGTTGGACCTTACGTCGGATATTGCCGGAGCTACCCAAAACAAGCCTGACCTATCATCGGACCTAGCAGGAGCTCGGACCTAGAGTCGGACCTTGTTAAAGGGTATTTGGCAATATTCAAAACTTTTATCGTCATAGCCAGTGTATTCAGCACACATAGGTCTCGCAGGAACATAATGAACTTTGTGCATAAATAGGACCCCACACCTCACTTCTCCACAAAAACCACTTGAGCATCACTCTCTTGTTTACACTAGTTCCTCATGTCCATAGTGGAGGATAGGCTATAGAGAGGAGCTTCTAGTCCCAATTCCATTTTGGGAAAGGTATGCTCATGCATCTTTTCATTTTTTTGTGACATTATACTGATTAATAATATTCTTGTTATTCTATATTTATTCACATGCTTGACAAAGTGTTTCTTGTTTGATTCCGGAGTCCATGTATGTCATAGGCGTAGATGTCATTATGATTCCATAGTAATGTTCTTATTATGTTATCATAAACACCATACACCTCCACTATAGTCTAGTTGGGTAATAACATGAATATGTTAGACTGAATAAGTTAGTACTTGGTCCCAGCATTGGTTCAGTGATGTTTAGGTTAGTCATTGCCTTAGGAAGGCACTTGTATTGCAGCTCTAAAGGCATTGACTTAGCATTCAAGCATGGTGCTTGGATACATAGGTAATGTTGGTTGTCTCGTAGACCCACGGTTGTAGGGGTAGGCGGCCGATGGTGACAGCTATGTCCGTCATTTGCACTCTCCCATGTGCTCGATGTGCTGGACCACTAGGCCCTAGTATTCCCCACTAACACATTCATGTGTACAGTCTTAGTCGATGCATATGTATACTTAGAGCACAGTAGGAGTTGTCTCTTCTTGTAGTTTAGCACCCATTAGAACCATTTTACCCTTCAGAGTAGATTGCTTAGGTGTGCGTCATACTACCTCAATGTATCATTTATCCATCCTACTAGAACCCTCACTGGAACATCCTACTCCATCCATGATTTTGCCACTCTTCACTGTAAAGTCCTTAAAAACTGTAGTGTAAAATTCAGCTTGAGAATCAAGTAGCGAAACAAAACCTTGAAATAAAACATTGTGCTCCTATGTGGTATGTGAGTTAAACTCAAAATGAGAGTTTCAAAAATCATATAGAACTATTGTACTCATATTCTCAAAACTCCAAATTTCAATTCACTAACATGTTTTTCATGACTCAAATATCACTTCTATCAAGTTTGAGAATTTCTGAACCATTCTGCTATTTATTTGAATCAAGGCAAGTGGGGGCATTTAAATTTGAATTCAAATCAAAATTCTATCGTCAGTTTGTTCAAATTCCAAATATGGTTTTATACTTGAATTCCTCATATGTCAATTGCCCTAGCTACCAAGTTTCACAAATTTCGAAGAATGTTTGAGCAGCGTTTGAAATCAACAGAGAAGGAACCCTTGCTTGCACTGGTGGATCCCACCTGCCAGTGACCCATTTTCTCATCTGTTTCTCTGCCTCTTCACAGCAAGCCACCGCATGGCATGCAAAGTCCAGGAAGCAGTGTGCCTGCTTACTCCCTTTGCTTGTACAACTGTGCACCACAGCTGCTCCATGCTAATCCTTGACCAAAGCAGAAAAACATTTCACTCCTCTCTCTGTTTTGCTCTCCGGTAAAAACAGCGAACTACCGCCCCTGTCTTCTCACCTTGCGAGCCACTGATTCAAGCCGGTTTTAATCATTATTCTCTATCTATTCTTCATCACAAACCTGTTGTGCAGCTTCTTGGTCGCTTTCTTGCGCAGCTCGATCCTTCCCGAAGTCCCCAAAGGTGAAACGGTGACCGCCAGCGCTCTGCTCCCCTGTTGCCACATCGGTTCCCTCGCCGACTTGGCGCTACACGCTGTTTCTCACCCTTCCCTCTTAAGCAAAAAGGTGCGCTATACCGTCTAGTTTGTGCCCACGAAATTTCAGCCCATACCATGTCTCCTAGCCGACGTATTTTCAGTTTCCGCAACGAGCTCTTCATATGAACTATGTTATGTCTCGAGCTAAATTTGTTTTCCATGTGAGATTAATTATTTTGCCCATGAGCTTTGTTGTTCTAGAGGCCCATCGAGTAGAGGTTCAGGTATTCATGTTCTTGTAGCCAGCGGCAAAAATGAGCTATCTCACCGTCGACTTTGCATCTCCGAGTCATTTCACCGCCTTAGGCACCTCGTTTCTTGCTCCCTAACTTCCCAGGAAGATTTTGGTTCAATTGGCTTATGATATAAGGCACTAGGGAGGAAGACCGACATGGCCGAAACCCTGGCTGCCGCCTCTGCCGTGGAACCTCCCCCTCCGGCCGTTTCCGGTCTAATTGGATGTCACTACCGTGTTTGCCATCCGGAGTTAGGCCGTAGCAGCCATATTTGAGGGAGGAGAAGCAGGGGAATGCCCGTCCAGGATGAGCACCACCTTGCGCCGCCCCGCGTCGGCAAGAGCGCTGCCTTGCTCGGGGTGGCAGACGACCCGGGTCAGGACCTTATGTTGCATGTGGATCCAATGTGGCCACGGTGATAAACCATGTAGCCCCATATGGCTTAAACCCCAATGGTCCATTTAAATCTCGTGGGCCCCCTTGATTCTTTAAACTTTCCAAATTGAAATTAAATCCAGATTTTAGTTGAAACATAGAAATTATGTATCTCCTAGAATATTTGGCCAACACTTCTCAGATAAATTTTGTTAGAACCAGGGTGATCTATACTTTCCAATGATGCACTTGGATTGATAAGAACTGCCAGAATTTTCCTCATTAACTCCATGAATAAACAAGCCTTTAGAATTTATTCCAGATGTTCTGTTCATTAGAAAAACCCAAATTTGGCTAGATTCTTCCTCAATGTTCCTTTAAGCTCCAGTAAATATTTCAGATCAACTAAGCTTGATTTGCTAGGTCAAATTTAGTTCCCAACCTATATGTACCTGAAAATTTCCAAAATGTCTAGAAATAGTTTCAGAACATTTTCCAAACTTCTCAAATCAATCTACCTGTAGAATGCTTAGACATTTATGAAACCAATTTAGTTGGACTCAAATTGCCCTCCTCATAGCTGGGAACCAACTCTTGCCCATGTTAAAGCTCCAAAATTTTAACAAAAAATAAGGGTTTAGCTTTGTAGAATTTTAGTGACCGGAGACTACCATGAACATAGCTCAATTTTGACCAGGATTACCCACATAGCACCTGTTTTTCACTGTAAAACATCCAGCAGCATTAGACTTCATTTCATATACTAAACTTTGTTTCCATTCAACTATGTCTATTATATCACTAATCCACTTTGCATTTCAAACTGCATATAGAATATTTGCCGAGCTTGAGAAGACCCTAGCTCCTATCGAAGTCATCCCTCCATAGATTAACTTTGACCCTGTCTCGCAGCCAGGCAAGCCCCAATTTGCATTTAACATCGTTTCAAAGTTTGATTTATATAACATTGTATGGGTTAGCAATATATTGTGCATTTGGTCTAACATTATTGGGTATTTCAACTTCCATGAATAGAAAATCCCATGAGAGCTGGGTAGATGGTTAAGTCCTCGAGTTGTACAGCTATGCTTAACTCTTGTAGTTGCTTCAGTGAGATCGAGTAGTTGGAAGCTACTCGCGAGTTCAAGAATTGGGATCACACGGTTTGGTCGAGTGAGAGGTTCACCATTTTACATATGAGACCGGGTATGGAGTAGGAGGAGCAGGAATAGGGGCATGTGAGCCATACCCTTACATGTGTCAATCAAGGACCAATCTGTGTGCAGCTCTGTTGAGCAAGTTTGAATATACCGAAGGCATACTGGATATATGGGACCCTGTAAACCGATGTATCTTGTGCACCTTAGCATCGAGGAACAACCCACTGCCTTATAGATGCGGGTTGAGAGTAGCAAGGTGTAAACCTACTAGCGGGAATGTCGTACTATGTTTGGGGCCTCCTGCTCGTAGCTGTGGGACCAGTTTGGCGTGTAGGTAGCAAGTGAAAGGTTGCCACATACAACATCAGTGGAGTGTGCCTTCGTAGATCCTAGTGTGGGTGTATGTGTCGTGTTATTCAGGTACGTGCAGGTGTATATCGATTCAAGTCGCCTTCCTTCTTGGTTATGAGTACAAATTGTTCACTACGTCGTGACGTAGTTAATTACAGTAGTTGGAATTGTTGAACCATGCTTTAAGAATTAATCTTGTATTTATACTTGTGTGATCTAGATATGATGCTCACTAAATTTCATATTCTTGAAGACTTAATTTGCTGTTGTCGGTACCCGGCATACCGGGTACCCCCGCACACAGGCTAAAGCCGCCTAGGTGCCATGTACCAAGCCAAGGCGGGGTCCGAGGGCGCCACATGTCTAGAGTTGGGCCCCTCTACCACAGATACGGGGTCCAGAGTACCCACATAAACCTCAAGGAGGAGTCCAGCTCCCCCTTAGGGACGAGCTCCCAAGCGACCACATGTCCAGCAGGACGCGATACCGCTCCCCTGATAGGGGTGGGCTCCAGAGCTACCACGTCACTCAAGACAACAGACAGACCACCTCCCCGAAGAGGCGGGCTTCGGCCCTGCCACATGTCCCGCGGCCCTGGAGCCCCCGCTCTACTCAGGAGCAGGCTCCAGAGCTGCCATGTGGTCAGCAGGTCGGGACCCGACTTCTCTAGAGGAGGCTAGGTCTCGAGCTGCCATGTACTCTGCAACTTGCCCTGGGTAGTGGGTTGCGGGAGTTAAGAAGGAGGTGCGCCTTGTCCAGATCAGGCATTGAAGGCTCGCGTCTTCCGCAGGGGCATGATACGGCGCATGCCTGCTGTTAGGTACCGCTACGCCCAATCGCATCACAGTGAAGGCGCAACAGGCGTACCCCACTCTGCCAAGTGGGTAGCCTACGGCGCTAGGGATAGATGGATGGGACATTGCCTGCCATCATCAATGACTACGCATGGGCCACTGGCGACTAAGGCGGCAAGACAGCAAGTCCTCAAGCTGCGGCCAGGGGAAGCTTATGCGAGAAGCCATAGATCTTTTAGGATAAGATCGCCCCGGGGCCACCTATCGGGCCCTGGACCCCACTTGTAAGTCATCTGGTCTTGTCTTTAAAAGGACCAAACCACCACCGTTACAAAGGATCCCCAACTTATGCATTCACACACACACACCAGCAATAAGTTCTCACCGTGGAGTAGGGTGTTACGCTCTGGCAGCTCGAACCACGTAAAAAGCACCATCTCATACTCTCGTACGCGCTACCACTAGATTGACAACTAAGCCCTACCGATCAAAGAACCTCTGCAGGATGCTCCATAGCAGATCCAGGGGAAGTGTCGCTTTAACACTCCGACATTTGGCATGCTAGGTAGGGCCTTTTTCCTTTAAAAAATTGGTAGCGTTTTCATTGCAATGGTGTTCATCAAGCCCGTAGAAGGCAGCTTCCGAGGCCGTCGTCTGGTGACCAGGTCTTTTGCCTGAGCAACGCATTCTAGTCCATCATGCCCCCGCGCAGATGCAGCTGGCCAGGGCGGTGCTTCCGGGCACGTCCCGGCTCAGTCAGCGCCCCTGCAGTCGTAGGTAGCAAGCCCTAAGAGCGCTCTGGCAACATCCAGGGCCCTTCCCCACAACCCACCATCACTGAATGCTTCCCAGGGAGCGGCTCAGTAGTGGGTCCAACACATCGACCACTTCATCGTCGCGGTCATCAACTCTCCCAACTTGGGGAGGCATCATTGTCGCTATCACGCATGCTGTCCATCGACCGGCACACCGCCGATTCCAGATCTACCAGGCTTACTAACACTGGCATGATCCCTACAGATGACCTTTGGGCTGAGCTTGACCGTCGTCAAGCTCAGATAGATGGTCGCGTCATCATTGAGCAGCAGCAGGAGAGGCGGTGCAACCTTGATGTCGTGTACTGCCCTCAAGGGCCTGATAAGGAGGCATCCTCCGTCGTCCGAGGAGCACCTCAGGTAAAACCTCCACCGCGGCCATCAAAGACGGACTACATTGGGTCGACTACAACCCTGCACTGCTATGTGCACCAGGTGTCGCAGCAGTACTCACCACAACAGCATGCTCCAAAGTAGCAGCAGGTGGCGCAACCAACCCCCCTAGCACATGTTGTTCCGTACACCTCTCCAGCGGGGCCCATCGAAAGGTGCATGGCCTTGGTGCCATACCTCAGCCTGGCAACGTGACCATGCATGTTCCGGCCACACTGTTGAAGAAGCTCGACTGGAGCATCAACCTAGCCGAGTTTCTACAGATCTGTACCACGACGCTCCTTGCTGCAGGAGCGGATGAGTCTGTCTTGGCGAACTACTTCCCTGTCGCCCTAATCGGCTCAGCCTGGTCATGGCTGATGAACCTGCCTAAGGGGTCCATAACCTCTTGGGATGAGCTCAGCTGGCAGTTCACGGCGAACATCAGTAGCTCCTACACGCTGCCTGGCACCGAGCTTGACCTCCATGCTGCGTGCCAACAGCCCAAGGAGACGTTGCGATCATTCATCTAGCACTTCTCCCAGGTACACAAGTCCATCCCCGACATCCCGAATGCCTCTGTTATTGTGGCATTCCGGCAGGGAGTGCGTGACTAGAAGATGCTCGAGAAGTTAGCCACGGACAACGTGCAAGATGTCTCCGAGCTGTTCTTCATCGATGACACGGAAGGCCATGACTGGCACAACCAGCCTGCCCCTGAAGTGGGCATAGTCGGCCAGACTAACGAGGGTGCCGCTACCCCAGGTAGCAGCAAAAAGAAGAACAAGAATCGGAGCAGCGACCAAAACAAGCCGTTGCATGGGTCACCCTGTCGCCGCAGTAGCGGCGACCGAAGGTGGAAGACCCCCAGGCTCCGGCAAGCGCCCACGCCAGCCACCTGCTACTGACGACAATGCCTAGATCTACCCGGTGCACAAGACCCACGACCACACCGCGAGCGAGTGCCGGGAGATCAAGAGATGTGTCGACCGATACCAAGAGCAGGCACAATAGTGTCCCGACGGTGCCCCCTTCTGCCAGCGGGAGGGCAAGCAGAAGGTCGACCCCAAGGTCGACGATGACGACCACCAGATGGAGTACCAGAAGCAGGATCAGGCCGTCAAGGTGGCCCACCAAGAAGAGGACTCCGAAGCTAGGATCGACCACGAGCATCGCAACACTCAACACGTCATCTTTGGAGGTCTTGGGATCCCACTTCTCGAAACGCGATCAAGACCCTGCACCGAGTAGTGGCTTTGATTGCACCTGCTCCCGCTCGGCGCTGCACCAGAAGTGGAAGGAGGCACCGATCAGCTTTGACGCCTCCGACTGCCCCAAGAACATGGCGGGAGACGAGATCTTGCATCTCTTAGTCACCCCCACCATTGCCAACGTCACCTCCACTACGTCTTGATCAACGGCAGGGCCGGCCTCAACCTCATAAGACATGCGGTCTTTGACCAACTACAGATCCCGGTGTCGAAGCTCACTGCCTCGAGCCCGTTCTCGGGGGTGGGGCCAGGGAACATCAACCCGTATGGCAACATCAACCTCTGGGTGACTTTTGGGACACTCGACAACTACAGGACCGAAAGCATCTTGTTCGACGTCACGGAGGTTAGCCTCCCCTTGAATGCCATCATTGGCAGGCCAGCCCTTTACTGATTCATGGTCCTAGCCCACTACGGCTACATTGTTTTGAAGATGTCGACCCCCTCTGGCATCCTTAGGATCCGCGGAGACCGCACTACTGCGATGTTAGACTTGGGGAAGCTCCAAGCTCTCAAAGAAGACCCAACACCAGCCGAGGGCAGCGCTGGGCCGAGTCAGCTTCTACCGAGCTCACGCTAGTGCAGGTCAACCGATGCACCCTGTCTGCAGCCTTCCGACGGCACTGACACTCCCATCAAAGCTGTCAAGATCAGTTCTAGCTCTGCTTAGACACTTCGCAAGGCAGGGGGCCAAGGCAGAAAGTAGGAATGACTGCTCAACGCCCCACAAGTAGCCATCGACGACAAGTTGCCTTGCAACCATCACAGCTACCATTGGAGCTTTTGGGAACCCTATATATATTAGCTTAATTGGACATTGTGAAGGTTTTCATAGTGTCTAGGAGCAGCATTTAGGTCAACCAAGCTCTAGGAGGGTCAGGTCTAGAGTTCACAGTCAGCTTAGCTTGGTCCCGAACCCTAAGCTCGTGCACCCTGCCTCCCTCGGAATCTGGAAGTAGGCAGTTGCCCTCTTTTGTAAAAGTCTGTCTCCTCCTATGAATACCGATATAAGAGAATCATTGTCTTACTTCATGTTTCCCTAACAATGTTCATTTAATTACACGCTAACTCTATGATCAACCATGCTAGACTAGTTTATTGTATAGTTCTTCATATACATGGTTGTACACTCTATATCTCACCCTTGTCGAAGTCGTGCAATCCTACTGCAGGCGGGCTCGCTTGAGGTACATGTGATGTGTGAAGGGTTCTCGCGGTTGCCACGATCCTTGGAGCATCTAGGTCTGGCAGCTCCCAAGAGGCCTGCTGTCGACGAATCCACAACGATGGTGGGCGACGCCAGAGCATCCAGCTCCGGCACCACCCATGGGGCCTGCTGTTGACAAATCTATGATGATGGTGGGCAATGTCGGATCATCCAAATTTGACACCACGCAAGGGGCCTGCTGTCGACATCCTAGCATGTTGACGACAACAACAACCACTGATAAGTTAGTACACCCTCCTACCCTACTCTTGTTGCATACAGGGTTATCTTGTGATAGCCTGTACACAAGAGGCCTGCTGTTGACATCTCTGCAATGATGGTGGACGACGCCAGAGCATCCAGCTCCGGCACCTCCCAAGGATCCTGCCGTCGACGAATCTACAGTGATGGTGGGCGACGCCAGAGCATCCAGCTCCAACACAACCCAAGGGGTCTGCTGTCGATGAATCTATGATGATGGTGGGTGATGCCGGAGCATCCAGCTCCGACACCACCCAAGGGGCCCGCCATCAAAATCCCAACATGTTGACGATAGCAACAAGCGCTAATAAGTGAGTACACTCCCTTGCCCTGCTCTTATTGTAATAGGGTTCTCTTGTGATAGTCTGTACACCAGGGGACTACCGTCAACGTCTCTGCGACGATGGTGAACGACTTCAGAGCATCCAGTTCTGGCACCTCCTAGAGAGCCTGCCGTCAATGAATCTACAACGATGGTGGGCAATGCCAGAGCAGCTAGCTCCGACAACTTCCAAGGGGCTTGTCGTCGATGAATCTACGACAATGGTGGGCGATGCGAGAGCAGCCAGCTCCAGCAACTCCCAAGGGCCCTGTCGTCAACAAATTTATGATGATGATGGGCGATGCTGGAGCATCCAGCTCTGGCACCAACCAAGAGGCCTGCCATCGACATCCGAGAAAGTTTCCAACAGCAACAAGCGCTGGCAAGGGGCCTGCCATCGAAGAATCTACGACAATGGTGGGCGACATCGGAGCAGCCAGCTCTGGCACCTCCCAGGAAGCTTGCCGTCAATGAATCTGTGAGGATGGTGGGCGACGCCAGAGCAGCCAGCTCCGACACCACATAGGGGGCCTGCCGTCGATGTCAACACTCAGACAAAGCTCGACGTCCTTGGAAGCACCACACCGAGGTCAACCACTCATGCTCCCCTGCTCCGCTGGGTGCCCGTCGAAGACATCCAGCACTCAAGTGGTAGGCGTGCCCAGCAACCTGGCCACACCAACCAGAGGGCCTCTAAGGGGATTCCATAGGCAGGACATCAACTAATGACAAGTCGGTCATGTCAAATGTGCACTCTTTGGCTACTCAAAAGCTAACAAACTCACTCAAGTGAAGCTCTTCAAGACCTTACGCAGCTAAGGACTTGGGGTAACAAGTTGAGAAGCACAAGACAAGCCAAATAAACACAAAGTCAAATTCATTGAAGAATATTTACAAAGGGGTGAACCCCGAATACAAAGACGGGCCGCCAGCATCAATCCCTAGCAAATTGTGCAACGACATGTTTGGCGGCATTCTTGAGCTCTGTCGCTGTTGTTTCCTCGCGCTCTCCAACGGGAATTTCAAAAACTGGCTCCAGTGGCAGCTCAGGGTACCGACTTCGGTAGCACACCAGGACATGGCACACCACCGTTTCCGCAACCGCCCTACCCTCGGCTTCCAGACGCTGAGCTAGCTGACACTCCCACAAATCGAGCTCCCGGGCGCGACGCTCCATCATGTGCTCTCGGGCTTGGATGTTGAGATCACGTAGGATAAGTTCCTAATGCTCAACTAAGTGTTACGCCTGATACCGCGACAAGTCACTCTCCCGAAGCTCAAGCTCTTGGAGGCAGGAATACAGCCTACACCGATCTGCCTCAGCCCAAACCATCATCGCCTGGGCTGCCACCTCTTGTTCGGCGACAGCAGCCTCCTGCTCGGCATCAGCGGCTTTGTGGCGACCCAGGGCCTCTCGACCCTCTTCAAGGGCACGAAGGTGGGCGTCAGCCGTGTCATTAGCTAACTTGGCATCGTTTAGAATCTTCTGGGACATTGCGTCCATGGCCTTTGCGAAGCGGTGCATCAGCTCCAGCTCCTTACTCTCCTTCTGGTACATCACCTTCATCTCGACGATCCTGGACCTCAGAAGGTCCTCCCAGCCTTGGAGGCGCTCGCCCTCAGCACGCAACTTATCCCACTCTGCTGGAAGATCCCCCTGCGGCCCCCTGGAGGTTGGATTGCACCAGGTCGATGCTGGACTGCGTTAAGTCCATGATGTCGGAAAGGCGCCTTGGCTGCGCTGAATTTTGGAAGGTCGCCCAATGATCATCTCAGGGAACTCCTCCTCCCGTGGTGGCAAAGGCGAGGCCACCGGTATCAGGGACCATGTCCTTGAGGACTGAGCAAGAGTTGAAGTGCTACCCGAAGTGGCAGCGCCACAGTCGCCCAAGGAGTCACCTGCCAGTTCAGTAGTAATGGAGGCAAGGCCCTCAACCCTCTAAGCCGACTCCGACATTGCCTCTGGCGTGACGGCCGGAGGTGCCTCTGGCACCGCAGCTGGAGATGATTCACTACCCACGTGGGGTGCGGATGCCAGAGCAGCGCTCTCCTGTACAAGCTAGGCAGACTGCTCCGCCGGTACCGCAGTAGCCTCCTGGGTCGACTTTGCAGCGCTCCGAGGCACTACCCCTGGCGGTAGAGGCATCACAATAGCTGACATAGACCTGTAGGTAGAAATTAAAATCTACCCAAGCTAGAAGAACAGGTGAGATAATGAAGCAAGCATTAGTAAGAATGCCTTACCGACGTCCACAAAGCTCCAGCGGGCCTCCACCTTCGGTGGCCCTGAAGTTGCGGGTCCTGATGACGGTGTGGCACGCAAGGTCGTCCCAGCCGGGCCTCCACAGAAACCACCGGTGACACCGCCATCCTGCATCGGCGTATCTCCACCGACTCCAACAGAGCCACTCCCGGAGCCTCCTCCCGATCTTTCGCCAATGCTGGCCCGAGGCCTCTTGGCCTGAGGCTCCGTAGGCGTAACGCTCCCGGAGCCCCCTGTGGCACCGTGGACTGCGCTGGTGGCGGGGATGCTAGACGGTGTGACGACCTCAATCGTTGGCGGAGCCACTGCTTGACGGACTGGGCGTCCCCCCAAGGAAGCGCCAACACCCGACGCTGAGGAGGGGTGCACTAAGGGATGTTGACTTGGAGCAAAGGCCACCTACTATGGCGCCTTCGGTGGCGAACGAGGGCATTTCTCCTTCATAACCTTGACCATCGGGAATTTCCCCTTCCCGATGTCAGGGACCGACGCTTTCCCCTTCCCAGGGTCGATGACCGGCGCTTTGCTTCTCCCACCATTGGAGCGCGCGTCTTCCACCCTTTACGCCTCAGAGCCTGGGGCAGGTGTAGACTCCTATGGCGAGTCGACGATGGCCAATCCACGATCCGCATCGCCAACTTACCACAGCGCAAGATCGAGCGCGTCCAGGTTTGGCATCTCCCTCAGGATATTCATCCGAATTTTCTGATCCGAGCAAAGTGGCGGACAAGGCCCTGGAAGGTTGAAGACATCGGAAGTCATCAGGCCTTCGCACGCCTTGGACATTACGTCGAGCACCTCTGGTGGGGTCGTCTCTGTGTCACGACCCCGCACCAGTTGGGTGCCATCCGGTGGCCCAAAGTAAAGCCATGCAGGTAGCTACATTACTGGAGGGGAGCCAGGCATCGGCAAATGAAGTCCACCATCACCATCAGCTCCGACAGACCATGATTCGCCAAGAATTGGATCCTCTCCATTACCGGGGTATATGCCTTCTCTAACTCCGGGCGCTCATCCTAGGTCTTCCAGTCCCACTTCATTGTGGAGAGCGCGGTGATGTACTTAAAGGGGCCGTTGGCCCGATGCTGGAAGTAGTAGCCGCCGAGGAAGCTTGTCTTGTTCTTCTTCCCGGTCCGCCTCAACACATAGAACTGTCGGAACACCAGCACAGACGGGTGCACCCCGACAAACATCTCGCAGAAGTGCAAGAACATTGCTGCCACCACCAGAGAGTTCAACGACAAGTGGTGAAGCTAGAGCCCGAGGACCTCCAGGGGCATCACCAAAAAGGTAGAAACGGGAGGAACGAACCTGGACTACACATACTCCAGGAAGAAGACAATCTCCTAATCCCCCAATTTCAGAGGCAGAGTGCTAGGACGGATCAGATCCCGCCATGCCTCGTCCTCCCAGTCGAACAGCTGCCTCACAGGCGCTACGTCAGCTATGCAAGAAGGAGGCAAGGCTGATTCCATTGAGCGGGAGTCGAGAACCTCAAAGGTAGGGAGAGAGTGGGTGGTCAAGGAGGAAGACGAAGGCTCAAACGTTGCAGTGTGTGTAAGGAGGAACCACCTTTGCCTACAAAGGTTTCCTTTTAACACCCTATTAGGTGTTTGAGCCCACCTAGCAAATCGCATGGGGCCAAAATCCGCTGCTCGACCCATAGAATCCCTGATGGTGGGGCCCAAGTCCCCTGTCAGAGAGATCAGCCTGAAGGGGCTTCAACTCGAGAAGGCAACCCGGCGGTTCCCATAAAGACGAGAGTTGAAGGAGCAGAAGTGCAGCAACCACATTGGGAACCGTCGCAGTAAAGAAGATGCATCAAGCAAAGATCCCATCACCATGGGCCTTAACCAGAGAGGGATGCGTGGCCACGATGGAAGAGGTGCACACCATTTCGTCTGATCAAGAAAAAATCAAAAGACAGCGCAGGAAAGTAGGAATAGGGCTCCACCCTCGAGCTCATCGCTTCCCCCCCCCCCCCCCAAGGTGGACCCAGGAGCAACTGTCGGTACCTAGCATACCGGGTACCTCCGCACACAGGCTAAAGCCGCCTAGGAGCCCTGTCCCCAGCCAAGGCGAGGTCCGAGGGCGCCACGTGTCCAGAAGGCCCGGACCCCTCTACCATAGATACGGGGTCTGGAGTACCCACATAAACCTCAAGGAGGAGCCCATATCCCCCTCAGGGATGAGCTCCCAAACGACCACTTGTCCTGTAGGACGGGATCCCGCTACCCCCATGGGGGTGGACTCCAGAGCTGCCACGTGGCTCGAGACAACAGACAAGCCACCTCCCCGAAGAAGCGGGCTCCGGCCCTGCCACGTGTCCCGCGGCCCTAGAGCCCCACTCTACTCAAGAGCAAGCTCCGGAGCTGCCACGTGGATAGCAGATCGGGACCCGGCCTTCCCAGAAGAGGCTAGCTCCCGAGCTACCACGTACCTTGCAACTTGCCCTCGGCGGTGGGTTGTGGGAGTTAAGAGGGAGGTGCACCTTGTCCAGATCAGGCATTGAAGGACCATGTGTAGTTTGACATGTTTATTAGTTTGAAGCTTCACATTTGGCTAGAATTGCTAAAATTGATCATATTTTGCTTAATTTAGCTAAGTTGAGTTAGATTTGGCTATGTTAGATGAGTTAAAACTAAAATTGCTAAGTAGAGTTAGATTTCCTATGTTTGATGAAGTAAGACTAGAATAAGTACGATTTTGGTTACCTGAATTGGGGGAGAAGGTGCGTTTGGCGTGGTCTGCCAAGGCGATGGTGGTTGCACCGATGGCGGTGGTAGTGACGGTAGCTGGATCCGCCCCCTGTTGTCGAACTAGGGCATGTCATTGCAAGCATTAGAGGTTACATATTATTAACCATGCAATGAATTTAAATTACTTTAGTTTTTTTCTTGCCTTCATGACCTCGTGCATCTACGCCATCCAGACGGTCTGGTATGAGATCGTGGCCTCCATCCCGACCCTGTGTGCCTCCTAATGCTGCACAAACTTCTCTTCAAAGCGATGGCTGAGGGCCTGCACCTCTATGTCCCCCTACGAGACACAGCAACTCGACGTGCCCACCAACGAAGCCTCTTGAAGGTCGCTTCGCCCTCAAGTCGACAACTCCATCGAATACGGTGAGCTTACACAAAAAAAATCAGTGATATCAAATTGAAATGTCTTGAATTGAAACCGATAAAATGAAGTACCAAGTCACCTTTTGTGGGCTTTGCCGCCTACACTTGCATACACGGCTTGAGGATCGATTGGTTCGTTTCTTCAATCTAAATCTTCGCCGTGTATCCTCCTAGCCTCCTCCCTGTTACTTATCTTGAAAAACTAGGAAACTGTGTAATTTAACCTATTTATATAGTTAGAATTAATTTGAATGATTTTTAAACTTACTAGCCACTCAGCTATGACCTGACTGCACTGCTCAGGGTGAGGAGGCTCCTTATGACCTCTCTTACAAACCTGAGTAGGGGTCAGTACCACCCTCATCTTGCACTCCTGTCAATACGTGTCAGTACAAACAGTATATTATGAATATATAAAAATAAGTTAGGCGACCATGCATTTAGCTAAACACAAGTGGTTATCTTGGCCGTAGTTGTGGTTCCCATCGACCCCTCTACATACTCGAGCCCTGCTGGACTTAGCGATGAAATCATCGCTTGCCCAGTACCTACAAAGGGCCCAGTATGCATCAGATTGATCCTGCAACCAGCTGATGTTGCCCTGCAGATATTTATAGGTCATTAAAATATCATTAACAAAAATATTAGAAATAATATTCACTACACCCAACGTACCTCCGCGTACTCCTCCCCTGGCATGTGCCTGTCGCACTCTTGTCGAAACGCTCACACATCGTGCTGGTTTTGCCTCAAGAAGTCATTAATCGCTTGAGTGTGAGTTCGACAAAGCTTGATGAACCACCATCCGAGCATTGAAGTGGAACACGGCCCTTGCATGCTCAACCTGGCTTGGGTCATCTGGCTCCTCTAAACAATACATTTCCAGTAATAATGGAGCTATTCAAGAGTTATACGGTGTCCTTAACAGTGTCGTGCTCTTGGTGAGGGGTGCGAGCGTAGTCATCCCAAAAAGTAGCGGGCACCTCGTCAATGACCATGGGATATTGCATGCGCACAAAGGAACTGAGGACACTATTTACTAGTCTGTGTTGTGTAGCACTGGTGAAAGACGAGTTGTACCAAGAGCTGCAAGATATTTCTGAAATCATTAATTAAGTAACCAAAGAAACCAAAATTGAACACTACAATTTTATTACCTGTCTCCAACCGGCCGAATCACGGTCTTCTCTCAAGGAACCAGAGGAGCACAGATAAAGTGAGTCCTCCTCGTCTGCTACCTCTGCTGCGGCACCATGCCTGGTGACCCAAAAGGCTCGTTAGCAGTTGAGTCAGAGAAATGGCTAGCCGACGGCTGGCTACCAGAGGGCTGCCTACACGAGGGCTTGCAGGCCGATGGCTAGCTACCCGAGGGCTGCATATACGATTGTTGGTTAGCCGAGGGCTGCCTACACGAAGGGTGGCCATGCTCAATTTGCGCCATAGATTAGGGTTTGCCGTCACAAGCTAACCCTTTATTTGCGCCAGCTACTTTATTTGTGACGGCATTAGAGTTTGCCATCGCAAGGTAAACCTCTATTTGTGACGGCTAATTTATTTGCGGCGGCTATGGGCCCGAATCCATTGTGAACAACCTAAATTGCGACTGCCAATGTAGGCCCTCGCAAATGGTCGTTTTTTGTAGTGGTGACTAAAATGAGAGAACAATCCAACAAAAACAAACTCAAAGAGGGTTATGTTAGCAAAACCTCTATGAGAATTATTTCCAAGAAATTGAGATCAACTTGCAAATGCAATGAAAATGCTGAGTTGGAAGTGAGAAATTCAGTTCAACGAAGAGAAAGAAACCACTTTGATCAAAGAGTGTGTGAGAGTTGGAGAGGTGAGAATGAGGTGCATTGTGAGAAAACACTCACACCTGGGCACCTCCTTTATCGTTTCACCTTCTAACGGTCACCCAAGAAAAGAATATATTCGTTGGAGAAAGTGGGGGTCAAATAGCCTCACTCTCTGTGCAGCCGAAGGGGGGTGCAGGCGCACTACAAGGTCAGCCCCCAACTTATTCTTTTGTCCAAAGCCTCCCCAACGGTAATAATGTCAGCCATCGGGTGCAAGGGCTCAAAAACTTTGCCCGAATTTTTTAAAAAATATTTTCTCAAATACCAACACATTTTTTCAAATAAAAATTGGTCAGGAATATAAAAAAATCAAACATGCAAATCAAAATCCATATGTAATGTGGAAAGATGCAAATGTAATGGGGAAAACAAACTAAGCTGAAAAAAAAAAGCAAATGTAATGTGGACAACAAACAATTTTCCTAATGGCAAGGTCTCACCAAAATCTTTTTAAGTTGATGAGCAGGACTTTCCACCTTCATGTCCAGTTTAGGGTCTTGGCATCGAAGCTCGAAGAAAGAGACCCAGCTAGCTTCATTGATTTCTTCTGCCACTCCTTCCTTTGCAGCTTGGTGGACTTGGGCCATTTTGACGGTTGTGGCCTTGTTGTCATCTTGTAATACATTGTAGTATGGATTACATTTCCTCTTTCAGCAAATCCTCATGAATGCAATGAAGTTGTCCACCTTTGGGGTGTCACTTCGGACCTCCTTGATGTGTTTGACATTCGGGCCATACTTAATCTTGATCATGGAGCATTGTTCCTTCCGTGGCCGAAAATTAAACTTCCCCTCCTTGCAATTGATATGGAAGCGGATTTCACTAGCCCTCACAACGATGGGAGCATCCATGGTTCTAAGGAATATATGCCCATGAATGAGCGGTATTTCTTTCTTGACATCCATGTCAAGCACCACAAAGTCCACAAGAATGATGCAATTCTGGATTTTCACTGGAACATCTTTGGTGACTGCTTCAGGGTAGCGGGCTGACGATTCCGCTAGCTCGAGCTGCATCAGCATTGGAGACAACACCGTGAAGTTGAGATTGTCAAAGACCATCTACGACTTGACACTTACACTTACTCCAAGGTCACAAAGGGCCTTGTCGAAGTGTTGAGTCCCAACTGAGCATGAGATGGTGGGACACCCTAAGTCGTTTAGTAGTTTGCTGCCCTTGGTGATGATCATACTGACACTCTCAGTGGGAGACTCGGCTTACCTCCAGACCATCCAGTTTTCCAAAAAGTACTACGGCTATGTTGACGATTGTTAAATACAAATTTTGACCGTCGATATAACTCAATTATGTGAAGGAGTAGACATTTCTTACACGCGTTACTTTTAGAAATAATCTAGTTTCACCTGTACATGTAAATAATTGTGCATGCAGGTTTTTAATACATAATTGTGGTGAATCCAGGGTGGGATCCTGAAATATACATTCCAAGCAAATCAGACATCGACATGTGGTAGCACACGGATCAAATGGCCCACCTACAGGATTATTCAAGGGAATCCAATAGCACAACACCCAAAAGTGGTCAAAGGGACCACCTGCCAGCCACATGGAAAAAGCACAACACGACAGGGATCAGGACCAGGTCGACCGAACCGTTGGCTTAGCCGACTTGTTCGAGCCACGAAACCCATTCTCCTTCCACATCTCGACTCTTTGTGGTTCCCTGAAGGTGGCTCTGACTCCTTCACGAGCAATATATGGTGGAAATTGACTGAACCTCGTGTATTAATAGGATCCCTCACTTCAACATAGACCACTTGATCACCACTCCCTTGTATACACTAGTCCTCCATGTCCTTAGTGGAGTTTAGACTGTAGGAAGGAGCATCTAGTCCCAAGTCCATTTTGGGAAAGGTATAGATCATGTACCATTTCTTCTTTATGTGAATTTATGCATTATAATAATACTAATCTTTTAATATTCATATGCTTGGGTCAATCGCTTTTTTGTTTGATTGTGGAACCCATGTATGTGTTAGATTTAATTGTTCTTATGATAGTACAATAACCATGTAATTTTGTTATCATAAACACCATAGGCCTCCACGACAGTCTAGTTAGGTATAATATGAATATGTTAGTATGAATAACAAAGTGCTTGGTTCCACCATTGGTTCAACGATGTTTAGGTTAGCCATTGCCTTAGAAAAGTATTTGTACCTAGGCTTCTAAGATATTTACTTATTATGTAAGCATGGTGTTTGAATAGTTAAGTAGCATTGTATGTATCGTAGACCCGCAGGTTGTAGCGATTGACGGCAGGTGGTGATAGCTATGTCTATCCTTTGTACCCCCACGTTCAGCTCGCCACAGGCACTTAGAGAGAATCATTCTGGTTTCGCCAAAGGTAAACCCGTGCCCGATATGTTGGACCACTAAGCCCTAATACTCACCACTAGCATATCCATGTGTACACTAGTTAGGCTATGCATATGTATATTAGAAGCATGTTAGGAATGGCCCTTTCTTATCTTAGCCCTCACTAGGACTACATAATCTTTAGGAGTAGACTGCTTAGGTTTGTGTCACACTACCCTTATTATCAACTTACCTCTATCTTGATAATTGCTTAGTAATCTATGTCTTAATCATGAGAATTGTGTTTACTTACTTCATCACCTTCATTTGGGATAAATACAATACCTTTTGGAATACTCTTGGGTGAAATGTTACAACGGTATCTTCCATGCACTTGCGGACCTCATTTCTCATAGGAGAAGAATTGTGGTGTTATGAAATACCAACAAGAATTTCTGGCCCCCGTTGTCGGCGAAGGTACTAGTAGTTGTTAGACATGTTTACCCTTGCTTTGTTTTCTCCTTATGTGGGAAAACAGGGTAGCGTTTCGCTAGCCCAATTCATGGGAAAACTAATGAGGATGCAAGTGCTAAACTGCAAAAGCAACTAAGGCATTCCTCAACAAATTCTTCCCGTTGGGCAACTCCATTGCCCATCACGGGAGGGCTCTCTAGCTTCTAGCAGGAGCAAACCATCTATCCCCAAAGGTTGGGGGCTCTAATATTGTTTCATGGTTTTATTTCACCATGGGGTGGATAGTCTGCTCTTCAACACTCCTACAATGGGTTGATTCCATCAATCCATGCTCACATTCATGCTGAAGCTAGAGGAGGTCTCTTCTCAATGATCATGAAAATAATAAAGGTTTTGATTGATAAGAAGGTCACCATTCAATGGGTGGATCAATGAATGCTCTAGTTCAGTAAGTATGGCATGCACAACGTTTACAAGGTGGATATGCTAGCCACGTAACTGTACCTCCTATTCAATGATCATGAAGGTCAAGCCAATGGAAAAGTGTTTGGATGATCTAAGCCATGGATATTCACAGGATTTGTTAAAATCCATGTCAACATGGGACACTTGAGGATTGTTTTCCCTAAAGCCCGTGAGGATCCCTCATTTCCATGCAACAACTCAAATGGCCACCACCAGCAAGGAGGTCAAGGGTGGAATCAATACAATCAAGGAGGCTATGAGAATTTCAACAATTCCAATGAATTCAACTTCAACCAAGCCTACCTTTAAGTATCTTGTCCTTGGCCAGGCAAATATTAGTGACAACATACCCAAGAAGTTACTGGCCAATGACAAGACACTTTGAAAAGTACTTAAGATCCAAGGTGTCCCACATCACTTTTTGGACTCAAGAATTTGACCAAGCCCGTGCAAACTTGGGCAAGCGACATCGTGGATAAAGCATTTCTTGTTTGATTGTGGATTCCATATGTCATCATGGCCAAGGAAGCCTTTGATCTGAAGTCAAGTATAGGTTGAATCAAATGAACATCTTGAAGGTTCAAGTGATACCCCCAAAGAAGGACAAGTATCACCAAGTTCATAAAATAATATCCTCAAGAAGGAAAAATAGTCACAATATCAACAAGTCTCCATCTAGACGACGGGCTAGGGCCCCACGTGCCCCACTTTTCCAAATGACAACCAAAGGAGGTTTAGTATGCCAAGCAGGAGATTTCATCTACACTTTCATCTCCAGGTATGGACGACACACTATCTTTCTAAATAGGACGAAAGTAGGTCTCGCTCATTGGACTTAAAAAAATTTGGTGATCCCTTGACAATAGTTTTATTGGTACTTATCTCATTTCCCGCCAAACCTTGCATTTGCATTTAGCAAGTTTGATTTTTCACAATTGCATGTTGGGAAGAAAAATTTCCAACCAACATAAAATTGAAATTTTGAATTAGGGAAGAAATTTCTTTGGATATGAACTTTGGGCATAAACACTTGAATTTATTTTTCAAATTCAAACCAAAAAGATTTTCCTTGTTCATCATTGCATTTGCAAGTTGTCTCAACTTGGGCAAGACAATTTGACTAATGGTTAAATTTTCTTTTGGCTAACGTAACATGTTTTAGAGTTGTTTTGTTTGTTCTTTATTAAATTACAGTCAGGACAAAATGTATGAAGTGGTTGTTTGTCAAGAAGAAAGGAAGCCTCATCAAGCTCAAGATACCATCGGGAGGATTTAAGTGCATATCCCTTCACCAATCTCATTTGTTGTTCAAGGCGGAGGAATGCTCAAGATGATGGCCCGATGGAGGACCAAGATGAAGCTTCATCATCATCAATGTGATGGTCTGCTCTTATGGTACAATAATAAGTGTGTGATCAAGTCAACCAAAAATTCAATTAGCAAGTTTAATTATTTGGGGATTAAAAAAAGAAAAGGAAGAAAGGTCAATGGAATTATTGAGATATTTTGTAGACCTCAAATGGCAAATCTGAGACCACCATGTTATTCCTCATGTCCAAATTAAAGGGACTACCAAGTTTGGATATTTTTGGAGTTGATTTGCATTTTAAAATTGAATTCTAAAGTTTGTGCGAGGGGTGTTTCTTACATGTGGGGCCCACCAGTTAGGCCAGCACATAAGCCACATTTTCTTCTCTCCCTCTCTGCTTGACACCGCACGGCAAGCACATCGCCACTTCCCCCCCAAAGCCTTGCCGACTTCTCCCATTGCAGGCCGCCAAGCCGACCTAATCTCCTTGCCGGGTGCCTATATAATCCATTGGAGCTGAAGCTTGTACTCTTTTTTGCATCTCTGCTTGTTCAAACCTCCATTGCCACCGTTCTCTACTCACTTCGTCACCGGCGATTCTCGCCTCCGTTGCTCAAGTGTGCAAAAGAGAAAATAGTTGCTTGAAGCTCCTATTTCCATTCCTCAACTCGGTTGCTGAAGTCTGTGGCTCATCTCACCAGTTAGCTAGGTTGCCGCTGGTCATTCTAGAGCCGCTGTGGACACTATCGCGTTCTCCACGCCCTGAGCCACATCTCTTCTTCTCCGAGCCACCTCTCTTCTTCTCTGCCACGTCAAAAGGTATGCCACCCCTCCCTTTTCACGTTTGGCAACTCGGTCCTTCTTGTTCCAGTGTAGTTAGCCCAGGCGCCTTTGTGTTCCTTTGTATTGGGCACAAAACCGAGTTTGGAAGAAATCGAAATTCCATTTGTAGACATGTTCTCACTTCAATTCAGTGAGAGAATGGGAACCTCAGACCATCACGCATCCACCAGTGCATGAATCTTAGGTCGCCGTGGTCGGGATGAGTTTTCAGAGTGTTTTCATGGCGGCCGGGTTAAACCCTAGGTCACCAACGTGCCCCATGTTCAAGCCAATTTCGTGACAAATTAGCTCCACATTCACGATCTCCAAGCTCCATAGGTGCTTCCCGGGAACAGCCCTTTGATGTAGCCTTCCGTTACGAGGATTCACCATGGCCAATATCGTGCAGCCACCCCTCCCCATCGATTGCATCCTTGCCAGTGATGCCGAGCCGTACAACCTTTACCATGATGTGTGCCATGTGCTGGGGATCATTTTGCGTGTTGTCCCATGGCCGGAGATGCTGTCCCGGCGAGGGGAATGGCCATGCGCCGCCCTGGCCGTCGGCCTCCACGCTCATGGCTGGAGGTTGAAGAAAGTGGATCTTCTGTGCCTCCGGATGTAATGTGGCTTTACCCTTCTATCCCTATAGACCCGTGTGGAGCTGAGTGGTGGGTTTGAATGTGTGGGTCCCTGCTGTCAGTTTAAAAGAGTTTTCAACTGAAATTAAATTACAGAAAATGGCCAATGTTAGAAAATTCATAACTCTTAGCATACTACTTCAAAAATTATGAAATAACCCTCCTGACCTCTATTTGCAGTGGTACAGGTTAAGGATCATGAAAATCCTTAAATTTGCCTCTAAAATTCCAGAAGTGAGAAACCTTGGGAAAATCATTAGGGGAGTTCTACTCCATAGAAAATATGAAACTTGCCAGAACCCTCAACTATATCCTATTGCTTCCAGTAAAATTTTCATGACCATCGGGTATATTTAAGTAGGGCTAATGTTCTGATCCTGTTAGAGGTATGAAAATTCCCAAAAACAGCAGCAAGCAAATTCAGAAATTCATGGAAACTTGGAAATTCAATTGTGACCCGTAGAGACATCAGAAAATTATGAAACATATTTTGTTAGAATCATAGTGACCTGCCCTAACAGATTATCAGGTCAATTAGCTTGTCAGACCTGATATAATATCCTGGTAATTCAAATGGGAGGAAAGGGATTAGGATTTTTCATGAACTGAAACTGGAGTATATCTACTGTTTAAATTTTAACTGCAGTGGACTTCATTTACTTTGGAAATAAATTTTGTTAACTTCATAGTCTATGGATAGCTATATTAATAGTGTGCATTCTGTGCGAGCATAAGCTGGTGTCGATTGACTTCATCCCTCCAGAGGCTGACGTCAACTTTTGTCAACAACAAGGCAAGCCCTGGATGCATCTAAAACTGATGATGAACTAACTTTTATAGTAATATCTTTATATGAATGATTATTGCATTAGGTCTATGAATGTTTGCTAATCCAATTGCATGGCCAAAAGTTCCTATCTGGGATGGGTAGAATTAGTGACATGATATTTGGGATGCTATGATGGTTTACAAACTGAGAAGTGAATTGATGGAAGGGATTGGGAATCCTTAACTAAAGGGGGATGAGACCAGGCAGGCGGGTAGGAGGCGGCAGACTGGAGATCTGTGTGCATAGGCCTGACTGTGTTGATTAAGGAACGTACCGTGTGCAGCTCTGTTGGACAAGTTTGAACTTGTTCCGGATGCATACTAAATTTATGGGACCCAAAAAACTGATATAACATGTTAACCTGGGTATTGAGACATATCCCACCATCTTAGACACCACGCACATTGATAGGAGGGTAGAAATTACTGCGGCATTAGTCATCATGTGAGGTCTGCTGCAAGGATGGTGGGACCGGTTCAATGCTTGGGTGTCTTGTGGAAGGTTTTTGTGTACAACATTAACGGAAGTGGTTGCTCCTCTTCTAGACTGGTGTACATGACGTGCAAGCTAGGTGTATCTTGATCTGAATCACTGTCGTTCATGGATGGTAGCATATTTGTTCACTGCGCTGTGATGTAGTAATTAACGTGCACTTGATTAATATGCTTCTTGTAATCCCTGATTAGAAACATGTATGGTTTAGTTTCACTGTCCACTAAAGTTATTATTATAAGTATACAATATGTTAATAAAGAACTTGAGCTAAAACTGTATTAGTATTACAAGTTTTACTTTAAATGACAATGATATTACATCTTTCGAATACGGCATGTGGAGTTTCATAACTAGGAAAGTAGGTTCAGTCTTGCTGAGCATAAGCTCATGGTTTGTTGGTGCATTCTTTTGCAGGTAACATTGCATACAACAATGTTATGAATGTGGGTGATCCGAGTGAGGCGGCACCCGATGAGGGTTGTGAAGCCCACTAGGAACCCTGCACGCCTTCGTGAGATTTGGGTATTGCTAAAGCGAAGTGTTCGAGGGCTGGATGATTTTGCTATTGCTTATTATAGCTTATAGCGCGTGAGGGTACTCTTATCTTCCCGCTGCTTGCACTGATGTACATTATTTGTAACTCAATAGTACAATGAAATGAAAGCCCTATGTATTGTAAATGTGTATTCTCTTTCTTGTGCTCTAAGGTGTCAAATCGTACAACACCACCAGATGCGATTCTTTGAATGTTGGGACAGTGGTCCTCGCATACTAGTATCAGAGCCCTGTTGGAAACAACGCACATGGAATGACACATATGTTGAAAAAACTTAAGTCTTTGAGTGAGGATTCGGTACTAGGCCCACATAAGGACTGTTATTATCATAGTTACTTAAGGTTGAAAAGCTAACATATTTGTTATTACATTCAGTAACAACGCTCCGACGTCAAGTAAGAGGTAACACTACAAGAATTCCGCCCTATTGCAACAATTGTACTGCAACCAATACTAAATCGTTGCAGTAAGTTTGGTCTTTTGCCACGATTCACTAGTTCGTGGCATTAGCATATATTGTCATGGAACACGATCATTGCATTAGGAAATGTTGCCACGATTCACTAGTTCGTGGCATTAGGATCTATCGTCACGAATCTGTTGCCACTATTCACTAGTTCGTGGCATTAGCATATCGCCACGGAACACGATCGTTGCATTAGAATCTGTTGCCACGATTCACTAGTTCATGGCATTAGGATCTATCGCCATGAATCTGTTGCCACGATTCACTAGTTCGTGGCATTAGCATGTATCGCCATGGAACACAATTGTTGCATTAGGATCTGTTGCCAAGATTCACTAGTTCATGGCATTAGGATCTATCTCTACAAATCTATTGCCACGATTCACTAGTTCGTGGCATTAGCATCTATTGCCACAGAACACGATCGTTGCACTAGGATCTGTTGCCATGATTCACTAGTTCGTGGCATTAGGATCTATCGCCACGAATCTGTTGCCACAATTCACTAGGTCGTGGTATTAGCATCTATCACCACGGAACACGATCGTTGCACTAGGATCTGTTGCCACGATTCACTAGTTCGTGGCATTAAGATCCATCGCCATGAATCTGTCGTCACGATTCACTAGTTCGTGGCATTAGCATCTATCGCCACGGAACACGATCGTTGCACTAGAATCTGTTGCCACGATTCACTAGTTTGTGGCATTAGCATCTATCGCCATGGAACCCGATCGTTGCATTAGGATCTGTTGCTACGATTCAATAGTTCATGGCGTTAGCATCTGTTGCCACGGAACCTGATCGTTGCATTAGAATCTGTTGCCACAATTCACCAGTTCGTGGCGTTAGGATCTATCGCCATGAAACACAAACGTTGCATTAGGAACTTATGCCACGATTCACAAGTTCGTGGCGATAGGATCTATCGCCACGAAACACAATCGTTGTATTAGGATTTGTTGCCACAAAATACCGGTTGGTGGCATAAGATCTATCGACACGGAACAGAAAGTTGCATTACATAGTTCACGTATAACTAGCTCACATTGTACGTATACCTATATAAAAAAATTATCATCTTCGTTGTCCTCCCCCAATATTGGAGGTACAATACCATCATTGATATATGTATCATCGTCGTCGTCGTCGTCATCTTCATTTGAAAGAGCAGAAGCATCACCGGTTGCTCCATCAATGTCATTCCTATCCCATACGGTCATATCCTCATTTATATCAGTAAGTCGTCGATCGTCAAATAATGTCTCAGCCTCCATCATCTCAGTGACATTATTTTCACTATCTCCAGGGGGGCATGGCAAAAAGGTTTCGTGGCTTCGTTTTAACAACTGTAGCCCATTTAGGTTGCTTCACACTTCTAACGTAAAAAACTTGTTCTGCTTGGGTGGCTAGAATGTAAGGCTCATACTTAAATTGAGAAATAGTAGTGTCAACATCTATCACTCCGTATCGATCCATTTTGCAGCCTCTGCTTTGGCTCTGACCAGAACGAGACAGATCAAACCATTCACATTCAAATAACAGAACCTCTTGATTTTTTTTTCAAATCAATAGAAATCATTTTCTTGATTACCCCATACCACTCATGATCACCATCCCGAACAACAACACCACTGTTTTGCGCCCGTAAATCTTTTTCCACCTCTGTTGTTCGAAAGAAGAAGCCATTTATGAATGATCGACTAAAAAAACGTGATCGACGATCAGGTCCTCTTGATAATGCATACAAATAATTGGTTGCTTTGCCTTCTTTGTGTAATGTCATAATCTGTACACATTAATTAGTATAAATGTGGTCATCGATAAACCAACTTCAGAACAGATATTTCTTCAATATTTCATCAAAGTAAAAACTTGCATCTACTTGCCCATTTCTGAAACCAATAAACAAACTCATCTCTATGGCGTTTTTCAACATCACGAGAATGAAATTTTTTCAGCTGTTCAAAATGCTCACTGAAAAAGGGTACAAAATTAAATTAGCCATCTACAATAAGCATGATCCAATATAGTATAGAACATTTGAGTGTTATACGTACTTGATCCATGGAGCGGCCTCTTCAACATTAGAAATAATATAATGCCTGATGTTATGTAGTTCCACCATAGTAAGTTGGCCCTATTTAAACCCTTTTTTTAGAATTATCAACTTCTGTAAATATATTAGACTCGATAGAAGGTTCATCCCTAGCTGCAGCTTCATGACGTTCTGGCCTATTAAGCTTGGTGCTGATTTTATCCGAAAACTGGCTACAAAAAGTCATACACTCTTCCATAATATATCCCTCAGCTATAGAACCCTTCGGGTGAGCTCTGTTACGTACATACCTTTCAATGTACCAAGGTACCTCTCAATTGGATACATCCATCTGTAAGAAACAGGTCCACCCAAGCGAGCTTCTTCACCAAGATGGATTGGAAGATGTACCATGATATCAAAGAAAGCAGGAGGAAGCAACATCTCAAGCTTACAAATTGTTTCAGGAAAATGTTCAATCATCTTATCCAAATCTGGTTCCGCCAATTCTTTAGAACAAATTCCAGAAAAGAATCTGTTAAACTCAATTAAAGGTTCAACAACCTTTTCAGGCAATATGTCATGTATTGCAATAGGAAGGAGCTTCTGAAATATAATATGACAGTCATGAGTTTTTAGACCTGATACCTTACATGCTGTTATGTCCACACTTCTCTTGATGTTTGAGGCATAACCATCGGGCATCTTCACATCCGCCAAAAACTTGCACAAGGTGGTCTTCTGATCTTTTTGCAAAGTATATGATGTTGATGGACAATCATACTTCCCTTTCATACCCGCCGGATGTTTCTTTGGTCGTATACCCATTTCCTGCATATCAAAACGAGCTTGTAGACTATCTTTTGTTTTACCATCCATATTAAGCAATGTCCCCAATATGCTATCACAAATGTTTTTCTCAATGTGCATGACATCCAAGTTATGCCTTATTAGCAATGTCTTCCAATACGGGAGCTGAAAAAATATACTTTTCTTCTTCCAACGAGTATAGATTCCCTATGCTCATGTGAACAGCCGGCCCGTAGATCTAAAAGTCTTATTATTCATTTGTCCAAAACTCACTTGATCAAAAGTCTCGTATTGTTGGAGTACTTCGTGACCAGAGAGTGATGTTGGAGCCTCTCTATTCTCTATTTTGTTGTTGAAAGAAGCTTTGTCCTGACGCCACCGGTGATCCTGAGGTAGGAAACGACGATGACCCATGTAGCAATACTTTCGTCCATGTTTCAACTACGAGGCGTCAATGTTTACATGGCAGTATGGGCATGATAGCCTACCTTTTGTGCTCCATCCACATAGCATTGCATATGCTGGAAAATCATTTATTGTCCACAATATAGAAGTTTGCATGAGAAATGTCTCTTTCTTTGAACTGTCGTATGTTTCAACACCATCAGACCATAATTTCAGTAGCTCATCAATCAAAGGCTGCAGATACACATCAATGTTGTTTCCAGGTGACTTTGGCCCAGGAATTATCATTGACATCAACCAATAAGGCTGCTTCATACACAACCAAGGTGGTAGATTATAAGGGATTAGATTCACAGGCCATGTACTGTAAGAAATATTCATTACTCCAAAAGGATTGAAACCATCAGATGCTAGTCCAAGTCTTATGTTGCGAGGATCAGATGAGAAATTTGGGTGAATGCTATCAAAATGCTTCCATGCTTTTGAATCTGCAGGATGGCGTAATATTCCATCATCAATACATTCTTCTTTGTGCCGGCGCATCTTTGATGCTGTTGATTCTGCCATATAAAACCTTTGAAGACGGGGAATAAGAGGGAAGTATCATAGAATCTTGCGTGCTACAATCTTCTTGGCTTTTCCACAAGGTAAAGCCTCTCTTGCATCCCCACCAGTACTATTTTTCCATCTTAATTCACCACATTTTGGGCATCGATCCAGCAGAGAATAGTCCTACCGGAATAACACACAGTCATTGACACATGCATTGATCTTTTCTTAGGTCAGCTCGAGGTCATGAACAGCCTTCTGAACTTTATCAAGTGTATTAGGAATGCAATGGCCCTCTGGAAGCACAAATGAGAATAGTTCAAGGATCAACTCACACGCTTTTTTGCTCAAACCAGTTAAACACTTCATCTGGTACAACCTGACAATGAAGGATAATTGGGTCACCTTCTCACAACCTGGATACAACTACTTTTTGGCATCATTTAATAAGTCATAGAATGCCTTTGCACACCCAGGTGGCTCCTCTTGGTTTATAGCATTTTCTGGATCATCAACATCTGCTGAAGTACCACCATGATCACCACTGCCTCTAAGAAGACTGGACAACATATTTTCCATAGCAGCATCATCAGAAATTATCTCCTCATTATTTGCTGATTGCTTAGCAATATTTTTCTCAACTCGTTTTTCTCCATGGTGTACCCAACAAGTATAATCAAATGACATCCCATTACGAAGCAAGTGAAGGTGAACTTCCTTGCGTCTCCCATGGCAAATATTACGACATTTCATGCAAAGACAAGGCTTAGTTTCTTCTTCACGAGTGCCCTGGAATGCTAAATTTAAAAATGACTTCATTCCATCCTGCCACTCCTTCGTACATCTGTCTTTTTCCATCCATGTCTTATCTTCTGACATCGCATCCTACAATTCAATCAGCGTATCCGTAAGAGGATATTGAACTACAATAACATTATGTGAGCAATTGTACCTAGCGCTGTTGCTCCTGCATGTGCAGCGGCCGGCGGATGCTCCTCCATGCCGGTGGACATCGGATGCTCTTCCAAGAGCGTGGCGGCCGCCGGATGCTCCTCCAAGAGCGTGGCGGCCGGCGGATGCTCCTCCAGGCGCGTTTCGTGCAATCGGGAGAGGGGCCGTTGTGGATCGAAGGGTCCGGCGGGGAGGCAGCCAGGACAAAGCGTATGTGAAGCTATCAGAGTAGGCCCAACACTGCGCTGGTCCGCTTGTTATACGTGGGATGAAACTACGCTGAGTCACTTTGTATTCCTGGGCCGAATCTGCGCTAAAATGCTTGGTGTTTGTCCCCATGACGCGTGAGCCCATGTACGGGCGCACGTCTCTGGCTCTGGCAATTTATAATCTAAATAAGTTAATGTAGCAATAATGGGGGTGGTATTCCGATCAAAGGGGAAAATTTGGCGTCGTTAAAGGAGTTCTTTTTTGATAAAAGAAGAATTTTTTAATTTGACATGGAAAGGGCCCAGCGTATGCGTGGAAAAATTATACTTATAAAAAACTGCGGTTTGCATCCCTCTCGGTTATCGCAACGGCTCAACGTGTCCCATCGGCTTCACTGGCAGTTTTTTAATTTGACACGGAAAGGGCCCAGAGCTTATATAAAAAAACATCCGCCCGGTACACGCCTCATACACGTTCCATTTGACTTAGACCGGGCGAGCGGACGATGTCGAAAGGAATGTGGCTGAGTCTTGTACAACATATTTTTTCAATCGGATGTCTGACTACACTAGCGTGCATTGCCTTATATTCTCATTGCAACGAGCTCAACTTTCCGAGGTGGGACAAATCGTTCACAGCTTGTCAAAATCGCTCGCACGAATTCGTTACGGACACCGGGTATAGGAGTAGTGGTAATGATTACACCGTGCATAGGGGCATTGGGCCAGTGTTATGTTGGGGCTAGTGGTATATAGATGGTGCCACGATCAGGGAACGGCGATTGAAGACACGAGAAGGAAGTACGTGTGGCACCATCTGAGAACGGTATGCACTTGCTCTCCGGTGCATCGTTAAAGGAGATGTTTTTCGATAAAAGGAGAAATTTTTAATTTGACACGCAGAGGGCCCTGCGTATGCAGGGGAAAATTATGCTTATAAAAAACCGTGGTTTGCATCCCTCTTAGTTATCGCAACGGCTCAACGTGTCCCATCGGCTTCACTGGCAGTTTTTTAATTTGACACGGAAAGGGCCAGGGCTTTATCTAAAAAACATCCGCCCCGTAGAAGCCTCCTATATGTTCCGGTCGACTTCGACCGACCGAACGGACGATGTCGAAACGGATGATGTCGAACGGAGTGTGCAGAAGTCTTGTACGACATATTTTTTCAATCAGATGTCTGACTACAATAGCGCGCGTTGCCTCATATTATTGTTGCAACGAGCTCAACTTTCCAAGGTGGGACAAATCGTTCACAGCTTGTCAAAATCGCTCGCACGAATTCGTTACGGACATCGGGTATAGGAGTAGTGGTAATGATTACACCGCGCATAGGGCATTGGGCCAGTGTTACATTGGGGCCAGTGGTATATAGATGGTGCCATGATCAGGGAATGGCGATTAAAGACACGAGAACGAAGTACGTGCGGCACCATCTGAGAACGGTATGCACTTGCTCTTTAGTGCGTCGTTAAAGGAGATGTTTTTTGATAAAAGGATACATATTTATTTTGACACGCAGAGGGCCCAGCGTATGTCGGGAAAAATTATGCTTATAAGAAACCGCGGTTTGCATCGCTCTTGATTGTCGCAACGGCTCGACGTGTCCCATCGGCTTCACTGGCAGTTTTTTAACATGACACGGAAAGGGCCGAGGGATTTATCTAAAAACATTTGCCCTGTACAAGCCTCCTTTATGTCCCGTTTGATTTCAACTGGGCGAGCTCGGTTGAAATAGAACGTGGCATGCAGGAGTCTTGTACGACATCTTTTTTCAATCGAATGTCTGACTACAACAGTGTGCGTTGCCTTATATTCGCATTGCTACGAGCTCAACTTTCTGAGGTGGGACAAATTGTTCAGGTCTTGTTAAAATCGCTCGCACAAATTCGTTACAGACACAGGGTATAGGAGTAGTGATAATGATTACACCGTGCATAGGGGCATTGGGCCATTGTTATGTTGGGGCCAGTGGTATATAGATGGTGCCACGATCTGGGAACAGCGATTGAAGACACGAGAAGGAAGTACGTGTGGCACCATCTGAGAACAGTATGAACTTGCTCTCCGGTGCGTCGTGAAAGGAGATGTTTTTCGATAAAAGGAGAATTTTTTAATTTGACACGGAAAGGGCCCAGCGTATGCGGGGAGAAATTATGCTTATAAAAAACCGCGGTTTGCATCCCTCTTAGTTATCGCAACGGCTCGATGTGTCCCATCAGCTTCACTGGCAGTTTTTTAATTTGATGCCGAAATGGCCTAGGGTTTTATATAAAAAACATCCGCCCCATACATGCCTTATACACGTCCTGTTTGACTTCAACCGGGCGAGGTCCGTTGAAATCAAACGTGGCGTGCAGGAGTCTTGTACGACATCTTTTTTCAATCGAATGTGTGACTACATGAATGTAGGCCTAGAGGGGGGTGAATAGGTCTTTTTGAAAATTGTCGAATCCTGCAACACTCAACAACCAGTTCAATACCAGAGATATTGGACTAGTCCGGTAAAGTGCGGACTAGTCCGGTGTTCATGGACTAAGTTGATTAAACTTGATTGATTGGTTTGATTCTTTTATGTGTGCAGCGGAAATATAGAATCAAACAACAGTTTAACAGTTTTATACTGGATTATATCACAATTAAGTCTTATGTTCAACAATTTAACGTAAGATGAACAATGTATATGAAACCCTAGATTGAGTTGATTAATTAGAATGATGAACACTAAAACAAGACACAACGATTTATCCCGTGGCGTGGTTCGGCTACCACAAAGGCAACCTACGTCCACGTTGAGGAGTCCACAAAAGGACCGGGTCTTCTCCAACCCTACCCTCGTTGGATCGCCACGAAGGCCAATCCTCTTCCACTAATCACAAAGGGGTGAATAACCGAATTCAAGGGGCGTTCTCACACGTTGAGAGCTCCCTTAGATTACAAAACACAATGCCACCGAAAACACACTCAAAAGTTACAATTGAAACACAGGAGTGTGTTAGGGAATCAAACCAAGAGCTCAATGTGGTGTCGCAAGTGTCTCTCCAATGATCTAGAGTGAATCCTCAAAGGATTGGATGATGTTGCTCTTAATTTCATGGAGAGAGGTCGTTTTTGAGGCTCTTGGGAGGTGTGATGGCGCTAGGGTTCGAGAGTTTGTGAAATTGGGTCGTGCACCTCTATTTATATGGGGTTTCTAATAGTTACCGTTAGGGTTCAGAATGTTCGGACTAGTCCGTGGAGGTCACCGGACTAGTCCAGTGTGCTGTGTGTAGCAAACCCTAAGTGTCCCGAAATATCGGACTAGTCCGGCTGAAAACGGACTTGTCCGATTTTGTTACTGGAAATCTTCGGACTAGTCCGATGTCCCTCGAACTTGTCCGGACATGTGAAACTCTAAGTGCGTTGGATGACAAGTCCGCACTTGGAGGACTTGTCCGATTTAGATCATTGGGTTTTTTTTCGGACTAGTCCGTGTGAATATCGGACTTGTACGAAGTGGATCAGAAAGGATATTGGACTAGTCCGGTTAATAACGGACTTGTCCGATTTTGTATGACTTGTGCAGTGTTTTGAGGACTAGTCCGCACTGGTGTAGAAAGGTTATCGGACTAGTCCGATTGTGATCGGACTAGTCCGATCCTGTGTAACTCTGTGCAATGTGTGTGTTTAATTATCATTGAGCTCTTGGGGTGTGTTTCCTTAACACACTCCATACAAAATAATATACTACTCTTTTTCCTTGAGCTCATTTCCACTTTGCTCCTATTCATCCCTTCTTTTTGGTATTTTGCTCATTTTTCTATTATAGGCGTGCATTCATCTCAATAAAGAGTTTAGGATCCCAATTGCTTGTCATAAATCATCCAAAACCCACAAGGGAGTTCTAGATGCACTTTCAATCTCCCCCTTTTTGGTGATTGATGACAACCAATTGAGATTTCACAAAATATGACAAAAAATTGAGATTTTCATAAAGTATGCACATATGAATCAAAATACATCAAGTAGTGAAAGAATTATCCATATGTGCATTCTTTATGGTGGGATGCATAACTAAGCACATTAAGACATTGAGAGTGACATAATTTGCATTAATCAATCAAAACAAAGCACATATGTCATTCCAGGAGCAAAATTAACAAATACTTCTCAAATTAAGTAAGCATTGCATCACAGAACCAAAGTTAACTTAGAAACAACGTTAAATCATTACAATCACAAAGATAGATAAAAAAGCTCTCTCCTCGCATCCTACAGCTAAAGCTAAGACTCCCCCTCAATCTCTCCCCCTTTGGCATCAAGACACCAAAAAGAAGGAGAGGAGGGTCCTAGGGTCTTCACTCTTCACTGTCGGTCCTCTCATCGTCGTCTTCGTCATCTTCATCTTCAGCTTGATGAGGAGGAGAAGGAGGAGGAACGGAGCCACTCAAGCCCCCAATGCCAAAGTAGGCAAGCTCGGAGGGGTTCAAGGGCGCGAGCTCAGTGAAGTCCGCGTCAGAGTCCTCGGAAATCACTGGAGACCCAATGGGGTCGATCTCCAGCTTTTGGCAGATTTGCTTCACATTGGCCTTTATGTATTTCATGTCCTCCTTTCTCTTCTGGTTGAGTTTATGAGCCCTCACTTTGGCCTTCTTGCAGGAGGTGAATATGGCAGCCAAATACTTGAGGATCCCACTAGCTGATCCTCTTTGAGGGGCTGACCTTGAAGCTGGAGCAGCTCTGACATCTTCTCTTGTTCTTGCTGGTGCCTCGGGTCTGGAGGCCGGCGAGGGAGCAGCCTGCACACTCGACTTTTGAGGCATTTGAGGCCTCAAGGGGACATGTTCCACATCTTTCACAAACTCAATGCCGGTGACTTTTTCAATCACAAACATTAGGTAAGGAGCATATCCGCAAGATCTATTGGGAGTGAAGGATATGTTCACCATATCATTCCAAATGTATTCCGCCACATCAAATGGGCGGTCCTTGCTTATGACTCTCATCAGAGTCCGGAGGTATTCTTGCACACTCCCAGCATCTCCATCCTTGGGAGCAATTGTCTTTCTTAACACTCTGTTCAACACCACAAAGAATGGCTTCATGTTTTTGGTGGAAGGAGGGTTGAACTTTGAGTTTGGCTCATATAGGAACTTCATCCTATCCTTTTCAATGACACCAAAGTTGTGTATAACCAAGCAATCAGATCTTGTGGTGTCAAGATGAAGCAGGTTAGCGAAATCTTCTTGAGTGATGCTGTACTTGGATCCATGGGTCATCCAAGTGACACTCTCTTCATCCTCACTAGAGAAGTGACAGGTCGCAAAGAACTGCGCAATCAATTCATCATTCCAGCTATTTTTGAAAGCAAATAGATCTCTCGGTCCTTGCTTATCAATGGCTCTCACTACATCAGTGAATGGTGAGCAGCCATTCTTCTCAAAATGTGCCCAGTCAATCCACTGACTGTGCACCACGGGGGTCTTCATCGGTAGATACACCGATTTGTAAAAATCAGCATGGAAGTTGCACCAGAACCTTCCATCAGCAGCTTGCTTCGGCCCGCCATACCAGTCAATGCTTCTGAATTTTGCCACCGAGTCACTGCCCTTGCCATTGAACTTCTCCTCAGTAGGGTCCCGGACCCCTTCCCTGGGAGCATGCAGCTTCAAAGGCCCGACTGGACCCGTCACTATCCCTTTGCCCTTGCCCTTTGCTTGGCGGGCACTTGCTGAGCTAGGGCCACCACTGGCGGTAGCCTTAGAAGTTGGCACCTTGGAGGCCGGCTTCGTCGCTAGCACTTTCCTCCGAACATGTGGAGGGGATGGAGCTGGCTCGGTAGATCTTTGTTGGCGCTTCATGCCAAGACCCGTTGAGGTCAGAGGTGCCACCCCGTGGCCCATCTCGGCCTCAAAGTCGGAGATTTCATCATTTGAGCTCGACATGATCTGAGAATGATTTGCAAGAATGATGATGAGTGATACAAGGCATAGGTATGAAAAGATAGCAAGGAATTGCATTGAGGAATTGAAGAATTAGGTTTTAAGTTCAGAAACATCGGACTTGTCCGGTGCATAGGCATGGACTAGTCCGGGGGACCAGACTTGTCCGTGCATGGACCAGACTAGTCCGGTGTTCATCCTCAAAAACCTATCAGACTGGACAAAGGCTGATTCCTAATGCATAACAAGTCTAGCATGCACGCAGTACATCAAAGAAGCATGTATCTAGTGAAAGATGCTTGGCTATTCGATCAACAATGGAGAAAAACAAGATTTCTAGGGTTTTGGAGAAAATTACCGAAGAAATCGATTGAAGCTTGAGGATTAGGGAGTTGGAGCCTGGACAAGTCCGCTAGCTTCAATCCGCACGAGGTCAAGCTTGATTTGCGCCCAAATGCGCACCTTTTTGATGGAGGGAGCAAGGAATCGCCTTGGGAGCTCAAGCGCAAGAGAGAGAGTGCGTGAGCAAGAGTGGGGATGAGAGGAATTAGTGTTTGGTGGCGGCTAGGGTTATGGACACGAAAAATCGGACAAGTCCGGAGATGACCGGATTAGTCCGAACTCATCTAGAGAGCTATATCGGACTAGTCCGTGGTCTAGCAGACTAGTCCGGACTAACCGACACTCAGCGGACTAGACTGCATGGGCGGACTAGTCCGGGTAACCACGGGCTAGTCCGTGGTCACCAGGAGAAATTTGCATAGCCCATTCATATATATTTGAAGGTTCATAAATAGAGAATAGAGGGGCAAAACAAATCAGTTAATCGTGATGACTTTGACCATGAAGCATACAACAATTAAACAATGATCATAATTCATCAAGATCTAGTAATTGACATAGTTTTTCGAGAAAAATTGAGAGAGATGATTTTCACAATTCAATCAACATTTTTGAAGAATTCATACAGGTATGCAACCTTTCAAGCCACACTCCGAGCATCAAGGATATTTAGATCATTTTGGAGTTCGCAAAAACGCTTTTCATCAAGTGGCTTGGTGAATATGTCGGCCAATTGCTTTTGGGTGTTGACATGTGACATGGTTATATCTCCTTTCATGGAATGGTCTCTCAAAAAATGATGTCTTATGCCTATGTGTTTAGTTCTAGAGTGCTCAACTGGATTGTGGGCAATTTTGATGGCACTCTCATTGTCACAAAGGAGAGGAATACGGTTCATATTGTAACCGTAATCCCTTAGAGTTTGTCGCATCCAAAGGAGTTGTGCAAAACAACTCCCGGCTGCAACATACTCCGCTTCGGCTGTGGATAGGGCAATGGAATTTTGTTTCTTGGAGGACCAAGAAACTAAGGATCTCCCTAGGAATTGGCATGTGCCGGAGGTGCTTTTTCTATCTACTTTGCACCCAGCATAATCTGCATCGGAGTAACCAATGAGATTGAATTTTGAGCCTTTTGGGTACCAAAGACCAAGGTTGGGTGTATGAACTAAATATCTCAAGATCCTTTTTACGGCTGTCAAGTGACATTCCTTAGGGTTGGCTTGAAATCTTGCACACAAACATACACTTAACATAATATCTGGCCTAGATGCACATAAATAGAGTACATATCCAATCATGGAGCGGTATACCTTTTGGTTGACGTTAGGTCCATCTTCATTGAGATCCAAGTGGCCATTTGTTGCCATGGGGGTCTTTATGGGCTTTGCCTAGTCCATGCCAAACTTCTTAAGTATGTCCTGCATGTACTTGGTTTGGCTTATGAACGTTCCTTCCTTTTGTTGCCGCACTTGGAATCCCGAGAAGTATTTTAATTCTCCCATCATTGACATTTCAAACCTGTCTGTCATGATTTTGCTAAATTCCTCACAAAAAGATTGATTAGTTGACCCGAATATTATATCATCAACATAAATTTGGCAAATAAAGATATCATCATCGAAATTCTTTGTAAATAATGTATAATCTACTTTGCCAATTTCAAAACCATTCTCAATCAAGAAATCTCTAAGACACTCATACCAAGCTCTAGGAGCTTGTTTGAGGCTGTAGAGAGCCTTACGCAATTTGAATACGTGGTCGGGGAACATTTCGTTTTCAAACCCGGGTGGTTGCTCCACGTACACCTCTTCCTTGATCGGTCCGTTGAGGAAGGTGCTTTTCAAATCCATTTTATACAGCTTGAAATCGTGGTGAGTAGCATATGCAAGTAATATTCTAATAGATTCAAGCCTAGCTACTGGAGCAAAAGTCTCATCGAAATCCAAACCTTCGACTTGTGAGTACCCTTTGGTCACAAGTCATGCCTTGTTCCTTGTCACCACCCCGTGTTCGTCTTGTTTATTGCGGAAGACCCACTTGGTGCCGACGATGTTTGCATTGGGCCTTGCCACAAGTTCCCACACCTCGTTCCGCTTGAAGTTGTTCAATTCTTCTTGCATTGCCACCACCCAGTCCGGATCCTTCAATGCATCCTCAATCCCGCGTGGTTCCAAAAAGGATAAAAACGAATAATGCTCACAAAAGTTGGCTATGCGAGATCTAGTGGTTACTACCTTTTGGATGTCACCGATGATGTTGTCGATTGGGTGATCCCTTTGGACGCATTGGTGTACTCTTGGGTGTGGCACTTGAGGAGTTGTGTCTTCATGATTGTCCGCTTCTCCCCCTAAGTGGTTGCCTTCGTTGACTTGTTGATCATCTTCATACTCTTGTGGTTGATCTTGTGTTGAAGCTCCCCCTTGATTGATGGTCTCCTCTTGTGGTTCATTTTCTTCATGTACGTGTGAGGGTGGCTCTTGTGGTCGAACTTCGCCTAGAGCCATTCTTTTCAATGCTTGACAAGGAGCTTCTTCTTTACCTAATTCACATGGATCAACTTGCTCCTTTTGGGAGCCATTAGTCTCATCGAACACTACGTCACGTGATACTTCAACAAGTCAGGAGGTCTTGTTGAAAACACGATAGGCGTAAGTGTTCGAATCATAACCAAGCAAGAAACCTTCATCGGACTTCGAAGCGAACTTTGAAGTCCTAGGCTTCTTGTTCTGGATATAACATGGAGAACTGAAAACTTGAAAATAGGAAATGTTTGGTTTGTTACCGGTGAGTGGCTCATAGGGAGTCTTCTTGAGTAGTCGATGAAGATAGAGTCGATTTGCAGCGTGACAAGCGGTGTTAATCGCTTCCGCCAAAAATCGATCCGAAGTCTTTTACTCATCAAGGATTGTTCTTGCCATCTCTATGAGTGTTCGGTTCTTTCTTTCCGCAACTCCATTTTGTTGTGGCGAGTATGGCGCTGAAAATTCGTGCTTGATGCCCTCTTCATCAAGGTACTCCTCCACTTGTGTGTTCTTGAACTCCATGCCATTGTCGCATCGAATACTCTTGATTGTCAATGAAAATTCGTTTTGAGCTCGCTTGAAGAACTTCTTGAGTGTTCCTTGTGTTTCTGACTTATCATGCAAAAAGAAAACCCAAGTGAAGCGAGAAAAGTCATCAATGATAACTAAACTGTATTTGTTACCGCCGACGCTTATGTAAGCGATTGGACCAAACAAGTCCATATGGAGTAGTTCGAGCGGTCTTGTTGTAGTCATGACGTTCTTTGCAGGATGATGTGCTCCAACTTGCTTCCCGGCTTGGCACGCGCTACAAGGCCTCTCTTTCTCAAAAACAACATTCTTCAAACCGCGGATGTGATCGCCCTTGAGGAGTTTTTGAAGATTCCTCATACCAACATGTGCTAGCCGTCTATGCCACAGTCAACCCATGTTGGTTTTTGCAATCAAGCATGTGTCAAGTTCGGCTTTATCCTTGTTGACGTCAACAAGGTAAAGCTTTCCCTTCAACATACCCTTGAATGCAATGGAACCATCACTCCTCCTAGAGACGGTCACACCCTCGTTAGTGAACAAGCAATTATAACCTTTGTCACATAGTTCAGATATGGACAGCAGGTTATAATCTAAAGATTCAACATGTAAAACATGAGAAAGTGTGTGTTCAGATGATATTGCAATTTTATCGGTACCAAGCACCTTTCCTTGACTATTATCTCCGAAGTAGATGCCCTCGTTTGGATCCTCATTCTCTTCATATTCCGCAAACATCCTCCTTTCTTCGGTCATGTGGTTGGTGCATCCACTGTCTAGCACCCATTTGGATCCACCGGAGGAATAGGCCTGCAAAAGCAAATTATGCTTTGGTTCTAGGTACCCAAGCTTGCTTGGGTCCTTGGAGGTTAGTTACAATACATTTGGGCACCCACACATGGGATTTTGTGTTCCCATGGCGTGGCCCAACATAATGAGCACAGACATTGCCGAGATTATTTCTCATTAATACATAGGAGGCATCAAAAGTTTTGAATAATAGCAGCCGTTGTTTATCAGTCGGACTAGTCTGAGGGGTCGAACTTGTCCGGAGGACCGGACTTGTCCGGACACCAACCGGACTAGTCCGGTATTCGTGTGAGTTCAAGTTATTATTCTTCGACTTACCAGTTTGAGAGGGTCTTCCCTTTACAAAAGAAACTCTTCCCTTGTTATTCTTATGACTTCCAGCATGCTGCTTTTCATCATAGGAGTAACCAATGCCATATCTGACATTTGGAGGTCTTTGGACCAAGTATGCACTACGTGCATAGTTGATCTTCTCCTTGTCAACTATGCCACATTGGGTAGGATTTTTATCCTTTGTGGGGGTTGATTTCCCTTTCAATCTGGTGTCAGTTTTACTACATGTGCACATATGAGCAAATTCAGTTTTAGTGGGTTCAGAAGGTGAGTTTGAAGAGGAGGAAGGTTCACTCAGCTTGAGTGACTCAACTTGCACTTCAAGGATCTTGTTAAACTTGATCAGGTCAGCAAGTTGGTCCTTGATTTCAACATTTGAGTCAGTTAACTCCAAGTAGGATTTCTTGCTTGAAGCTAACTCAAGCTCTAGTGAATTGTTTTTCTCCTTTTCAAGCTCTAGAAGTTTGTCAAGTTTGACATACTCCTCCTTTTGGGAGATAATCATGTCCTCTTGACGATGAATTAACTTCTCCTTCTCAACAAGTTTATCAAGTAAGAATTTCATTTTTGTTGCAATTTTCCTATCTAGTCCATTTAGCATATCCTCATCATCACTATCTATTTCATCATCACTAGAGTAGGAATGCATGGAAGGGGTTTTGATGATGACCTTGCATTTACCTTCCTTTGCCATAAGGCAAGTGCCATTTCCCTTCCTTGCACCGAGTGTAGGGAAGAGTGTAGATTTCTTGGACGTGCTCTCGATGGCTGTGCTAGCCATCTTTTCTTCATCGGATGATGAGGACTCATCGTTTGAGTCCCACTCCTTCCCAATATGCGCTTGTTCGGCTTGTTTCTTCTTCTTGAAGAATTTCTTAGGTTGAGGCTTGGATTATTTAGTCTTCTTCTTGTTCTCCTCATATGGGCAATCAACTATAAAGTGGTTATATTCACCACAATTATAGCACACCCGTCTCAACTTTGGCTTTGTTCTTTCCTTGTACTTGCCTTCACTTGATTTTGTCCCTTGTCGTTTCTTCATTATTCTCTTGAACTTTTTCATGAATAATATCATGTCCTCTTCATCTACCTCACTGCTCTCTTCGTCACTGTCTTCCTCTAGTTGTGCTTCTCTTGCTTCTTTGGATAGAGGCTTGAGGGTGGACTTTAAAGCAAACCCTTTCTTCTTAGCCGAGGTGAGATCAGCAATCTCCTTGACGTGCTTTGCTTGTTTTTCCATCATCTCAAAGTTGATAATTTTTCCAAGCAATTCATCCGGAGTCATCTTTTTGTATTCGGGGCTTTCTCTAATCATGGAACATAGCGTGACATTGTGAGGCATAAAAGCTCTAAGGATGAGCTTTACAACCTCGTGGTCATTCCACTTCTTGCTCCCATATGATCGAACTTTGTTAACGAGTGTCTTCAATCGATTGTACATATCTTGGGGTGACTCATCTTCCTCACTTGCGAATCTTCCTAATTCGCCTTCGATCATCTCAATCTTTGCTTCATGCACATGTCGGTCACCTTCATGTGCAGTTTGCAGAGTATCCCATATCTCCTTAGCAATTTCGAGTCCATCCACCTTGGTGAACTCGTCCCGACTGAGTGAGGAGGTGATTACAGCTGCGGCTTGAGCGTTTCTATGAATGGCCTGCTCTTGGTTTGGGGTGAGCTCCTCGTCGTCATCCGGACTATCTATCCCTGTGCATACAACATGCCATAGACTTGGATTTAGGGAAATCAAATGCATCTTCATATTCTGCCTCCACATTGAGTAATCATTTCCATCGAAGTGTGGGTCTTTTCCAAGTGGGATAGATAAGTAATGGTTTTTATTGGAATTTAGATGATCATAGTTAAAAGGATATCAGGAGTAGTCGATGTGACTACCCCCCTTCTTCTTCTCTTCCACTTTTGCTTTCCCTTTGGAAAGCGCCTTCTTTCTGAGGAGTGCCTTTAGCTCCAGCGTCTCCTCATCATCGTCCTCGAAGTCTTGAATGGCTTCGAGGTACTTCTCCACTTTTTGGTTCTTGTCGTTGTTAACTTCCTCTTGGTTGTTGATTTTGTGAATGTCCTTCATGTCCGACATGATCTCTTCGAGTGATTATACTCTTTCTTGAAGAACCTGCTCTGATAGCAATTGAATGTAGGCCTAGAGGGGGGTGAATAGGCCTTTTTGAAAATTGACGGATCCTGCAACACTCAACAACCAGTTCAATACCAGAGATATCGGACTAGTCCGGTAAAGTGCGGACTATTCCGGTGTTCACGGACTAAGTTGATTAAACTTGATTGATTGGTTTGATTCTTTTATGTGTGCAGCGGAAAAGAATCAAACAACAGTTTAACAGTTATATACTGGATTATATCACAATTAAGTCTTATGTTCAACAATTTAACGTAAGATGAACAATATATATGAAACCCTAGATTGAGTTGATTAATTAGAATTATGAACACTAAAACAAGACACAACGATTTATCCCGTGGTTCGGCTACCACAAAGGCAACCTACGTCCACGTTGAAGAGTCCACAAAAGGACCGGGTCTTCTCCAACCCTACCCTCGTTGGATCGCCATGAAGGCCAATCCTCTTCCACTAATCACAAAGGGGTGAATAACCAAATTCAAGGGGCGTTCTCACACGTTGAGAGCTCCCTTAGATTACAAAACACAATGCCATCGAAAACACACTCAAAAGTTACAATTGAAACTCAGGACTGTGTTAGAGAATCAAACCAAGAGCTCAATGTGGTGTCGCAAGTGTCTCTCCAATGATCTAGAGTGAATCCTCAAAGGATTGGATGATGTTGCTCTTAATTTCGTGGAGAGAGGTCATTTTTGAGGCTCTTGGGAGGTGTGACGGCGCTAGGGTTCGAGAGTTTGTGAAATTGGGCCGTGCACCTCTATTTATATGGGGTTTCTAAAAGTTACCGTTAGGGTTCAGAAAGTTCGGACTAGTCCGTAGAGGTCACCGGACTAGTCCGGTGTGCTGTGTGTAGCAAACCCTAAGTGTCCCGAAATATCGGACTAGTCCGGCTGAAAACAGACTTGTCCGATTTCGTTACTAGAAATCTTCGGACTAGTCCGATGTCCATCGGACTTGTCCGGACATGTGAAACCCTAAGTGCGTTGGATGACAAGTCCGCACTTGGAGGACTTGTCCGATTTAGATCAGTGGGTTTTTTTTCAGACTAGTCCGTGTGAATATCGGACTTGTCCGAAGTGGATCAGAAAGAATATCGGACTAGTCCGGTTAATAACGGACTTGTCCGATTTTGTATGACTTGTGCAGTGTTTTTAGGACTAGTCCGCACTGGGGAGGACTAGTCTGATTCTAGTCAGAAAGATATCGGACTAGTCCGACAGATATCGGACTTGTCTGATCTGGTGCAGAAAGATTATCGGACTAGTCCGGTTGTGATCGGACTAGTCTGGTCCTGTGTAACTCTGTGCAATGTGTGTGTTTAATTATCCTTGAGCTCTTGGGGTGTGTTTCCTTAACACACTCCATACAAAATAATCTACTACTCTTTTTCCTTGAGCTCATTTCCACTTTGCTCCTCTTCATCCCTTCTTTTTGGTATTTTGCTCATTTTTAGAGTATAGGCCTACATTCATCTCAATAAAAGAGGTTAGGATCCCAATTGCTTGTCATAAATCATCAAAAACCCACAAGGGAGTCATAGATGCACTTTCACTACAATAGCGTGTGTTGCCTTATATTCTCGTTGCAACGAGCTCAACTTTCTGAGGTGGGACAAATCGTTCACAACTTGTCAAAATCGCTCGCACGAATTCATTACTCACACCGAGCGCGGGGGGAGACGTAGGGAATATGCCAGGTGAACAGTGCACAACCTGGGCCTAGGTGGTTCATAGATTGCAAGTGACGAGAATATGATTCCTTGGCGTTATCCCTATCATGTCCAGCCATCATACGACCTCGTTCGTTCATGCGCACACATGTCACAGTCATGCAACTGCTTCATCCATCCGTTCATGTGGACACATGTCACAAATGTGGAACGGTATGCACAGCCTTGGATATGCATACCGTATCCATAATTTTTTTTCCTTGTTTGGGTAGGAGTGGTTCCACTTCAATCTAAGTGGATTGGAGAATGTACGGCCATCATACGACCTGACGTAATGAAGATTTTTTAATCTGATATAATCCTATTTTTAATTCTTATCGTTTTGACCACAAGTTGCATTGTCTCAACCAGACATCATGTACAAAACAATGACTCAGCGGAATCGGGAACTGGCCCATGAAAATGGAATTTAGCAGTCTTGCGGTTCATAGATCAAAACGCGCCATCCTTTTTCTTCTATCCATAACCGTGAGACTATTGAGTTCCATCTTCACCGGCACATATGTACGGTCCGGGTGTGCTGGTGTGTACCTTAACCCCCGTCGTGCATTCCCGGTGGTGGTTGGAAGACCCCTGCAGGTATGTTTTGATTCCTGTCCTCCAACTACATCTAGGTTTCCGATGACGCATGCGGTTCACCACCAGACAAACCAGCAAAGCCTCGGTGATGAGCGGCATGCAAATTTCTTGATGACAAACTGATTGTAGGGGTCTCCTGTTCGGATGCAACTTCGGTGCTCCCGTTTGTGCTACCATGCGTACTCCATCTTATGTGTCATCGTCTAATTGGTTGAAGTTAAATTAGGCATTATGTTAGGTAAATGAAAGGGCCAATAAAATCATGACACTTAAGTAGGGGCACATATGAAGCACTGAATGGGAGTACACAAGTCGTGTCCCTCCCGTTTTGTCCTCCCATGCGTCATCCCACTGATGTGTCAAAATGTTATTGGTCCCTTTATTAATGCTTAGTTTAACTACCATACCTTCACAACATATAAGATGATGACACGTCAGCGAGAGTGTCATAAAAAAACTAGAGATGGATGCCTCAGCAGGCCGCAGTCAGCGGGCCGCAGTCAGTTTTTCATCAAAAAACATGCATGCCGTTGAACACCGAAGCTTTTTTGGGTTGTCTGGTGGTGAACCGCCTGCGTCATTGGAAACCTAGAGATGGAGTAAGAGAACAGGAATCAGAGCATACCTGTAAGGCTCTTCCCAACAAACACCGGGGACGGACGATGTACGGGGGGTTAAGGTACACCGACACACCCGTACTGTACATGTACCCGACCAGCCGTGTACTAGTAGTTTCCTTTGAACCTCCTGCAGAAGAAAGCGGTATGCAAGTTTCATTCTGTATGAAGAATGTTTGTTGTGTATTCATCAGGGAACACAGATACACTTTATATAGGCTAGCTAGTGTAGTGTGAAACCAAAACAAAACCCTTTCGCACTACACAGATTCAGAAGCTAGCGTTAATGACTAAACATAGGCCTACGCAGTCAAACAATGACGTTAGACCAACGCGGTCAACAATGACTGTTACATGTGTGCATGCTTATCCTTTCTACAGTCTGATGGTGAACCGCCTGCATCATCAGAAGCCTAGATGGAGTTGGAGGACAGGAATTGGAGCATACCTGCTTGGACCAGGATCGCCTGACGTAGCGACATTTTGCTACATGCGTGCAGTAAAGGCTGCATCCACCGTTTGTTTTGATTCGACAGTTGTACTTCCTAGCTATCCAACTAAGGGGTCCATTCAAATCGTTTCTTAAACTCTTGCCTGCTTGCTTCAACATGAGAAAGAGTTTACATGCATATAATGATGCATACTTCAGATATTTAAATAAAACAAACTTCCATAACAAATTAACAGGATTAAAAACACATTAACTATCTTAGGTGGCATGCCAATGTGGATGTGCAACTCAGAGTAAGGATGAAAGTGAAACGGTTTTTTGAAGTTCATGGACTAAATAATTGACCCATTTGAAAGTTCAAGGACCAAACATAGTTTTGATTGAAAGTTTGAGGATGAAGTTGAGTATTGCCAGCTTGATGAGCTCAAGCTCGAAAAGTTTGAGTAAGCTTATTTGTTGTTGACATTATGATATGTACGTATGATTAACTAAATTATATAACTCTATTAAAAATGTTCTATGGGACACAATTTTTATATATGGTAGAAACAAACTCGCTCGAGTTCGACTCGTTGACAGCCCTACATGCAATTAAAGTTTTAGTGAAATCGTGTAATCAAAGATTTTCATCTATTGGATCTATACATCCTACGGTAAATCTTTTCATTGAACCCCTTCCACCCCCACCACCACCCCTCCACCTGGTGGAAGGGGTTAAATAAAAAGATTCAATGACTGTAATGTAGATCGATCCAATTAGGACAAGTTTTGTAGTTCAAATATGAACTAAAAAACTTGTTCTAACGATAAGTAATATAGGTAGAAGGCTGTAATGTTTTATGATATTGAACTCAATGTTCTCCACCTGTTCCATCTATTATTTTGTTTTCTATCTACTATTTAGTGAACTATCTGTTCTATTTGTATTCTCTGTTAATGAACGACCCTCCACACCGGCGGTGGCTTGTAAAGTTGCCTGTACGATACTTTAGCCACTAGAAGTGCTAGGAGATCGCCCGCAGCGGGGCCTGCAAAGCGGTTTGTAAAGTAGTATATAGTACTAACAAGTAGTAGTGACTGGAAAGAAAAGTAGAGACGGTCGACAGAGAGAAAAGAAAAGAATGGACGAGAAAAATATTAGAAAAAGATAGGTAGAACTCCAACATACCACTGGCCCTATGCCCCTATACGCGGTGTAATCATTACCACTGCTCCTATACGCGGCCAGAAGTTATTACCATTGCTTCAATGGAAGTACTGAAGACATGAGAAGGAAGTACGTGTGGCACCATCTGAGAACAGTATGCACTTGCTCTCCGGTGCGTCGTTAAAGGAGATGTTTTTCAATAAAAGGAGAAATTTTTAATTTGACACGCAGAGGGCCCAACGTATGTAAGGAAAATTATGCTTATAAAAAACTACGGTTTGCATCCCTCTCGGTTGTCGCAACGGCTCGACGTGTCCCATCGGCTTTACTGGCAGTTTTTTAATTTGACACGGAAAGGGCCCAGGGCTTTATCTAAAAAACATCCGCCCCGTACATGCCTTATACACGTCCTGTTTGATTTCAACCGGGCGAGCTCCGTTGAAATCAAACATGGCGTGCAGGAGTCTTGTACGTCATCTTTTTTTAATCGAATGTCTGACTACAATAGCGTGTTGCCTTATATTCTCATTGCAACGAGCTCAACTTTCAGAGGTGGGACAAATCGTTCATAGCTTGTCAAAATTGCTCGCTCCAAAAGTTTGAGTAAGCTCATTTGTTGTTGTTGTTATGATATGTATGTATGATTAACTAAACTATATAACTCTATTAAAAATGTTCTGTGGGACATAATTTTTATATATAGTAGAAACAAACTCGCTCGAGTTCGACTCGTTGACAGCGCTACATGCAATTAAAGTTTTGGTGCAATCGTGTAATCAAAGATTTTCATCTGTTGGATCTATACATCCTATAGTTATTACATCTTTTAATTAAACCTGTTCCACCAGGCCCGAGCACAGGCATGTGCGAGCTGTGCAACCGCATAGGGCCCCAGATCTGCAAGGGGCCCCGGTTCGAGATTATTTCAGCTAGTTTAATCTAGCATATCCAAGTTTAAGTGATCAGTTACTGACAACTAGTTCACCTAAGTTGAAGGAAGTTACACCATCCTTCGACTCCTAATCTGCTGATGGATCCACTGAGTTGCTCTAAGATCGACATACGTCTGGTCTTGATTCATCTACATGCCCTCCGTCTGAAAAAGTTTGTCGCTTTGTAGTTCATTTTTGAACTACAAAGCGATAAACTTTTTAAGACCGAGGTAGTACCTTATAAAATATGAGTTGTGCCTGTGTGCCACCGACGCCATGGCCAAGCTGTAGATTAGTTGCTTGCCTAAAAGCTCTAGAGAAAACACGGAGGACAGCCATGGGGTTATTTTTTTTCTTCATACGTCGATTGTGTCCTCTCTCTCAGTTTATCTCACGTCCCCAACTATCTCGATTTCGACCTCCAGATTTCAATTTGATCATGTTTCGATTTTGACCTCCAAATTCCTACATTTGATCATGTTGCATCTGTCACATGGGTATTCTACACGACTTTCAATTTCAGGGACATCCAATGCTGATGTGTTGTAGAATTGTAGAGGTCGAGTATCGATCGCGCACACAAATACCTTGTACACTACGGTTGTGCCCTCATTGTCCTTAATGCATTCCACGTTATATGATTTGTATCGTACTATTTATTACACATGGTTATGTTTTGAAATTTGAAATTTAATCTTATATTATGTATATTATTATAGATTTATAGTTCTATTTTGCTATTGATATACTCGTTATAATATTTCGTATAGGGCCTCAGATTTTACAGGCTCGGCCCTACCTTCCACCCCCACCACCACCCCTCCACCTGGTGGAGGGGGTTAAATAAAAAGATTCAACGACCGTAATGTAGATCGATCCAATGGTTGAAGATGGTTGATTACACTATTGCAACAAATATCTTATTATATTCTAGTTCAACCCAACTTTAAAATAGGAAATCTTTTGACACTGATTAATCCAGTCGTGATGTTTTTCTCTTCTTGTTTTTGTGATGTTTTATTTTTTCTTGTTTCGTGATGCTGATTTTCATGTTTTGTACTTCCTCCTTCCCATATTAGTACTTGTGATTAATTATTAGGACAAGTTTTGTAGTTCAAATATGAACTAAAAAACTTGTTCTAATGAAAAGTAATATAGGTAGGAGGCTGTAATGTTTTATGATAATGAACTCAATGTTGTTCATTTGTTCCATCTGTTATTTTGTTTTCTATCTGCTGTTTAGTGAACTATCTGTTCTATCTGTATTCTCTGTTAACGAACGACTCTCCACACCGCCGGTGGCTTGTAAAGTTGCCTGTACAATACTTTAGCCGCTAGAGGAGCCAGGAGATCGCCCGCAGTTGGGCCTGCAAAGCGGTCTGTAAAGTAGTATACACTACTAACAGGTAGCGACGACTGGAAAGAAAAGTGGAGACAATCAACAGAGAGAAAAGAAAAGAAAGGACAAGAAAAATGTTAGAAAAAGATAGGTAGAACTCCAACGTACCACTGGCCCTATGCCCCTATACGCGGTGTAATCATTACCACTACTCCTATACATGGCCAGAAGTTATTACCACTGCTTCAAGGGAAGTGCTGCAGACAAGATGTGTTGATTATTTTATTTTTTGTTTATTGGGGATTATGTAACAGCTAGTTCTGTCGATTAGCGACGACTGGAATGAAAAGTGGAGACAATGAACAAAAAGAAGGGAACACTGATTTCCTTTGTTCCAAACTACTGTATGACTGAATGTATTCATTTCCGGAAGAATCTATTTCTTTAAACTGCCCTGTGAGTTTCCTTTGATGCAAACGGGGCTAAATATAAGACGAGGGCGCATAGGGGAAACACAAAAAGTGCAACATTCGTCAGAGACGAGCGGGCATAGGGGAAACACATACACTACAGGTCTATTTTATATACTCCCTTTGTTCTCTTTTAATTGGCGTTGGGAGAACTAGGGGTGCATCCAAACGGGAATGGAGGGAATATAACCCATAGAGTACAACGCCTGATGGCAGAACAGGTCCGCTCGTGCTTAATCCTATAGTCCTCTGTACAGAAGACTGTCCACTCCTCCCACGTAGGCCTGCTGCAGCGGGCAGTTCCCTGGTTCCCCTCTATTGAGCAGCCCCAAGCATCATCATCAATGTTGGGCACCACCACCGGCGATGCTTCTGGACGAGGCCTGCGCAGGAACCTCCAAACGACACCATCGATACTATTCATGGCTTCATGCAGACACCGGCAACACTCCTTGTTGGTCCACTTCATGGTGATGGACCCGACCGCGTTGTAGCCGACATGGGCCTCACCTTCGACCTGCCGGATATACTCGAAGGCATCGCGGGCCCTGCGGTCGGCGTCGTAGCGGAGTATGGTGAGGACGTAGGACGCCACCAAGTGGCCATTCGCAACCACCCGGGCATGGAACTAGGAGCCCGGCTGCGCGCGACCGTGCAGGAAGACAAGGTCGAACCCGGTGATGTAGCACGCATGAGGGTTGCCGACGATTGCCAGGCGCTCCACCAAGCGGTCGTAGCTCCAATTAAACTTCCAGATGCTTTCTTGCTCCAACTCCACGTGCCTGCCCACGGTGCGATCCCGACACGCCGCATGCATGACCCTGCAGGTGGCGCGCAGACTCGAGAGGTCGTCCATGGGCTGCGAGGAGGTTGTGGCGACCCACCCCGCGATCAGGGCCACAATATCGTGCGGCAAGGGGAACTCCATGGGCTTCGAAGGGAACCAATGAGGGCGCGCACGATGGAGACGAAGAGGAAAAGTACGTACGGAGAAGAGGATGGCCTGTGTGTGTTGCGGAGAAGAGGATGGTGTGTATTTATTAGTACGCGCGGAGAAGACGATGAGACGCGCACAGTGATGGTTATGGCTTCTAAATTGCACCATTTGGAATGCTACTTGCGAAACTTGTATGAATGTCTTTCCTTTCCGGAGGATTCCATTCCTTTAAACTTTCTTGTGAGTTTCCTTTGATGCAAACTGGGGTTACGGCTTCTAAAGTGCAGCTGTACGCTACTTTAGCCGCTGGAGTTGTCAGCAGGTAGGAGATCGCCCGCAGCGGGGCCTACAAAGCGGTCTGTAAAAAGTATTCCTCCCTCTATCCCAACTCAACTCTATTTTTATCTTTGGTCAAACTTACCTTTGACCAATGATTTCTTGCCTGGTCCTTATCCTGATCATCAAGGTCCTCCGCCTGCTGCCCCAGATGACTTGGGGCAAAATGATCCTGGCGACCAAAATGAAGTGTCAGATATGTTGTCCATGGCGCAGGGTTATTCAACACAAGCAATAGGAGGGATATACTAATCTTTCTCCTCATATATAGCGTGCTAACTAATTGTTTGGCCCAAATGATCTAGAAAAATTACTTCAGATTTGATGATGCCATAAATTAATCGCTGCTCAAAACAATGACGGTGCTCATCAAGCTCGCAAGCTCAACTTCATTCATCCTCAAACTAGCTAATTATTTCGGATGGATTTACGTTAGGGGTGTGCATTCGATCTACCCGATATTTTGGTTCGGGTATTTTGGTCTTTTTCAAAATTCGGTTTCTTGAAATCACTACCCGAATTGTTGTAACAATATGATTGATAAATTTAATCCCATGAGGTAATTTATTATAAAATAAAAAATGAAAAATAAAAAATAAACATTTAAATCCAACAACTTCACACATCACAACTTGAAAATAAAATATCTAAATTTGAATTGTTTATAGTTTAGCACGCATAATTTAACTTATTATTTGATGGGCCAACTATTCGGTTATTTCAGTTACCCGAGAGTGGTACCCGAACCCGACATTTATTTTTCAGATATTTATATTTGCTACCCGAAAAGTACCCGATACCCGATATTTCGGTCTTTTTGGTTCCGGTATCGGTTTTTTCGGTTTTGGTATTTCGGTCTCGGTTTATTTGCCCACCCCTAATTTACGTAGTAGTAGCATATGGGATATACATATTTCTCCTCCATGTTTTTTTGCAAAACTATCAAGTGATATATCCTATGTGCATATTGCATATGTAAAACTAATGTAAAATATAAAACTTTTTCAAAGGGAAGTCTTAGGTTTCGTCAAATCTATCTTTGAGATTTACGCAATTTTGATCTGTTTTAACAATACAAGTGTACTTTTAGATTCACCATGAAAATATTTCCATAATATTCAATCTAGTACTACATGTTATTGAAGTTAATAAATTCCATATAAATCATTGGTCAAAGGTAATTAGTTCGACCAAAATAGAAATAGAGTTGAGTTGGGGCAGAGGAAGTATTATACATTGTTGTTTTCCGCATAAGGTTTGGTCCTTCAAGCCGTAGCCATTTGTACAGGCGGCTGATGCGACCAGGCGCACCGAGCTTACATGCGCACCAGTCACTGTGGTCCTTAAACGCGCGCAGCGCATGTGCATCTTTGAATTCAATTGCAATTGCTCCGCGTCCCTCAACACTACTGCGCACGTCGAGAGACGAACAGCCAGGCGGGTTCAAATCCCCTGCAGTACTGCAGGTGCAGTAGAGATGGCTGACATGAGGGCCCTACAGGGTGTGGGACCCACATGTCAGCCACCTCTACTGCACCTGCAGTACTACAGAGGATGAGCACCCCAGCCCGGCTGCTTCAATGCTATAAGATCACCTGGGCACGCCATCGCCTTCTCCGCACATCCACTCTTCCTCTCTTCCCAAAACCACGCCAAGAACACCATGGCTGACAAGACAACGCCGCCGCCAAGCCCGCCGAAGGACGCTAAGGGGAAGCGTCCTCGACCGGAGTCCCCCCGGACAAGGAGTGGGCTCTCCAGAAGATGGTGCGTGATGTATTTGACAATACATCGTGCTCCATGCATCGCCTTGGTCTTGGTCCCCTTCGAGAGTATGCTGCAATGGGGACCACGGGCCACTACGTCTTCGGCATGACGCACTTGGCCGACCGCCTAGACGTCCTCTGGGAGATGCTGGCAGACGAGCTCGGCATCGCCGGCCGCGACAACTTGGTGGCAGAGACGTCCAGGAAACTGGGCTTCCCGTCTCCGCCGCGGGAGGCTCCCCTGCCCAGCCAGGAGCCCAAGGAGGAGAAGGAGGAGAAGGAGAAGGAGAAGGAGAAGTAGGTGGAGCGAGGTGGAGGAGAAGTAGTTTTTTTTCTTGTTCTTAGTTGTGTTGTTTTTCTTTTCTTGTTTGTAGTTTGTGTTTTTCTTTTTTGTTGTTTGTAATGTATCGTCTTAAGGTAATGAACTTTATATTTCTGTTCATTAGTGCGCAAAAAAAGTTCTAATGTTGTTGTTCTAACTCTACTGAGTTGGAGATCCAGAAAGTGACTATCACCTAGTTTATCTAACAGGACCAGCGGGGAGAAACCCACTCTCTATGATGAAACCCAACGCGGATCCAACATAATGAGCAATCAAACAACAAAGCACGTAGTAAATCACAAAAAACACAATAACAGTTTCTGGAGTACGTATCAACTTTAGCCCAGATTATGTGCTCGTGGGCGTCATTGCAAAAGGGTGAAGACAAAAAAGACTTGATTCGGATGGCTTGCAAAAACAAACTAGAAGTCAGGGTCATCGAACCTTTTGCCCGATTTGGATTGAGTCTTAGTTATAGACTTCCATAATAATAAAATGTATCGGGTATTTTACCTTCACAAGTGTGTCATAAAATGTATCAGGTGTTTTACTTTCACTAGTGTGTCATGAAGTGTACGCCGACCACGTATCCTGATACAACCGTACAACTTCAAATAAAGGAGGGTTAGAAGATTGGTGGAAAATAATACGAACTTATAAGAAAAAGGAGAAGAAGAAAAAGGATGGCACGCGTTTCGATACATGAACCATGACACTGCTGACATCCATCTTCATTGGCTAGTTCCCGATTCCGCTGATCTCTCCAGCATGTATTCACACTAGCTACTCTCTGGTGACTGGACCCAGGGTATCCTGTGGCCCACCCATCATATCCAGTGGGTGGGCTCCTGAGAAATGTTGTTGTTGTTGTACGTGGTGTTAGGTTGAGACAATGCAACTTGTGGTCATAACGATAAGAATTAAAAATTAGGAAGAGTATATAAGATTCAAAAATCTTCATTACTCTCTTTACTCCGGGCTCGGGCCCGTCACATTCGAAAACTCCTCCGTTCATATCGTAACTGCATCAGTTATATATCCAGGCCCGTTTCCAATTAAAATCCAAACTATAGGTGTAGACGTAGGTTTTGCACAAGAGAGAAGTTGCGCCACGCCGCTGCAGACGGCAACAGTAGGGACGACAAGGAGAGAGACCCAATGGCGGGGACTCAGGTGTACAACATGACGTTCGAGGAAGATGTGATCACCACCATCGTGATGTCATCTAGCAAGGCCGTGGAGGACTGGCTCGATGAGGTCCTCTCCATCCACCGTCGATGCCTTCACAAGCTCGTCATCGGGCTCGACATCGAGTGGTGCCCCAGCTACTACGCCGACCAGAACCCCGTCGCCGTTCTGCAGCTCTGCGTCGGTCGCCGCTGCCTCATCTTCCAGGTCATCCATGCTGACTACTTCCCTGACGAGCTGGAAGATTTCCTCAGCAATTCCGACTATCGCTTCGTCAGCGTCGGCGTGGAGGGTGATGCCAATAGACCTTGGAAGGACTGGCAGCTGAAGGTGGCCAAAACGGTGGACATAGTCGAGCTCGTGGCGGAGGAGATGGATCGCCCGAGCCTTCGCCATGCACGGCTGAAGGACATCGCGAGGGCCATGATGGGCGCCGACAGGGAGAAGCCTTACGGGGTGAGGACGAGCAACTGGGACACGTACAATCTCTTCGGCGAGCAGATCAGCTATGCGTGCATCGACGCCTTCGTCTCCTTCGAGGTGGGCTGCAAGCTGCTCTCTGGCGACTACTGATCTTACCACCGAGTTTGCGGATCGGCTGCCGTCGATCATCCCGGCATATGGAATTCGTAGGTGCATCGCTCAAGTTCTAGCTTTTGTGCTTGTGCCCCCAATCTCTCCTACAATTATTTTTTTGAATAAACACTATATCTTGCTTTTAAAAACATGCATGTTATTTCACATGCATCGAGGTCTTTCACATGCATGTTAGTTGTCCATGCATGCTACGCCCCAAACATGATCAACGAGCCTCAAACATGATGATCTCTCAACAAAAAAGAGAACATGTAACGTCAGCAAACATGATCGAGGTCTTTCACATGGATGTTAGACGTACATATGAATGCTACATCCCAAACATGTATTCCAAGAATAGAATAATATTTCCTACCATGTATATATATTTCTATATTTATCATATTCTCTACCATCATGCATGTGCGCATGCTCTCAACCTATATGGAAGTTGTTTAACTACCACACTAATGAAGAATATTATCCTGTCATCAATAGAGATAACAAATTTGACACAAGGATGTTCCCTCGGTGATACGAGGATAGAATGTGGACTACCATCGTCTAATAAGCACACAGCTCTCACTACGTACGTACGTGGTTCATCAAATTAATCGATCGCATGCTGACATTATGTACCGTTGTACTCATCTTTTGAAGAAACAACAGGAGTAGGCGCTAGCCGCTACGTGTTCTGATTTTAGGAACAAATAAACACACTTTTGAAAACACCTACGCCACATCTGATCCTCAATTTCATCCAATTAACATGTTCCTCAACAAGGGGGCACAAAAATCCTCAACACATGACCAAACATGCTTGATCGCGAGTCTCTTTCACAAGCATTACATTCATGGCCACCATCATCCATGATCACGACAATTATCAGTTCGATATGGAATCTCGATCGGCAATGGTCGAATCCTTAAAAAAGAAAGATATGGACTCTCGATCGATTGCCAGGCGCGTTCACTTCAATCTCCGCACCTTTGTGTGTCAAATTAAAAAACTGGACAATGGGATGTGTTGAGCCGTTGCGATAACCGAGAGGAGGCGAACTGCAGTTTGGGGTAACTCTGACCGTCGATTCAAAAGCACAATTTTTGAAGCGCCCGATCATCTCCACTCACGCGCTTAGACGATGAACAGCTATAAAGGCACACCATCCTCTTGCTTCTCCGCCGCACCACTGTCGACCACCTCTCTCTCTTTGTTCGCACCTCTGTTGCCACACAAATGGGTAGCCCTGCACTGAAGCGCTCCAAGTCATTGACGTCCTCCGAACCACCTTATCCGTTTCCGTCGCCGCCAAGGCCAGTGGAACTGGAGGCGGCGCCCGCACCTCCTCCAATCCCGTCTTCGCCCATGGCGCCCGCACCTCTTCCATCCGACTATGATGAGACTGCCCGGCTCATCGAGGAAAGCATCGACAAACTCGATGGCAAGCTTAAGGAGGTCACCGGCAGCCTGTTCGCCGCTGACATGCAAGCAAAAGCGCTCGACAAAATGGCGCAGGATGTATTTAACAATACATCTCACTCCTGTCGCCGACTGGGACTTGGTATCCTTCCCCACCACACCAGCATGGACTCCACCGGCTACTACATCTTCGGGTTAGGCTTTGTTGCCGCTCGTCTCGACTGCCTCTACAGGACGATCGGTGTGGAGGTCGGGGTGGAGTTTCGCGAGCAACTCGTGAAGGCTGTTAGCCGGAAGAAGTTCAATCTGGTGTTGGAGGATGCTCCGCCGACGGTTGAGGCGAAGGCGGAGGCGGTGGCGGCGGTGGAGGTGGACAAGTCCCCCTCCGAGTAGAGTAGGATGAGTAGTAGTTTTTTCTTTTGTTTTCTATGTGTTTTTTTCTTGTTTGTAATATATGTGTTGTTTTTAAGTTAATGAAAAATGCCTTTTATTTTATGTTCATGAACAATGTGTCCTACAGTACATGCACTGACGAAAATCTCCTCCTTTTATCGAAAAACATCGCATATGGAAAATTAACACATTAGTAATATTGTACTGTATCTAATAAATATTGTATTAAACACATTAGTAGGACGTACGTAGTAGAATTATATTTCAAAAAATTACAAAAATAAAAAGCTACACACTAGTTAATTTTATTTCTTTTCTCTTTACCAGCTATCATCGTGCCCGCCCCACCACCCCCACCCACCGGCCTGGCCCTAGCCAGTAGCCCACAAATTTTCTGGGACCCTAACGCACAGCATCGCGCGTGTGCCCCCGCCTCGCACGCCGTCCGATCAAAATTGCATAATCTTGGGAGCGGGACATGCGGGATTTCCATCCTTCGGTGTCCAGACAACAAACCCAGCACGAAGCGAAGGATCTCAGCAGGATTTCCAAGGGACGGCGTGCGGGGCGGGGGTGCACGCACGACATTGTGCGGCAGGGCCGCAGAAAATTTATTTCCGCCCGCCTAGGCCCAGAGCCGGGCCTGCCTTTAATACCATCCGCAGTGGTTCACGGTAAAGCTTTAGGCTGTGTTTGGGAGCACAGTTTTTCAATACTAAAGTTTTGGAAACCACAGTTTTTAAAATGACATGGCAATACCAAAGTATTTCAATAACACAGTTTTGTAATACCACAATTTTGCAATACATAGGACTGTTTGGTTGACAAACACCACTCTGTAAAAAACACCATAGTAATCTCAAATACCACGTTATTGCTAATTGCTCTAAAACTCCAAAAATACCGAGTTCCCAAACACCATTATTGGCCTGCGAATTAGATGGTCTCATCTCTTAACCCCTTGGTGCGGAAATCGAATTCTCTGCGGCCCTTCCGCACAACCGTCTCTATGCGACCCTGCCCATATGGTTGCCACATACGTTCACACTCCAAATCTTACACCCAAGGGCGCACTGCACGGTTCCCGCGACTGTACCACCCTGCCCTGATGATTTCCACGTACGCGAACGCACTGAATCTTGCAGCGCGCACGGGCACACAAACTCCATGTCCGAACTTTGCTCAGCGATCCAAATAACTCAGCGCTCGGCGTGCACGATCCATCATCATGCGCACGAGCACGTACGACGCGGCCAAAAAGATCTGTGTTTAGTTGCTTGTCTTGGATTGAATTGACTTGAATTAATTGGATGGTCCAGTCATGTGTTATTTGTTTCGCGGTCAAACGGGAGATCCAGGTTTGAGGAATATAAAATATTCCTCACAGATGCTTGATGAGATGGTCCAGGATATTTGGTTGGATGTGAGTCCATCCACCTTATCTAATTATGCTTCTTAGCAATGTAATTAGTGATAATTACCTTGTTTATTGTTGATTAATAATTACAATTATGATATTAACATTACTATTTGCTAGTAATGTGATAATTAGTATATAAACAATTAATATTATGAAATTACCAACTTTGATGATTCAATAATCCAATCAAGTTTCATCCAACCTACCAACAAAAAATTGGATCGTCCAGTCCATCCAACCAAACATTAATTTGGATGATCCAAGACATAAAGAAATGGATGATCTATCTCCAATCCAACTTCGACGTCGAACCAAACGCAATTGATGACTGAGCACTTTGTCACATGTCACTCGAGTGTACGCACAAATGACAAATACACGGCCTCAACACCGAGTTTAGGGTGCATCATGGACTAACCACATGACCCGACCAAACACTCACGTAATACACCTGCAAGAGCAACTACCTGGCCGCATCCTTCGCGTACGAATGGCAATGCCGACCAACTTATAGTTTTTGTACTACATACAAAGAATTTTCCTTGTCCATTAGCCAATAAACAAGCTCTTCTGATGCGGATTTTGTAGTTAAAAAATGAACTATGACAAAGCGACAAGTTCATGGAGACGGGGGGAGTACATATGATCATCGACGTCTCCCTCACATGCATGTTATAGTTGTCCATGCATGCTACCCTACGCCCCAAACATATGATCAACGAGCCAAACTATATATATATATATACATAGATATATATATATCTATATATATATCTATATATATATATATATATATAACATGTTAGTTGTCACGCCCCAAACATGATCAACGAGCCTCAAACTATATATGACGATGTGTCAACAAAAAATAGAGAAAACACGTAATAATGTTGTCATCAAACATGATCGTCGCGAGATTTTCAAGTGCATATGTTACTTGTCCATGCATGCTTGCTACACCCCAAACATGATCAACGAGTCCCAGATATGACGATCTTTCAACAAAATTAGAAAACACCTAACATCATCAAACATGCATGATCGAGGTCTTTTGCATGTCAAACTGAGAAAACAAGAACGAGGGTTTGTCATATATATATATATATATATATATATATATATATATATATATATATATATATATATATATATATATATATATATATATCTGTGTGTGTGTGTGTGTGTGTGTGTGTGTGTGTGTGTGTGTGTGTGTGTTTGTGTGTGTGCGCGTGTGCATGTGCGTGTGCGCGTGTGTGTGTGTGTGTGTGTGTTAATGAATGCATAAATGTGTGGTGTTTTTATCGTCTTGTACTTTTTTTTGTGTTTTGTGACGATCTTTCAAACTGTATATATATATATATATATATATATATATATATATATATATATATATATATATATATATATATATATATATATATATATATATATATATATATATATATATATATATATATATATGACGATCTTTCAAAACATAAGAGAAAACACGTAACGTCATGAAACATGATCGAGGTCTTTTGCGTGACAAATTGAAAAAAACTGGAACATTGCATATACATTGGGCCGGTGGGCTCTTTGCGTGTCAAAAATTAAAAACTAGAACTGAAAAATTGAAACACCGCCGGACGGACCTAAAAAGTATGCCAGGTGGGCCACTGCATACCCTGGACCCTTTGCATGTCAAATTAAAAAATTGTCTGTGAAGCGACAACTTAGAGGAAGCCAACCATGGTTTGGATTAATTCGAAAGTGCAGTTTTCAAAGCGTCCGATCATCTCCACTTGCGCGGACCATCCGCAGTGGCGTACTATAAAGCATATTGGATACACTGTTTCGCAGTGTAATTTAGAGTACGTAGTGTAAAAGCTGAAGGAGAATAGTGTATAGAGTATGCTTTAGAGTACGCTGAGGCGGATGGTCAACGAGGACCCGCTATAAAGGCACACCTGTCCTCTTGCGTCTCCACCGCACCACTTCATCTCCATCGATCATAGCCTCCAAACTTCTCTTCCTTCACCGCCGCACTATCGCCGACCACCTCTCGCTCTTTATCTGCACCTCCGTCGCCACACAAATGGGTAGCCCCGCATCGAAGTGCTCCAGGCCGTCGACGTCCTCCGAACCTCCTTCTTCTCTATTTCCGTCGCAGCCAATGCTGGTGGAACTGGAGGCGGTGCCCGCACCTCCTCCGTCCCCTTCTCCGCCCACGGCGTCCGCACCTCCTCATCCCGTTTGGGTTCAGGAGACTGTCCGCCTCATCGAACACTGCTTCGATGAACTCGATCGACGCCTGAAGGAGGCCACTGAGCACCTTTCCGCCACCACCGGGCGAGAAAAAAAGCTCGGCAATTGGCGCGAGATGTATTTTCCGATATATCTCGCTCGTGTGACCGTCTAGGTATTGGGAAACTTCCCGTCTGCACCAGCTTGGACACGGTCGGCCACTACTACTTCGGGTTTGGGTTTGTGGCCGGTCATCTCAACATCCTCTACGAGACGATCGGGGATGTGGCTGTGGTGGAGGTCCGCCAGCATCTTATGTGGACCGTCACCCAGAAGCTTCGGACTCGATTGCCGGAGGAGGCGGTAGCAGCGGCGGTAGCGAAGGAGGCGGCAACAGCAGCAGCGGCGGAGGAGGAGGCGGCGGCGGCGGAGAAGGAAGTGGAGGAGATCTCCTCCGACTCTGAGTAGAGTAGTATTTGTAGTTTTTCTTTTTCTTGTTTTCTATGTGCTTTCGTAGTTCTTCTTTGTAATATATGTGTTGTTTCTATTTTAATGATAAATGTATTTTCTGTTCATGAACAATGTGTCCTATGCAGTATCGAAAAACAACTCCTTTCTGAAAAAGGGGCGAGATAACTGTTGTTCAATGTCTAGCCAAGAATTCGTTGTGTTGCGACAATCGACGACTCTTGGTTGAAACTCCATTGAGATCGTGGTTGAGGCTGCGTTTCTCCTCTTTTGTGTTCTTTCACTCAATTTTTTCATTTGTAGTCGGCGCATGGGAAATGTATTTTTAGTATGTAGTAGTATATACTACATGTTATCAATTCATTGTGATTAATGTGACAAAATGCTGATTGTTTACCATCGTCCTTTCGTGGACTTGTCTATATTTGCATATCGTTTGCATTAGCACATACGCATTTGGTGATTCATATTTTTTTCGTATTATTTTGGAATGTCCCACTAGCTAGCAGATGACGGCTTTTAGATTTTGATCTCCATGCATGGCAACAAAGATGAATTAAGAAGCGAGCAAGTTGTCCTAAGACGAAGTCTACCCCTCTAGCTGCACGCACCATGCGCAGGAATCGACGCGACATGAGATGTAATTAATCACAATTTGATGCGTGCACAAGGGCACGGCTTGCGTCAAATTCTCCACTCCCGCGAAAATTTTATCGTTCTACTTGGCGCGCCACATTTGAGATTTTGACAATTCAATTTTCACTACCCGCGCCTCCAATTTCAGTCCCGCCTATTATTGTAACCCTATTTCAGCCACGATGAGTATAAATGGAAACACTGGCCTTCGTTCCCGACACACAGCTGCCTCGCCCTTCCGGTGATCTTGCAGTACTCCAAATGGGTTGTCTCTCTGTCTTGTGTTCCATACTTGTATTCCTAAGAAATTCCCGTGTTTTCATTTCCCACGGTTTTTACAATTTTTCCCCCACGGATCTCGCAGTGACGCATCAAAGCTCTTGGTGGTGTTGACTCCTGGGTACAATGCGGGGCGACCAAGTTTGACGGGCTCTACCGAACCTCTTCGTCGCCGACACCTCCCTGCGACATCGCATCCCGGACTCCAATTTTGTGCTAGGTAAACTACACGATCCATGCTGTCTTTTTATAGAGCTATATTGGCTTGGTTCTACACGATCCATACAGTTTTGGCCTAGTTAAGTTATACACGATCCATCCTGATATACGAAGATTAAATAAATTAACAAAGAAGAAATGTGGTCTTCTGTTTCACGAATTTAGTTTTATATATATATATATATATATATATATATATATATATATATATATATATATATATATATATATATATATATATATATACTACATCTGTCCCTAACTAAATGTTGCTCCGACAGCTTATTACGGTAGTGTATTTCTGGATGAGGATCCCCTGACTTAATCAGCGGTCACTGACATGTGGACCCGATCCCACACGTCAGTGACCATGTCATGGCGTGCAGTAAAGTCAGGGGATCCCTGTCCGTATTTCTAGTTCAATTCCTGGCCGAGAACGACAAATACTAAAAACCAGAGGTAGTAGTATGTAATTTCTGGATTTAGAAGTAAATTACGTACGGGTTATCTGATCAACCACTCCAAATGTTGTACTCTCATTCCTGTTTTACAAATTTGTATTCCTAAGATTTTTAGTTCCCATGGTTTTTACACTTTTTTCTTTCTTGTGGCTTTCTCAGATCGTACGTTTTTTTCTATTCTTTCTTTTCTAATTCATCTGGTAGTAACAAACACTGCAGTTTATAGAAAGCACACCGTCCAATCCAAAATCTATGTTGGTCATGTAATCTGACGTTATCACTGTTATTTGGAATGACTACTTACAATGCTATTTACATTAGGAACAAGACATCAAACCGTGATGTCGTCTAGAAGCATTCATGGTGGCCAACAAGCACCTGGTATAACTATAAATGTGTTTACTATCAAAATTAAACAATTTTAGACAACATTAAATCGTTTGCATGGTACGCAGAGAATATTGCAGCACATGATGTTCAAGAACCCCGAGGTTCTTCACTCCCTAGTACTACGATGCATGAACCAACAGCAGGTATAGATATACAAACCAGAAATACTCCTTCCGCCCAGTGTAATTTTACTTTTGGAGCTTAAAAAAAATCCCACTCCAACTCTATCCTCGGTAGTAGCTTCCAACTACCCATATCACATCATATTACTACCTGCCTCTCTACCATGCCATTTGTTTTGGCAGAGCGTGTTAGGCTTTTACTCCTTTGGCATTGAATTTGGAGCATTTTGGGAGACTACGCTATGTCCTTTAGATGTATTGATGATGGTTGTATCATGGTCATTTGCATTCTTTCCTAGGCTCTACTAATTGTTTTAGCATGCCTTGCGATTCTACTTTCTTCTTAGTACTTAGTCTTTATAGTTAACATTTCATCAGCCTGTGTGATGGCGGGATTTTTTTATGCCTCCATGTTGTGCTCTCTCACCACCGGCCACTCCGGCCGGCACCGGCGCCCACGCCCTGCTGCTGGTCACTTCAGTGTCCTCCTGGGCGCGTCTCCCTTGCCCATCGCCACGTCCCATCCTTTGCGTGCCATGATTACCCCGCCGCCCGCAAATCCGTGGCCATTACTCGCCCTGCCACCAATCCTCCTTGAGAGTTTCGGCGAGACTGAACCCTCGCTTTGTTGAGTGTCGCAAGCTGGCACTATGCAGTACTGCACCTGCAGTAGCCGCCACTGACAAGTAGACTCGATGTCTCATGGGCCCACATGTCAGTGGCAGCTAATGCAGGTGCAATACTGCGGAGGATTTCAATCCCGCAAGCTGCCTACCTTATTTGTCTTACATTCGCCACCTGCTACCGCTGGTGTTCATTACTTGCCCTGCAACTAATAATTCTCTTTGAGACGCGCTCCGACTGATGTCAGTCAGACCGAACCGGCGAACCCTATCTTTGTCTAGTCTAGTGTTGCTAGCTGCATGCCCCCTCACAGTCTTGTTTGCTTCGCTCATGGACTGAAAATCTTCTGCAGTACTACGAGTGCGTACCGCCACTGACATGTGTACCTGATGGATCATTTTAGGGTATGAACAGCAACAAAGAAGTCAATAATATAACCCCCCCCCCATCAAAATAGTTGTCGTTGGGACAGTCCTAACTACTGTAGTAGTTCATTTTTAATTCATTTGTTGGTCTGATACGACATTTAATATAAACCAGGAGGGAGTACTACAGAACAAAATGGTGATGGCACAACGCGGTCGTCACACGCTCGTATTTGCCGCACTCGTCCTGAAGATGGTATGAACATCAGACTTTTCTTCTTTTCACACTATTTCTACATGATACTAAACTTGTTCAGGGGGTAATTTGCTTTAATCGTTTACCGTTTGAATCACTGTAACAGAAGGAAGGAAGCTAGGAAGAAGTGTGGCTAAAGGACTTAAGGTTGCCAGAATACGCTATGCATACCAAGTTAGTAGAATGGAGCATGTTAAGCTACCAATTCAGTTCTCTGCTAGGTTGGGTGCTGCGGTTGGTATTAATCAGCGGCAATATGTCGATGATGTGGTTATGTTTACAAAAAGACATGCATCCCTCAGCGGTGCAATGAAGTGGGCAGAGGTTGGCCATAGTAACAAGAGAGATATAGTACGAGACATTCTGGTTAGTGTTGTCACACCCCCACACAAGTATTTTTTTCTTGCAATCTCCATCCTGTACGTTTACAGCAACTTGTTATACAATGTACAGGATTCCTGGGACATGGAGGACACACCGGAGAGCGCAAGAAAAATTTTGAAAATTTCTGGTGAGCGCCACAAGGGTTGGCGCTCGACTTTGCATGCCACCTATAAGAGTTATTCTACCAATGAAGAACGTATACGAAACCAGCCTGCTGATGTAACGGCGCCCGAGTGGTTGCACCTAATAGAATATTTTGGGTCTGAGCGATTCAAGGTCAGCTAACTTTTTAATAGCTTCCCATCATACAAAAAATATTTCATTTACTTTCATTCGTGGAATTAATTCTTAAAATTATTGCAGTCAATAAGCAGGACCAATTCTCAAAATCGAAGAAGACAAAAGGCATGTCACTTGCTTGGCTTCAAATCCTACGCCCAACTTAGTTACGAGAAGGTATGAGAAATAAATCACGCTTTTACTTTGCGGTGCAAACAATATGTATACCGACATGTTGAAGTTTACTTGTATTTTATGTAGCAAGACCCAGAGACCGGAGAAGAACCCGATGACATACAACTGTGGGAGGCAAGCCATTTGTTGGAGAACGGTAGCTGGACAAACAAGCTGGCCGAAGCTGTACAGATGAGTAACACTTCAAACAATCCCTAATTAAATAAATATTTGCAAATTATCTATGACTTTTCTTTTCGTATATAGATCCAGGCACATGCCCAAGTGGACGACATGGAAGCTGAGCAGGGAGGCCCAATTCCAAATGAGGAGAGAAACCACATCTTCCAGCGTTGTTATAGATCCTCAATCGGTTGTGCAGGATCACAGGTTCGGGGGCGTGGTTATATGGCTAACCCAACTGGTCCCGAACGTGAACATATGTGTATCCAGATGTCTGAACACCTCAACGACCAAGTTCAAAACTTAGAAGACAGAAATGCAGGCCTCAATTAAATAGTGCAGGAGTTGGAAGGAAAGAATGATAGCTTAAACACCTAGATGGACTGTATAAACCAGAAGAATGAAGAGTTAATCATTCAAGTCCAGAACTTACAAGGTCAGATAGCAGCTGATCATGAACATACATCTAAGGAAATGTAGGACATGCACGCCTCAATGGCTGAAATGCACAAAATGATGATGGCGAACACTCCACAGAAGGTCCAACAAAGGAACCGCCAAAAGCAACCTGCTCCAACAATTAGTCTCGGTCAGCTTGGGAAAACTCTTAGCATGCAAACACGTCGTTTTAGTAATCCTTGAGTGTTGTTATGCACGTTGTAATACCAATTGATGGATGTTTATAGTTAAACTCGTGATTCTGTTGCCCCTGATTTTCAAACCTGGTGCATTCGGGTTCTACTGCCGGTAATTATAAAATGTGGCATTACGAATTTCTTGTCACGAATGATAAATTGTTGCAATAGGAAGCTATTGCCAATACGGATGATAAAACGTGGCAATAGAATGACAAAACATTGCAGTATAAACATTTGGTATAGACTCAAAAAAACGTTGCATTAAAACACTATTGCCACAAATAAGAAATCGTTGAATACCAAACTATTTGCCACGGATGCAAAATCGTTACGGTACCATACTAGTTCCAACGGATCTGAAATCGTTGCAATACGGTACTATTCACCACGTTTGTGACTTGTTGCAATACCCAACTATTCGCCACGGATACAAAATTGTTGTTGTACCAGACTAGTTCCAACGGATCTAAAATCGTTGCAATACGGTACTATTCGCCATGTTTGTTGACTCGTTGCAATAACCTACTATTTGCCACGGACATTAAACCGTTGCAGTATCATACTATTTGCCACGGTTGTGACATCGTTGCAGTACCATACTATTTGCCACGAATGTGAAATCGTTGCAATACCGTGATATTCGTTGCAATATGGTAAATCGTCGCTACACCATAACTCATTGCAATATGTTACTATTTACCACGACTGTGAAAATCATTGCAATACTGTAGTATTTGCCACGAATGTGAAAATCGATGCAATCACATACTATTACCACGAACGCGAAATCGTTGCAATACAATTCTATTCGTTGCAATACGTTAAACCATTGCAATAATATACTTGTCGGTGGTTTGGAACCGGCAGATCTCCCTACACTGCTAAAGTGATAGGGGAGTTTGATGTTCGGTATGGGCGCGCAGAGATTCAAGAAGGTGAGTAGGAATTGACACAAGAGACACAAGAATTTACGTGGTTCGGGCCGCCTGAGCGTAATACCCTACTCCACGGGTGTCTTGGTATTGTATTAGCTGTTTGAGCTTGTGTTGAGCGTCAATGGCGTGTGTGTCTCTGGCGTATGTGTCTGTGTATGTGTCTGTGTATCCCCTGAACGTGTCGTCGGCCTGTCCTTTTATAGTACAAGGGCAGGCCGTTACAAGTTAGTCTGGCCTGACATGTGGCCCCGGTGGTTACTAGTATTGACACTTATTTAACACATTTAATCGCTCTTAATGACCCTGTAACGGGCTTTGACAGCACGGTTATTGGTGTTAAGATCGTCCGTTTAAGTGTCATTAATATGGTATTAATGACACTTAATCGGGTCTTGAAGTCCTTGATTCCCCTGTGAAGATCCGGAGCCGTTGTGGGGTCTTCCGGAGGTTAGAGGTTGAAGATTCGACGGTTGGACACGTGGCAGCTCCGGAGCATACTGTGGAAACAGGTAGCTCCGGGGCTACCCGACACGTATCAGGCCCGGAGCTTCTCTCGGTCTGGGGCTAAGTCCGGAGGTGCCATTTCGGTACATGGCCCGGAGCTTCCCCCTTGTGGGCGGTAGCTCCGGTTTTGTAGTACACGTGGCGACCCAGGGATTAACCATGTTGGAGAAGCGGGTCCTGTTATGTCTGACATGTGGGCCTTTGAGGGTCTTCAAACCAAGTAGATGATTTTCCTTTGAGATCTTTATAACCCCAAGGGGTGTACGGTTTCTAGGGTACCGACAGTGGCCCCCTGGACCTACCTCCGGGGAAGTTATTCCACCGGAGGTGGGTCCATCCTCGCGACCCTTGAACTGAGTCTTCAAGGGTCTTTGAGGGTGCCGTTGGCAAGGACTTGGAATTAAATCCTCGCCACGTGGTGTATCCCGCGTGCGGCAGATGAGATCTTTGGCGTGCGGATCTCACACAATTGAAGGTTGCCGGTTCCCGATACAAAAACTGTATTGGTTCCGCGCGCCTTGTCAGGCCGCCGCCTTTGGGCTTCCCGCCTCTTGATGACAACCGTTCACCTGGGTAAGAACCTCGACTTGATTGTCGGGGTGGTCCCGGGCCCGCTAGTCATCGGCTGGGTGGAATTTTTGGGTGGTACCTTCGACTTCCTTGCGGTTTCCATCCAAGCGTTGCGAGGGCTTACTTAAGAAGGAAAGTGCACACCGTCGGGAGTTCTTTACGCCTCTCATCTGTTCTTGCGATCAAACTCCCAACTTGTGCTTCGCTTTTCTTCTCTTGCCCAGCTGTGCCGCGATGGAGTTGGGTCTCCGCGAGAGTCGCTTGAAGACCGATGGTGATTTGAAGAAGGTACGGGCTCTCATGGGGTGGTCCTCGGACTTCTTCAACCGTTCGATTTGCGCCGGTGGAGAGCTTCCATTCGAGAAGGAGCACACCGGCGAAATGGTGTACTTCTCCTCGTACGCCATGGTGGGGTTGATCCCAGCTTTTTCTTCCTTTTTCTTGATGCTGCTAGACTTCTATGGTCTGCAGTTATACCACCTTGGCCCTCACTCCATTCTCCTCGTGTCCATCTTCGTCCACTTCTGTGAGATGTGGGTGGGCATCCCCCCTGCATTGAACTCTTCTGGACCTTCTTCACCGTCCACATTACTGGCCGGAGCAATGAGTACCTTGGCTTCTACTACTTTGTGAAGCGCAAGAAGTGCCCGTTCAAGTACCTCCGGTCATTTCCCTCTGGGAAGTGGGATGACTGGAAGAAAGACTGGATAGTCATCAGGGTGGAGGAGCACGAGAGGTTGGAGCTGCCCGATGGTCTTCCCGGCATCGACACAACGATCTGGAGTGAAGCTCCGGTGCTGGCGGAAGCTTTCAACCCTGCTTTGACCAGGATCCGCCAATGCGTGGAGGGAGGATTGACTCCTCAGGCGGTATTTTGCAATTTCTTGGTCAACAGGTGGGCGTCGGTGAAGAGGAGGGAGAAACTCGCTTGGGCCCTCAACAGTGTGATGGACGACGATCGGGTTAAGACCGGGTTGAAGTCCAACATGGTGGGGAAAACCTTGGAGTTCCACCTCAAGAAGTTCCAGCACGGCATCGACATTGACGGCGACGACTTGACTCTGCCGTGTACTTTTCTTCCTCTGAACGTAGAAGTGGAGTTCAGCAGGGAGCTCCGGCGGAAGATGCCCATGCTTGACGACCTTGGTATCGTCGAGAGAAGACCAACCTCCGGGGTAGCAATCCCCGGAGTACCCAAGGATGGCTCCGGCTCTGCTCCTAAGCCGAGGGGAGAAGTCGTCGGCAAGGGCAAGGAGCTGGCGGATGAACCAGTGAGCCGGAAAGGGAAGTTGCAGTACGCTGACGGAAGGTCCGTCGGGCCCGCTACTTCTGCGTCGGCTCCTTCTCCCCAGAGGGGAAGGTCCTCTGCAGCTATGGCGACCGTTCCTGTAGTGGGGTCATCCCAGAACACGACTGTTCCTGCGGTGGGGTCCTCTCGGAGCGCAGCTGTCCCCGTAGTAGGGTCCTCCCGGGGTGTTAGCTCCGGGCGTGCAACTCCAGCTCCTGGGTCGGTGGAAGTCTCCAGGTCCGGGGGTTCTTCCCGATCGAGGGGAGCCCTGACCCGAGAAACACCCGTGGCCACGACGAGTTCCGGGGGGCCTTCCGGAGCTTCCACGCCGGCTATGGCTAGCCCAGAATGCCCGGGAAAAAGGTTCCGCGCAAGCTGGTGCGGAAGCCTCCCAAGGTAATTTTTGATTTCTACCTTGGATAGTTGTTTTAATTGAAGCAACTATTTTAATTTTCTTCATTCATCATCTACAGCGTCTCCAAGAAGGGGAGTGAAGCTCCACCCTCGGCCACAAGGGCTGAAGCCGTGAGAGCGGGAGCTTCTGCTCCTGTCCCGGTGCCGCCCCAAGTGCTGGCCGAAGCTGCGACAGCTCCGGCGCCGGCTATCGTGGTTATGGACCTCGACTCATCCCCAGAAGTTCCCGTGGTAGCGCTGGACCACGGGAGTGAAGATGCGCCAGCGGCACATGTCCCGGAGGTTGAAGCCCCGGGTTCTGATGTTGCGATGATGGAAGCTCCGGCTGTTGAGCCGGAGGAAGCGGTAATCCTGGCCTCTGAGCCGGAAATTGTTGAAGCCCCGGCTGTTGAGCCGGAGGTCATTGAAGCTCCGGCGTGCGCACCGGAAACTGAGGTAGTTTCGACAGTTGGGCCGGCTACCTTCGAAGCACTGGCCACTGAGCCGGTCATTGTTGGAGCTCCGACCACAGGGCCGGACGATGTTGAAGATCTTTCGGCTTCTGAGCCGGTTGTTGAAGAGGTTATGGAGCTCGAGCTCCCATCAGAAGAGGTGCCCAGGCCGGAGCCAGCAATAGCTCCTGCTCCGGAAGCGACGACGTGGGAGGTACCTGCGGCCGAGCCGGAGTGCCCAAGCGAAGTTGATGGCCCCCTGTCTGAGGGGGTGAACGAAGACCTGGCGACAGGGCCTTCCTCGATGGCGACTGAGGTCATCCTGGAGGACGGCCCTAGTGCCATGGAGGCTTAGGGGACCACTCTTGTAGAGTGGGACCCAATTTTTGTATCTGAAGACCCGCTGGAACCAGCGGAGGAGACCCCAGCAGGTCCGGAACCAATCCCGTTGTCGCTGTCCATTGACAACGCATGCTCCAGTCTGCGTCAAGTCCAACTGGCCTTCTTCCACGACAGCAAGGCTCTTGAAGAGGAGCACCAAACCCTTAGGCGGTGGCGTAATCGGCTCTACTTCGAGACCAAGCTGGCGCAGTCGAGGCTAGCGGATGACAAGGAGTGGATCAAGCGGGAGAAGATCCGCCTGGAGTACTGGGGCAAGTTACTTGATGACAGGGAGAGTATGACTCGTGCCCTCGACGCTCAATCCTAGGAGATCTACGATCAGGCCAAAGCAGCCAATAATGCGGCCGATGCATGCCACGAGCAGCTTGAGGCCATTAACACTGCACTCATCAAGCGCCGAGAGGCACTTGAAGAGAGGGAGAAACGGCTCGAGGATGAAGAGCAGAAACTCCTAGAGCCGCGGGATGATGTCCTGAGGAGGGAGGAGGAGCTCACCGAGAAGGTGGCTCTGGCTGACAAGGGTCTCGAGGAGCGCGCCAAGAAATTGGAAGAGCGCTGCCAAGAGGAAGAGGAGAAGACCTGGGTGCGAGGGAAGGAACTCTATGAACAAGAGTGTGCCCTTACTGCCAGGGAGAAGAAAGTGAGGGGTAGAGAGAAGGACCTGGTTGACCGCCGGAACAAGATCCACCTCCGGGAGGAGGAGCTCGGAAAACTCGAAAGGTGGGTTGCTGAAAAGATTCAGCAAAATGCGAAAGAAGTTGAGTGCCTTGCCCGTGAGAATTCTGAACTGGTGGCGGCCAGAAGATCCCTGGAAGAGATGAAGGGCTTGAGGGCTGAGGACTCCCTACATATTTGGGAGTTCTTGAGCAAGGCCAATGATGCACTGACGCTGATGGGTTTCAGCCCCGTGCGCCCGGATGATCCGGAGCCGGAGCCGGCCCTAGCGCTGCAGGCGTTGAGCGCAGCAGGTAGCAAGCTCTCCAAGGTGGGCGATGTCATCGCGAACCAACTGGATGTTGAGGGGCAATCCTTGGCGAATAACGTCGCAGAGTATGTGTTGACGTGCTACACCAGCCGGAACTCCCAATTTCCTCTGGACCCGGTGCTTGAAGGCCCCGTCGAAGGAGAAGGCGAAGCTACCCGAGCCAGCGTATCAGAGGTTGCCCAGAAGGTCGCCCAATTCTTCCATAGGGTCTAGGATCATCTCTATAGTTCTCACTTGTATTTTCTCTTCTTCTTCCTCGATTTTGTAATCCCTTGTCTCCAGATGTAATCCCTTGTCTCCAGATAAATGAAATCCCCAAATTTTTGTGAATTTCACTTTTTGTCTTCAACACTTTTATCTTCACCTGGCCCCCTGGTAGATGTACACAATTTGATTGTGATTATGTACCAAGAGGATATTGTTTTTTGTTGAAGACTCTTTCACTCCGAACTTGTAGATTTTAGGTTCGAAGTCTTCGATAGTGAAGGCCCCCTGAGGTTGTCGGAGCTTAGAAGCTCCGGCATTGTATATTGCTGGAGCTTAGTAGCTCCGGCAATAGTCTCTATCAACGCGTAAAGCATCGATAGTTATTCCTTCAGGGTGTCGGAGCTTAGTAGCTCCGGCAATGACCTTTGCCAACACTCAGTTGGTTGGCAGTAGACTCCATTTACAGGGTCTTCTCACCGTCTTCTATTCAGCGTTGACGGCTGGCCCCCTTAGGGGAGTCGGAGCTTAGTTAGCTCCGGCTTTTCTCCATCAACATAGATTTTATTTTTCCTGCACACCTAAGCCAAGAAAAACAGTAAAATTTGTTTCTTGTCTATAACTTCGTCGCGGCTTATGACTCTCAAGAAGATTTTAAGTCAAATGTGATTCTAAATACAACCGAGTGTGTTGTCTTTTCTTCTAGATCCAACTGTACACGGACCCGCCTTACTTCGGCCTGTCGAGGTGTACGTAGAGTGGCGTACTTAGGGTTCTTGACCAGGCTAAGTCGATAGCACACTCCAGCCCTAGATTGGCTTGGCAGCTTTCAGGCGAGTTGGCCATGAACAATATTTGAATCCAAAAGAATTGACAATACAACTCGAATCGTATATAAACCGATTGAACTAAAATTTCTTAAGAATTGCACGTCTTTGTTATAGACAAGAAAGAGGAAAATAAAAATATTTAGCCTGTACAAAATAAATGCACGTGGAGTCTATTTCACATGAAGATGTCTTTCATTATAGGTCCGGGGTACAGGGGAAACAAGTACACTCTTAGGGTACGGAACCAGGCTAAGCTTGCTTCATTTCTCGTTTGACCCAGGGTAGTTAGCCACACTTTTAGTCCGGAGACTGTGACAAGTGTTGCATGAACTTTGCGGACCTTTCGGGAAAGGTCCGGCTGCTCTCCCGGAGGAACTACCCAACTCTGTACAATGACTCTATAACATACATCTCAAGTTACTCAAGACTCACCTCCGTGGTATTAAGTGTAGAACTTACGGAGGTGCTCGATGTTCCAAGGATTTGGGAGAGGTGTCCCATCCTCAGTAGCCAAGCGAACGCTTCCGGGACGGGATACTTTAATCACTCGGAAGGGCCCCTCCCAGCCGGGGGAGAGTTTGTTTAACCCTTCTCTGGATTGTATTCTCCGTAGCACCAGATCGCCTTCCTCGAGCTGTCGGTTGTGTACATGCCGCTGGTGATAATGTCGTAGGGCTTGACGATATCGGGCATTCCGAACAACTGCTTGGCACCTTCCCTCCTCAAGGAGGTCTAGGTCTTCACACCGAAGCTGGTCCTGCGCGGCTTCGTCGAAGGTCCGGACCCGGAGTGAACCCAAGGTGATTTCCGGAGGAAGGATTGCTTCAGCTTCGTACACCAGAAAGAAGGGTGTCTCTCCGGTTGACCGGTTTGGAGATGTCCTGTTGGCCCATTGAGTGGGCGGAAGCTCTTCGATCCAGTTGGCTCCATGTTTTTTCAAGCGCTCATAAGTGTGCGTTTTAAGTCCTTTAAGGATTTCGGCATTTGCTCTCTTGGCTTGGCCATTGCTGGCTGGATGAGCTATGGAGGCGTAGCAAACTTGTATGTCGAGGTCTTCGCAATATCCTTGGAATGCGGAGCTTGTGAATTGGGTCCCATTATCAGTGATGATTTTGTTTGGGACTCCAAATCTGCATACAATGGACTGCAGAAAGTTGATAGCAGATTGATTGTTGATTGTCACAACTGGAGTTGCTTCCGGCCACTTGGTGAACTTGTCAATGGCGATGTACAGGAACTTGTACCCTCCGACGGCTCTTGGGAAAGGTCCCAGGATGTCCATCCCCCACACAGTGAAGGGCCATGTAGGAGGTATCATTTGTAAGGGCTGAGCTAGTGTGTGAATTTGCTTTGCATGAAATTGGCACGCTTCACATTTCTTCACCGGCTCAGTTGCATCCTGGAGTGTTGTAGGCCAGTAGAAGTCATGTCAAAAGGCTTTACCAACCAACGTGCGGGAAGATGCGTGGTTCCCACACTCGCCTCCATGGATTTCTGCGAGGAGCTCGCAGCCTTCTTCCCTTGTGATGCACCGCATTAGGATGCCGTTGGCACCGCGCCGGTAGAGATCCCCTTCTACCAACGTGTATCTTTTAGCCAATCTGACTACCCGGTCAGCGGATACATCATCATCAGGAAGGATGTTGTCTTTCAAGTAGTTCCGGATCTCCGAGATCCATGCATCGGAACTAACTTGAGCATTTGAGTCTTGGGTGCTGGGTTGCTCGGAGCTTCCGGCAGCACCTACGACCATTGATGGCTGCCATGGTAACAGGGCCATCGGGACCGTGAGCTTCGGGATGCTGACCTTGCCCCCTTCGCTCAGTTCGGCAGGCTGAGCTGTGGGTTTCGACAATCTCCGGACAAAAGTTCCATCAGGAGCCGGAGCTCCGGTTGACACTTTCGTCGAGAGTTCGTCGGCTTCAGCGTTGTGGGCACGCTGAACATGGTGGAGATCTAGGACTTCAAAGTCCTTCTAAAGCCTCTGGACTTCAAGGAGGTAAGCAGCTAGCTGGAGATTATTGCAGGAGCATTCACCCTTCACCTGCTTAATGATGAGTTGTGAATCTCCCTTGACCAGCAATTGCTTGACACCATATGACAGTGCCACCTTTAGTCCGTAGATGAGTGCTTCATACTCTGCCATGTTGTTGGTTGCCTTGAAGTCAAGGTGTACCATGTATTTCACCTTCTCCCCAGTCGATGCGAGGAGAAGGATTCCAGCTCCGGCCCCCTGCTTCTGCATTCATAGAGCTGTCGAAGTAGAGGGTCCAGTGAGGCTCGGTGAATGTTGGAGCTTGATGCTCCGTCTTCTGCTCACTGGGGCCCCCAGGGTTTGATGGAGAGGGAGTCCATTCTGCCACAAAATCTGCCAATGCTTGACTCTTAACTGCTTGCCTTGAAATAAATTCAAGATCAAATTCAGCCAATTCTGTTGCCCATTTTGCAATATTCCCAATTGAATTGGGATTATGCAAAATTGCTCGAAGTGGGTAAGAAGTCACCACTGAGACTTTTTGAGCTTGGAAGTAATGGCGAAGCTTCCTGGAAGCAATAAGAACTGCATAGAGCAGCTTATGCACCTCTAGGTATCGAGTTTTGGCATCATGTAGTACTTCACTAATGAAGTACACTGGGCGCTGAATGGTTCGGACCCTCCCGGAGGGGTGCGGAGCTTCCTCTTCACTGACCCGGATCCTCTCGGAGGAGACCGGATTTTCTTTGGGGACCTCCGGGTTCTGACTGGAGGAACCCGGAGCTTCTTCAGAAATGACCTGGACCCTCCCGGAGGGGTCTAGGTCTCCTGAAGCGACTTCTTGTGGATTCGGGTCTGGGAGCTGTGACCCAGACTCACTTTCAGGAACCTCCAGACCCTCCCGAAGGGACCTGGATTCCTGAGTGTGGGGTAGTTCTGGTCTCTCCGCAATCAGAACCATACTAATGACTTCGTCAGTAGCTGAGATATAAAGCAACAAAGGCTCACCAGGGTTCGGAGCTACCAGAATTGGTAGGGTGGTGAGGAACTGCTTTAGCTCCTGGAATGCCTTTTCTACTTCTTCGGACCATTGGAATGGTCCGAACTTCCTCAATAACTTGAAGAAGGGGAGTGCCCATTCCGCCAGTCTTGAGATGAACCGGCTGAGGGCGGCTAGACATCCAGTTAATTTTTGGACGTCCTTGATGCGGGTTGGTGGCCGCATGTCTTCAATGGCCTTAACCTTCACCAGATTAGCTTCTATGCCCCGGTGACTTACCAGGAAACCAAGAAGTTTTCCAGAGCTAACCCCGAAGACACACTTGTCTGGGTTTGGCTTTGTGCGGGTGGCCCGCAGCTTGTCAAAGACAGCCTGCAAGGTGTCAAGGAGTGACTCCTTGTTCCTGACCTTGACCACGATGTCATCGACATACACTTCCACTATGTCTCTAATAAGTTCTTCAAAAGTTTTGTACATTGCTCGTACAAAAGTTGAAGCTGCATTCTTGAGACCAAAGGGCATGGCTGTGTAACAATACAATCCATCTACTGTGATGTATGAAGTATGCTCTTCATCTTCCCTAGACATCCTGATTTGATGATATCCGGAATATGCATCTAGGAAACACAGTAATTCACACCCGGAGGTGGAATCCACTATCTGATCTATTCTAGGTAGTGGGATTGGATCTTTTGGACATGCCTTATTTAGTGTGCTGTAGTCGATGCACATCCGAAGCTTCCCGCCGGCCTTGGGCACAACGACTGGGTTTGCCAGCCATTTTGGATTGAAGACTTCTCGGATGAATACGGCTTCGAGCAACTTCTTTACTTCTTGTCAGATGAAGTTATGTCGCTCTCAGATTGCTTCCGAGGCTTCTGATGCACAGGCCGAGCATCAGGGTAGATCTTCAGATTGTGCTCAATCACTTCCCTGGGGATCCCAGGCATTTGTGACGGTTGCCAAGCAAACACGTCGACGTTAGCCCGGAGGAAAGTGATGAGCGCGAGTTCCTATTTGTCGTTCAATCCTCCGGATATACGTGTGGTTTGAGCGGCATCGGAACCAATTTGGACGACTTTGACAGGAATGTCGGTGTCGCCGCTTGGCTGCACTCGAGGTGCAGAAGTCGAGCCTCATTGGCGAATGCTCGGGGGTTTTAGAGCTTGCTCCTGCCTGGAGTCCTCCTCTTGTGCTGTGGTGAGTGCATGGAGTTCTTCCAGTGCAGTTACTCCGGCAGTGCGATCTCCGCGGATCCGAAGAACGCCTACTAGCATTGGCATCTTCAACACGAGATAACCATAATGAGCAGATGCCATGAATTTATACAGGGCAGGTCTACCCAAGATGGCATTGAAGGGTAAGTTGATCTAAGCGATGTCGAAGACCAACTTCTCAATACGGTACTTCTCCCGTGTCCTGAAGGTAACAGGGAGAGTAATAGCTCCGATTGGGGTGATGGCCCCCGGACCTACTCCAGAGAAAGGTCGAGAGGGGTGGAGATCCGAAGGTCGGAGCTGAAGCTTAGTGAAAGCTTCGAAGCTGATGAGGTTAAGCCCCGAACCTCCGTCTACCATGACGTGGTGGAGCTGGATGTTGTTGATGGTAGGAGATACCATCAAGGGTAACTGTCCTGCTCCAACCATGCTCCGGGGACAATCCGAAGCATCAAAAGTGATGGTTGTGTCCATCCACTTTCGGTGATGTTCCGGCCTGACTGTAGGCGCTACAGCGACCATATCCCGACGCATAGTCTTGATGACGCGACGGTAGGTGATATCCCATGATCCACCAAAAATGGTGTTCATGGTCTTCCGACGCTCGTTGTCAGAGACGTCAGAATCATGGTCGACGGAGGTGTAGACGGCCTTCATGACCTTTTTGGGATCCTGGAACCCTAACTCCTCTTCAGTCGGAGCTTTGTTAACTTTTTGCTTTCCTTCCCTCTGTTGGAAAGGAGATTCCTCTCGGCGCTTGTTGTAGCGCTCGGCAAGGTTTTGGACCTCCCGGCAGTCTTCCAAACTGTGGCTTCCCATTTTGTGAATGGGACACCACACTTTGGGTTTGCCACCATCTTCAGAAGACGGTCGAGGTCGCTTCTCGGTGCGTGGCCCCCGGCCACCCGGTGCTACAGCAGCTGCAACGTTGGATGTGCCGGTCGACGGCGTCTTCTTGCCGTTGGTCTTCTTTTTCTTCTTGCCACCCCCGGAGGTAGCGGCTTCTTCTTTGGAGGATTTCTTGTGACCTTCTGAGGTTGGTTTGGAGTGCATCTCATGGCCCTCCGCAGCTCTGGCACATTTGTCAGCCAAGCTGAAGAGTTCTGTGACACTGGTGATCTCCTTGATCGCCAGTTTCTCCAACATCTTCTTGTCTCGTACACCCTGTCTAAATGCCACAATAACAGAGGCGCTAGAGATAGAAGGGATGGTGTTTCGTACCTGAGAGAACCTCTGGATGAATGATTGCAAGGATTCTCCCCCTTTTTGCACAACCGCAAAAAGGTCTAGTTCAGTGCCTGGTCGGGTGTATGAACTCCCGAAGTTGGCAGTGAACTGATGGCACAGCTCCTCCCAACTGTTGACAGAGTTGGGTGGAAGGCTCATAAACCAGGACCTGGTGGTCCCAGTTAAGGCCACTGGAAAGTAATTGGCCATCACGGCCTCGTTTCCTAGTATATCTGAAGAAATTCGGTGGGATTGACAGTCCTGTCGAATTTTTCCGGCAGGTGAGGCCGAAACTTCTGTGGCCATCTAACCATGCGCAGGTGCATGGCCAAGGCTGAACAGCCTCCTTCTACTCCTTCAGGAGTAGAAAGGTCCTGAGCTTCCCGTCTTTCACGGCCACGCTCAATATGGACTCGGCCATCCTGCTGGTGGCATCGACAATCAAGCTTCGCCCAGAGGTCATGAGTCGAAAGCCTGGATACCGTGTGAGTACGTCGTGCCCCGGAGGGCAATGACGTCACTTGTTGGGACGCAGCACATCTCCTGCTATTGGAGACGTGCGGACCAAGTCTACCAGACAAAGTCTGCCGCTGCGACGGGGCTCGTCCTGAAGGAGGAGGACCTGGTTGCTGAGGCGTTCGGCTGCTGCTGCAACCAAATGCTCCACATCGGCCCTCCACTGTTCCAGTGCATCCCGGGATGCATCCGGAGGTGGTGGGCGTTGGAGAAGAGCACGCGCTGCATGAAGCGCATGTTCCGGGTTGTCATGATTTGCCGACGCAGTGATTGACGCTGGTGCACCATCACGTTGCCTAGCACGATTTGCTGGAGGAGACAGTGGTGGTGGGAGTGTGACTCCTGCTGGTGCAGAGGCTCCTGCTGGTGGCTGCCTATTGGGGGGATTGCCCCCAACAGCCTGAGCAGCAGGTTGGCCGTTGGATGATCCAGCAGCAGAGTTCACCATTCTCAAAATCTCAGGCGCCCCTACCTAGTGCGCCAACTGTCGGTGGTTTGGAACCGGCGGATCTCCCTACACTGCTAAAGTGATAGGGGAGTTTGATGTTCGGTATGGGCGCGCGGAGATTCAAGAAGGTGAGTAGAAATTGACACAAGAGACACAAGAATTTACGTGGTTCGGGCCGCCTGAGCGTAATACCCTACTCCACGGGTGTCTTGGTATTGTATTAGCTGTTTGAGCTTGTGTTGAGCGTCAATGGCGTGTGTGTCTCTGGCGTATGTGTCTGTGTATGTGTCTGTGTATCCCCTGAACGTGTCGTCGGCCTGTCCTTTTATAGTACAAGGGCAGGCCGTTACAAGTTAGCCTGGCCCGACATGTGGCCCTGGCGGTTACTAGTATTGACACTTATTTAACACATTCAATCACTCTTAATGACCCTGTAACGGGATTTGACAACATCGTTATTGGTGTTAAGATCGTCCGTTTAAGTGTCATTAATATGGTATTAATGACACTCAATCGGAACTTGAAGTCCTTGATTCCCCTGTGAAGATCCGGAGCCGTTCTGGGGTCTTCCGGAGGTTAGAGGTTGAAGATTCGACGGTTGGACACGTGGCAGCTCCGGAGCATACTGTGGAAACAGGTAGCTCCGGGGCTACCCGACACGTGTCAGACCCGGAGCTTCTCTCGGTCTGGGGCGAAGTCTGGAGGTGCCATTTCGGTACATGGCCCGGAGCTTCCCCCTTGTGGGCGGTAGCTCCGGTTTGGTAGTACACGTGGCGACCCAGGGATTAACCATGTTGGAGAAGCGGGTCTGGTTATGTCTGACATGTGGGCCTTCGAGGGTCTTCAAACCAAGTAGATGATTTTCCTTTGAGATCTTTATAACCCCAAGGGGTGTACGGTTTCTAGGGTACCGACAATACTATTTGCCACGAATGTGAAATCGTTACAATACCGTACTATTGCCACGCCCGTGAAATCGTTGCACCCACATACAATTACCACAAACGTAAAATCGTTGCAATACCATGCTATTTGTTGCAATACGTTAAATCGTCGCAATACGCTAAATCGTTGTAACAACATACTATTTGCCACGAATATGAAATTATTGTAATACCATACTGTTTGCCACGATCGTGAACCCGTTGCAATACCGTACAATTTGTTGCGATACATTTTGCAATACATGAAAACGTTGCAATAGCGTCCTATTGGCCACCGATGTAAAATCGTTGCAATACCATACTATTCGCCACGGATGCCAAGGTGTCGCAAATAACCTATCGCCATGGGAATTATTACGACGATTCGTAAAAACTATCGCCATGCTATTTTTCGTTGAAATAGCGACCTATTGCGACGAAAAACAACCTATTGCGACGATTTTTTTCATTGCGATAAACCGGAATCCTTGCAGTGTAAGGTACGCCACCGCAAGTGGATCAATTGCAAGAAACTACATCGTACGAGAGATAGTACGGTGATGGTTCTCCGTGTCTTGGCACGGGAGTTAATATGAGTCTCTTAACCTCTTCATGGTTCCTAGAGCATATGCAAATTCTGGTCTCCCTGCGTGCTTTAGGCAAAACATGTGGAGGCCCCATCGTGTGGTTAGAAACGCGATAGTATACAACTCCTGAACAATTCATGTTCAATGAACCATACGCGGCGCTCGCCATCGGCGTGCCTCTGTGAGGTAAGAGCAGTAGGTGGTATCTGTTGGGTTGATAAAATTCCCAACCGTGACGACCCGTTCATGCTCTACTCGGGTCCCCCGTCATGTGGTGTTGAAACTCGACCACGTTTCTCGAGGCATGTTATCCTCGAGGACGGCCTGTATGGAATGATGCAAGGTGTTAGATTGGAACTGATATGTTGTTGTGACTAACTGAAATAATCGCCAGTGCGGGCTATGCTGTATGGCACCATAATGAGTGTTTGTAAATCACGTGTCTTATGCAGGTGCACTAACCGCGGTAGACATAATGCAAGTAGCATACGTTTGCGAGTGCTCGATTTTAGTGCCACCTATGAGACGTATGGTTATTTTCTGTTTGTGAGGCACGTAGTAACGACATGGTCAGAAATGATGCATATACACCACCCTTCCCCAAGACCCTAATCTTATGTAATAGTTCAAGAAATCATGTCAAATGTGGATATAAAGACTTAATTGGGTTATGTATTGTGGAGAGGAGTGATATAGCAACCATATTGGGATTCCCTGTTTGTGCGGTAGTTTCAAAGCACAAATTGCACATGGTGTATCTCGATGAATATTTGGCCAATGAGAGTGTGTGAAGCGGTTATGGAAAGTTTTATGAGTTCTTAAATGTTTCTATAGCACTCCAGGACAGTAACACACTCAATGTGGGTCAAAAGTTCAAATTCCGAAAACTGCTACAATTTCCTAGGTTAATGAACCAGTCTCAGTCGTTTTATAATATCTTCGTGTTGGTAAATCTTCATGAGAATTGTGATACATTTATGGAAAGGGAAGAATATGTGCTACAATTTTGTAATTCAAAGTTGTTCCTAATTCGGGACAGAAGGTCTTGTAAATGGAGCTCAATCTGGTAAACTTGCACAGTTATTGCCAGACTGTACTAGACATTACCGGAGCTACCACGTGGCCTGCAGCATAGGACTCGGCCTCCCCCGCCAAGTCGGGCTTCAGTGCTGCCACGCGTCCTGCAATGTGTCCTGACCGGTAGGTTGCGGGAGTAATGGGCGGTGCGCCTTGTCCAAAGTCGTGCTTTGAAAGCACACGCCTTCCCCAGACACATGACGCGACGCACGCCCCCTGTCAGGTACCGCTGCGCCCAATCGCATCACAGTGACAGCATCGTAGGGATACCCCACACTACTAACTGGATAGCTTACGGCGACAAGACAGATGGGACATTCCCTGCAATCATCAATGACTACGCCTATCCACTATTGTCCGACATGACAAGATAGTGACTCTTCAAGACGCGGTCAGGGGCAGCGTATGCAAGAAGTCATTAGATCTTGTATAGGGATAATATCACCCTAGGGCCACCAGTTGGGTCTCGGACCCTACTTGTAAGGTGCCCAACCTTAATATAAAAGGACCGAGCAGCCACCGACTTAGACAAATCCAATCTCCATGCCATTTAGACACACTCAAACACACACGAGCCATTGTAGCTCACAAGACTCAAGCAATAAAACTCTCACTGTGGAGTAGGGCGTTACGCTCCGGTGGCCCAAACCACGTAAACCACCGTCTCTCATACGCTCGACCTCATCGGAGACTAGGCCCCGCCTAAAAAAGAACCTATGCAGGCTGCTCCTTAGCAGGTCCGGGGGAAGTATCGTAAGAACACTTCAACAGTCTTATAGGCATATATATACATTGCTTGAAATCTTAGTGTTCTCTATTAACTTTGTATTCAACTCTAAAGCTGAATCTGACTGTAACAAGTCCAAATTTGAATTATCGTCGAATGTGTCCTGGCTGTCCAGATTCTGACCCTTGTGTACATAGTTTGGAACTTTGTCAATAATGGACATGCATAAATTATGTAATCTATTGATGTGTACATTTCTGGGAAGCTGTATTCTACAATGTTTAAAGTGAATTTGATGCATATTTTGATTATATCATCTATTAAAACTGTAGCCAAAAACAGGCATTTTAGGGGAGGTTCAGTCAAAATTGCACCAGAAATCTGTCAGCTTTAAACTAACATATCTCTCTAACCATTGATGCTATGGGGGCATGTGGGTAGCCTTCGGAAATGTGTAAGAGTCAGCTACAACTTTGTTATAGAGATCATGTCATGAAAATGTCATTTGCATGGTCAGATTTAAAATTTAGTAAGGTCTGGTCTGCCTGGACAGGGTTCAACCAGCAATTGGAAAACTTGAGCATCGATGTTGCAACTTGGATTAGGTGATTTTTACAGCCTTTATATTATATGGGATGAATGAAGAAATGATATAGAGACTGAAGTTGAATTCATTGCATTGCAAAATGGTGCGCACTCATTCCACACCTGAGGTGGGTAGTTCAAGTGGACAAGTTGAATATGAAACTCCACGCCCGGAGCAGCAGACTCCGCAAAAATAGCCACCACCTCCACCTCCAATCACTCTGACAGATGTCGTGGCTGCCATGGCAGGTCCGCGAGCGGAGGAAACAGAAATCTTGCACACTAATATGCAGAATACGTCCCGTCAAGGGGGGCGTCAAGATGAAGGCCCCCGTCAACCTCAGTCAAGCACTTACTTGGGGACACACCCACCGGTCTTCATGGATGTTGAGGAACCTTTCAAGACGAACAACCTGTTGGAATTTGGCCCATTTGAGTATGACCCATTCAGCTGAAATTCCAAAGCATTGTAGCTGTTGGTTATAGTCCCATACTGCTAGTGCAAGGTGGTGCAAACCAACATATATGGTAGCCCTCATACCTATGGCTGAATAGAGAAAACAATAATGAGGGGTCTAGCTATATGTACTCACACACACGCATGCGCGCGCGCTTTTCCGCGATTTTTTACATGTTAGTCTGCGTGACTTGCGACGCGCGACCGTGGTGTGGCTGCATTTAGTATTTTTACCACTTGTATTCCTTACAAAATTTGAACCGTTCTGCACTAATAGAGAATTAGTGCACGATTTATTGCCATAAACGCCATTAATTGATCAGCAATTAGTGGACGTCATTAATATGGAAACGACTCCTAGAGGGCAGTCGTGCCTATATCAGGCCTTGAAGACATTTAGGTTTCCAACACAAATTAAAATTTTCTTCCATCTATTCGTCTTTCTTTTTGGAAAGTTGTGCTGTGGTGCTTGAGCTTCCAAACCTTTACCAACCTCTTCCTTGGCGTGCATCGAGGAGAAGGATGAGCGGTATCTCTAAAGTGTTGCTGTCATGAAGCCTGCACGAGGGACGACAATAAGGTTTCTGGGCAGCGCATCTGCGCGATCGCTCGAATCTGTCTTGAAATCGACCTGCGCTGCTACATCTACGAACCCAAAAATGAGTTCATATATTTTTGCTAGTCTTTATTGTGTTGATCTACCTACTGCTCTGTAGAGTACGCGCTGCAGTTCTGAATACTTGTGAAACTTGCCTCAATTTAGAATCTGGATTTAGAATAATACGCAATTTTCTAACGTTCCAGAAACCTAACAGTTGCGTTTATTATATTATTCGAGCAATGACTGGTGCTTCGGATAAAATGAAACCTGAGAGGTTTGGAGGTGGCGAAATTTTTCGTAGACTGTGGTGGGTGATTCACCCAGTAATGCCATTCACGGTTGACCAGACCGCCACTTATCCAACAGCGCGTGACTCCGCACTTGGCTGCATCTTAACCTTTTGGCTGATAATCTCTATGATGTGTATATGAATTACATAGACCCCACGGGGTTGTGGGATGCACTAGAGCGCAAATATGTCGTCTCTGAAGCTGGTCGCTTGCTGTACACTTGTGAGCAATTCTTTGATTTTAGCATTGATGCTGCAAAATCTGTTGTTGTCCAAGCTCACGAGATACAGCTGCTGGCCGGAGAGATTGCAAGTTTGGGATGTGCTTTGCCTGACAGGTTTGTGACAGTAGGCATTATTGCAAAACTCCCTGCTTCATGGAGGGATTTTGCCACAAGTCTGAAACACGAGAGGGAAGATATATCTACTGAGAATCTGATTATTGCCCTCGATGTGGAGGAAAAAGCAAGGGCAAAAGATGCTCCTCATACATCTGCTGTTGCAGAGAATGGTGCTAGTGCAAACATCATGCAGAAAAAGGCTAATCACAAAAATAACAACAAGAGTAAGATGCAAACTGGTGGTAAAGCCAAGAAAACTACTAACTTCAAAAAGAAGCAAAATGGGAAAGACAACAGGGCATGTTTTGTGTGTGGCAAAGAAGGGCATATTGCAAAATACTACCGCTACCGCAAAATTAAAAATGATGAACAGCAAAAGAAGGCTGTGAATGTGACCATTGGCAAAAATAACGGCAGTGAAGCCAATCCTTCTGGTTATGGTAATTTACCATTTGTTTTTTCATCTGTACAAACCACAAATTGATGGGTTGATACAGGTGCCAATGTTCATGTGTGTCCTGATTTGTCTTTATTTTTTTCTTACCAGGGAACGCGGTCTTCCGCCATCTTGATGGGAAACGGATCAGCTGCTTCTGTTCTTGGTGTTGGTATGGGTCGAACTGAAGCTCACTTCAGGGAAGACTGTCCATTTGAAGAATGTGCAGCATGCTCCAACAATAAACAGGAATCTGATTAGTCCTTCCTTGTTATGTCAAGATGGCTATAAGTTAGTATTTGAGTCAAATAAAGTTGTAATATCCAAGTTTGGAAACTTCATAGGCAAGGGTTATGTGAGCGGAGGCTTGTTCCGCCTAAGTACTTTTGATATGAATTATCATTTGAATTTTGCATCCGGTATTAATAAAGCTTGTGAAGCTGATGTATCGCACTCACATTTTTGTCATATTGGTTTTGACACCATTGCTAGAATGTCAGATTAGATTTTATTCCTAAGTTTAATATTATCAAAGGATCGAAGTGTCAATCTTGTGTGCAAGCAAAAAAACCACGAAAACCATTTAAAAGTTTAGAGGAAAAGAGAGACTTGGCACCATTAGATCTTATTCATTCTGATTTGTGTGAGATGAATGGGATATTGACTAGAGGAGGCAAGAGATATTTTATGACTTTTATAGATGATGCTACTCGTTTTTGTTATATTCATCTTCTAAAATCTAAAGATGAAGCTCTACACTACTTTAAAATTTATAAGGCCAAGGTTGAGAACCAACTTGAGAGGAAAATTAAATGGTTGCACGATGACCGTGGAGGAGAGTATACCTCAAATGATTTCTCTCAGTTTTGTACTGAACATGGTATTATCCATGAAGTGACACCACCATATTCACCTCAATCTAATGGGGTAGCTGAAAGGAAAAACCTAACTCTAACAGATTTGGTTAACACTATGTTAGAGAGTGCCGGTATGTCCTATGAATGGTGGGTGGAAGCTATTTTGACAGCAAATTTTGTCCTGAATAGAGTAGTGAATAAAAGCAGCGAAGTCACTCCATATGAGGGATGAAATGGAAGAAAACCCAATGTCAAATTTTTAGACTTGGGGCTGTTTGGCATAGGTCAATCTACCTGAGCCGAAAAAGAGAAAGCTTAGACCCAAAACAGTAGATTGTGTATTCTTGAGATATGCATATAACAGTACAGCCTATAGATTTTTAGTAGTTAAATCAGATACTCCAGAGCAAAATGTGAATACTATAATGGAGTCAAGAGATGCTTCATTCTTTGAAAATATATTTCCTGTGAGAGCAGTAGGTAGCACATCTTATGATGAGAAAAATCATACTCATACAACTGCTCCTGAGGATTATACACCACTTCAATCAAACGATGAAACACGCACACCATCCAGAGAAGATAACATTTTAGTCGATCCCGAATCTCCTCGTAGGAGTAAAAGACAAAAGATTGTGAAATCTTTTGGAGATGACTTTATTGTTTATCTTGTAGATGATGTGCCCAATACTCTTGAAGAGGCATATGCATCTCCAGATGCAGAGTATTGGAAAGAGGCAGTCTGTAGTGAGATGGAATCCATCATGTCAAATGGGACTTGGGAGATCACTGATTGTCCAAGTGGGTGTAAACCTATTGGCTGTAAGTGGATCTTCAAAAAGAAATTAAAGCCGGATGGTACTGTTGAGAAGTACAAGGCTAGACTTATGGCCAAGGGATTTAAACAAAAAGAATGAGAGGATTTCTTTGACACATACTCTCATGTTGCCCGAATTACCACCATCAGTATGTTGTTGGCGATAGCTTCTTCCTATGGTTTACTTGCCCATCAAATGGATGTAAAAACGACTTTCCTTTATGGAGAGTTTGAGAAAGAAATATATATGGAGCAACCAGATGGTTATAAAATTCATGGGCAAGAGAATAAAGTGTGTAAATTAATAAAATCTCTATATGGTCTTAAGCAAGCACCCAAACAATGGCATGAAAAATTTGATAACACTATAACATCAGTCGGATTCAGCGTGAATGAGGCAGACAAGTGTGTGTACTATCATTGTGGTGGGGGTCAAGGAGTAATATTGTACTTGTATGTCGATGACATATTAATTTTTGGAACAAGCACAAGCGTGATTGATGAGATCAAATCTTTCTTGTCTAACTGTTTTGACATGAAAGACTTGGGACCGGCAGATGTAATTCTGAATATAAAGTTGAATAGAAGTGAGGATGGAATCACTCTAAATCATTCCCGCTATGCAGAGAAAATTTTTTCTCGCTTTGGCTTTGATAATTGCAAAGTCTCTCCAACTCCCTATGATGCAAGCATCAAGCTTCAAAAATTCATGGGAGAGGGAAAAGATCAACTGAGATATTCACAAATAATCGGTTCCCTTATGTATCTAGCTAGTGCCATGTGACCTGATATCTCCTATGTTGTGAGCAAACTCAGTCTGTTTATATCAAACCCGAGAGATTATCATTGGAAGACACTTGAATGAGTGTTGCGCTATTTGAGAGGCACAACCTCACTTGGAATTCACTATACGGGATATCTACCAGCGTTGGAGGGATATAGTGATTCCAATTGGATCTCAGATGCGGATGAGATGAAGGCCACGAGTGGCTATGTGTTTACGCTTGCTGGTGCTGCAGTTTCATGGAGGTCTTGTAAACAGACTATATTAACAAACTCTATTACAGAGGCTGAACTTGTAGCACTAGAAACAACTACCAATGAGGTTGAATGGCTAAGAGAGCTATTGATGGACTTACCTTTTGTTGAAAAGCCGGTACCACCTATCCTAATGTATTTTGATAACCAATCAATGCTAGCTCAAGTTATGAATCCAAAGGATAATTCAAAGTCCAACAAGCACATCAAGCGTAGACTGAAATCTGTCAGAAAGATGAAGAACTCCAGAGTTATAGCTGCGAGCTATGTGAAAAGTGCAAATAATCTGGCAGACTCCTTCACAAAAGGATTATCACAAAATGTGATTTCCGTAATGCATAAGAACATGGGTATGAGGCCCACCTGATGTTACATCACAACGGTAACCTGTCCTTTTGATCGGAGATCCCGTGATTTAGGTACTAGGAAAAACAAGTTGACTGATGTAACCAAAGAGTACATTATAAATAAATAATGCACCCATGTTCAAATGACACCAAGTACTCTTGACTGTATGGAAGGTTGGCATAAATTAGGCCTTAATGTTTTCCGTCATAAAGATATTAGCCTACAGGATATCTTGAAGGAAAACACCTACTTGAGCTTAACTGTAGGCTGCAGTTCATGAGAATAGGGCGTTCTCACAAAGGCTCATGAGAAGATACGGGAGCAGACCATTAACGCTCCAGATATGTGAGGTTCTCTGACAGCCTAGTATCAGTTTGATTTTAAGTGAAATCTTCACACACAAGGTTGACAATTCGAGGCATAGTCCATTCTTCAGCTGTGGAAAGATGAATCTTGTTATTCTAGGTATAAGTTCAACTCGTACGAGACTCATACTGAAAGACTGATATATAAAACAATATTGCAGCACAGTGATCTTTTATTCTTCATTCCTTGCTTTGAAATTGGTGGGGGATTGTTGGAATTTGGCCCATTTGAGTATGACCCATTCAGCTGAAATTCCAAAGCAATGTGGCTGTTGGTTATAGTCCCATACTGCTGGTGCAAGATGGTGAAAACCAACATCTTATAGTAGCCCTCATACCTATGGCTGAATAGAGAAAGCAATAATGAGGAGCATGGCTATATGTACTCACACACACACGCACATGCGCGAGCGTTTCCATGATTTTTCGCGTTTTAGTCTGTGTGACTTGTGACTTGCAACGCGCGACCGTGGCATGGATGCATTGAGTATTTTTACCACTTGTATCCTTTACAAAATTTGAACCGTTCTGCACTAATACAGAATTAGTGCGTGATTTATTGCCATAAACACCATTAATTGATCAGCAATTTGTGGACGTCATTAATATGGAAACGGCTTCTAGAGGGCAACTGTGCCTATATCAGGCCTTGAAGACATTCATGTTTCCAACACACACAAAATTTTTCTTCCATTTATTCGTCTTTCTTTTTGGAAAGTTGTGTTGTGGTGTTTGAGCTGCCAAAACTTCACCAACCCTCTTCCTTGGCGTGCACCGAGGAGAATGGTGAGCGGTATCTCCGAACTGTTGCTGTCGTGAAGCCTGCACGAGGGATGGCAATAAGGTTTCTGGGCAGCGCGACTGCTCGAATCTGTCTTGAAATTGATCTGCGCTGCTACATCTACGAACCCAAAAGTGAGTTCATATGTTTTCGCTAGTCTTTATAGTGTTGATCTACCTACTGCTCTGTAGAGTACGCATTGCAGTTACTTGTGAAACTTGCCTCAATTTGGAATCTGGATTTAGAATAATACGCAATTTTCTAACACAACTGGCTCCGCACAATTGAATCTAAGTTTGGTTTGTTGCAGTGCACTTAACATCAGAAGGCGCCATTCGTGGCGCGACAACTTCATGGCTCTTATGGTGCATGGTGGGCAACTCACCTTTCCTCCCATCCTGCTGGACATCAGGTTACTTAAACAAAGTTCCAAGAGGCATTCTGCACCTATCACATCCCTTCCGGAATTATGGACAAAAAGCTTCAAGAGTTGTTAGACTTGAAACAAGGAGGGAGGAGCGCCCATGAATATGCTAAGGTGTTCAATCACTTGATGCAGTATGCGCTGGATTTTGTGAGCACTAAGGCGCAGAAATGTGATCGTTTCTTTTGTGGCTGCAATTGTAGGCTAAGGGAACAACTACTATTGACAAATCGCAGCAACTTCACTACACTCTTCAATACTGTGATTATGCTCAAAGATGCAAAGAACCAAACTTAGGCGGAGGGAAGAAAGAGGAATGCGCTACTAGACAGTGGGAATCCCGCTCCCCAGAAATACCGGCTGGTGTACCGAACATCATCTGGTTGGCAGGTCCGACCTCCTATGCGACGACCACAATATCAGGGTCATCCATTCTAGTATTCGGCATTTTGACCACAGCAGCAACTGTGGCAGCAGCCGCAGCAAAAGGGGCAGCAGCAGTAGCAGCAACAGTGGCAGCAACCGCAATGGCAGCATCAATGTATTGCTCCACGTGCATCTTATCTCCAGCCAAATGCACCCACTTACCATCCCTAGATCAGTGGACAACCAACGAGGTATACCTGTTTCACTTGTGGCCGTAAGGGTCACTTCATTAGAGACTACCCACAAGCTCAGCAAGACGATGGAAAATTGCTTGTGCAAGGTGCAAATCAACCACACGCTCAACCAAAGGGGCCAGCACCAAAAGGAGGCACCATCCATAACACCGCTTTGGAGGATATAGCAGAAGGAGAACCTGTACTTGCATGTGCGTTCACTCTCAACGAACTACCCCTGTCTGTTCTATCTAATTCTAGAGCAACACGTAATTTCGTTAGTGCCTCACTTGTGTGCAATGTTGCGTTACCTACTACTACTACAAGTAATCACTATCTCATCAGCTCACCTGGAGGCAATATAGCCGCTAGTGAAATGGTAGTCAAAGCACCATTGAGCTTAGGTGGAAAGATATATCCTACCACACATATTGTCTTGGAAGGAGATTGGAGTGATGTTATTCTGGGATTGGCATGGTCGAAGTACCATGGCACTGTTATTGACATCAATCCTCGAAGTATTCAGTTAGACTCTCCCATCCATGGTCTTCATACTCTCAATCTTGAAGATCTTAATGCTAAAATTCTGGCCACATATAATTTAGAGGCCACCAAACTTGAAGACATTCAGGTAGTTCGGGAATATCCAGATGTGTTTCCCAATGATCTCTCACGTATGCCACCTCAGTGAGGTGTGGAGTCCAAGACAGAATTGATACTGAGAACCACCCCAATATCTCGTAAGTCGTGCAAAATGGCACCAAAGGAATTAGCTGAGCTCGAGGAACAATTAAGTGAACTTGTAGATAAGGGAGTCATCTAACTGAGTTCATCACCATGGGGTTGCTCAGCTTTGTTTGTGAAGAAGAAGGATAAGACACTAAGGCTATGCATGGATTATCGTTCGTTGAATGTGACGATTAAGAACAAATATCGACTACCCCGCATCGACATATTATTTGATAAATTAGTGGGTGCTAGCGTGTTTTAAAAAATGGATCTAAGGTCAAGGTATCATCATATTAAGATTTGAGAAGAAGATATTCCAAAGACAGCATTCTCAACTCGATATGGTCTTTATGAGTATCTGGTCATGTTGTTGGGTCATACGAATGCACCAACACACTTCATGTACCTCGTGAAATCAGTATTCATGCCAGAGTTAGATCGGTTTGTTGTGGTTTTTATGGAATACATACTCGTATACTCCAAATTAGGGGAACAGCATGCTAAAAAATCTTCATATCATACTCCAACGATTACAGAGCAAAATTTATATGATAAAATTCAGCAAGTGCGAGTTTGGGGTTAACAAAGTACCTTTTCTTGGACATATTATTTTAGCGGAAGGTGTGGCTGTGGATCCGAGTAAGGTTGTACAAGTACTAAAGTGGGAATCTCTGAAGTCAGTCAATCAGATTCGTAGTTTCTTGGGACTAGCTAGATATTATTGGAGATTTGTTCCGATCTTCTCCAAGATTGCTAAGCAAATGATGGAGTTATTAAAGAAAGGCAACCAGTATGTTTGGACTGAATATTGTGAAGAAGCTTTCCAGATTATGAAGAAACATCTCACCACAACACCGGTATTAGCTCAATCGGGTACAACAAAGTGGTTTAATGTATATTGTCTTGCATCAAGTACTGGTTTGGGATGTGATCTGATGCAAGATAGACGTGTGATTGCAAATGGCTCAAGAAAATTCCGCAATCACGAAAAGAACTATCCGACGCATGATCTTGAGTTAGCTGCAGTGGATCTTGCATTGAAGATTTGGAGACACTACCTGTTGGGAAATTTAGTGCATCTCGACACCGACCATAGGAGACTAAAATATATATTCACTCAGAAGGACATAAATATGAGGCAAAATATATGGTTTGAGATGATTAAGGACTATGAACTTGAGATCCATTATTATTCATGAAAAGCAAACGTAGTGGCTGATGCAATTAGTCGCAAGTCTCACATTCATAACTTGATATTTTTTACGGTAGAGGAAGAGGAACCAAGTGTACGCTTAATCACCTATGGTGCATTGCAAAATCGTCCTCTCATTCCTACAATTTGAGATGAGATTGTAAAGGCTCAGAAAAGTGATGATGCAATGCTAAAGCTTCAAAAGAGAGTTGATGATGGGGAAAGGTTATATTTCCTGAAAGATGATGAAGGAACTCTATGGTTCAAGGACTGGATAGTGGTGCCCCGAAATACAGAACTAAGGAAGAAGATCTTGGATGAAGCACACTTGTCCAAGTATTCGATACATCCAGGCAGCAACAAGATGTATCAAGATCTCAAAGCAAAATTTTGGTGGACTAGGATGAAGTGGGAAATTTCTAAATATGTACCTGAGTGTGGTATGTGTCGAAGATTTAAGGATGGTCATATGAAGAAAGAGGGAGTACTCAATCCCTAAGCGTTGCAGCCTTAAATGGGAGGATATCACCATGCACTTTATTGTCGGATTACCTCTCATGTTCCGTAAACATAATTCGATTTGGATGATTGTGGATCGGTTGACTAAATCAGCCAATTTCTATCCGGTTCATACTAAGTACGTTGCCACACAGTATGCTCAGTTATACATTTGAAGGATCGTGTGTTTACATGGTGTTCCTTGCACTATTATGTTAGATCGAGGATCATTGTTTGTATCTCATTTCTGGGAGCAACTATATGAATCTTTGGGAACCAAGTTACTTCAGAGTTCAGCATACCATCCTCAGACCGACGGTCAGCTGAAAGAGTGAATTAGATTTTGGAGGATATGTTAAGAGATTGTGCTATTGATCATGGGAAGAATTGGGATGACCATCTATCATGAGCAGAATTCTCTTACAATAACAGTTATCAATCAAGCATCAAGATGGCACCATATGAATTGCTCTATGGAAGAAAGTGTCGCACACCTCTTAACTGGTGTGAACCAGGTGAGAGAGTTATATATGGAATTGATATTGTCAAAGATGCTGAAGAACGTTTCAAGCTGATTCAGGCCAACCTCGAAGTAGCTAAATCTCGTGAGAAGAATTATGCACACAAGCGGCACCGTCTTTTGTACTTTGAAATCAGGGATCAAGTTTATCTCCGTGTTTCTCCGATGAAAGGGATTCTTCAACTCGGAGTGAAAGAGAAGATAATTCCTCGCTTTGTGGGTCCATTATACATCAATGAAAGGTGTGGACCTATTGCATATTCCTTGGAACTACCAACTTCATAATCTAGAATTCATGATATCTTCCATGTCTCACAGCTGAGAAAAGTGTTTTAAAAAGCCAACACAAGTTCTAACGGAAGGAATGGAAAATTTTCAACGAGATCTCACTTATGCTGAACAATCGGTGCAAATCATCGATGAGAAGGTTTGTACTACAAGAAACCGGGCGTTTTGGTTCTACACCATGTTATGGTACAACCAACCTGTTGATGAAGCAACATGGGAAAGTAAAGAATTCCTTTGAACCAATCATTCAAAATTGTTATCGTCATACCTCTGTGTAGGATCGAAGAGCACGTGAAAAGCTACCAGAGGGGGGGTGAATGGTAGATTCAAAAATCTTACGCAGCGGAAACAATTAAATCCCAACCCCTTCAGTAAAAAATCAAACAAAAGATAAACCGTGTGTGCAAATGATCTTAAATGTGTTCAATCATGACAAAAATTGTAGATATTAGAGAAAGCAAAGTCACAATGACAACACAATAATAATCACTCAAATCCTTGAGAAAAACTCAAGTTATGAACAAAAGATTGAACTAATATCGATCTGTTCTATCGAGTAAAAACAGTTTTTTGTCAAAGAAACTCGTGTAGATTAGAAACCACAGATCCAATGACCATGAAATTTGAACATATGATGGAAAATCAAGTTGTGAACACAACCTAAGAAGAATCACGTCAATCAGATCTGTAAAACTTGAGTTATGATAAAACCACCGACAAAAGTAGTGCTGTGCAGAAACTCGACGAGTAAAACTTGTCTGGAACAAGTCGGACGAACAAAGCACAGAAGTTCATTTCAACTATGGATTTTATTCAATGGAATACAAGAGGAACAGCCCTCAAGTCATCTACCACGAGCTCTGGCCTCCCTTGCTTATATAACCAGCCTGAAGGCCAACTCAACTCAAATGAGGACTCTAATCCTACTCAAATCACGAATCGAAACTTTCCATAACTGCTCAAGATCTTCCTATTCACAGATAGAAACAATCTCGAGACTTCCTAACAAACCAGGAACACGTCCCATATTCCTAAATCGGCACACGGAAACTACCATAACCAACTCAATACTTTCCATATTGAGCCATAACTAACTCAACCAGCAGCTGAAGTCAACATCCGATATGATCCGATCCTTCAGATCTTCCTTCCATAACCCATCTTCAGAACCATGTTGCCACGTCATACACCGCATGCATACATGCAAATATCTTCCAACAACGTCCACGATACCTTCATATGCATTGTTCTTGATTTATACATGTTGCGCGACCTCCCAATCAACTCAACCACAATTGCTCCCGGACTTGGTAGTTGAACCTCATCTTTTCCCTAAGACTAGTTCAATGGATCGTGTCACCAGCCATGTCTTGAACTCCAGCAACACCTGCACATGAACAAACAACCAATCTGTACGAGCCCAAGTCCACGACTTGAGTCAAATTAGTTTCGAACACAACGCCTTACGTGAGCACCTCACATAAGCATGTTGCAAAACCACAGTAAAACAATATCATCCATATCAACCAAAACGCACCAAAAACTTAGCAAATGAATACTAAGCAATCTTTCCAACAATGTAAAGCAAGTTTGAAACATTTCACAGTAAAAGCAGGAACATTGTGATCAAGCTCTGAATCTTGCCAAAGTTACCGGAGCTTGAGTCGGAGCTTATCAAAGCTAGTACAACCTAGCGTCGGAGCTTACCAAAGCTAGTACAACCTAGCGTTGGAGCTTACCAAAGCTAGTACAACCTAGCAAAACATATCGGAGCTTAACAAGACATGCTGGAGCTATCAAAGACATGCCCGAGCTAAAGACAAAGCTCACCGGAGCTATCCAAAAACATGTTGGACCTTGACAAAGTAAGTCGGACCTATTGTCGGACCTTGCAGAAGCTCGGAGCTTGAGTCAGACCTTGCTAAAAAGGGTGTTTTGGCAGAATTTTAGAACTCATATTATCAAAGCCAATGTATTCAGTATAAGCCAATGTATTCAGCACACATAGGTCTCACAATCTCACCCTTGATGAATGCATTGGCAACACCACTTAAAATTCGAACATTGGCTTATTTACATGAAAAGTTTTGAAAACAATTTCTCCCCCTTTGTAAAACAGAAATAAAATGAGAATAAAAACAAATTCTCCCCCTGAGAAGAATCGTGCCAAAATAATTGTGAATATGTGCAATGTGTAATAAATTTCTCCCCCTTGCATACTTATCTTTAAAAACATATTATCTATTATCTCTCCCCCTTTGACAATGTATTCAACAAAGTTCAAAAGAGAAATTTCAAATTTATGAGCATATTATAACATATACATATAAACAAAGCTCATCCAAGTCATACTATCAAGTAACTTACACTATCACATCAATGAGATACATAAAGTAGTGTAAGTCATGCTAGAGATCAAATGCAATTTTCAATTTAAGAAAGTCATGATCTCACAAACTTAACTATTTCAAAACCTGAAAGCATGACACTTGTTGCTGCAATTTTTTTACTTTTAAACATAAATTTGATCATATAATGTTTGCAAGAGATTATATGCACATCTGCCTTATTCTAACCAAGCAAGCCAAGCCTATGTCATTTGAAAATCAGAAGCTTAAGGACATGGTTTTAGTCATACACAACTTCTTCCAAGTTCATATCTAAGTGCAATGATAATCCATCTTAAAAGAAGAAGTGTGATGAATGCATATTCTCTTGATCTTCTCTCAATTTTCCATTTGATCATAAAGCTCAACATGTGATTTTATTACTTGATTTATCCTTTATGATTAAAAGCACTTGTGAGAATGCAACAAGTTCAAAACAGTAAGAAAGTTCGATCATGACCAGAATTAGTGTAAGTAATTATTCCAATTACTAGTCATGGCAAAAACTACAAGATGTATAACATGAGTAATGTAGTAAGAACTTTCAGCATAAAAAGGAACCACAAAGTCATATATGTATGAAATATTATGCTCATATTTTCAAGTTCTGATTCACATATTCCTAATTTTAAAATCAACTCCTCCTCAAATTAACCCTTGTGGATACATTACCCAAATTTCACTACGAATAAGGCAAAAACGTGTGAAATCCAAAGGTTTTGTAAAAATGTCAGCCAATTGATGTTCGGTATCTACATGGTGAAGCACAATGTTACCTTTTTCAACATTATCATGGAGAAAGTGATACCTAATGTCAATGTTCTTAGTTCTCGGGTGTTGCGCGAGGTTTCTAGCAATACAAATAGCAGTAGTGTTATCACAAAAAAGTGGAACACTATCTAGATTTACCCCAAAGTCCTTAAGTGTTTGAACAATCCAGAGTATTTGTGAGCAAGCACTAGCAGCAGCTACAGATTCAGATTCAACAGTGGATTGTGCAACTGAGTGTTGTTTTCTAGAGGACCAAGCAAAAAGAGAGTTACCAAGAAAATGACAAGTACCAGAAGTACTTTTCCTATCAATCCTACAACCTCCGAAAGCATCGAAGAAAGCTCTCAAGGAAACAGTTGAAGAAGAAGGAAGAAAAATGCCAAATTCTTGAGTTTCATGTATGTACCTGAGAATAAGTTTGACGGCTTGACGATGTGAAATTCTTGGGGAGGCTTGAAACTGTGGACAAAGATATACGCTATTGTATGTCTGGTCTTGATGTTGTGAGCTGCAAAAGTGATCCGATCATGCTTCGATATTCTTTTTGATCAATCGGTTCACCATTTTCATCAAGCTCAAGTGTTGTTGTTATGCCCATTGGTGTTCGAAGAGGCTTGCTTTTGTCCATGTTGCAGCGCTTGAGAAGGTCTCTTGTATACTTTGTTTGATGCACAAAGGTACCTTCCTTGGTTTGCTTGATTTGCAGCCCCAAAAAGTACGTGAGTTCTCCCATCATACTCATTTCAAATTCTGAACTCATCATAGCTGAAAACATGGACACACGATCATGAGAAGCACAACCAAAGATAATATCATCTACATACACTTGAAAAAATAATGAGTCATTGCCATGCTTAAGCACAAAAATAGTTTTATCAACCTTGCCCATGGTAAATCCATTTTCAAGTAAGAATGTTTTTAACCTATCATACCATGCTCTAGGAGCTTGTTTTAGACCATGCAGGGCTTTAGTCAGTTTGATAACATGATTAGAAAAATTTGGGTTTTCAAAACCAGGTGGTTGCTAAACATAAACCTCCTCATCTATGTAGCCATTAAGAAAAGCACTTTTTACATATATTTGATATAACTTGAAACCTTTAGATGCAGCAAAGGCTAACAAGATTGTTATGGCTTCTAATCTAGCAACTGGAGCAAAAGTTTCATCAAAATCTAGACCTTCGATTTTTGTGAAACCTTGAGCAACCAATCTAGCCTTATTCCTAATCACAACCCCATCCTCACTTTGTTTATTTTTAAACACCCATTTAGATCCAATTAAAGTGTGATCTTTAGGTGGAGGTACAAGTTCCAAACATTATTTCTTTCAAAAATTTCTAACTCTTCTTGCATGGCAATAATCCAAGATTCATTACTGAGTGCCTGTGATATATCTTTGTGTTCAAAAGAAGCAACAAAACCAGAATGAGCATGAGAATTGGGGTCAGAAAATCTGGATCTTGTAACTTGTTCATGCAAGCTTCTAATTATCTATTGTGGCGGATGATTCTTGTAAATCCGTAGGGGAACAGATGTCTCACAAGCTTCTTCTTCATTAGGTTCATCGCAGATTGATGAGCTTGTTGCTTGTGGATGATCAGGACGAGTAGAGGTGGTAGTCGAAGCTTGTTCAAAATTCAGAGCTGGACACATGTCAGCTTCAGAACTATTAGGCAATATCACCGACTCTTCTTCCTCTTCAAAAATACCCTCCCCCTGAGGATATGGATTTGGTCCTACAATATTGGAGCTAGTACCTGGGCTAGCTTCATCAAAAGAAACTTCAAAAGTCTCCACAATTTTGTTAGTTCCAAGTAAAAACACACGGTATCCTCTAGTGTGAGATGGGTAACCAAGAAACATGCCATCTTCGGATTTGGCTTCAAATTTATCAAGATTTCCATGTTTCTTAATAAAGAATTTGCAACCAAAAACCCTAAAGTGTGAAACACAAGGCCTATGTCCAAACCGAAGTTCATAAGGTGTTTTACCAAGCTTAGTGCGCAAGAAAATATGGTTTGAAAGATAACAAGCTGTTGCAATTGCTTCTGCCCAAAATTTTCTAGGAGTTTGATATTCATCAAGCATAGTCCTAGCCATCTCAACTAAGGTTATGTTTTTCCTTTCTACAACAATGTTTTGTTGAGGTACATATGGTGAAGAAAGTTGATGATCTATTCCATTTTTAGCACAAAAGTGATCAAAAGTTTGATTTTTAAATTTGGTTCCCTTATCACTTCTAATTGCTTTTAAAGATCCTAGGTGATCAATTGATAATCTAAGAAATAAAGTTCTAAAGTGACTAAAAGCTTCATTCTTAGATGTCATAAAGTGAACTCAAGATTATCTAGAATAATCATCAACAATCACAAGAACATACCATTTACCTCCAAAGGATTGTACACGTGTCGGAGCAACGGTGTCAAGGTGCAAAAGTTGACCAGGTTCAGTTGTCACTGTCATTGTGAGATGGGCATGTCTACAAAAAGAGCATACATTATCTATGTTCCATTTGAGTTTAGGTAAACCACGTATGTGATCGAGTGCACTAACACGAGTAAGGTGATCAAAGCCTACGTGACCAAGTCTATGATGTCAAAAGAATAAATCTTTTAAATCATTGGCAACTAGGCACCTATGCTTAGAAGTTGACATATCAAAATCAGCTTTAAAAACTCTTCCAAAGCGATACATGTTAAACAAAATCTCACTATTTTAATTTACAACTTTGCAGCAATTTTAGAGAAAATTATTTCTAAATTCTCATCAAGCAGTTTAGAAACAGAAAGCAAGTTGCATTTCAATTTTTTGACAAGTGCCACGACTTTTGAAGTGTAGTGATCATTTACTCTAACTGATGCTTTAGCAATAATAGGAGTTGGAGAATTATCGACAAAAGTAACATTTTCTACATATGACACAAAAGACAGGGAGGAGAACCATTCTTTGTTACCGGTCATGTGAGCATCCTGAGTCCACAATCCATATGTTCTCCTTCCTCAAGTGTGAAACCTACATAGACGCACAATACATCGATGACTCAATACTGGGGTTAGTCAATAAGCATTTGGGAATCCAGTACTGAGCCATGTGACGTCCAGTAGGAACAACACGCGAAAGTTGTACCAAAACATCAGGTTTATGAGTCAATAATTGAGGTTTTTTGTTTTTTACCACTGATTTAAAAGTTGTTACTTGTTTAGCATGAAAGCCAGTAGCTCCAGAGGTGAACGCAGAAGTTTCAGAAGAAAAAGCTGAAGCTCCGGGTGCAAAAACTGAAGTTCTGGAGGGAACAACAGAAGGTGCGGGAGCTCTCGGAGCTATCGAAACTACTGGAGCTACCTTTGCAGATTTCTTACCAGAAGGTCCAGAGGCTACCTTTTTAAATTTCTGACTCATTAAAGCAGGTTGCATGTTTCTAATTTTGGGTTCAGCAAGCATGACAGATTTAGCATGAAAGTTATGAGATATAGCAGACATTTTATCCTTTTTAATTTGTTTAGCTAGTCTATAACAGAAATCTACGACACGACCATCTTTATCACAGTAAGCACAATAAAATTTAATTTTGTAATCATGTCTTGATGAGCATTCAACATTAGAAACAAAATTAGAAAGCACTCCTGCAGATTTAAAAATCATATCCTTTTGTTTAGGGACTATTTTTATTAAACCTCTTCCAAACGTTTTTACAATGTGTGGTGTATGTATTTTAGAATAAGCATGGGAATCAAAACCTAAACCAGTTTTATCATTGCAAGGTTTAGAGGAATTTAATAGCAAGTCTAGATTCTTATTCCCGTTACTAAACCGCTCTAGTGTCCTATTCATGTCATCAAGCTTTTTAGACAAGTCTAGGTTGTTTTCACATGAAGCTTTACCTTTAAGTTTGCAGTTAGAAAATTTTTTAACTTCATGTGTTCGTAAAGAATTGTTCATAATGGAAATTTCATTCATTGCATCTTCTAGTTTTTTATCAAGATTATCACATGAAGAACAATGCAAATCATCTATATAACAAGTAGCATTTTTTAAGTTTTTAACATTAAAATCAGACAATTTTTTGTTCTTTTCAATTTCTTCATCAAGTCTATCTAGAGTGGAGGAGTGTGCACTTCTTAATGTGGACAATTGTTCATAGATTAAGTCACAAGAGGGACATGCGTCATCACTAGGAATCAAAGTTTTTAAACGGTTGATTTCAGATTCTAGTGATTCAATTTTAACAGCATTATCCCTAAGCTTTTTGTCCTTTTTCTTAACAATAATAGTTGCACGAGAAATTGCATCACACATTTCATTACATGTAGAACATACCTCATCGTCGTCACTGTTGTGTTCTACATCCTCTTGACTTGATGTTGATCTTGTTTTGCCCATCATAAAGCATAAATTGGCTAGATCGTCATCGTCTTCATCACTTCAAAAGTCTACATCACTTGAACTAAGCTCTTGAAGTGTGGTGATGAAGTTGTTAATCATCTTGCGTCCTATGGTACCCTTCTTTTTCTTGTTGGAGTTTCCAGAGGTGGTCCTGACATTGTTCTGTCTTTCTTCACAGGCAGAAGGACCTGAAAAATTAGGGCATTCTGTACGAAAATGTCCTATCTTACCACATTCAAAACAACGTTGAGGTCCAGAGCGTCCTCTCCTTCTAGTTTTCACATTTTGCAATGCTTTTGTGAATCTAGTAGAGATGAATGCTAACTCCTCTTCTGGAAATTCCTCGATCTGCTCCAGGGCTAGTGAGGAAAACAAAGCAAGAGTATTGCAAGATGAGATTGGCCAGAGTTAGGCATATCTCGTTGTGAGACGAATGCAATAGACTTATTTGGATTCTTTCGTGATAAGATGTCAATTTCATAAGTTTTTAGTTTAGAGTAAAGTACATCTAATGTAAGAGAACTCATGACAGTTGATTCACGAATAGATGTAACTTTCATCTCCCAGATTGACATGTCTAATGCAATAAGAAGTTGCCTAGCATCCTCAGCATCAGAAAAGTTAACATTGACACTACACAGATTGCTGAGAATTTTATTAAAGCGAGCAAAAATGTCATCGATAGACTCATTGGGTTGCATCTCGAAATGCATGTATTCCTTTTTGAACATATCTTGTCTCACCTCCTTGATCGTGTTGGATCCTTCGTGATAGTCACAAAGCACTCTCCACACATCGTATGCCGATCGGAGGTGTGCAACACGGTCGAAGTCGCTCTTAGTGAGTCCTTGGATGATCAAGTTCCAGGCCTTGATGTTGTTGTCGACATCCCGTAGATTCGTAGTGGTAACACGATCGTTTGCTGGCACTTCATAAGGTTTGTATACCTTTTCCCATATGTCGAAGTCTTGCACCTGGATAAAAGCTTCTGTCGAAGTGTAGAAACAACACTTCCTCCGGTACTATTAAAGTGTAGCCCGTGGAGGTTCTTGTTTCGATTGGGGCACGTAGAGATCAAGGTCAAGATGGTGACACCAGAGATTTACGTGGTTCGGGCCGCCTGAGTGTAATACCCTACTACACGGAGTGTGTTTGTGTGTTGTATTTTGAATCGCTAGAAACCGTAGTCTCTGGCTCAGCTTGGAGTTGTCCCCTTCGTATCATGTGGCACTCAGTCCTTTTATAGTCCAAGGACTGACTGTTACATCCTTAGCCTGACCTGACATGTGGCCCTGACGCATTAAATAGCCTAATACACTGTCTACGGGTATTAAGCATGGTTAATAGTGTGATAATGTGTCTTAATGACTGTGTTACCTCTATTAACAGTGCTCTGATCGTGTGTCGTTAATACAACATTAACATATGAAATCAAGTCTTGTAACTGCCACTTTAACTGTCCCTTGAACGTCCGTGTTGAAGGAGATCCACCAATGTATTCGTTGATGAAGATTCGGAGGCTCCACACGTGGCATCTTCGGAGCTTCCCTTTGCGGGGAGGTAGCTCTGGCACCGCTGTACACTGTCAACACCGGAGCTTCCCTCTGCTGGGGATTAGGTATGGGGTCATTGTACACATGTTGATCATGGAGCTTCACTGTGTCGAGAGTTTAGCACCGGATTTATGTTACACGTGTCAATCTCCAGAGCTATACATATGAGGGATGTGGGTCCAGTGTAATATGACATGTGGGGCCTGAGGAGGCCTTCAATATTGACGGGTTGAACACTTTTGCACTTCTTGTGGTATCATAGGGTACCCGTTATGTAGGGTACCGATAGTGGCCCCCAGGCCCACCTTTGGGAGAAATCCTTTGGGTTAAGTTATTCTACCAAAGGTGGGGCCATCCTTGATTTCCACACTTCGACTTCAAAAGTCTCAAAATGTGTCATTGGGGCGATGGTCCGGGGTTAAACCATTGCCGTGTGGCTTGTTATGAATGCGGTAGATGAGATCTTTGAGTACGGATGTCACGCAATTGAAGGTCGCCAGTTCCCAATACAAAAATCATATCGGTTCCGAACGCCTTGTCAGGGTGCCGCCTTTGGGTCTCCCGCCGCCCGTCATGACAACGGTTTGCCTGGGGTAATAACCTCAATCTCTTCGTTGGGATGGACCCGGACCCATCCATCATGGACGGGGTAGATTTTTGAAATGTGACCCCACTCTGGTTGTGGTTTCCATCCAAGCATCGCAGAGGCTTACTTAAGAAGGAAAGTATGCGTGGTTTGGGGACTCTTTACGCTTTTGATCAAACTTGCGCTCAGAGCCTCCCAAACTTCACCTAGCTTTCTCTTCCTTCGCTCCACTTTGCTGCTATGGACTTGGGTCTTCCCAAGAGCCGCCTCAAGAGTAAGGACGATTTGATGAAGGTCCGGACCTATATGGGATGGTCCAGTGACTCCTTCAGCCACCTGATCCATGCCGGCGAGCTTCCGTTCAAGAAGGAGCGTAATGGCGACATGGTGTACTTCTCTGCGTACACCATGGTGGGATTGATCCCACCTTTTTCAACCTTTCTTTTAATGCTGCTAGACTTTTATGGTCTCCAGCTGTATCATCTTGGCCCCCATTCTCTTCTTCTAGTGGCAACCTTTGTCCACTTTTGCGAGGTGTGAGTGGGTGTTCCCCCTGCATCGAGCTGTTCTGTACCTTCTTCACCGTCCACACCACTGGCAAGGGGACCGAGCTTCTTGGCTTCTACTATTTCGTGAAGCGTAAGAACTGCCCCTTCAAGTACTTGAAGTCATTTACTTCTAGCAAATGGGATGACTGGAAGAAGGACTGGGTCATCATTGCAGTGGAGGAGCACGAGAGGTTGGAGCTGTCCCAAGGACTCCCCAATGTTGACACCGACGCTTGGAGTGTAGTTCTAGTGCTGTCAGATGCCTTCAACCCCATCCTGACCAGGATCCGCGAATGCATGGAGGGTGGAGTGACCCCTCAGGGTGTCTTCTGGAACTTCCTGGTCAACTGATGGGCTCCGATGAGGAAGAGGGAGAAGCTCGCTTGGGCCCTCAACAGCATGATGGATGACGATCGGATTGAAACTTGTCTGAAATCCAACTTGGATGACGAAGCTTGAAGCTTCATCTCAAGAAATTCCAGCATGGGATAAACGTCGACGGCAATGACTTGGTTCCACCGACAGCTTTCCTTCCTCTGAACATGGAGGCACAGTTCAGTAGAGAGCTCCAGAGGAAGATGCCAGCGCTTGACGACCTTGGTGAGGTGGAAAGGCGTCCGACCTCTAGGGTGGTAATCCCCGGAGCTTCCAAAGGAGGGTCTGCCTCCGCCCCGAGCCGGAGTGTTGAAGACATAGGCAAGGGCAAGGGCAAGGAGCCAGCTGAACCCTCCAGCCGCAAGAGGAAGCTGAAACATGCTGATGGGAGGTCCGTCAGGGTTGCTGCCTCTATGATGGCTCCTTCTCCTCGACGGAGGCGGTCCTCTATGACTGCACCTTCACCAATGCAGGCGTCTTCAAGAGGAGCCAGCTCTGGGCATTCAATTCCGGCCTCAGTGCCGGCTAAGAGTTCCAGGCCCGGGAGTTCTTCCCGGCCAAAAGAAGCTCCGACTGAGAGGACACCAGCTGCCGCAAGTAGTCCTCAGCTACGGTTCGAAGTCGTTGTCTCACTATACTTGGTGGGCTCCGGTTCCAGACCTCAAAAGAAGAGGTTTCGAGGTGACTGGGGTGGTAGCATCCCTAGGTAAGCATTGATTGCTCACCTTAAAATGCTAGTCTTATTATTGATGTTTCTTTAATCTTCGCTTCCCTTTATTTCTAGGGTGTCGAAGAAGGGGTCAAGAATTTTGGTGTCTGTCGTAGCGACCGGGATCGAGCCTCCTCCTCAAGTGGTGGTAGAAGTCACGGCAGCTCTGGCGCCAGCTGTCGTGGAGTTAGATTCGGAGTCCTCGCCTGAAGCTTCCGTGGTAGCGATGGATCATAAGGGAGAAAATGGAGATGTACCTTTGGCATCGATGCCGGAGGCTGATGCTCCGGTACCGGAACCAAAAATGTCAGAAGCTCCAGCCTTTGAGCCGGAGGTCGTGGAAGCCCTAGCCGCTGAGCCAGAGGCAACCAAAGTCCCAGCCACTGAGCCGGAAATCATTGAAGGTCCTGCCCTTGTGCCAGAAGTTGTTGAAGTCCCGGCGGCTGAGCCGGAGATGCCTGAAGCACCGGTCGCTGAACCGGAAGGAGCTGACATGTCGGCGTCTGAGATAGTGGTTGTAGAGGCCCCAGATGAAGTCCCTGCCACTACCCAGGAGGTAGCTAAACTAGAGGCGGAGCTGCATGAAGAGGTGGCGACAGGTCCTCCGCCCTCGAAGCCGGCGACCAAAGACCCGGAAGTAGCACTGAAAGTGCATCTAAGCATCCCTTGTGGGTTTTGGTTGATTCATGACAAACAAATGAGATCCTAACCATATTATTGAGATGAGTGCGGGTCTTAATGAAAGAATATAGAAAGCGCAAAAAAGAAAGGAGAATGAGGATCAATTAGGAAAAGAGCTCAAGAGCTGAATAGAATACATCATTGTGTAGGGAGTGTGTTTGTGTATCACATCCCAAGAGCTCTAACATAAAAAATCCTCACTCACTTCACATTTCACAAGAAAAACGGACTAGTCCGATATACACCAGACTAGTCTGATATCCTCTCTGGACAGGTTCAGACAAGTTTAGCCAATGCAGACTTGTCCGCACCGGACTAGTCCGAAAAAGTCCGGACTAGTCCGATAATGCCTCTGACTAAAATCAGACAAGTCCTCCAAGTGCGGACTTGTCCTATATTCACTAAGGGCATCACATCCCCGCACAAGTCCGATATCACTACGGACAAGTCTGAAAACCTTTCTGACTAAAATCGCACAAGTCCGCTCCTAGCCGGATAAGTCCGATATTTCTGGACACTTAGGGTTTCCTGCACGCCGCACACCGGACTAGTCCGGACTCCACAAAAAACTAGTCCGGATCTCGAAACCCTAACAGTGACTTTTGAAAACCCTAATATAAATAGATATTCATGGTCCAACTATCACCTCTCTGGACCCCCTACGCCATCAAACCCTCCAAGAGCCTAGAAAACACATCTCTCCACGAAATCCAACGCAAGAAAGATCAATCCCTTGAGGATTCACTTTGGATCAAAGGAGAGACACGATTCTACACTTTTGAGCTCTTGGGTTTGATCTCTAACACACTCTTGTTGTTTCATTGTTGATCTTACAAGTGTGTTCTTGGTGGTGTTTGAATTGTAATCTTGGGGAGCCCTCAACTTGTGAGAAGGCCCATTGAACTTGGTGATTTGCCCCATTTGTTATAGTGGAAGAAGAATTAGCCTTCGTGGCGATTCGACAAGGTTAGGGTCAGTGAAGACCCAGTCCTTTCGTGGGCTCCTCAAAGTGGATGTAGGTTGCCTTTGTGGGAACCGAACCACGGGATAAAATCGTGTGTCAAACTTGTTCTTAATTTTCATATTGTATTCTAGGGTTTTTTCAATCTTGCATAACCTACGCTAAACTTTGAAACAAGAATTGGTTTGCATTATGGTTGCATTGACTCAATACTCGCAAGTTACATACTATATTCCGTTGTGGACTGTGTTTGTATTGAGATCATAGATCAAACTTAATCAATTTAGTCCGCACGCACCGGACTAGTCCGCACTCTACCGGACTAGTCCGATATCTCGTGTTTTGATCAGTTTGTTAAGTGTTGCAGGTTCCGAGCAAAATTCAAAAAGGCCTATTCACCCCCCCTCTAGGCCACATTCAATTGGTATCAGAGTGGGTTTCTTCGCAAGAGACTAATCGCTCGAAGAAAACATGTCGGACATGAAGGATGTACACAAGAGTCTTAACCAAGAGAAGGTTAAAGACGAAAAAGCTCAAAAGTTGGAGAAGCTCCTCAGTGCCATCCAGGACTTCGAGGATGACGATGAGGAGACGCTTGAACTCAAGGTGCTCCTAAGGAAGAAAGCTATCTTGAAAGGGAAAGTGAACGTCGAGGATGATAGGAAGAAGAAGGGGAGTAGTCACACCGACTACTCCCGATATCCTTTTAATTATGACCGCTTAAACTCTAACAATAATCATTACATATCTATTCCCCTTGGAAAGGCCCCACATTTTTATGGCAATGACTACTCAATGTGGAGGAAAAACATGAAAATGCACTTGATCTCACTCAATCCAAGCTTGTGGCACATTGTGGTTACAGGAATAGATATCCCTGACGATGATGAGGATCTCACGCCTAGCCAAGAGCAAGCAATCCATCGAAATGCCCAAGCTGCAGCAGTCATCACCTCATCACTAAGTCGGGATGAGTTCACCAAGGTGGATGGACTCGAGATTGCAAAGGAGATATGGGACACATTGCAAACTGCACATGAATGTGACCGTCATGTGCGAGAGGCAAAGATCGAAATGATCGAAGGCAAATTGGGAAGATTCACCATTGAAGAAGATGAGTCGCCGCAAGACATGTACAACTGGTTAAAGATGCTCATCAAAAGGTTCGAGCATACGGAAGCAAGAAGTGGAATGATCACAAGGTGGTGAAGCTCATCCTTAGAGCTTTCATGCCTTGCAACGTCACCTTGTGCTCGATGATTAGAAAAAGCCTTGGGTACAAGAAAATGACCCCGGATGAGCTACTTGGGAAAATCATCAACTTTGAGATGATGGAAAAGCAGGCGAAGCATGTCAAGAAGATTGCCAACCTCACCTCAGCAAAGAAGAAATGGGTCGCTTTAAAGTCCACTTGCAAGCCCTTGTCTAAAGAAGCTCAACAAGAAGAGGACGGCGATGATGAGAGCAGCGACATCAATGAAGAGGACATGATCCTCTTTATGAAGAGATTCAAGAAAATGATGAAGAAGAGACAAGGGGGAAAATCAAGTGAAGGAAAATATAAAGAGAAGTCAAGACCAAAGTTGAAGCGGGCATGCTATAACTGTGGTGAATATGACCACTTTATAGTTGATTGCTCATACGAAGAAAACATGAAGAAAACAATGGAAACAAGACCTCAACCCAAGAAATTCTTCAAGAAAAAGAAGCAAGTTGGACAAGCGCATCTAGGTAAGGAGTGGTACTCAAATGACGAGTCCTTATCCGAAGAGGAAGAGGAGATGGCTAGCATAGCCATCGAGAAGACATCCAAGAGGTCCACCCTCTTCCCAACTCTGGGCACATGGAAGGGCAACAACACTTGCCTCATGGTAAAGGAAGGTAAATGAAAGGTAACAACCAAATCCTCTTCTTTGCATTCCTATTCTAGTGATAGTGAAGCTGCTAGTGATAATGAAGACATGCTCATTGGCTTAGATAAGAAAACAGCAGCAAAAATGAAATTTCAACTTGATCAACTTGTTGAGAAGGAGAAGCTGATCAACCGTTAAGAAGATATGATTATCTCCCAAAAGGAGGAATATCTTGAACTTGACAAACTTCTCGACCTTGAAAAGGAGCGAGGCAAGTCACTAGAACATGAGTTAGCCTCAACTAAAGAAGCTTGCTTGAAGTTAAGCGACTCAAACATCACCATCAAGGACGAACTTGCTAACCTATCAAAGGTTAACAAAATACTTTAGATACAAGTTGAGTCACTCAAACAAAGTGACCCCTCATCCTCTTCAAGCTCACCTTCTCAACCACTTAAAACTGATGCTATTATCACTTGTTCATGTGCTAAAACTGACACTAGCTTGAAAGACAAGTCAACCTCTACCAAGGACAAGCATCCCTCCCAAAATGGCATATTTAACAAGGAGAAGATCAAATATGCACGTAGTGCATACTTGGTCACAAGACCTCCTAATGTCAAATATGGCATTTGTTATTCTTATGGTGAAAAGCAATATGCTAGAGGCCATAAAAATAACAAGGAAAGCATTGCCTTTGTAAAGGGAAAACACTCTCAAGCTGGAAAGTCCAAAGTCAACACATATGATCACCGGACTAGTCCGGTCCTTACTCAGACAAGTCCGGTCCTCCGGACAAGTCCATTTTCCCTTGTGGGTTTTGGTTGATTTATGACAAAGAAATGAGATCCTAACCATATTATTGAGATGAGTGCAGGTCTTAATGAAAGAATATAGAAAGCACCAAAAAGAAAGGATAATGAGGATCAATTCGAAAAAGAGCTCAAGAGATGAATAGAATACATCATTGTGTAGGGAGTGTGTTTGTGTATCACATCCCAAGAGCTCTAAAATAAAAAAATCCTCACTCACTTCACATTTCACAGAAAAAAACGGACTAGTCCGATATACACCGAACTAGTCCGATATCCTCTCTGGACTGGTTCGGACAAGTTCAGCCAATGCAAACTTGTCCGCACCGGACTAGTCCGAAAAAGTCCGGACTAGTCCGATAATGCCTCTGACTAAAATTGGATAAGTCCTCCAAGTGTGGACTCGTCCTATATTCACTAAGGGAATCACATCACCGCACAAGTACGATATCACTACGGACAACTCCAAAAACCTTCCTGACTAAAATCGGACAAGTCCGCTCATAGCCGGACAAGTCCGATATTTCTGGACACTTAGGGTTTCCTGCACACAGGACTAGTCCGGACTCGACCACAGACTAGTCTGCATCCTTGAAACCCTAACAGTAACTTTTGAAAACCCTAATATAAATAAATATGCACGGTCCAACTATCACCTCTATGGACCCCCTGCGCCATCACACCCTCCAAGAGCCTAGAAAACACATCTCTCCACGAAATCCAATGCAAGAAATATCAATCTCTTGGGGATTCACTTTGGATCAAAGGAGAGACACGATTCTACACTTTTGAGCTCTTGGGTTTGATCTCTAATATAAATAAATATGCACGGTCCAACTATCACCTCTCCGGACCCCCTGCGCCATCACACCCTCCAAGAGCCTAGAAAACACATCTCTCCATGAAATCCAATGCAAGAAAGATCAATCCTTGAGGATTCACTTTGGATCAAAGGAGAGACACGATTCTACACTTTTGAGCTCTTGGGTTTGATCTCTAACACACTCTTGTTGTTTCATTGTTGATCTTACGATGTGTTATTGGTGGTGTTTGAATTGTAATCATGGGGAGCCCTCAACTTGTGAGAAGGCCTCTTGAACTTGGTGAGTTGCCCCCTTTGTGATAGTGGAAGAAGAATTGGCCTTCGTAGCGATTCGACGAGGTTAGGGTCAGTGAAGACCCAGTCCTTTCGTGGGCTCCTCAATGTGGATGTAGGTTGTCTCTATGGGAACCAAACCACGGGATAAAATCGTGTGTCAAACTTGTTCTTAATTTTCATATTGTATTCTAGGGTTTTGTCAATCTTGCATAACATACGTTAAAACTTTGAAACAAGAATTGGTTTGCATTATACTTGGTTGCGTTGACTCAATACTCGCAAGGTACATACTATATTCCATTGTGCACTGTGTTTGTATTGAGATCATTGATCAAACTTGATCAATTTAGTCCGCACGCACCAGACTAGTTTGCACTCTATCGGACTAGTCCGATATCTCGTCGTTTGATCAGTTTGTTAAGTGTTGCAGGTTGTGACCAAAATTCAAAAAGGCCTATTCACCCCCCTCCCCCTCTAGGCCACATTCAAGCGCCTTCTACTTCTACTCCAGAGGTGGGATTTCCCGAGTGGGTTCTTCCTCTGCTGCTGCGGAAGGGCTTCCAGAGAGTGGCCGTAGTGGTGCAGGAGCTCAGGGGACCACCCTTGTAGAGTGGGACCCAATTTTTGTGATGGAGAATCCTCTAGAGCCTGCGGAGTTGGTCCCAAGAGGCCCGGAGCCTATCCCTCTGGCGTTGTCGATAGACAACACTTGCTCCAACCTACGACAAGTCCAGCTCGCCTTTGATCACGAGAGCAGAGCTCTGGAGGAGGAGCGCAACACCTTGAGGCATTGGCGCAACAGACTCCACTTCGAGAGCAGGCTTTCCCAGACGAGGCTGACTGACCAGAAGGAATGGATTAAGAGGGAAATGGCCTGATTGGAATACTGGGACAAGCTGCTGGAGGAGAAGGAAGCTGCCATCCGGGCGGTCGACACTAACTCCAGGGAGATCCTTGAGCAAGCCAAGGAGAGGCGTGATGCTGCTGATGAGCGTCACGAAAACCTCAATGAATTGAACGATGTTCTCCTAAAGTGTCAGGCGGACCTTGAGGCAAGGGAAGAAAAGCTCCTGGAGTCGCACGAGGATGTTGTGAAAAGGGAGGCGGAGGTCACCCAGAAATTTACTCTGGGTAAACAGAATTTGGCAAATCATAGCAAGAAGTTGGATCTATGGAGCAAAGAGGAGAAGGAGAAGTACTGGAATCTGGGGCAGGAGCTCTCACAAAGAGAAGCTGACGTTGCCACCAGGGAAGGGAAGGTGAAAGGCAGGGAAAAGGACTTGGCGGAAAGGTGGAACCGCATCCACCTCCAGGAGACAGAGATGACCGATCGTGAGAAGCAAGTTGCTGAGAGTATGCAGCAACATGCTAAATTGGACGAGCGCCTCGCTCGGGAAGGTTCAGAGCTTGCGGGCGCCCGGAAGTCACTGGAGGAGCTGCATAGCTTGAAGGAGACAGAGTCCATTCAAGTGTGGGACTTCTTAGGGTGGGCCAACGACGCACTGACACCACTAGGCTTTAGTCCCGTCCGTCCGGACAACCCAGAGTTGGAATTGGGTCGAGAGCTGGTGGCCCTCAATGGTGCTGGCGGCAAACTCGACGATGGGCAACGTTATTGCGGACCAGCTCGAGATAGAGGGGAAGTCTTTTGCTACGAACATCGCGGAGTATGTGCTGACGTGCTATGTAAGCCGAGACCCCCAATTCTCCCTGAACCCGGTGCTTGAAGGTCCCATTGCTGAAGAGGAAGACGCCGCCAAGGCTAGCGTCCAAGAGGTTGCCAAGAAAGTTGCTTCATTCTTCCGCAGGTCTTAGACCCTCCAGTACCTAGGACTTTTTCTTTCTGCCTTCTGTTGTAATCCCAATTTTGTAATCCAGTTGTTCAAATTAATGAAATCCATTTTGCCATGAACTTCACTTTATTTTTGTCTTCAATATAGTGTGCTCTGTCTTGTTGGCCCCCTGGTATATGTGTACAATTGAATTGTGTACATGTACCAAAGGATTTGACAATATCTTGATTATTTGAATGCTTCGCACTTTTAGATTTTAGGTCTGAAGTCTTCATTTCTGGTGTGTCGACAGTAGGCCCCCTGAGATTGGCGGAGTTTGGTAGCTTCGACGGTACCCACTATCAACATATAAAACATTGACAATGGGCCCCCAAGGATTTATCGGAGCTTGGTAGCTCCTGATGTCGCCGCACGAATAGTTGAAGGTAGACCTCTCAGGAGTTGTCAGGGCTTAGTAGCTCCAACGTCCACCACCATGGTTTGAATATCTATTTTTCCTGCACATTAAATACAAGAAAAAGTAAAATTTGTCCTCTTGTCTATAAATCGTTTGTGGCTTATTATTCTTACATGAGTTTTTATTCCGAAGTAACTCGATATGGTAACAAGTATATTGATATAACCCTTTCGGACCCATATGATTTTTTAGTACTCACCCTACCGAGGCCTACCAGAGTGTAGGTAGAGTGGCATACTTAGGGTGCAGGACCAGGCTAAGTCGATAGCACACTCTGGACCTATGTTGGCTTAGCGTTCAGGCAAGTAGACTATACAGCATGTTAAGAACCAAAGAGATCAACAATATAACCTGCAACGCATATGAATAACTTGGGTAAAAACTAAAAAAGAATTGCACAACTTTATTATAGACAAAAAGGTTTAAAACAATAATTTGATAGCTCGAGCCTTGTACAAAAATAAATGCATGTGGAGTCTGTTTTCACACAACAATGTCTTTCATTATAGGTATGGATTACAGGGGAGACAAGGACACACTTAGGGTCTAGGACCAAGCTAAGTGCACTATACATCTTGTACTAACCCAGGGTAGGTAGTTACAATTTTAGTGTAGTGACTGTATGAAGTGTATTTAAACTTCTTGGACCCTCCCGGAGGGGTCCGGATGTTCTCCCGGAGGACCTACCCATGTCTGTTTGACGACTCTATAACATACAACCTGTGTAATTACAGACTCACCACCGTGATTCTTAGCATAAAACTTACGGAGGTGCTCGATGTTCCAAGGATTAGGAAGTGGAATCCTGTCCTCAGTTGCCAAGCGAACGCATCCGAGTCGAGATACTTCTATCACTCGGAAAGGACCTTCTTAGCTGGGGGAAAGTTTGTTCATTCCTTCACGAGTTAGTATCTTCTGAAGCACCAGAGTTCCTTCCTCGAGTTGTTAGTTGCGCACATGCCTTTGATGATAGCGCTAGAGCGCTTGGCGATAACGTGCATTCCAAACAGCTGCTTGGCACCTTCCCTTGTCGATGAGGTCAAGGTCTTCAGACCGAAGCTGGTCCTGCGTGGCTTCGTCAAAGGTCAGGACCCGGAGGTACCCCAAGGTGATCTCCGTAGGAAGGACTGATTCAGCTCCGTACATCAGGAAGAATGGAGTTTTCTCAGTTGACCGGTTTCGAGTTGTCCTATTCGCCCACAATGTGGACAGAAGCTCCTCAATCCAGTTGGATCCGTGCTTTTTCAGGCGCTCATATGTGCGTGTCTTGAGTCCTTTTAAAATTTATGCATTTTCTCTCTCGGCTTGGCCATTACTTGGTGAATGAGCTACCGAGGCGTAGCTGAGTTGAATGCCAAGGTCTTCGCAATATTCTTGAAATGAAGCACTTGTGAATTGGGTTCCATTGTCAGTTATGACTTTGTTTGGAACTTTGAATCTGCATATAATGGACTTCAAAAACTTGATTGTTGATTGCTTGTTGATTGTCACAACTGGAGTTGCTTTTGGCCACTTAGTAAACTTGTCGATGGCGACATACAGGAACCTGTAACCTCCGACGGCTTTTGGGAAAGGTCCCAAGATGTCCATGCCCCTCACAGCGAATGGCCATGTAGGAGGTATCATTTGTAGTGACTGAGCCGGTGTGTGAATCTGTTTTGCGTGGAACTTGCACGCTTCACAATTTTTCACTAGCTCAATCGCATCCTGGAGTGTTGTAGGCCAGTAAAAGCCATGCCGGAAGGCTTTACCGACCAGTGTGCGAGAAGAAGCATGGTTCCCGCACTCGCCTCCATGGATTTCCGGAAGGAGATCGTGGCCTTCTTCCCTTGCAATGCACCGCATTAGGATGCCATTGGCACCGCACCATTAGAGATCCCCCTCTACCAACGTGTATCTTTTTGCCAATCTGACAATCTGGTTAGCGGATACACTGTCTTCAGGAAGGATATTGTCTTTCAAGTAGCTCCGGATCTCCGAGATCCATGCATCGGAGCTTACTTGAGCTTCTGAGTCTTGCGTGATGGGTTGCTCGGAGCTTCCGACAGCACCTATGACCCTTGGTGGACGCCATGGTAACAGGGCCACCGGGGCTGCCAACTTCGTGGTGCTAGTATCACCCCCTTCGCTCAGTTCGGCAGGCTGAGCTGTTGGTTTTGACAAGCTCTGGACGAAGCTTCCGTCAGGAGCCAGAGCTCCAGTTAAGGCTTTCATCAAAAGTTCGTCGGCTTCAGCGTTGTGAAGATGCTGAATATGGTGGAGATTGAGGACTTCGAAGTCCTTCTGAAGCCTCTGGACTTTAAGGAGATAAGCAGCTAGATGAGGATTGTTACAGGAGCATTCACCTTTGACTTGTTTGATGATAAGTTGTGAATCTCCCTTCACCAACAACTGTTTGACACCATAAGATAGTGCCACCTTGAGTTCGTAGATGAGATCTTCATACTCTGCCATGTTATTGGTCGCCTTGAAATCAAGGTGAACCATGTACTTGACCTTCTCCCCAGTCGGAGCAAGGAGAAGGATTCTAGCTTTGGATCCCTGCTTCTGCACGGAGCCATCAAAGTAGAGAGTCCAATGAGGCTCGGTGAATACCGGAACCTTGGGTTCTGGTTTCTACTCACTGTGGCCCCCAGGGTTTGATTGAGAGGGAGTCCATTCCGCCACGAAGTCAGCCAAAGCTTGACTTTTGATTGCTGGTTGCGACACAAATTCTAGATCAAACTTGACCAGCTCCGCCACTTTGCAATGTTCCCAGTAGAGTTAGGATTATGCAAAATAGCACGCAGTGGAAAAGAAGTTACCACTGATATTTTGTGGGCTTGGAAGTAGTGATGAAGCTTCCTTGAGGCAATAAGAACTGCATAAAGCAGCCTATGTACCTCAATGTATCTCGTCTTGGTGTCGTGGAGCACTTCGCTGATGAAGTACGTAGGGCGTTGGACGGTCCATACCCTTTCGAAAGGACCGAAAGCTTCTTCTCCATCGACCCGGACCCTCCTAGAGGGGTCCGGACCTTCATGTTGTGCTTCTTGTTTGAGCCGGACCTTGCCAGAAGGGTCCAGATCATTTTGGTCAGCCAGATGAACTCCCTCAAGTAAATGAGGTTGATCCCCTAGCATTTCGTCTTGAGGTTCCGTGTCTGGGGGATGGGACCCAGACATGCCTTCAGGTGATTTCGGACCCTCCCGGAGGAGTCTGGGCTCCTAGACTGGATGTGGCTCAAGTCTTTCTGCAACCAGGACCATACTGATAACTTTGGTGTTTGCCAAAATGTAAAGTAGTAAAGTCTCACTAGCGTTCGGAGCTACCAAGATCGGTAGTGTGGTGAGGAGTTGTTTCAGTTCTTGAAACGCCTTTTCTGCTTCTTCAGACCAATGAAATGATCCGGACTTCCTCAGGAGTTTGAAGAAGGGTAGTGCCCGCTCTACTAGTCTTGAGATGAACCGGCTGAGCACAGCTAAACATCCAGTCAACTTCTGGACATCCTTGATGCGGGCTGGGGCCGCATATCTTCTATAGCCTTGATCTTCACCGGATTTACTTCAATTCCTCGGTTAGTCACCAAGAAACCTAGAAGCTTCCCGGAGCTAACCCCGAAGACACATGTGTCCAGGTTCAGCTTGGTGCGTGTTGTGCGTAGCTTGTCGGAGAAAGCTTGTAAATTGTCAAGGAGTGACTCATTGTTCTGGATCTTCATGACGATGTCATCAACGTACACCTCCACTAAGTCTTTGATTAGCTCTTCAAATGTTTTGTACATAGCTCGCACAAATGTTGAAGCAGCATTTTTGAGACCAAATGGCATGGCAGTATAACAATACAATCCATCTACCTTTATGAAGGCAGTACGTTCTTCATCTTCCTTAGACATTTGGATTTGATGATATCCAGAATATGCATCTATGAAACACAATAGCTCACACCCGGAGGTGGAGTCAACTATCTGATCTATTCTAGGTAGTGTAAATGGATCCTTTGGACATGCCTTATTTAAGGTGATGTAGTCGATACACATCCGTAGCTTCCCGCCGGCCTTGGGTACAACAACTGGGTTTGCCAGCTATTTTGTATGAAACACTTCCCGGGTAAAACTAGCATCGAGCAAGTTCTTGATCTCCTATCTGATGAAGTTTTGCCGCTCGATTGATTGCTTTCGGGGCATCTGGTGTACAGGTTGTGCATCAGGATAAATCTTCAGGTTGTGCTCAATCACCTCCCTAGGGATCCCATGCATTTGTGACGGTTGCTAGGCAAACACGTCGACATTAGCTCAAAGGAAAGTGATGACACGAGTTCCTATTTTTTGTTCAGACCTCCCGATATACAGGTAGTCTGAGCAGCATCGGAACCAATTTGGACGACTTTGATGGGCACATCGGTGTCACCGCTAGGTTGCAAACAAGGTGCAGAGGTAAAGCCTTTATGATGAATGTTCGGAGGGTTCGGAGTTAGCTCCTTACCGGATGCTTCCTCTTGCGCTGTGGTAAGCGCATAGAGTTCTTCTAAAGTAGTAACTCCTGCAGTGCGATCTCCGCGGATCTGGAGAACGCCCGTGGGTGTTGGCATCTTCAACACTAAGTAACCATAATGAGCGGCGGCCTTGAACTTGTACAAGGCTAGCCTGCCTAGAATGGCATTGAACGGCAGACTAATCTGCGCAACGTCCAAGACCAATTTCTCAGTTCTGTAGTTCTCCTGAGTTCCGAAGGTCACTGGGAGTGTGATGGAACCGAGAGGAGTAATGGTTCCCGGACCTACCCTGGAGAAAAGTCGGGATGGGCGAAGGTCCGAAGGCCAGAGCTGAAGCTTAACAAAAGCTTCGAAGCTTATGATGTTCAGCCCTGAACCCTTGTCCACCATCACATGGTGGACTTAAATATTATTAATGGTTGGTGACACCATCAATGGGAGTTGGCCAGCTCTGATCATGATTTGGGGGCAGTCCGAAGCATCGAAAATGATGGGAGTGTCCATCCACTCCCAATGAGGCTCTGCCTTGGCAGTGGGAGCTGCCACAGCCATGTCCTGTCGCATTGTCTTGAGGATGTGGCGAGAGGTGATGTCCCAAGAACCACCATAGATGGTGTTTAGGGTCTTCCGGCACTCATTGTCAGAGACGTCGGAATCGTTGTCGACGGTGTTATAAACAGCTTTCTGGAACTTCTTGGGATCCTGGAAACATAACTCCTCCTCTGCCAGAGCTTCATCGACTTTTTGTTTTCCTTCCTGCTGATGGAAACGAGCTTCTTCCCGGTGCTTGTTATAACTCTCAACAAGGTTCTGGACCTCTTGACATTTTTCCAGGCTGTGTCTATCTATCTTGTGAATCGGACACCACACCTTTGAACTATTGTCGTCTTCTGACGAAGGACGAGGTCTTTTCTCAGGGCGTGGCCCCCGGCCACCCGGAGCTACAGCAGCTGCAGCGGCTGATGGTCCGGCCGACGGCTTCTTCTTGCCATTGGGCTTCTTTTTATTTTTGCCACTTCCGGAGGTAGTGGCTTCAGTTATGAAGGACTTCTTGTTGGCCTCCAAAGCTAGCTTGGAGTGCATTTCACGGCCCTCCGCAGCTCTAGCACATTTGTCTGCTAGGCTGAAGACTTCTGTGACGCTGGTGACTTCTTTGATGGCAAGCTTCTCTAACATCTTTTTATCTCGAACACCCTGTCTGAATGCAACGATAACAGAAGAGATCGAGATCGAAGGAATTGTATTCTGAACCTGAGAAAACCGCTGGATGAAAGATCGCAACGATTCCCCCGATGTTTGCTTTACAGCAAACAAATCCAATTCAATGTCAAGCCAGGTGTAAGAACTCCTGAAGTTGGCAATAAATTGTTGGCATAACTCCGCCCAACTATTAATGGAGTCGGGTGGAAGACTCATGAACCAAGACCTTGCAGTCCCAGTTAAAGCCACCGGGAAATAGTTGGCCATCACAGCCTCATCACCCCCTGCTACCAGTATAGCAGTGGAGTAGATTTGTAGGAACTCGGCGGGGTTGACAGTCACGTCGAATATTTCGGGTAAGTGAGGCCGGAACTTCTGTGGCCATCTGACCATGCGCAAATGCATGGCCAGGGCAGAACAGCCTCCTCCTACTCCCTATGGAGCAGGGTTGTCCCGAGCCTCTCGCCTCTCACGATCACGCTCGATATGGACACGGGCGTCTTGCTACCGATAACAACGATCAAGTTCCGACCGCAGGTCATGAGTCGGAATCCTGGTGATGGTGTGGGTGAGTCGTGCCCCGGGAGGCAACAAAGTCACCTACTGGGATGCAGCACGTCTCCTCTGCTGCGAGACTTGTGGACCAAGTCGGCCCGACAAGGTCCGTATTTGTGATGGTGCTCGCCCCGAGGGGGGAGGACCTTGATTGCTGATGCCAGCGGCTGCAGCTGCAACCAGACGGTCAACATCAGCTCTCCAGTGTTCCATAGCACCCTGGGGTGCCCTGGAGGTGGTGGATGTTGTAGAAGAGCTCGCACAGCAATGAGTGCGTGTTCAGGGTTGTTGTTCGTCGATGTAGTGATCGATGCAGATGCCCCATATTGTCGCCCAGCATTGTTTGCCGGAACAGATGGTGGCTGTGGTGCCATAGTGTCTGCAGGAACAATGGCACCTGCTGGTTGCTGTATGATGGAGGGATTGCCTCCAGCAAGTTGTTCAGCACGATCGCCATTGGAGGATCCTGCGGCGGAATTCACCATCTTGAGATCTCGGGTGATACCCCTACCTGGCGTGCCAAATGTCGAAGTGTAGCAATGACACTTCCCCCGGTACTATTAAAGTGTAGCCCGCTGAGGTTCTTGTTTCAGTTGGGGCACGCAGAGATCAAGGTCAAGATGGCGACACCAGAGATTTACGTGGTTCGGGCCGCCTGAGCGTAATACCCTACTCCACGGAGTGTGTTTGTGTGTTGTATTATGAATCGCTAGAAAGCGTAGTCTCTTGCTCACCTTGGAGTTGTCCCCTTCGTATCATGCGGATCTGTCCTTTTATAGTCCCAGGACTGACCGTTACATCCTTAGCCTGACCCGACATGTGGCCCTGGCACATTAAATATCCTAATACACTATCTACGGGTATTAAGCATGGTTAATAGTGTGATAACGTGTCTTAATGGTTGTGTTACCTCTATTAACAGTGCTCTGATCGTGTGTTGCTAATACAGCATTAACGATATGAAATCAAGTCTTGTGATTGCCGCTTTAACTGTCCCTTGAACGTCCGTGCTGAAGGAGATCCACCAATGTATTCGTTGATGAAGATTCGAAGGCTCCACACGTGGCAGCTTCGGAGCTTCCCTTTGCGGGGAGGTAGCTCCGGCACCACTGTACATTTGTCAACACCGGAGCTTCCCTCTGCTGCGGGTTAGGTCCGGGGTCATTATACACGTGTTGATCGCGGAGCTTCCCCGTGTCGAGAGTTTAGCTCCGGATTTATGTTACACGTGTCAATCACTGGAGGTACCGATACGAGGGATGCGGGTCCGGTGTAATATGACATGTGGGGCATGAGGAGGCCTTCAATTTTGACGGGTAGAACTCTTTTGCACTTCTTGTTGTATCATAGGGTACCCGCTATGTAGGTTACCGACAGCTTCCATGCGTGCTTTCCAAACCTGAAAATCAATGTCAACAAAAACACAAGGTTTTGCGGAGTAGTTCTCCATGAGGATTAGTCAAGAACATGTGCAGATCACAAAGATTATAGCAACCTTGCTCTGATACCAATTTTAGGATCGAAGAGCACATGAAAAGCTACTAGAGGGGGGTGAATGGTAGATTTAAAAATCTTACGCTGCGAAAACAATGAAATCCCAACCCCTTTGGTAGAAAATCAAACAATTGATAAACCGTGTGTGCAAATGATCTTAAACGTGTTCAATCATGACAAAAATTGTAGATATTAGATAAAGCCAAGTAACGATGACAACACAATAATGATAACTCAAATCCGTCAACAAAAAATCAAGTTACGATCAAAAGATTGAACTAATATCGATCTATTCTACCGAGTGAAAACAGTTCTGTTTTTCGTCAAAGAAACTCGTGTAGATTAGAAACCACAAATCCAATGACCGTGAAATTTTAACAACTGATAGAAAATCAAGTTGTGAATACGACCCAAAAACAATCACGTCAATCGGATCTGTAAAACTGGAGTTATGATAAAACCACCAACAAAAGGTAGTGATGTGCAGAAACTCGACGAGTAAAACTTGTCTCGAACAAGTCGGACGAACAAGGCACAAAAGTTCCTTTCAACTACGGATTTTATTCAATGGAACACAAGAGGAACAACCCTAAAGTCATCTACCATGAGCTCTAGGCTCCCTTGCTTATATAACCAGCCCGAAGGCCAACTCAACTCAAACGAGGACTCTAATCCTACTCAAATCACAAATCGTAACTTTCCATAACTACTCAAGATCTTCCTATTCGCAAATAGAAACAATCTTGAGACTTCCTAACAAACAGGGAACACGTCCCATATTCCTAAACAGTTTGACTTTCATGTGCGGCACACGAAAACTACCATAACCAACTCAATACTTTCCATATTAAGCCATAACTGACTCAGCCAGCAGCCGAAGTCAACATCCGATACGATCTGATCCTTCAGATGTTCCTTCCATAACCCATCTTTAGAACCATGTTGCCACATCATGCACCGCATGCATATGTGCAAACATCTTCCAACAACATCCACGATACCTTCATCGAACTTGGTTGTTGAACCTCATCTTTTCCCTAAGACTAGTTCAATGGATCCCATCACCAGCCATGTCTTGAACTCAAGCAACACCTACACATGAACAAACAATCAATCCGTACGAACCCAAGTCCGTGACTTGACTCAAATTTGTTCCAAACACAACACCTTACATGAGCACCTCACATAAGCATGTTACAAAACCACAGTAAAACGATATCAGCCATATCAACCAAAACACACCAAAAACTTTGCAAATGAATACTAAGCAATATTTCCAACAATGTAAAGCAAGTTCAAAACATTTCACAGTAAAAGCAAGAACATTGTGATCAAGCTCTGAATTTTGGCAAAGCTAACTAGAGCTTATCAAAGCTAGTACAAACTAGCGCCAGAGCTTACCAAAACTAGTACAACCTAGCGCTGAAGCTTACCAAAGCTAGTACAACCTAGCAAAACATATCGGAGTTTAACAAAGACATGTTGGAGCTATCTAAGACATGTCGGAGCTAAAGACAAAGCTCACCGGAGCTACCCAAAAACATGTTGGACCTTGACAAAGCAAGTCAGACCTATTGTCGGACCTTGCAGAAGCTCGGAGCTAGAGTCGGACCTTGTTAAAAGGGGTGTTTTGGTAGAATTTTAAAACTCATATTATCAAAGCCAATGTATTCAGTATAAGCCAATGTATTCAGCACACATAGGTCTCACACTCCGGTAACGTTCTTTTTCATCTCATTCTTTCATTTCTCGGGACGTGATTCCTTTAAGGAGGGTGAATTGTGAAGGTCCAATCTTATGGTACAATAATTAGCGTGTGATCAAGTCACCCAAAAATTCAATTAGCAAGTTTAATTAAATGGAGATTAAAAATAAAAGAAAGAAAGGTCAATGGAATAATTGAGATATTTTGCAGACTCAAAATGGAAAATCTAAACCACCATGCGATTCCTCTTATCCAAATTAGAGGAACTACCAAGTTTGGTTATTTTTGAAGTTGATTTCCATTTTCAAAATGAATTCAGAAGTTTGTGTGAGGGGTGTTTCTTACATGTGGGGCCCACCAGTCCGGCGAGCACATAAGCCATGTTTTCTTCTCTCCCTCTTTAATAGCCACCGCACGGCATGCTCAATGCCACCTCCCCCTCATAGCCTTGCCGACTTATCCAATTGGAGCCTTCCAAGCCGACCTAATCTCTTTGCTAGGTGCTTATATAGGTCATGTTTGGCACAGCTGGAACTTGTTACAAAAGAAGCTTGTTTGAAAAGCTGATGGAAAGCAGCTTCTGCTTATGTCCTGCTTTTAGTTCATTCTGAGAAGCAGCTGAACTTATAATCTATTACAAAAGCTTCCTATTTGGCGCACCCTCATCTTATTTTTATGAAGAAGCTGCAGCATAAGTTGTGCTAAACACGACCATAAGCTTTTGGAGCTGAAGCTTGTACCCTTTTGCTCGTTCAAACCTCCATTGCCGCCGTTCTCTGCTTGCTTTGTCACCGGTGATTCTTGCCTCTGTTGCTGGAGTGTGCAAAAGAGAAAACAGTCGCCTAAAGCTCCTATTTCCATTCCTCAACTCAATTGCTCAAGTTCGTGGCTCATCTCGCCAGTTTTGCTAGGTTGCCGCTGGCTGTTCTAGACGCCACTGTGGACACCATCGCGTTCCCAACGCCCTGAGCCACCTCTCTTCTTCTCTGTCATGCGAAAAAGGTGTGCCACCCCTCCCTGTTCACATTTGCCAATTCGATCCTGTTTGTTCCAGCGTAGTTAGCGCGGGGGCCTTTGTGTTCTTTTGGTTTGGGCACAAAACCGAGTTGGGGAGAAATCAAAATTCCATTTGTAGGCACGGTCTCACTTCAATTTAGTAAGAGAATAGGAACCTCAGACCATCATGTCTCCGCCAGTGCAAGAATATTAGTCGCCGTGGTCGGGACGATGAGTTTTCCAGAGTGTTTTCGTGGCCGCCGGGTTAAAACCTAGGTCACCTACGTGCCCCATGTTCAAGCCGATTTCTTGAAATTAGCTCCACATTCACGATCTCCATGCTCCGTAGGTGCTTCCCGACAACTCAGCCCCTTGATTTAGTTCGGCGACGAGGATTCACCATGGCCAACATGGTGCAGCCGCCCCTCCCCATCGATTGCATCCTTGCCGGCAATGCTGAGCCCTAAAACCCTGCCCGTGAGGTGTTCCTCGTGCTGGGGATCATTTTGCCTCTTTTCCCATGGCCGGAGATGTTGTTCCCGTGAGGGGAACGGCCGTGCGCTGCCCTGGCCGTTGGCCTCCATGCTCATTGCTGGAGGTTGAAGAAAGTGGATCTTCTATGACTACAAATCCAATGTGCCTATACCCTTCTATTCCCGTAGACCCGTGTGGCTTAGAGCTGAGTGGTGGGTTTGAATGTGTGGGTCCCTGCTGTCAGTTTAAAAGAGTTTGCAACCGAACATAAATAACAGAAAAGGCCAAAGTTAGAAAATTCATAACTCTTAGCATACTACTTCAAAAATTATGAAATAAATTTTACCAGAACCCTCTTGACCTCTAATTTGCAGTTGTACAGGTTAGGGATCATGAAAGTTCCTAGTTTTGCCTCTAAAATTCCAGAAGTGAGAAACCTTAGGAAAATCATTAGGGGAGTTCTACTCCATAGAAAAATATGAAACTTGGCCAGAACCGTCACCTGGTATCCTATTGCTTCCAGTAAGATTTTCATGACCATTGGGTATAATTAAGTGGGTCTAGTGTTCTGATCTTGTTAGAGGTTAATGAAAAATCCCAAAAACAGTAGCAAGCAAATTCAGAAATTGATGGAAAATTGGAAATTCAATTGTAACATGTACAGACCTCAGAAAATTATGAAACAAATTTTGTTAGACTCATAGTGACCTGGCCTAACAGATTATCAGGTCAATTAGAATGTCAGACCTGATATAGTTTCCTGGTAATTCAAATCGGAGGAAATGGATTAGGATTTTTCATGAACTGAAACTGGAGTATAAAAATCTGGGATATTTCACAAAAACACTCTTCTGTTCTTACCATCTACTGTTTAAATTTCAACTACAGTGGACTTCATTTACTTTGGAAATAAATTCTGTTAACTTCACAGTCTATGGATAGCTATGTTAATAGTGTGCAATTTATTCATTTCACTAGCAACTCTTCGCGAGGAGACGCCGGTGCCGATTGACTTCACCCCTCCAGAGGCGGACTTTGACTTCTATCAGAACAAGGCAAGCCCCAGATGCATCTAAAACCGATTATGAACTCACTTTTATAGTTATATCTTGATATGAATGATAATTGCATTAGGTCTATGAATGTTTTAGAATCCAATTGCATGGCCCAAAGTTCTTATCTAGAATGGGTAGAATTAGTGATATGATATTTGGGATGCTATGATGGTTTACAAAACGGGAAATGAATTGACGGAAGGGATTGTAAATACTTAAATAAAGGGGAAAATGAGACCGGGTAGGCAGGTAGAAAGTGACAGACCAGAGATATGTGTGCATAAGCCTGCATGTGTCGATTAAGGATTGTACCGTGTGCAACCCTGCTGGACAAGTTTGAACTTGTACCGGATGCATACTAGATTTATGGGACCTAGGAAATTAATGTAACATGTTAACCTGGGTATTGAGGCGTACCCCACCATCTTAGACAGCACGCACGTCGACAGGAGAGCAGAGATCACTGCGGCATTAGTCAACATGTGAGGCTTGCTGCCAGGATGGTGGCACTGGTTCAATGCTTGGGTGTCTTGTGAAAGGTTGTTGTGTACAACGTTAATGGAAGTGGTCCCTCCTCTTCTATACGGGTGTACATGACGTGCAAGAAGGGTGTATCTTGATGGAATCACTGTCGCTCGCAGAAGGGAGCATACTTGTTCAGTGCACTGTGACATATTAATTAACTTGCTTTGACCACTAAAGTTATGATATAAGTCTACATGTTAATAAATAAATTGAGCTAGAATTGTATTAGTATTGCAAGTTATGACTATGATATTACACGTTATGAGTCCGATATGTAGAGTTTCATGACTAGGAAAGTCGGTTAAGTCTTGTTGAGTATAAGCTCATGGTTTCTTGATCTATTCTTTTGCATGTAACATAGCATACGGCAACGTTATGGATGAGGGTGATCCGAGTGAGGCGGTACCCGATGAGGGTTATTAAGCCCACTGGGAACCTGCACGCTGTGAGATTTGGCTCTTGCTAAAGAGAAGTGTTCGAGGGTTGGATGACTTTGCTACTTCTTAGTTTAGCTTATAGTTTGTGAGAGTACTCTTATCCTTCCGTTGCTTGTACTGATGTACATTATTTGTAACTCAACAGTACTATGGAATAAAAGCTCTATGTATTGTAAATGTTTATTCTCTGTGTTGTGCTGTTACACTTGTCCTCAATCAACTCCAACCTCAACTTGGCAAGAGACACTGAACATGAAGGCTACACCAGTCTATGGTCATGAGTTCTCACACAAGGACCATTAACCGCAAACTACTCGCCAAATGAGAAGTGAGTTTAGAACTCTCCATCATTTGGCTTGGATTAGAATTGCATGACTTTGCTTGCATTGATGAGGAAGGTTTACACCTCCTCATCATCCAATTCTTATGCACCTTCATGAGAGTAAGTGTTGGCATTGCCTTTTGATTTTTCAAAAGAAATGTCACCTTACTTGGAAAACACTAAAACAAGTACCAAAAACTCATAAGCATTGTTTAAATGACTTAGTCATTCTCGGCCTAGGTTTAGCAAAGAAAGCTTATGAATAACTTAATGGGCAACTTGTCATGTTGCAACCTAGGAGTAGTGATCTCCATTATTTTTTATTTGAAATCCATGCATATATGGGGTAACTAGATTTCAAATTCCTTGGAAGGATACTAAAAATTTTCAGGGGGATAAATTGAGAATATTGTTTGCCATGGTTTAAAAGATAAAAGTTTGCTCTTGTAAAAAGCCATGATGGTTGGGAAATTTTGGGATGAATGGACTTGTAGAGTGTACATCTTTTGCATGGCTATGAGTAGGAGCTTGAGAAAATGCTCAAATCAATTTATTCACAAAGTTCTACTTTTATGGCAATGAAGAATACATTTATATGGCACACTCAAAATTGGACCCAATGCATCTTTGCTGTATTTCTTCCCTAGATACAAATGAAATTTGGTTACTTAACCTGGTAATTCATTTGTACAAGTGCCGGGAGCGAACCCTTCCTCTCCATCCAAGAGAGGAAGCTCGCAGGAGGTATATTTCTATGCAAGCATACAAGAAGTCGATCATTGAATGAAGACTGGAGGTTCCATTCAATGCCAATGAGTAAACGATCATTGTTGCAACCTATCAAAAACTAATCCCTAGGCCAATCATAGCTATATGAGGCCGGAGATTTGACATGGAACCCCTCAATGAGCTACCAATGGGCTGCAATTAATAAGTGTGATCATTATGCTCCCAACTATCCTTAGTACCCATTCAAGCTCAAGAGAGTTGCGTCCATCATCTGGTGCACGTTGTTCCTTTGTGGCTAAAGGTTATCATGACCTTAGCCAAGTAATGGAGTATGACACCCAACACATGGGAGAACTTGAGGTGTGGACAAGCGGCATCTACAACACTCTATTCGACTACACTCATGGCACCCATGGGAGGCAACACAACATCAAATATCAAACCCCCATTGTCAAAGCCACGCTGCAACAAGGTTAGGAAGACCTCATATCTACCTCCGCCGTTAGGGATTCAACCCCTATCGGGGACCTTGACCAAGAATAAGCTTGGGGGAGGATCCTAACTTGAGGTAATTTGTATCATATCCCACTTTGCATTTAATTTCCCTTTTTACACACCATTGCATCTTTAAAAAAACAACAACATCTAGGTTAGGATTAAATAAAATAAAATATGTGCGGTAAGAATGTTTGATTCCTCCATACATTGAAATGATGAATAGTTGTTCTGTTTTATTCTTTTTAGTACTTAATTTACAATTTAATACTCTCCAAATACTAAGTTTATAGACTTTAAATACGTCACCTTGAACTTAGAAATTGTGGGTAGCATAAACATGATCCAATTCTAGGTTGTGAAATATTATATATCATAGGGCTGCTAGTTTCCTAATCAACGTGAAACATGATCACCGAAAAATTTCCAAATTGGTTTTAAATGAACTTCCTCGATTTAAATTTCTTACCAAAGCCATATGAGACTTTCATTTAATAAACCCCTTGCTTATGCTATTTGTTTTGACATTGAGCCTAGTTAAACTAGTAAAGATCTATGTGAGAATCTTTTCATACTTCCATGATCAGGAAGTTAGCAAATTTTCCATCATACCATTCACACCATAAAAAGATAATCCATATTCTCAATGTCAATTACTCTCTTGAAAGGCATTGAAGAAAGGGAGAGTAGAAGGCATGTCTAGAAGAAGAAGAAGAAAAAGAATAAATCATTCTCTCAAGAAATGAGCATGAGAAAAAAAATAGCATTGCTTCATCCCAACAAAAAAGGGAGCATAAAATGGAGTTATCTTCCACCTCCGTAAATTCCATCAGACTTGCACAACCTTTATCTAGAAGTGCGATTTGATTTCTCCTAAGGCTTACTCTTTTGACATAGCAACACGTGTGATGCAAATATGCCTACTCTTGTTCCATACCAGGATCCACAAAAAACCTTATTTAGATGTAGGAAAAGAAAGAATTGTTTTGCTGAGGAAAAAATCCACTTATATGTGAGGACCTCGGTCCTGACATTCCAGTAATCATATTGGATGCGACACCGAATAGCACAACACGGAAAAGAATTCAAAACACATAACATAAAAGTTCATGTTACATTAGTCACAAATTTTACATGAAAATTAGATACAACAGCATGAGACTTCAAATGCTCTCTCGAACCTACACTACAACAGTAGTGGCCGTGTCCAGCCTGCTGATACTCCACTCTAGCCACACAGAAGAATGAAGCGACGTCCAGGGTTTCCATTCGACTACTTACCCCTAAAAGGGTAATGATTCACTAGAAACCCGTCATAGATAATTACCTACAAAATCCGTATAAATACAATCGTGAGCACAAGGCTCAGCAAGACTTAGTCGTCTCACCCAAAACATGGAACTCTACATGCTAGAATTTTTAAGACTGCAATTTAAACTGCATAATGAAGCTTGAACTATTAATGTATCCTTCATTCACTTTTAGATTTAACATGTGATGTCCTTGGGCATAGCAACATTGTGAAGTCCACAATAAAACAAGAAACACTTCCTTCACAATGTTACTAGCCCAAAGTTATAAACATTTTATAGCATCGAGTTAATTGTTCTGAACATAATTGTATTAGGCACATTCTAGTACATACAAGTTCATTAATCATAAAACATATTTAATCGTGGTTCAAATTAATTACTACGTCACAACATAGTGAATAAGTATGCTCACTACCGCTAGCGACGGTGATTCGAATAAAAAACACCCGGCTTGAAAGACGTACATGCCTATTTGAAAAGAGGGGATCAACCAATTCTACTGACATCGTGTATGGCCACCTTTGACAAGACACCCAAGCGTTGAATAGGTTCTACCATCCCAAAAGCAAGCCCCACGCTGCAGTGGTCTCTACTCTCCTCATGACGTGTGTGGTGTCTAGGACGGTGGGGTACGTCTCAACACCCAGGTTAAAATGTTACATCAGTTTGCTGGGTCCACTAGAGCCAGTATGCGTCCGGTACATATTCAAACTTATCTAGCGGGACCACATACGGTACGGTCCTTAATCGACACAGATAGGATTATGCACACAGATTTCTAGTCTGTTGCTTCCTACCCCCCTGTCCGGTCTCAAGTTTCATTTAAGTTAATCAATTCCAAACCCATCCCAATTGATTCCACTTAACCATGTTCACGAGTAGGAAACCGCCTACTCTACTTATACCATTCCATCCATATCATTCAGTTCCATCCATGTCATAACCTTCCATTCGTTTTCTCAACTTTAGAACAACAACATTTATCAAGTGAAGTCCTATTCTACCCAATACTCCAGGGATTAATTTGGTCATGCATGTGGAGTAACATACAATTCTTAGACATAATGCAAAAGTCCATTATAAGCAATATATTGATTATATAAAAGAAAAACTTTTATTTTCTTAAATGCAAACCGGGGCTTGCCATTGGTTGTGACTAGATAAATGTCAATAGTCAATGTCTTGATTTTTGCATTGTAGCTTCTAGTTGATTCCTTTCATCACTTGATCTCCCCGCTTCTCCGGATCCATCTTGCTAGCAGTGGCTTCATGCTTGTCTCCTCTCCTTCGAGTTGTGCTTCTCGTCCATCTTCGTCATCACATTTTATCAATATGAAGATGCAATATAATTTTAACTTAGTGATTTAAGAATTTAAGTACCTTATGACACAAAATGAGTTCAAACACTAATGAGGAAACAAATTGAATTGCTGCTGGTTTCTAAGAACAATAGTGACAAGATTTAACTCAATTCAAGTTGATTTAAGAAAAGAGATTTGGATGGCTTTCATGTGAACATAAAGATTCAAACAGAAAATTCTAACAACCCTATGGTCAAATATTAGCTTGAAGATCCAAATGAAGTCTCTGATGGTTTCTGGAATTAACTTGGAAGGAATTGAATCTACTCCAATCTGATTTATGGAAAATGCTCTTTAGACTTTAATGTAAAGAGGCAATAACATATTTAAATTGACTGGAAGAACTTGTCTAATGGAGCTCATATTTTTAAATTAAATCAAAGAGATGAAATGTGATTTACCAGAAAAATTTCAGATTTTTAGGTGAAGTATTTTGGTTCCAATATTTCTCTATGTATTTTCCCTTCTATAAATTTCCAGGTAAAATTATGAGCTATGTCATACTGCACAGTCGGTTTTTTATAGTATTGCTCTAAACAAGTCCAAAAAAATTGTCTTATATTTTCTGAGCATTCTATAGTGAGTTATGGATTTTATAAGTTTCTTCCAATTTTTTTGGAATTAGTTCCTGTTATTATTTTGCCAATTTAATTAATCCCTGGAAAACTTCCTTAATTAAGCTGTCTTAGACATAGTCATTAAGTCTGAAATTTTTAATGGAGAACATAGGTGGAATAAATATTATCTGGCCACGTTTGAGCATTTTTCATGGTGAACTACTTCTGGAATAAAATTCCAAAAGAAAAGGGAAAATGGAATTCTACAGGACAATTCAAGGTGTTTCATACCAGGTATTTTGCTCCATTGAAAAAAATAATGGCACAAATAAGTCCAACAAAATTTGTGTGACAAATTTTGGAGTTTTCTACAATTTACAATGAGTTTCTATGGTTTGATACATTTTCTGGAAATAGTTTCTGGGGTTTTCATGCTAAATTAATTAACCTATAGAAAACTGCATTTATTAATTTAACTTAAACATTGTTAATAAACTTGAAATTTTCAGTAGAGATCATGTGCTACACGGAGGATTTTCTGGCAAAGTTTGGGAATTTTCCCTAGAAGTCTTTTCCTGGAATAATTCCTCAATGGAAAAAGGAATTTAAATACACAGAAAATATTGTGAATTTTCATACCAGAAACTGTGCAGCTTTGCAAAGTAATGATCAAGTGGAGTGCAAAAAATTTGTTTGAGGATTTTTATAGCTTCCTGCAAAGAGAAATGAATTTTTAAAGTTTGGCTAATTTCTGAATTTATTTCTTAAAGAAAACTCTTACTCATTGGCAACCGGGGCCCATGACTTGAACCAACCAGTCAAACAGAAGCCACATCCCAGGGGCACAAAAAATCCGTGCGCAGCTGCACTGGATCAAGGCGCCGCAAACGATCCCACATGCTCCCTAGGCGGGACTGACCGGGAGGGCCCACGGCCCAATCATCTTCTACCTGCGGCCATGGAGGCAGATGGAGGACATGGCGGCGGCCCCTCGCCGGATCTCATCTGGGCAGCCCCGTTCTCCTTCAAACCGGCCGCCTGGAGATTATTTGGCTTGTCGAGCATGATGGTAGGGTCGTCCCACGCCGAAGATGGCCGGAAACCACTCCCCCACGGCGGCAGCGGTGGTACACTCGCCGACGACGACGCGCAAGCTCGGTAATGCTTAATCCGAATCGGAAAATCATCCTATATGACCGAGGCGTGATGGGGAAGCCGAAAATGAATCGAAATCGTGACACAAACGGCCGAAAGGCGGAGCTTGACAGCTACCCGAGTGGTTTCAAGGCGGCGACGAGATTTAGTGGTGGTGGGTATAATTGACCATTTTCCAATTGATCTGGCCCGAGGTAATCGCTGAGTATTCAGGATTCTATGTTATAAAAGGAATGGCTTGATTTGCTAGCATGCACAAGTATCTTACCGAGAAGTAGAATTAGTTTCAAGAACACGAAAATGGGGAAAAATTTGAATCCTTACCGTAACAATGGTTCCAGTCAAAATGGGTTGCTAGCTTAGGTTCCATGGAGGGTGACATTCCTGTTGTCGGCCTCCATGATCTCGGAAAGATGTTACACAGCTCGGGCGACGAAGAAAACTCCATTTTTACAGAGCTCGGCCAGGAAAACAAAACAACCAACAATTAGGACGCTATGAACAAGTCAGGAAGGCAACCAACGTGGCGCTAAACTTACCGAGAGCGATGAATTTTGCCAGCACACAGAACATGTTCTGACTTCCGGGTCAGAGGAAGACTGAGAATTACGTGCAACAGATAGCAGAACACGTCCCCGGTACATGCGCGCGCAACACACCGTGGTCTTGGAGTGGCTGCAGATCACCAGGGGTGCGGCGCGTTGCAGAGCTGCGGCGGCCAAGACAGAACACCGAGCAGTGAGCAAAGATGGAAGAGGAAATTGTGCGTGGGGAAGCATATGAGGCAAGGACTGAGAGGGAGAGTGATAAGAGCGCCGGGAGCAGAGATAAGGCCGGGTCGGAGCGCTCCGGCTCGAAGCAGGAGGTGGCGTGGTGGCCTGCTGTGCGCGGCTCGAAACAGATAAGGAAGAAAAGATTGCATATGTGCTGGACTGGCATGTGGGGCCCACTGGCAGGTGGGTCCCCCTTTACTTTTATCTACAGCTGCTGTTTTCAATATTCATTTAAAAATGGCAGATGGACCCCTAACATGGTGAGGACTATATTGATGATTTCAAAACTTGCATTTGAATAATTTGAGTTTGAAATTAAATTTGAAATTCAAATTCCTTTTTATGTGTTGCTTAAATTCTCATATCAAATCAACACCTAAAAAGGTAAAACTTTGTAGGTTTACTATGTAAAACTTGAGGGACACAGTGATGAAATCCAGGAGTTTGAGCAAATTTAGTTTGAATCCAAATTTACATTTGAATTACACCTCTATGTAACAACCTCATATGACCACCAAAATTTATGAAAACTGCCCTTTACACCTTATTAATTATCTATAACATTTTGGTGAAGTAAAAAAATTTAATTTGATAACATTTGACTCAGAATTATTAAATTTGGCTTTTGAATTAAGTTTAAATCTAAACTTAACTGTACCTTTTGGCATTAGTTTGGAATCATTCTTTTGCAAACTAGGTTTCCTCCAAACAACACTAACACTCCAAAGAATGTAAAAATTTTAGTAAGTTCATATTTTTAACATCTTTTATTGTCCAACATATTCATTTTGAGTTTGGATTCTTAATTCAACTTAAAAAATTTAAGTTCGCATTTTTGCATTCTTGCTCTTCTCAAATCTGGCCTTTTACATTACACAAAGGAGTTGTCGGTACCCTGAGTACCATATACCCCTTGGGATTGCAAAGATCTCAAAGGAAAGTCACCCACTTGATTTGAAGACTTTCGGGGGCCCACATGTCAGACATGTCCGGACCCGCTTCTCCAACATGGTTAGTCACAGGGTCGCCACGTGTACTATCAAACCGGAGCTACCGCCCGCAAGGGGGAAGCTCCGGGCTATGTACCGAAGTAGCACCCCCGGACCTAACCCCAGACCGAGGGAAGCTCCGGTGCTGACACGTGTCGGCTAACACCGGAGCCATCTGTTCTCCACAATGTGCTCCGGTGCTGCCACGTGTCCAACCGTCGGATCTTCAGCCTCTAACCTCCGGAAGACTCCACAACGGCTCCGGATCTTCAAAGGGGAATTAAGGACTTCAAGACCCGACCAAGTGTCATTAATACTGCATTAATGACACACGATCGGATGACCTTAATTACCAGTAACGGTGCTGTCAAAGCCCATAACTCGGTCATTAAGGGTAATCAAACGTGTTGAATGTATATTAATATCAGTAACCGTCGGGGCCACATGTCGGGCCAGGCTAACCTGTAACGGCCTGCTTGTACTATAAAAGGACAGGCCGACGATACATAGGACACGTCTACACACGCGCTCTACAGACTCTCCACTCTCTAGACATACATCCAATACAACATCAACACACCCCGTGGAGTAGGGTATTACGCTCAGGCGGCCCGAACCACATGAATTTCTGTGTCTCCTGTGTCATTTACAATTCACCTTCTTGAATCTCCGCGCGCCCACAGCGAACCTCAAACTCCTCTAACACTTTAGTAGTGTCGGGAGATCTGCCGGATCCAAACCACCGACAGTTGGCGCGCCAGGTAGGGGGCGCCTGAGATTTTGAGAATGGTGAACTCAGCTGCTGGATCATCCAACGGTCAACCTGCTGCTCAAGCTGTTGGGAGCAATCCCTCCAATATGCAGCCACCAGTAGGAGCCTCAGCGCCAGCAGGAGTCACACTACCACCACCGCCTCCAACAGCAAATCAAGCTGGGCAACGCGATGGTGCACCGGCGTCAATCACTGCGTCGGCAAATCATGACAACCCGGAACACACGCTCTATGTAGCGCGTGCTCTTCTCCAACGCCCACCACCTTCGAATGCATCCCAGGATGCACTGGAGCAGTGGAGGGCCGATGTGGAACATTTGGTTGCAGCAGCAGCCGAACGCATCAGCAACCAGGGTCCTCCTCCTTCAGGACGGGCCCCGTCGCAGTGGCGGACCTTGTCTGGTAGACTTGGTCCGCACGTTTCCAATAACAGGAGGCGTGCTGCATCACAGCAAGTGACGTCATTGCCCTCCGGGGCACGACGCACTCACACGGTATCCAGGCTTTCAACTCATGACCTCCGGGCGGAGCTTGATCGCTGATACCGCCAACAGGACGGCCGAGTCCATATTGAGCGTGCTCGTGAAAGACGAGAAGCTCAAGACATTCATGCTCCTGAAGGAGTAGGAGGCGGCTGTTCAGCCCTGGCCATGCATCTGCGTATGGTCAGGTGGCCACAGAAGTTCCTGCCTCACCTACCGGAGAAGTTCGACGGGACCGTCAATCCTGTCAAATTCCTTCAAATTTACTCCACTGCTATTTTGGCGGCCGGAGGAAATGAGGTTGTAATGGCCAATTATTTCCCAGTGGCTTTAACTGGGACCGCCAGGTCCTGGTTTATGAGCCTTCCACCCAACTCCATCAACAGTTGGGAGGAGCTGTGCTGGCAGTTCACCGCCAACTTCGGGAGTTCATACACCCGACCATGCACTGAAATGGACCTTTTTGCAGTCGTGCAAAAAGGGGGAGAATCCATGCGATCATTCATCCAGAGGTTCTCTCAGGTACGAAACACTATCCCTTCTATCTCTAGAGCCTCTGTCATTGTGGCATTCAGACAGGGTGTACGGGACAAGAAGATGCTGGAGAAACTCGCGATCAAGGAGATCACCAGTGTCACGGAACTCTTCAGTTTGGCCGACAAATGTGCCAGAGCTGCGGAGGGCCGTGAGATGCACTCAAACCAACTCCGGAGGGTCACAAAAAACCCTCCAAAGAAGAAGCCGCTACCTCCGGGAACGGCAAGAAGAAGAAGAAGACCAACGGCAAGAAGAAGTCGTCTGTAACACCCTCATTTTCATGGATCATGCCCTAGATGCACTCATATACATGTTTAACATTAACCCATAACAAGAGGAACAAGTTTAAAATTGATTTGGAACAAAACTGCACTTAAAAATGTAGGAAAGTGCGGACTAGTCCGGTTTTGCTGAGGGCTAGTCCGATTTCTCTCTGTCTAAAAACGGACTTGTCCGTTTTTGCTGCGGATTAGTCCGATATTTGCCTCTGGACAACTTCGGACTTGTCCGATTTTGTGCAGACTAGTCCGGTATTCCATGAATCCTTGAAAATTTGCTAAGTCCCTGGACTTTTCCGGACTAGTCCGATGTTCCAGCGGACTTGTCCGTTTTCCTTTCTGACTAAGATCGCACTTGTCCGATTTTTGGCCAGACTTGTCCGATTTTTTCTCTGGACGACTTCGGACTAGTCCGGTCCTGTCCGGACTTGTCCGATATTTCGTGACTCCGAGATTGACCTTTTGTTTTACGACTTGTTTCTTGGGTTTCACATCAAGTGGGCCTAGGGACGTCGTGCCCAACTCTTTTAGAGCCCATGTGGGACTCTAAACCGGCCTCTACTCATCCTAAACTCGAAATCCATCTAACCCTAGCCTCCACGTCTATATAAACAACCCCACCCCTTGGTTTGACATCTATTTGCCACTTTTTCACCCACCCAAACCCTAGTTCGTGGGGAGCCACCATCAAGGAGGGAGGAGAAGATCCCAAACAAGAAGAAGAAGAGGAGGAAACGAAGGAGGATCAAGATCTCCACCAAGTTTCGTCCTTCACCACCAATTCATCTCCAAGTTCATCACCAACCCTAGATCATCAAGATCCAAGTGTTACCTCCAAGTTTCTTGGTTCATTGGAGTTCTAAACACCTGGTATACCTTCTATTCTCTTTTCCTTATGTGAATTCAACCCCTAATCTCCAAATTCACGTCGATCTAGAAAACCCTAATATGCTGATCTCGTCAAGTGCGGACTTGTCCGGTCCCTAGCGGACTAGTCCGATCTTTCTGGTTAAATTGTGTTGAATTAATTCTAAAATTTGATCTAATCGACCCCAAACATGTATAAACTTGTTGAAATCTATTAGAGCTAGTTAGTGATCATTAAAAGCAATCTAGTGACAAGTTCTACCTTGCATTGCATCAATCATGCATGTCATGTCATATTGAGTAATATTTGTGCACTCTTTGATTGTGTTTCTTGTCTTGTATGTTTATTGTGTGGATTAGACGGATTTGCGCTAGAGAGTGCCACGGAGGATCTACAACATCAAGAGTTTGAAGGCTTTGACCCTAATCAACAGCAAGAGCAAGGCAAGTGTCCTTGAAGCATATTGATCCTGTTTTTAAAATAAATGTTTTGTTTGCAAAACTGCATGCTTGTGTCAAATTGATGGGAAATCCTATGGTAGGAAGTTTACTAGATTTGCTAAACCACCCTTGTCCCCTAGAATTTATGGTAGAGAGTCGGGAAGGGTTTTTACCTTTTTGCTTCGCTTAATCAACTGGGATGGGAAACAACTATATCACTCAATTTAATTATGCATGGATGAGATTATGGTTAACATGGACTGGTTAAACATGGTATGGTAATGGATGATCTAAGCAAGCCTGGTATGTGGACGGGTTGGATGTTATGTTGGTTTGCTTGCTTTAGATCTAAGGATCGGTTCATGCGAGAATAAGCCAGGACTACAGTGCCACCACGAGGCCAAGTATGGGTGCGGCGTAGCTGATTAATTAGGGCTTTGCTAGTGCTGTTTGAACCATTGTGGATGCTCATGGAAGGGGTAGTCGGATTGGGTTTGTTGATGATTGGTGGGACTACCCTGGGATCCGAATGGCTCAAGAGGGGGCCCTTGGTTGAAGATGTGCTCTGCGGGAGACATCGCCACCGGTGAAACCTCAGTGGGGTCTAAATAGGCTAGTAATCCCTTTGTAAAGGCTATTTTGTGATCTCTTGGCCACACACCAACGGAAGTGTATAATGTGACCGACGGGTCATGGGCATAAGGGAGGTTCTTAGTCACCGAAAGGTGATGAAATCACGAACACGTGGGTAAAGAGGTACAAACTCTGCAGAGTTAACTAAAACTATCATGATAGCCGTGCTCCCGGTTATGAGCGCCTGGACAACTTCCATGATTAGAGGGAAATTGGAATTTGGGATGGTTATGGTTTGGTAATGGTTATGGTTGATATTATGGTTATGGTTATGGTTATGGATGGAATTATGGTTTATGACATTGATTATGGTTATTGGTAATGATGAATTATGGACTAGTATTGTTGTGGTTACATGGTTTATGATGGGTTTACTTCACATAAATATGATACATTACTTTTCGAAATGGTTTTAATGTACTTTTAAGCACTTTACCATTATTATTGTCGACATTTGAATAAGCCACATGTCATACTTTCCACACTTGCTGAGTACGACATGTACTCACTCTTGCAATTCCCCCCCAACAGTTGCAGGTCAGGATTGGGAGTTTAATGGCGATAATGCGGAGTTCTAGGCCGTGTCTACCGTCAGCTTTGCCTGTGGTGTTGATTGGAGCTGCGCATGCATACCCTGTCGCTTATGTTGCATAGTTGCTTAGTTTGCTTAATTAGTTTATTTCCACTACATTAGTTGAACTTGTCATTAATATTCATTGGAGCTTGGATTCGAGGATAATATGGTTTGTGTAATAAAATTTGGTTAATTAATCTTGTCTTGTGGTAATTTTCTGTATACTCTTTTGTGATTGCACTCGTGTATGTGTGATGAACATCCTGGGCACACATATGCGTTAGCTTGGTTCATTTTCGGAACCGGGCGTCACAGATTGGTATCAGAGCCACAGGTTGACCGTAGGATGCAGCCTAGATAAAATGGACACTTTAGGGCACATAGGAGCACTCAGTAATCGATGTGTTTTTGCTTGGAGTGCTGCTTGCTATATATATTGGTTGCTTGTGTGCTTAATAGAGGATTTGGGGATGCTTTAGCATTGCCATGTCCACCTAGGCTAGTGTAGCTAGTTGTTTAGTTTCATATCCCTTGATGCATATAGTTGGGGCGTTTTCTAATTCTTACCTACTGCTTTTCTTCAGATGGTGAGGACTCGCAACCAGAGGGATGGCAATGATGAAGAGGAGAACAATGGAGTGCCTCAGAACAACAATGGGCAAGGATCTACTCAGGGAGCTATCAACATCGAGCAGCTATTGGCCATGCAAAACCAGCTCATGCAGACCATGATAAAGACTATGGGACAGCTGCAGGCTGGCAACAACAACAATCAGCCCCACATGCCTCCACCGCCACCCCCACCTCCTCATAACCGATTGGGAGAGTTCATGAGGACTAGACCGCCAACCTTTGCTCAAGCTGCTGACCCTATGGATGCTGATGATTGGCTCATGTCCGTGGATAAGAAACTTGCTATTGTCCAATGCAGTGACCGGGAGAAGGTCCTATTTGGTTCTCACCAACTCGTTGGAGCAGCTGCAGATTGGTAGGATGCTTATTGCAATGCTCATGAGGATCAAGAGAGGATCACCTGGGCGGAATTCAAGGAGAGTTTTCGTTCTTATTATGTGCCGGAAGGTGTTATGCTCTTGAAGAGGCAAGAATTTGAGAACTTGAGACAAGGAAAATCAAGCGCGAGTGAATATCTCAATAAGTTCACTCAACTCTCAAGATATGCGCCTGAGGATGTTAGCCGGGACTGCCGGAAGCAATACTTGTTCATGAGGGGATTGAACAATACGATCCAAGTGCAATTGCTCAACTGTGATTATGTCAATTTTCAGAAGCTTGTGGACAAAGCAATTGTGGTTGAGAACAAGATCCGTTAGATGGAGCAAGAAATCAAGAGGAAGGCGCCATATCAAGGACAGCAACAAGGAAGTAATGTGCGCCCTCGCTTTGCGCCGCCCAATGCGCCTCATTACAGTTCCTCTATTCCTGCTCAGCGCCCTGGTTATGCACCACGCCCAACTCAGTTCGTGCAGCAACGCCCTGTTATGCAAGCACCTAGGCCTCCAATGCCTTATGCACCTCGTGCTGATCTTCCTGGAACCAATGCTCAAAACCAAGCTCATCCCAATAATTTTGGTGGAGTTAAGAAGTGCTATACTTGTGGAGAAGCTGGACACTTTGCACATCAATGTCCTAAGTCGGGCCTTGGTCAAGGAAGCAATGCATCGAGGCAAAACCCAAGACCTAATGGAGGACAGCCACAAGGAAGCCGTGGACAGCAAAATTTTGCTCGTGGCAACGTGAACCATGTCTCTACGGAGGATGCTCAACAAGCGGATGACGTGGTCATTGGTATGTTTCTCACCAACTCCAACCCTACGACTATGTTATTTGATTCTGGAGCATCACATTCATTCATTGCATCGAAGTATGTTGCCAAGTATAGTTTTCCTATCTCTCATATGAAGTTTACTCTGTTGGTTAAGTCTCCTGGAGGAGAGATGAGGACAAATATAGTATGTCCAAAAGTAAGCCTTAGAATAAGGGGGGTAGACTTCTCCGCCAACCTCATTGTTTTTGATTCTCAAGGGTTGGATATTATACTTGGTATGGACTGGTTGAGGAAGCACAATGGAGTTATTGAATGTGCCACAAAGACGGTGAAGTTGACCAATGAGGAAGGGATCACCGTAGAATTTGAAGCATCTCAAACCGCACCGAAGCAATTGGAATTGAATCATATGGACGGTGCCGCAATTGAGGAGATTCCGGTTGTATGTGAATTTTTGGATGTGTTTCCGGATGAGTTGCCAGGTATGCCTCCCGATCGAGACATTGAGTTTGTTATTGATTTAATACCTGGAACTGCACCTATAGCTAAGAGGACGTATAGGATGCCTCCTATGGAATTAGCGGAGCTCAAGAAACAAATTCAAGAGCAATTAGAGAAGGGTTTTATTCGCCCTAGCTCTTCACCTTGGGGAGCGCCCGTTCTATTTGTGGACAAGAAGGACGGATCCCAAAGGATGTGCGTGGATTACCGAGCTCTCAACGAGGTAACAATCAAGAACAAGTACACCTTGCCACGCATAGAAGACTTGTTTGATCAGATGAAGGGTGCTTGTGTCTTCTCTAAGATTGACTTGAGGTCGGGATACTTTCAAATGAAGATTAGACCATCGGACATACCCAAGACAGCTTTTAGGACACGGTATGGATCTTATGAGTACACCGTGATGTCTTTTGGATTGACAAATGCACCTGCCTACTTTATGTACCTCATGAATAAGGTCTTCATGGAGTACTTAGATAAGTTCGTTGTGGTGTTTATTGATGATATTATGATCTACTCGAAGGATGAGAAGGAACATGAGGAACACTTGAGGCTTACGTTGCAGAAATTGAGGGAGCATCAATTGTATGCCAAGTTCAGAAAATGTCAATTCTGGTTACGGGAAGTTTCCTTCTTAGGCCATATTATTTCCGGAGGAGGAGTATCAGTTGACCCAGGGAAGGTGAGAGATGTGCTTAAGTGGGAACCGCCACAGAATGTCAAGGAAATTCGGAGTTTTCTTGGGATGGCTAGATATTACCGTCGATTCATCAAGGACTTTTCCAAGATAGCCAAGCCTATGATGGAGTTGCTAACGAAGGGAAAGGCGTTCCAATGGACTGAAGCTTGTCAGAATAGTTTTGAGGAGTTGAGGAAGAGGTTGACAACAGCCCCGGTTTTGGTATTGCCGGATGTAAGCAAGCGTCTTGACATTTATTGCGATGCATCAAGACAAGGGCTTGGATGTGTATTGATGCAAGAAGGTCAAGTGGTCACCTATGCATCGAGACAATTGAAGAAACATGAGCAGAATTACCCCACGCATGATCTTGAACTAGCAGCCGTGGTACATGCATTGAAGATTTGGAGACACTATATTCTTGGACATAGGTGTGAAATTTACACGGATCATAAGAGTTTGAAGTATGTTTTCACACAAACGGATCTGAACTTGAGGCAACGAAGATTGTTGGAGCTCATCAAAGATTATGATTTGGGGATCAACTATCATCCGGGAAAAGCCAATGTAGTGGCCGATGCTTTGAGTAGAAAGGGAGTAAGCCATCAACTTACAGTTCGAGAGTTACCATCCGAGTTATGCAAGGAGTTTGAACGGTTGAACCTTGGGTTTGTAAACGAGATGGAGATGATGGAGTTAAACCCAACCTTGGAGCAAGAAATTCGAGAGGCACAAACCACAGATGAGGAGATCAAGGAAATCAAGGAAAGAACCGAAGGAGGGAGAGAATTCAGATTTGACAAGGATGAACATGGTACCTTATGGCTTGGAAAGAGGATCGTTGTGCCTAATGTAAAGCATATTCGGGAGACAATATTAAATGAGGCACATGACTCGCCTTACTCGATTCACCCCGGTTGTACGAAGATGTACAAGGACTTGAAGACTTGCTATTGGTGGGATAGCATGAAAAAGGACATAGCTGAATATGTAGCATTATGTGATGTGTGCCAACGAGTCAAGGCGGAACATCAAAGGCCAGCCGAATTATTGCAACCGTTGAAGATTCCGGAATGGAAGTGGGAAGAAATTGGTATGGACTTCATAGTTGGGTTACCGCGTACTCAGTCCGGGTATGACTCAATTTGGGTAATTGTGGATCGCTTAACCAAGTCAGCTCATTTTGTCCCTGTGAAGACCAAGTATACAGCTGCACGATTGGCCAAAATATACATGGAGCATATTGTGTGTCGACATGGAGTCCCTAAGAAGATAGTCTCGGATAGAGGTTCTCAATTTACCTCCAGATTTTGGCAAAAATTGCATGAAGCTTTGGGAACGAGGTTGAATTTTAGTTCAGCATATCATCCTCAAACGGATGGACAAACTGAGAGGACTAATCAGATTTTGGAGGACATGTTAAGAGCTTGTGCTTTAAAGCATGGGAAAAGTTGGGACAAAAGCTTGCCATACGCAGAATTTTCATACAACAATAGTTACCAAGCAAGCTTGAAAATGTCACCATATGAAGCGCTTTATGGGAGGAAGTGTAGGACACCTTTATTCTGGAATGAGGCAGGAGAAACTCAAGTATTTGGTCCGGACGTGTTGCAAGAAGCCGAAAAGCAAGTCCAAATAATTCGTGGAAACTTGAGGGCTGCCCAATCAAGGCAAAAAGGCTATGCGGATAATAGGAGAAGGAAATTAGCCTTTGAAATAGGAGATTTTGTTTACCTCAAGGTGTCACCAATGAGAGGTCATAAGAGGTTTAACATAAGAGGCAAGCTCGCACCTCGTTATATTGGACCATTCAAGATTTTGGACAAAAGAGGAGAAGTAGCATATAATTTGGAGATGCCAGCTCATCTTTTAGATGTACATGATGTGTTTCATGTTTCCCAACTCAAGAAGTGTCTCAGGGTACCGGAAGATCAAGTGCCAATGGAAGAATTGGAACTAGAGGAAGATTTGACGTATGCCGAGCAACCGGTCAAAATCTTGGAAACCAAGGAGAGAGTCACAAGGAACAAGGTGATTCGATGGTGTAAAGTCCAATGGAAGCACCATACCGAAAAAGAAGCAACTTGGGAGCTAGAAGATGATCTCAAGAAGGAATTTCCCTATCTCTTCTCTTCCGCGTCGAATCTCGAGGGCGAGATTCATTTTAAGGGGGGTAGGTTTGTAACACCCTCATTTTCATGCATCATGCCCTACATGCACTCATATACATGTTTAACATTAACCCATAACAAGAGGAACAAGATTAAAATTGATTTGGAACAAAACTGCACTTAAAAATGTAGGAAAGTGCGGACTAGTCTGGTTTTGCTGAGGGCTAGTCCGATTTCTCTCTGTCTAAAAACGGACTTGTCCGTTTTTGCTGCGGATTAGTCCGATATTTGCCTCTGGACAACTTCGGACTTGTCCGATTTTGTGCGGACTAGTCCGATATTCCATGAATCCTTGAAAATTTGCTAAGTCCCTGGACTTTTCCGGACTAGTCCGGTGTTCCAGCGGACTTGTCCGTTTTCCTTTCTGACTAAGATCGGACTTGTCCGATTTTTGGCCAGACTTGTCCGATTTTTTCTCTCGACGACTTCGGACTAGTCCGGTCCTGTCCGGACTTGTCCGATATTTCGTGACTCCGAGATTGACCTTTTGTTTTACGACTTGTTTCTTGGGTTTCACGTCAAGTGGGCCTAGGGACGTCGTGCCCAACTCTTTTAGAGCCCATGTGGGACTCTAAACCGGCCTCTACTCATCCTAAACTCGAAATCCATCTAACCCTAGCCTCCACGTCTATATAAACAACCCCACCCCTTGGTTTGACATCCATTTGCCACTTTTCCACCCACCCAAACCCTAGTTCGTGGGGAGCCACCATCAAGGAGGGAGGAGAAGATCCCAAACAAGAAGAAGAAGAGGAGGAAACGAAGGAGGATCAAGATCTCCACCAAGTTTCGTCCTTCACCACCAATTCATCTCCAAGTTCATCACCAACCCTAGATCATCAAGATCCAAGTGTTACCTCCAAGTTTCTTGGTTCATTGGAGTTCTAAACACCTGGTATACCTTTTATTCTCTTTTCCTTATGTGAATTCAACCCCTAATCTCCAAATTCACGTCGATCTAGAAAACCCTAATCTGCTGATCTCGTCGAGTGCGGACTTGTCCGGTCCCTAGCGGACTAGTCCGATCTTTCTGGTTAAATTGTGTTGAATTAATTCTAAAATTTGATCTAATCGACCCCAAACCTGTATAAACTTGTTAAAATCTATTAGAGCTAGTTAGTGATTATTAAAAGCAATCTAGTGACAAGTTCTACCTTGCATTGCATCAATCATGCATGTCATGTCATATTGAGTAATATTTGTGCACTCTTTGATTGTGTTTCTTGTCTTGTATGTTTATTGTGTGGATTAGACGGATTTGCGCTAGAGAGTGCCACGGAGGATCTACAACATCAAGAGTTTGAAGGCTTTGACCCTAATCAACAGCAAGAGCAAGGCAAGTGTCCTTGAAGCATATTGATCCTGTTTTTAAAATAAATGTTTTGTTTGCAAAACTGCATGCTTGTGTCAAATTGATGGGAAATCCTATGGTAGGAAGTTTACTAGATTTGCTAAACCACCCTTGTCACCTGGAATTTATGGTAGAGAGTCGGGAAGGGTTTTTACCTTTTTGCTTCGCTTAATCAACTGGGATGGGAAACAACTATATCACTCAATTTAATTATGCATGGATGAGATAATGGTTAACATGGACTGGTTAAACATGGTATGGTAATGGATGATCTAAGCAAGCCTGGTATGTGGATGGGTTGGATGTTATGGTGGTTTGCTTGCTTTAGATCTAAGGACCGGTTCATGCGAGAATAAGCCAGGACTACAGTGCCACCACGAGGCCAAGTATGGGTGCGGCGTAGCTGATTAATTAGGGCTTTGCTAGTGCTGTTTGGACCATTGTGGATGCTCGGGGAAGGGGTAGTCGGATTGGGTTTGTTGATGATTGGTGGGACTACCCAGGGATCCGAATGGCTCAAGAGGGGGCCCTTGGTTGAATATGTGCTCTACGGGAGACATCGCCACCGGTGAAACCTCAGTGGGGTCTAAATAGGCTAGTAATCCCTTTGTAAAGGCTATTTTGTGATCTCTTGGCCACACACCAACGGAAGTGTGTAATGTGACCGACGGTTCATGGGCATAAGGGAGGTTCTTAGTCGCCGAAAGGTGATGAAATCACGAACACGTGGGTAAAGAGGTACAAACTCTGCAGAGTTAACTAAAACTATCATGATAGCCGTGCTCCCGGTTATGAGCGCCTGGACAACTTCCATGATTAGAGGGAAATTGGAATTTGGGATGGTTATGGTTTGGTAATGGTTATGGTTGATATTATGGTTATGGTTATGGTTATGGATGGAATTATGGTTTATGACATTGATTATGGTTATTGGTAATGGTGAATTATGGACTGGTATTGTTGTGGTTACATAGTTTATGATGGGTTTACTTCACATAAATATGATACATTACTTTTCCAAATGGTTTTAATGTACTTTTCAGCACTTTACCATTATTATTGTCGACATTTGAATAAGCCACATGTCATACTTTCCACACTTGCTGAGTACGACATGTACTCACTCTTGCAATTCCCCCCCCCCAGCAGTTGCAGGTTAGGATTGGGAGTTTAATGGCGATAATGCGGAGTTCTAGGCCGTGTCTACCGTCAGCTTTGCCTGTGGTGTTGATTGGAGCTGCGCATGCATACCCTGTCGCTTATGTTGCATAGTTGCTTAGTTTGCTTAATTAGTTTATTTCCGCTGCATTAGTTGAACTTGTCATTAATATTCATTGGAGCTTGGATTCGAGGATAATATGGTTTGTGTAATAAAATTTGGTTAATTAATCTTGTCTTGTGGTAATTTTCTGTATACTCTTTTGTGATTGCACTCGTGTATGTGTGATGAACATCCTGGGCGCACATATGCGTTAGCTTGGTTCATTTTCGGAACCGGGCATCACAGATTGGTATCAGAGCCACAGGTTGACGGGTCATGGGCATAAGGGAGGTTCTTAGTCGCCGAAAGGTGATGAAATCACGAACACGTGGGTAAAGAGGTACAAACTCTGCAGAGTTAACTAAAACTATCATGATAGCCGTGCTCCCGGTTATGAGCGCCTGGACAACTTCCATGATTAGAGGGAAATTGGAATTTGGGATGGTTATGGTTTGGTAATGGTTATGGTTGATATTATGGTTATGGTTATGGTTATGGTTATGGATGGAATTATGGTTTATGACATTGATTATGGTTATTGGTAATGGTGAATTATGGACTGGTATTGTTGTGGTTACATGGTTTATGATGGGTTTACTTCACATAAATATGATACATTACTTTTCCAAATGGTTTTAATGTACTTTTCAGTACTTTACCATTATTATTGTCGACATTTGAATAAGCCACATGTCATACTTTCCACACTTGCTGAGTACGACATGTACTCACTCTTGCAATTCCCCCCCCCCCCCAACAGTTGCAGGTCAGGATTGGGAGTTTAATGGCGATAATGCGGAGTTCTAGGCCGTGTCTATCGTTAGCTTTGCCTGTGGTGTTGATTGGAGCTGCGCATGCATACCCTGTCGCTTATGTTGCATAGTTGCTTAGTTTGCTTAATTAGTTTATTTCCGCTGCATTAGTTGAACTTGTCATTAATATTCATTGGAGCTTGGATTCAAGGATAATATGGTTTGTGTAATAAAATTTGGTTAATTAATCTTGTCTTGTGGTAATTTTCTGTATACTCTTTTGTGATTGCACTCGTGTATGTGTGATGAACATCCTGGGCACACATATGTGTTAGCTTGGTTCATTTTCGGAACCGGGCGTCACATCGTCGGCCGGTACATCCAATGTTGCAGCTGCTGCAGCTCCGGGTGGCCGGGGGCCACGCCCCGAGAAGCGACCTCGACCGTCTTCTGAAGACGGAGGCAAACCCAAAGTGTGGTGTCCAATTCACAAAACGGGCAGCCACAGTTTGGAAGACTGCCGGGAGGTCCAAAACCTTGTCGAGCGCTACAAAAAGCGCCGGGAAGAATCTCCTTTCCGACAGAGGGAAGGAAAACAAAAAGTCGACGAAGCTCTGGCCAAAGAGGAGTTAGGTTTTCAGGATCCCAAAAAGGTCCTGAAGGCTGTTTACACCTCCGTCGACAATGATTCCGATGTCTCTGACAACGAGCGTCGGAAGAACATGAACACCATTTTTGGTGGATCTTGGGACATCACCTCCCGCCGCGTCATCAAGACTATGCGTCGGGATATGGCTGCTGTAGCTCCTACAGCCAGGCCGGAGCCTCATCGGAAGTGGATGGACACAGCCATCACTTTTGATGCTTCAGACTGCCCTCGGAGCATGGTTGGAGCAGGTCAGTTACCTTTGATGGTATCTCCTACCATCAATAACATCCAGCTCCACCATGTCATGGTAGACGGAGGTTCGGGACTTAACCTCATAAGCTTCGAAGCTTTTACCAAGCTTCAGCTCCGACCTTCGGATCTCCACCCCTCTCGACCTTTCTCCGGAGTAGGTCCGGGAGCCATTACCCCACTCGGAGCTATTACTCTCCCCGTTACCTTCGGGACACGGGAGAAGTACCGCACCGAGAAGTTGGTCTTCGACGTCGCTCAGATCAACTTACCCTTCAACGCCATCTTGGGTAGGCCTGCCATGTACAAATTCATGGCAGCTGCTCATTATGGATACCTGGTGTTAAAGATGCCAACACCAGTGGGCGTTCTCCGGATCCGCGGAGATCGTACTGCCGGAGTAACTGCTCTGGAAGAACTCCATGCACTCACCACAGCGCTAGAGGAGGACTCCAGGCAGGAGAAAGCTCCAAAACCCCCGAGCATTCATCAACGAGGCTCGACTTCTGCACCTCGTGTGCAGCCAAGCGGCGACACCGACATTCCCATCAAAGTCGTCCAAATTGGTTCCGATGCCGCTCAGACCACCCGTATATCAGGGGGATTGAACGACAAATAGGAACTCGCGCTCATCACTTTCCTCCGGGCTAATGCCGACGTGTTTGCCTGGCAACCGTCACAAATGCCTGGGATCCCCAGGGAAGTGATTGAGCACAATCTAAAGATCTACCCCGACGCCCGGCCTGTGCATCAGAAGCCTTGGAAGCAATCCGTAGATCGACATAACTTCATCTGACAAGAAGTGAAGAAGTTGCTCGAAGCTGGATTCATCCGAGAAGTCTTCCATCCAAAATGGCTGGCAAACCCAGTCGTTGTGCCTAAGGCCAGCGGGAAGCTTCGGATGTGTATCGACTACACCACACTAAATAAGGCATTTCCAAAAGATCCATTGCCACTACCTAGAATAGATCAGATAGTGGATTCCACCTCCGGGTGTGAATTACTGTGTTTCCTAGACGCATATTCTGGGTATCATCAAATCAGAATGTCTAGGGAAGATGAAGAGCATACCTCTTTCATCACAGTAGATGGATTGTACTGTTATACAGCCATGCCATTTGGTCTCAAGAATGCAGCTTCAACTTTTGTACGAGCTATGTACAAAACCTTTGAAGAACTCATTAGAGACATAGTGGAAGTGTACGTCGATGACATCGTGGTCAAGGTCAAGAACAAGGAGTCACTCCTTGACACCTTGCATGCTGTCTTCGACAAGCTGCGGGCCACCCGCACAAAGCTAAACCCAGACAAGTGTGTATTCAGGGTTAGCTCTAGAAAACTTCTTGGTTTCCTGGTAAGTCACCGGGGCATAGAAGCTAATCCGGCGAAGATCAAAGCCATTGAAGACATGCGGCCACCAACCCGCATCAAAAATGTTCAAAAGCTAACCGGATGTCTAGCAGCCCTCAGCCGGTTCATTTCATGACTGGCGGAACGAGCACTCCCCTTCTTCAAGTTATTGAGGAAGTCCAGACCATTCCAATGGTCCGAAGAAGCAGAGAAGGCGTTCCAGGAGCTGAAACAGTTCCTCACCACCCTACCAATTCTGGTAGCTTCGAACCCTGGTGAGCCTTTGTTGCTTTACATTTCAGCAACTGACGAAGTCGTCAGTATGGTTCTGGTTGCGGAGACACCAGAGCCATCCCATACTCAGGAATCCAGACCCCTTCGGGAGGTTCCAGAGGTCCCTGAAAGCGAGTCTGGGTCCCAGCTCCCAGACTCGAATCTACAAGAAGTTACTTCAGAAGACCCAGACCCCTCCGGGAGGGTCCAGGTTGCTTCTGAAGAAGCTCCGGGTTCCTCTAGCCAGAACCCGGAGGTCCCCGAAGAAAATCCGGATCCCTCTGGGAGGATCCGGGTCAGTGGAGAGGAAGCTCCAGGCCCCTCCGGGAAGGTCTGAACCATTCAGCGCCCGATGTACTTCATCAGTGAAGTACTACATGATGCCAAGACTCGATATCTAGAGGTGCATAAGCTACTCTATGCAGTTCTTATTGCCTCCAGGAAGCTTCGCCATTATTTCCAAGCTCACAAGATCTCATTGGTGACTTCTTACCCACTTCGAGCAATATTGCACAATCCCAATTCAACTGGGAATATTGCAAAGTGGGCAGCGGAATTGGCTGAATTTGATCTTGAATTCATTTCAAGGCAAGCAGTCAAGAGTCAAGCATTGGCAGACTTCATGGCGGAATGGACTCCCTCTCCATCAAACCCTGGGGGCCCCAGCAAGCAGAAGCCGGAACACAAGGCTCCGGTCTTCACCGAGCCTCACTGGACCCTCTACTTCGACGGCTCCATGCAAAAGCAGGGGGCCGGAGCTGGAATCCTTCTCCTCGCACCAACCCGGGAGAAGGTGAAATACATGGTACACCTTGACTTCAAGGCGACCAACAACATGGCAGAGTACGAAGCACTCATCTACGGACTAAAGGTGGAACTGTCATATGGTGTCAAGCAACTGCTGATCAAAGGAGATTCGCAGCTCATCATTAAGCAAGTGAATGGTGAATGCTCCTGCAACAATCTCCAGCTAGATGGTTACCTCCTTGAAGTCCAGAGGCTTCAGAAGGACTTCGAAGTCCTAGATCTCCACCATGTTCAGCGTGCCCATAACACTGAAGCTGACGAACTCTAGACGAAAGCGTCAACCGGAGCCCCGGTTCCTGACGAAACTTTTGTCCGGAGGTTGTCAAAACCAACAGCTCAGCCTACCGAACTGAGCGAAGGGGGAGAGATCAGCATCCCGAAGCTGACGGTCCCGATGGCCCTATTACCATGGCAGCCATCAAGGGTCGTAGGTGCTGCCGGAAGCTCCGAGCAACCCAGCACGCAAGACTTAAATGCTCAAGCTAGTTCCGATGCATGGATCTCGGAGATCCGGAGCTACTTGAAAGACAACATCCTTCCTGACGATGATGTATCCGCTGACCGGGTAGTCAGATTGGCTAAAAGATACACGTTGGTAGAAGGGGATCTCTATCGGCGCGGTGCCAATGGCATCCTAATGCGGTGCATCACAAGGGAAGAAGGCTGCGAACTCCTCACAGAAATCCATGGAGGCGAGTGTGGGAACCACGCGTCTTCCCGCATGCTGGTTGATAAAGCCTTTCGGCATGGCTTCTACTGGCCTATAGCACTCCAAGATGCAACTGAGCTGGTGAAGAAATGCAAAGCATGTCAATTTCATGCAAAGCAAATTCACACACCGGCTCAGCCACTACAAATGATACCTCTTACATGGCCCTTCGCTGTGTGGGGGATGGACATCTTGGGACCTTTCCCAAGAGCCGTCGAAGGTTACAAGTTCCTGTACGTCGCCATTGACAAGTTCACCAAGTGGCCGGAAGCAACTCCAGTTGTGACAATCAACAAGCAATCTGATATCAACTTTTTGCAGTCCATTGTTTGCAGATTTGGAGTCCCAAACAAAATCATCACTGATAATGGGACCCAATTCACAAGCTCTGCATTTCAAGGATATTGCGAAGACCTCTGCATACAAGTTTGCTACGCCTCCGTAGCTCACCCAGCAAGCAATGGCCAAGCCGAGAGAGCAAATGCTGAAATCCTTAAAGGACTCAAAACGCGCACTTATGAGCGCTTGAAAAAACATGGAGCCAACTGGATAGAAGAACTTCCACCCACTTTATGGGCCAACAGGACATCTCCAAACCGGTCAACTGGAGAGACACCCTTCTTCCTGGTGTACGGAGCTGAAGCAATCCTTCCTCCGGAAATCACCTTGGGTTCACTCCGGGTCCAGACCTTCGACGAAGCCACGCAGGACCAGCTCCGGCGTGAAGACCTAGACCTCCTTGAGGAGGGAAGGTGCCAAGCAGCTATTCGGAATGCCCGATACCGCCAAGCCCTACGGCGCTATCATCAGCGGCATGTACACAACCGAAAGCTCGAGGAAGGCGATCTGGTGCTACGGAGAATACAATCCAGAGAAGGATTGAACAAACTCTCCCCCAGCTGGGAGGGACCCTTCTGAGTGATTAAAGTATCCCATCCCGGAAGCGTTCGCTTGGCTACCAAGGATGGGACACCTCTCCCAAATCCTTGGAACATCGAGCACCTCCGTAAGTTCTACACTTAATATCACGAAGGTGAGTCTGTAGTAACGTGAGGTGTATGTTATAGAGTCATTGTACAGAGTCGGGTAGTTCCTCCGGGAGAACAGCCGGACCTTCCCCGGAAGGTCCGCAAAGTTCATGAAACACTTGTCACAGTCTCAGAACTAAAAGTGTGGCTAGCTGCCCTGGGTCAAACGAGAAATTAAACACGCTTAGCCTGGTTCCGTACCGTAAGAGTGTACTTGTTTCCCCTGTACCCCGGACCTATAATGAAAGACATCTTCATATGAAACAGACTCCACGTGCATTTATTTTGTACAGGCTCAACATTCTTTTTTATTTTTCTCTTTCCTGTCTATAACAAAGACGTGCAATTCTTAAGAAATTTTAGTTCGACCGGCTCATATACAATTTGAGTTGTATTGTCGATTCTTTGGGATTCAAATATTGTTCATGGCCCACTCGCCTGAATGCCGCCAAGCCAATCTAGGGCCGGAGTGTGCTATCGACTTAGCCTGGTCAAGCACCCTAAGTACGCCACTCTACCTACACCCCGGCAGGCCGAAGTAAGGCGGGTCCAAGAACAGTTGGATCTGGAAGAAAAGGCAACACATTCAGTTGTATTTAGAATCGCGTTTGACTTAAAATTTTCTCAAGAATCGTAAGCCGCGATGAAGTTATAGGCAAGAAACGAATTTTACTATTTTTCTTGGCTTCAGTGTGCAGGAAAAATAAAATCCACGTTGATGGAGAAAAACTGGAGCTAACAAAGCTCCGACTCCTCTAGATGGCTTGAAATCGATGTTAAGCATTGCAAACGAGCATCACCGGAGCAACCAAGCTCCGGTAAAGCTAGGGGGGCCAGCCGTCGACGTAAAATAAAAGATGGTGAGAAGACCCCACAAATGGAGTCTGCTGCCGACACGCTACGTGTTGGCAATGGTCAGTGCCGGAGCTACTAAGCTCCGACACCCCGGAGGGTTAACTATCGATGCTCTATGTATTGATAGGGACTATTGCCGGAGCTACTAAGCTCCAACGGTAGTCAATTTGACCTCAGGGGGCCTTCACTATCGAAGACTTCGGACCTACACTCTACAAGTTCGAAGCAAATGAGTCTTCAACGAAATACAATATCCTCTTGGTAAATGGTCACAATCAAATTGTGTACATCTACCAGGGGGCCAAGTGAAGACAAAAGTGTTGAAGACAAAAAGTGAAATTCACAAAAACTTGGGGATTTCATTCATCTTCATTCATCTGGAGACAAGGGATTACAAAATTGAGGAAGAAGAAGAGAGAATACAAGTGGGAACTACAGAGACGGTCCTAGACCCTATGGAAGAATTGGGCGACCTTCTGGGCAACCTCCGACACGTTGGCTCGGGCAGCTTTGCCTTCTCCTTCAACGGGACCTTCAAGCACCAGGTCCAGAGGGAATTGGGGATTCCGGCTGGTGTAGCACGTCAACACATATTCTGTGACGTTCTTCGCCAGGGATTGCCCCTCAACCTCCAATAGGTCCGCGATGACATCGCCCACCTTGGAGAGCTTGCTACCTGCCGAGCTCAACGCTTGCAACGCTAGGTCCGGCTCCGGCTCCGGATCATCCGGGCGCACGGGACTGAAGCCCATCAGTGTCAGCGCGTCGTTGGCCTTGCCCAGGAACTCCCAAATTTGTAGGGAGTCCGCAGTCCTCAAGCCCTTGAATTATTCCAAGGATCTTCTGGCCGCCACCAGTTCGGAATTCTCACGGGCGAGGCGCTCAACTTCTTTGGCGTTTTGCTGAATCTTCTCAGCAACCCGCTTCTCGAGTTTTCCGAGCTCCTCCTCCCGGAGGTGGATCTTGTTCCGGCGGTTAACCAGGTCCTTCTCCCTGCCCCTCACTTTCTTTTCCCTGGCAACAAGGGCACACTCCCGCTCGTGGAGCTCCTGCCCTCGCACCCAGGCCTTCTTCTCCTCCTCAATGCAGCGCTCTTCCAATTTCTTGGCGCGCTCCTCAAGGCCCTTGTCAGCCAGAGCCACCTTCTCGGTGAGCTCCTCCTCCCTCCTCAGGACGTCATCCCGCAGCTCTAGGAGTTTTTGCTCTTCATCTTCAAGCCGTTTCTCCCTCTCTTCAAGTGCCTCTCGGCGCTTGATGAGTGTAGTGTTAATGGCCTCGACCCTTTCTTGGCGTTCATCGGCCGCACTGTTAGCTGCTTTGGTCTGCTCATAGATCTCCCGGGATTGAGCGTCGAGGGCGTGAGTCATACTCTCCATGTCATCTAATAATTTGCCCCAGTATTCCAGGCGGACCTTCTCCCGCTTGATCCACTCTTTGTCATCCGCCAGCCTCGACTGCGCCAGCTTGGTCTCGAAGTAGAGCCGGTTACGCCACCGCCTAAGGGTTTGGCGCTCCTCTTCAAGAGCCTTGCTGTCGTGGAAGAAGGCCAGTTGAACTTGACGCAGACTGGAACATGCGTTGTCAATAGACAATGACAACAGGATAGGTTCCGAACCTGCTGGGGTCTTCTCCGCTGGTTCCAGCGGGTTTTCAGTTACAAAAATTGGGTCCCACTCTACAAGAGTGGTCCCCTGAGTCTCCATGGTACTAGGGCCGTCCTCCGGGATGGCCTCAGTCGCCATCGAGGAAGGCCCCGCTGCCAGGTCTTTATTCACCCCCTCAGGCAGGGGGCCAGCGACTTCACCAGGGCACTCCAGCTCAGCCGCGAGTACCTCCGACGTCGTCACTTCTGGAGCAGGGGCCGCTTCTGGCTCCGGCCTGGGCACCTCCTCCGATGGGGGCTCGGGCTCCGACGCCTCTGCAACAACCGGCTCGGGAGCCGGAAGATCTTCATCCTGAAAGTGCATCTAGGACTCCCTTGTGGGTTTTGGATGATTTATGACAAGCAGTTGGGATCCTAATCCTTTTGTTGAGATGAATGCAGGCAAATAATGAAAAATGAGCAAAATGCCAAAAAGAAGGGAAATGAGAAGCAAAGTGAATTTGAGCTCAAGGAGAAGAAAATAGTAGATTATTATGTATGGAGTGTGTTAAGGAAACACACCCAAGAGCTCAATCACTTTCAAGCACACACACACACAATGCACAAAATTATACAGGACCGGACTAGTCCGATATCCGCCGAACTAGTCCGATATCACATTCTGCACTAGATCAGACAAGTCCGGTATCCACCGGACTACTCCGACATCTTTCTGATCCACTTCGGACTAGTCCTCCCCAATGCGGACTAGTCCTCAACAAAATGCACAAGTCACACAAAATCGGACAAGTCCGTTGTGATTCAGACTAGTCCGATATTCTTTCTGATCCACTTCGGACAAGTCCGGTGTCTACACGGACTAGTCCGATATACACACTGATCTAAATTGGACAAGTCCTCCAAGTGCGGACTTGTCATCCTAAACACTTAGGGTTTCATATGTCCGGACAAGTCCGATGGAAATCGGACTAGTCCGAAGATTTCCAGTAGTGAAATCGGACAAGTCCGTTTTCAACCGGACTAGTCCGATGTTCCTGGACACTTAGGGTTTGCTACACACAGCACACCGGACTAGTCCGGTGACCACCACGGACTAATCCGATCTTTCTGAACCCTAACAGTCACTTTTAGAAACCCCATATAAATAGAGGTGCACAACCCACTTTTACAACCTCTCGAACCCTAGCGCCGTCACACCTCCCAAGAGACTCAAAAACCACCTCTCTCCACGAAATTAAGTGCAAAATCGATCAATCTATTGAAGATCACTTCTAGATCATTGGAGAGACACTTGGCACACATCATTGAGCTCTTGGTTTGATTCTCTAACACACTCTTGCGTTTCAATTTGTAATTTTCGAGTGTGTTATTGGTGGCTTTGTAAGTTGTAATCAAGGGAGCTCTCAACGTGTGAGAACGCCCCTTCAACTTGGTTATTTACCCTTTGTGATTAGTGGAAGAGGATTGGCCTTCGTGGTGATCCGACGAGGGAAGGGTTGGAGAAGACCCGGTCCTTTTGTGGGCTCCTCAACATGGACGTAGGTTGCCTTCGTGGTAGCCGAACCACGGGATAAAACTTGTGTCTTATCCTTTTGCGTTCTTCATCTTAATTGATCAACTTAATCTAGGGTTTGATTCACTTTTTTCAATTCGAGTTAAATTGTTGAACAAGAGCCTTAATTGTAATAGAATTTGACATACAACTATTAAACTGTCATCCAAGTTTATATTTCCGCTGCAAACATTAACGAATCAATCAAATTGACTGAACTTGATCAACTTAGCCCGTGAAAACCGGACTAGTCCGCACTTTACCGGACTAGTCCGATATCTCTGGTATTGACCTTGTTGTTGAGTGTTACAGGAACCGAAAAAATTCAAGAAGGCCTATTCACCCCCCCTCTAGGCCTACATTCAATTGGTATCAGAGCGGGTTCTTCAAAAAAGAGTGCAACCACTCGAAGAGATCATGTCGGACATGAAGGAAGTTCAGAAAATCAACAACCAGGAAGAAGTGAACAACGACAAGAACCAAAAGCTGGAAAAGTATCTCGAAGCAATTCAAGACTTCAATGATGATGACGAGGAGATGCTGGAGCTGAAAGCACTCCTCAGAAAGAAGGCACTTTCCAAAGGGAAAGCTAAAGTTGAAGAAAAGAAGAAGGGGAGTAGTCACACCGACTACTCCCGATATCCTTTTAACTATGATGGTTTAAATTCAAACAACAGCCATTATCTATCTATTCCTCTTGGAAAAGCCCCACACTTCGATGGGAGTGATTACTCCATGTGGAGGCAAAATATGAAGATGCACTTGATTTCCCTTAACCCAAGTTTATGGCATATTGTGTGCACAGGAATAGACATCCCAGATGACGATGAAGAGCTCACCCCAAGTCAAGAGCAAGCCATCCACAGAAACGCTCAAGCCGCAGCCGTAATCACCTCCTCTCTAATTCGAGATGAATTCACAAAGGTGGACGGACTGGAGATTGCCAAGGAAATATGGGACACACTACAAACAGCCCATGAAGGTGACCAGCATGTGCGGGAGGCGAAAATTGAAATGATCGAAGGCGAACTAGGAAGGTTCGCAATTGAGGAAGACGAGTCTCCCCAGGACATGTACAACCGATTGAAGACACTGGTAAACAAAGTTCGATCATATGGGAGCAAGAAGTGGAATGACCACGAGGTTGTAAAGCTCATCCTTAGAGCCTTTATGCCTCACAATGTCACACTATGCTCTATGATCAGAGAAAGTCCTGGGTACAAGAGGATGACTCCAGATGAATTGCTTGGCAAAATCATCAACTTTGAAATGATGGAGAAACAAGCCAAGCACGTCAAAGAAATAGCTGACCTCACATCGGCCAAGAAGAAGGGAGTTGCCTTAAAATCCACACTCAAGCCTCTATCCAAAGAAGCAAGAGAAGCACAACTTGAGGAGGACAGCGATGATGAAAGCAGTGAGCTGGACGAAGAGGATATGATTTTGTTCATGAAAAAGTTCAAAAGAATATTGAAGAAAAGACAAGGAACAAAATCAAGTGAAGGCAAGTACAAAGAGAGGACAAAGCCGCAGATGAGGCAGGCGTGCTATAATTGTGGTGAGTATAACCACTTTATAGTCGATTGTTCATATGAGGACAATAAGAAGAAGAATAAAGAAGCCAAGCCTCAACCGAAGAAATTCTTCAAGAAGAAGAAACAAGCTGAACAAGCACACATTGGAAAGGAGTGGGACTCAAACGACGAGTCCTCATCATCCGATGAAGAAGAGATGGCTAGCATAGCCATTGAAAGCACGTCCAAGAAACCCACACTCTTCCCCACGCTCGGTACAAAGAAGGGAAATGGCACTTGCCTCATGGCAAAGGAAGGTAAACGCAAGGTAAACATCAAAACTCCTTCCATGCATTCCTACTCAAGCAATGATGAACTAGATAGTGATGATGAAGATATGTTAATTGGATTAGATAGAAAAACTGCTGCTAAAATGAAATTTTTACTTGACCAACTTGTTGAGAAGGAACGGCTAATTGATCGTCAAGAGGACATGATTATCTCCCAAAAGGAGAAGTATGTCGAACTTGACAATCTTCTGGTTCTTGAAAAGGAGAAAAACAGCTTACTAGAGCTTGAGCTAGCTTCAAGCAAGAAAACTTGCTTGGAGTTAACCAACTCAAACGTGGTGAGTATAACCACTTTATAGTCGATTGCCCATATGAGGACAACAAGAGGAAGAATAAAGAAGCGAAGCCTCAACCGAACAAATTCTTCAAGAAGAAGAAGCAAGCTGAACAAGCACACATTGGAAAGGAGTGCGACTCAAACGACGAGTCCTCATCATCCGATGAAGAAGAGATGGCTAGCATAGCCATTGAAAGCACGTCCAAGAAACCCACACTCTTCCCCGCGCTCGGTACAAAGAAGGGAAATGGCACTTGCCTCATGGCAAAGGAAGGTAAACGCAAGGTAAACATCAAAACTCCTTCCATGCATTCCTACTCAAGCAATGATGAACTAGATAGTGATGATGAAGATATGTTAATTGGATTAGATAGAAAAACTGCTGCTAAAATGAAATTTTTACTTGACCAACTTGTTGAGAAGGAACGACTAATTGATCGTCAAGAGGACATGATTATCTCCCAAAAGGAGAAGTATGTCGAACTTGACAATCTTCTGGTTCTTGAAAAGGAGAAAAACAGCTCACTAGAGCTTGAGCTAGCTTCAAGCAAGAAAACTTGCTTGGAGTTAACCAACTCAAACGTTGCAATCAAGGATCAACTTGATGACCTGATCAAGGTTAACAAGATCCTTGAAGTGCAAGTTGAGTCACTCAAGCTAAGTGAATCTTCCTCCTCTTCAAGTCTACCTTCTCAACCCACTTCAACTAATCTTGTTCATATGTGCAAATGTGGTAAAATCAACACCAGTTTGAAGGAAAAGTCTACCTCCACAAAGGATAAAAATCCTACCCAATGTGAAATATTTGACAAGGAGAGGATCAACTACGCACGTAGTGCATACTTGGTCCAAAGACCTCCAAATGTCAAGTATGGCATTGGTTACTCTTATGATGGAAAGCAAAATGCTGGAAGTCATAAGAATAACAAGAGAAGGATTACCTTTGTGAAGGAAGGACCCTCACAACCTGGTAACTCGAAAATTAAGAACCTGAACTCTCATGAACACCGGACTAGTCCGGTTGTGGTCCGGACAAGTCCGATCATCCGGACAAGTCCGGTCACCCAGACTAGTCCGATCCATAAACAACAGCAACTCTTGTTCAAAACGTTTGATGCCTCTTATGTATTAATGAGAAATAATCTTGGTAAAGTTTATGCTTATTATGCTGGGCCACGCCATGGGAACACAAAATCCCATGTGTGGGTGCCCAAATGTATTGTAACTAACCTCCAAGGACCCAAGCAAGCTTGGGTACCTAAAACCAAGGCATAATTTGTTTCTGCAGGCCTATTCCTCCGGTGGATCCAAATGGGTGCTAGATAGTGGATGCACCAACCACATGACCGGAGAAAGGAGGATGTTTGTGGAATATGAAGAAAACGAGGACCCAAACGAGGGCATCTACTTTGGAGATAATAGTCAAGGAAGGGTGCTCGGTACCGGTAAAATAGCAATATCCTCTAAACACACTCTTTCTCATGTTTTACATGTTGAATCTTTAGATTATAACCTACTGTCCATATCTCAATTATGTGACAAAGGTTATAATTGCTTGTTCACTAACGAGGGTGTGACCGTCTCAAGGAGGAGTGATGGTTCCGTTGCATTCAAGGGTATGTTGAAGGGAAAGCTTTACCTTGTTGACTTCAACAAGGATAAAGCCGAACTCGACACATGCTTGATTGCAAAAACCAACATGGGTTGGCTGTGGCATAGACGGCTATCACATGTTGGTATGAGGAACCTTCAAAAACTCCTCAAGGGCGATCACATCCGAGGTTTGAAAGATGTTGTTTTTGAGAAAGACAGGCCTTGTAGCGCGTGCCAAGCTGGGAAGCAAGTTGGAGCACATCATCCCGCAAAGAACATCATGACTACGACAAGACCGCTCGAACTACTTCATATGAACTCCTCCCCAATGCGGACTAGTCCTCAACACAATGCACAAGTCACACAAAATCGGACAAGTCCGTTGTGATCCGGACTAGTCCGATATTCTTTCTGATCCACTTTGAACAAGTACGGTGTCTACACGGACTAGTCCGATATACACACTGATCTAAATCGGACAAGTCCTCCAAGTGCGGACTTGTCATCCTAAACACTTAGGGTTTCATATGTCTGGACAAGTCCGATGGTAATCGGACTAGTCCGAAGATTTCCAGTAGTGAAATCGGACAAGTCCGTTTTCAACCGGACTAGTCCGATGTTCCTGGACACTTAGGGTTTGCTACACACAGCACACCGGACTAGTCCGGTGACCACCATGGACTAGTCCGATCTTTCTGAACCCTAACGGTCACTTTTAAAAACCCTATATAAATAGAGGTGCACGGCCCACTTTTACAACCTCTCGAACCCTAGCGCCGTCACACCTCCCAAGAGACTCAAAAATCACCTCTCTCCACGAAATTAAGTGCAAAATCGATCAATCTATTGAAGATCACTTCTAGATCATTGGAGAGACACTTGGCACACATCATTGAGCTCTTGGTTTGATTCTCTAACACACTCTTGCGTTTCAATTTGTAATTTTTGAGTGTGTTATTGGTGGCTTTGTAAGTTGTAATCAAGGGAGCTCTCAACATGTGAGAACGCCCCTTCAACTTGGTTATTTACCCTTTGTGATTAGTGGAAGAGGATTGGCCTTCGTGGCGATCCGACGAGGGAAGGGTTGGAGAAGACCCGGTCCTTTTGTGGGCTCCTCAACCTGGACGTAGGTTGCCTTCGTGGTAGCCGAACCACGGGATAAAACTTGTGTCTTGTCCTTTTGCGTTCTTCAACTTAATTGATCAACTTAATCTAGGGTTTGATTCACTTTGTTCAATTCGAGTTAAATTGTTGAACAAGAGCCTTAAGTGTAATAGAATTTGACATACAACTATTAAACTGTCATCCAAGTTTATATTTCCGCTGCAAACATTAACGAATCAATCAAATTGACTGAACTTGATCAACTTAGCCCATGAAAACCAGACTAGTCCGCACTTTACCGGACTAGTCCGATATCTCTGGTATTGACCTTGTTGTTGGGTGTTACAGGAACCGAAAAAATTCAAGAAGGCCTATTCACCCCCCCTCTAGGCCTACATTCACATCCTCAATCGGCCCTGCGGCCGGAGCTCCAACAACGACTGGCTCTGCGGCCGGTGCTTCTGAAGTAGCCGGCCCAACCGCCGAGACTTCCTCAACATCCGGCGCACACGCCGGGACTTCAATCACCTCCGGCTCGACCGCCGGAGCTTCGACAATTTCCGGCTCTGGGGCCGGAATTACAGCTTCCTCCGGCTCAACGGCCGGAGCTTCCATCATCTCAGCACCAGGACCCGGAGCTTCAACCTCCGGGACAGGTGCCGCTGGCGCATCTTCTCTCCCGCGGTCCGGCGCTACCACGGGAGTCTCTGGGGATGAGTCGAGGTCCATGACCACGACAGCTGGCGCCGGAGCTGTCGCAGCTTCAGCCACCACTTGGGGCGGCACCAGGACAGGAGCAGAAGCTTCCGCCCTCACAGCTTCAGCTGCTGTGGCTGAGGGTGGAGCCTCACTCCTCTTCTTGGGAACGCTGCAGATGATGGACGAAGAAACTTAAAAAATAGTTACTACAATTAAACAGCTATCCAAGGTAAAGATTAAAAATTACCTTGGGAGGCTTCCGCACCAGCTTGCGCGGAACCTTTTTCCTGGGCGTTCTGGGCTGGTCATAGCCGGCGTGGAAGCTCCGGAAGGCCCCCCGGAACTCGTTGCGGCTACGAGTGTTTCCCTAGTCGAGGCCCCCCTCGATCGGGAAGAACCTCCGGACCTAGAGACCTCCACCGGCCCCGGTGCTGGAGTCGCATGCCCGGAGCTAGCACCTCGGGAGGACCCCGCTGCGGGTACAGTCGCCGCGGTTGTAGAAGACCTCCCCCTCCGGGGAGAAGGAGCTAATGCAGAGGTGGCAGGCCTGACGGACCTTCCGTCGGCATATTGCAGCTTCCTCTTCCGGCTCAAAGGTTCTTCCGCTGGCTCCTTGCCCTTGCCGACGACCTCGGCCCTTGGCTTCGGGGCAGGGGCAGAGCCACCCTCGGGAGCTCCAGGGATTGCCACCCCAGTGGTTGATCTTCTCTCAACGACACCAAGGTTGTCAAGCGCAGGCATCTTCCACCGGAGCTCCCTGCTGAACTCTACTTCCGCGTTCAGAGGGAGAAAAGCTGATGGCGGAGTCAAGTCGTCACCCGCAACGTCGATGCCGTGCAAGAAATTCTTGAGGTGGAACTCCAAAGTTGTCCCCACCATGTTGGACTTCAGCCCGGTCTCGACCCGGTCATCGTCCATCACGCTGTTGAGGGCCCAAGCGAGTTTTTCTCTCCTCTTAAGCGGTGCCCACCTGTTGACCAGGAAGTTGCAAAACACTGCCTGAGGAGTCAATCCTCCCTCCACGCATTGGCGGATCCTGGTCAAAGCAGGGCTGAAGGCTTCCGCCAGCACCGAAGCTTCACTCCAGATTGTCATGTCGATGTTGGGGAGGCCTTCGGGCAGCTCTAGCCTCTCGTGCTCCTCCACCCGGACGACTATCCAGTCCTTCTTCCAGTCATCCCACTTCCCAGAGGGAAACGACCGGAGGTACTTGAATGGGCACTTCTTGCGCTTCACGAAGTAGTAAAAGCCAAGGTACTCATTGCTCCTGCCGGTGGTATGGACGGTGAAGAAGGTCCGGAAGAGTTCAATGCAGGGGGGATGCCAACCCACATCTCACAGAAGTGGACGAAGATAGACACAAGAAGAATGGAGTTGGGGCCAAGGTGGTACAGCTGCAGACCATAGAAGTCTAGCAACATCAAGAAAAAGGAGGAAAAAAGTGGGATCAACCCCACCATGGCGTACGAGGAGAAGTACACCATTTCGCCGGCTTGCTCCTTCTCAAATGGAAGCTCTCCACCGGCGCGGACCGAGCGGTTGAAGAAGTCCGAGGACCATCCCATGAGGGCCCGGACCTTCTTCAGGTCGTCGTTAGTCTTCAAACGACTCTCGCGGAGACCCAACTCCATCGCGACACGGCAAGGCAAGAGAAGAAAAGCGAAGCACAAGTTGGGAGTTTGAGCGCAAGATCAGATGAGAGGCGTAAAGAACCCCAAACGGTGTGTGCTTTCCTTCTTAAGTAAGCCCTTGCAACGCTTGGATGGAAACCGCAAGGAAGTTGAAGATACAACTCAAAAATTCCACCCAGCCGATGACAAGAGGGCCCGGGACTACCCCGACGATCAAGTCGAGGTTCTTACCCAAGCGAACGGTTGCCATCATGAGGCGGGAAGCCCGAAGGCGGCGGCCTGACAAGGCGCGCGGAACCGATACGATTTTCGTATCGGGAACTGGCGACCTTCAATTGCGTGAGATCTGCATGCCAAAGATATCACCTGCCGCACACGGGATACGCCACGCGGCGAGGATTTAACTCCAAACCCTCGCCAACGGCACATCCGAAGACCTTTGAAGACTCAGTTCAAAAGTCAAAGGATGGACCCTCCTCCGGTGGAACGACTTCATCCAAGGGGTCTTCCCCGGAGGTGGGCCCAGGGGGCCACTGTCGGTACCCTGGGTACCATATACCCCTTGGGATTGCAAATATCTCAAGGGAAAGTCACCCACTTGATTTGAAGACCTTCGGAGGCCCACATGTCAGACATGTCCGGACCCGCTTCTCCAACATGGTTAGTCCCGGGGTCCCCATGTGTACTATCAAACCGGAGCTACCGCCCGCAAGGGGGGAAGCTCCGGGGTATGTACTGAAGTAGCATCCCCGGACCTAACCCCAGACCGAGGGAAGCTCCGGTGCTGACACGTGTCAGCTAACACCGGAGCCATCTGTTCTCCACAGTGTGCTCCGGTGGTGCCACGTGTCCAACCGTCGGATCTTCAGCCTCTAACCTCCGGAAGACTCCACAACGGCTCCGGATCTTCAAAGGGGAATCAAGGACTTCAAGACCCGACCAAGTGTCATTAATACTGCATTAATGACACACGATCAGATGACCTTAATTACCAGTAACGGTGCTGTCAAAGCCCATAACTCGGTCATTAAGGGTAATCAAACGTGTTGAATGTATATCAATATCAGTAACCGCCGGGGCCACATGTCGGGCCAGGCTAACCTGTAACGGCCTGCCCTTGTACTATAAAAGGACAGGCCGACGATACATAGGACACGTCTACACACACGCTCTACAGACTCTCCACTCTCTATACATACATCCAATACAACATCAACACACCCCGTGGAGTAGGGTATTACGCTCAGGCGGCCCGAACCACATAAATTTCTGTGTCTCCTGCGTCATTTACAATTCACCTTCCGCGCGCCCACACCGAACCTCAAACTCCTCTAACACTTTAGTAGTGTCGGGAGATCTGCCGGATCCAAACCACCGACAGGAGTGATTGAGAGTATCATTTGAGAAACTTATGCCCAATTTTGAAAACCATTTGAAACTCTCTGATATTGGAGTGGAAGTTAGGTATTAGGAATAATACATGTTTTGTGAGTTGTTCTCTCAACCACTCAAGGAGAGGAGAAGGCAAAAGCACAATGATGGCTAAGGTAAAGGATGAGTATAATTGCCAATTTATTCAATACAAGTTAGAATTTTTAATTGTAAATTTGGTACAATTAAAGCATAGGCATGGTAGAAACTCCTGATCAACAATCTAAGTCTTTAACTTCGCTTCGGGATGAGCAAAGGAAAAGCTTGAGGGAGTTTGTTGATGGTCGTTGAGTGCCAATTTGGACCGTCAATATGACTCAAATATGTGAAGAATTAGACATTTCTTAGACGCATTAGTTTTGGAAATAACCAAGGTCCACTTGTACTTGGAAAGAATTGTGCATGCAAGTGTTTTATATAGAATTTAGGTAAATCCAAGGGAGAGATCCTAAAATATACATTCCTAGCGAACCAGACACCAACACATAGAAGCACATAGATCAAATGGCCCACCTACAGGAGAATCCAAGTGAATCAAAATGCATAGCACCCAAAAGTGGTCATAGGGTCCATCTCCAAGCCATCTGGAGAATGCACAACGAGGGAGGGGTCAGGACCAAGTCGGCCGAACCACTAGCTCAACTGACTTGTTCCTGGGGCCAAACTCGGTCTCCTTCCATGTGTCAACTCCTTGTGGTGCCCTGAAGGCGGCTCTCACTACTTTGCACACAAAAGATGGAGGGAACCAACAAAACTTCGTGTATAAATAGGACCCCTCGCCCCTCACTTCAACACACAGCACTTGAGCGTCACTCTCTTGTTGACCTAGTTCTCCAAGTCCTTAGTGGATTTTATGCTGTAGGGAGGATCCTCCAATCCCATGTCCATTTTGGGAAGGTATGGCTCATATATCTTTTCTAGTTTATGTGACTTTATGCAGTATTATAATATTCACCTTACATTATTCATATGCTTGGGTAAAGCATTTCTTGTTTGATTGTGGAACCCATGTATGTGTTTGGTTTAGTTATTCTTATGATAGTATAGTAACCATGTTATTATGTTATCATAAACACCATAAGCCTCCACTATAGTCTAGTTAGGTTTAGCATGAATATGTTAGTTTGAATAACATAGCGCTTGGTTCCAACATTGGTTCAATGAAGTTTAGGTTAGTTATTTCCTTAGAAGATAATTGTGGCTAGGCTTCGAAGGTATTTACTTAACATGCAAGCATGGGGATTGAATAATTAAGTAGCGTTGGATGTCTTATAGATCCACGGGTTGTAGCGATTGGCGACAGGTGGTGATAGCCATGTTTGTCCTTTGTACTCTCCCATGTTCTGCTACGCCACAGGGTCTTAGCGGGAATCGTTTAGGTTTTGCCAGAGGTAAATCAGTTCAAGATATGTTGGACCACTAAGAACTAGTATTCACCACTAGTATATCCATGTGTACACTAGTTAGGCTATACATATGTATATTTGAAGCATATTCAGAATGACCCTTTCTTAGCTTAGATCTCACTAGGACTATATTATCTTTAGGAGTAGACGCCTTAGGTGTGTGTCACACTACCCTTATTATCAAGTTACCACCATCTTGATAATTACTTAGTACTCTATATCTTAATAATAGGTATCGTGTTTACTTTACTTTATCATCTTCCTTTGGAATAAATATGATACCCTTGGAAATACTCATGGGTGAAATACTACAACGGTATCTTTCATGCGCTTGTGGATCTCATCTCTCATCATAGATGATCTGTGGTGTTAAGAAAAAACAACAGACTACTAGTTGAGCTAACTAAGTGTCAATCATTTTGTTGAAGCTCAGCTGGTTCTTGAGGGATGTTTAAAATACCTCAAGCTTGGCATTGATATTCTCTAGGATAGCTTCTTGGACATGGCTTTTGGTTCTTGTACTTAGCTGATAACTTCTTGGACATGGCTTCATTGAGCTTGAGTTGGCTAATGAAAAGTTCCTTCAAGTAGTGCTGATTTGAATTGTTGCAATTGTTGTTGTTGTAGCCTCTTTGAGAGAAAGAGCATGGTTGGCCACACCTTTGACATCCTGGACAGTAGCCACTGTTGAAGTTTCTGCTTTTTCTGAACTACAAGACATCTTCATGGGTTTTGGGGCAATCAGTACCCATATGACCCATGTTGCCACAAACCCCACATATCATGTGAGCGTCTAAGGGTTGTGCTGTGCAAAATACTTCTCTGTTGGTTGGGTAGTCTAACTTATTCATCAATAGATCCATTTTGGCAGCGATCATGTCCACCTCTTTCAAGGTGTGCATGACTCACTGACGGGATTGGAGTCACTCATTGCTCCAATCCGTAGACCATCTTCTATATCAACTCTTTTGTCTTGGAACCATGAGTGAGAAGAATGCACCTCCAGTAGCTGATCCACATGGTCACGGTCTGATGGTATCAACCCGTTGTAGAAATTCTGGATGATGAGCCAATCATCCATCCCATGGTGAGGACAAGCTAGGATATACTCCTAAAGCCTCTCCCAAGTCTCGGGAATGGATTCCTTGGGCTCTTGCTTGAAACTAGAAATTCATCCATGTTGGGCATTGGTTTTACCCAATGGGAAGAACTTTGCGAGGAACGCTGTAGAACACTTATCCCAAGTGTTTATAGTATTCCGGTTTGCGTAGAACCACTGCTTCACTTTAGTGTGGGATCTAGTAGGATGGATAAACTGGATAATGGAGTAGCATGACACATCTAAGCAATTTACTCTAAGGATAAATTAGGATCCTAGTGAGAGCTAAACTGAGAAAAGGGGTTGTTCCTAGTGGGCTTCTAATATACCTATGCATATTCAACGTAGTGTACACATGGGTATGCTAGTGATAAATACTAGGGTTCATGTTGGTGATATGCCCAAGAGGCAATCATAATAATTCGGGTTAAGGCCCGTTGGATATTTGATCCATAAGAAATTAGGGTACTAATGGGTCTGCGATCTAAAAGCCCATTAGTACGCCTATAAATATGAAGGGTACGGTTAGGGGCTAATGACTCCACCACGTGACAGCCCTAGCCGCAACCCCTCGTAGGCCTCACACTGAGACCCTTGTCACGCACGCGGTGCTAGAACACCGACTTGTAGCCTATGTGCTGCAAAATTTACACAATCAGGTTGAGGTTGTCACAAAATTGTATAACGACCTATGTGTCAATCTATCATGCTTGATCTCTCATGTAATTTTGTTATATCAGCTTCCTTTATTATCATGGAGATGTCTTCAAGCATGGTGGAGATGGAGATCACCACAAGAAGGGAGGCATGGCAGCTCAGATCATGATGGAACCATGGCGATGGAGACCATTATGATTATAAAGGTCATACTATTCACAATGTGATATGATCATATGCTTGTGATGTTTATTTATTACTATTCTTTTCATGCTTTTCATATGGTGGATGTTTTGTCATGATTGAATAGCTACCCTCGCAAAAGTTGAGTATTTGATGCCATTTACCAATAGCTGCACCTATATTATTTCGATTGTTGTATCGTGGGTTTGTCAAAGCAAAGTACCATCATCTATCATAATACATAGGGTGAATGTTGGACATTCACATGCATAGTGTTGGTTTATTGAACAAAGCCATCAAAACGGTTTTGGTCTTTATGGCATAGAGTTGGGAGCCGGGGCATTGGATGTCACCCAAGAAACAAGAGTCATATAGAGATATGATTAACAATTGTTGTTTACCTATGTCACTAATTTCCTAGCAGCGATTTGTGCTTGAAAAAAGATAAGCTCAATGGAGCTAACTTTATCGATTGGTACCAGAACCTGAGAATCGTTCTCACGCAAGAGAAAACTGAGTACGTTCTTCTGCAGCCCTATCATGATGACCTCCCAGCTGATGCAACTAATGCGACATGTAGAGCTTATATGAAACACTACGATGATGCGCTTAATGTAAGCTGCCACATGCTCGCCACTATGTCCCCTGATCTGCAGAAACATCATGAGCATATGAATGCTTATTCTATGATTGAGGGACTGCGTGGAATGTTTGAGAATCAAGTTAGAGCTGAGAGATACAACATCTCAAAGTCCTTGTTCTCATGCAAGCTGGCGGAGGGTAGCCCGGTCAGTCCTCATGTAATCAAAATGATTGGTTACATTGAGACCTTGGGAAAACTTGGTTCTGAACTCAAGGATGATCTGGCTATTGACGTTGTTCTCCAGTCGCTCCCACCGAGCTACTAGCCATTTATATTGAATTTTCAAATGAATGGCATGGAGAGAACTTTGGCTGAATTGCATGGGATGCTTAAAATAGCCGAAGAAATCATTAAGAAAAATGCCACTCATGTGATGATGGTACAAAAGGAGAATAAAAAGAGGAAGCGTGTGACGCATCCTAAAGGCAAAGGAAAGGGACAGGTTCCCGATGAGCCTTCAAGCTCAAAGTCTAAGCCAAAGGGCAAACCTGGCCCTTCTCTTGATGATGAATGCTTTCACTGTCATGGTAAGGGGCACTGGTCTAGGAACTGCAAGAAGTACTTGGAGGATATGAAGAAGAAGAAGAAGGGAAGTGAGACTTCAACTTCCGGTATAAATTTTATAGAAATTAACATTGCATTATCTTCTAGTGAATCATGGGTATTTGATACTGGATCGATGATTCACACTTGCGAATCGTTGCAGGGTCTAAGTGAGAATAGAAGATTAGCAAAAGGCGAGTTGGATGTTTGTGTCGGCAATAGAGCAGAGGTTGCGGTCATAGCTGTCAGAACATACCACTTGTCATTACCCTCAGGATTAGTGTTGGAAATTGAATAATTGTTATTGCATTCCTACTTTGAGCAAGAACATTATCTCTTCTTTATGTTTAGAATAAGTTGATGGTTATGAGATTGTAATAAAGAACAAATGTTGTTCTATGTTTTACAATAATATTTTCTATGCTCAATGTCCATTGGTGAATGGATTATATGTTCTTGATCTTGAGGATAAAACTATCTGTAACATTAATACCAAAAGGGCTCGACGAAATGATCTAAATCCCACTTTTATTTGGCATTGTCTCTTAGGACATATAAATGAGAAACGCTTTGAAAAACTCCATAAAGAAGGTTTAATAAGCTCATTTGATTTTGAATCACTTGACACATGCGAGTCTTGTTTGCTTGGGAAGATGACCAAAGCACTATTCACTGGTCAAAGTGAGAGGGTGACTGACTTGTTGGGACTTATACATACAAATTCAAGTGGACCAATGAGTTCAATAGCTAGAGGTGGTTTCCAGTACTTAATTGATTTTACCGATGACTTTAGTAGATATGGTTATGTCTACCTAATGAGGCACAAGTCTGAATCCTTTGAAAAGTTCAAAGAATTTCAGAATGAAGTATAAAATCAATTGGGCAAGACAATTAAACTTCTACGATCTGATCGTGGGGGTGAGTATTTGAGCCATGAATTTTATGATCATTTAAAACAATGTAGAATCGTTCCACAGTTAACTCCATCTGGAACACCTCAATGGAATGGGGTGTCCGAGCAGAGGAACCGAACCTTGTTAGACATGGTTAGGTCGATAATGAGCCAAGCAAATCTTTCATTATCCTTTCGGGTTATGCTCTTAAAACTGCTGCATTTACACTAAACAGAGTCCCAACTAAGTCTGTTGAGAAGACACCATATGAGGTGTGGACCGGGAAACGTCCCGGATTGTCTTTTCTCAAAGTTTGGGGGTATGATGCTTATGTCAAACGTTTGACATCAGACAAACTCACCCCCAAATTAGACAAATGCTTCTTTGTGAGACATCCTAGGGAAACCAAAGGATATTATTTTTATAATAAAACAGAGGGTAAAGTGTTTACCGCTCGCAATGGTGTCTTCTTGAAGAAAGAGTTTCTCTCAAAAGGAGTTAGTGGAAGCAAGGTGCATCTTGAAGAAATTCAAGGAATACCTGAAAATGTTTCGGCACCCGCTGATTCTATACAGAATGTACAAGATGTTGTGCAACCAGTTTATGAAACACCAGCCCCACGAAGGTCTACGAGGGCACGTCGTGTGACTGAAAAGTTAACACTTCTAACCACGGAGCAGCATGACATGGTATTGTTGGATAATAATGAGCCCACGAACTATACTAAAGCAATGAAGGGACCCAATGCTGAGAAAGCTTGGAGCCATGGAATCCGAAATTGAATCCATGCATGAAAATCAAGTTTGGAACTTGGTTGATCCAATCGAAGGTGTGAGACCTATCAATTGTAAATGGATTTTCAAGAAAAAGACTGATATGGATGGAAATGTTCACATCTATAAAGCGCGATTGGTGGAAAAAGGTTTCAAACAAATTCAAGGTTTTGATTATGATGAAACTTTTCACCCGTCGCAATGCTAAAGTCTGTTCGGATTCTCCTAGCAATTGCTGCATATTTTGATTACAAAATATGGTAGATGGATGTCAAAACAGTCTTTCTTAATGGAAGTCTGACTAAATATGTGTACATGACACAACCTGAGGGTTTTGTCGATGCTAGTAAAATATGCAAGCTTCAAAAGTCCATCTATGGGTTGAAGCAAGCATCTCAGAGCTAGAATCTAGGTTTTGATTAAGTGATCAAAGTGTTTGGTTTCATCAAGAACGTAGAAGAACCTTGTATTTACAACAAGTTTAGTTGGAGTGCACATGTGTTTCTGGTACTATATGTAGCTGACATTTTATTGATCGAAAATGACATTCCAATGCTTGATGATGTTAAATCCTCATTAAGAAAAAGTTTCTCAATGAAGGATTTAGGAAAGGCGTACATTTTGGGCATAAGGATCTATAGAGATAGATCTAAAAGGCTAATTGGATTAAGCCAAGATATTGAATCAGTTCAATATGCAACATTCCAAGAAAGGTTTCTTGCTAATGTCACACGGCATGACTCTAAGCAAAAGTTAGTGTACTTCGACATCTGATGAGCAAAAGAGGATGAGAGAGATTCCTTATGCTTCGGCTGTTGGATCGATCGTGTATGCCATGCTATGTACACGCCCAAATGTATCCTATGTTTTAAGCATTACGAGTAGGTATCAATCATATTATGGTGAGGCTCATTGAACCGTTGTCAAAAACATCCTTAAGTACTTGAGAAGAACTAAGGATGTGTTCTTAGTGTTTGGAGGTGAAGAAGAGCTCGTTGTAAAAGGTTACGCCGATGCCAACTTCCAAAACTGATAAGGATGATTCTAGATCACAACCCAATTTTGTATTCTGCCTCAATGGAGGGGCAGTGAGCTGGAAAAGTTCCAAGCAAGATACAGTAGAAGATTCAATGATGGAGGCGGAGTATATTGCAACCTCTAAAGCTGCAAAGGAAGTTGTTTGGATCAGAAAATTTGTTTCTGAGTTGGGTGTTGAAAGTGCAGGCATCCCTTGTGGGTTTTGGTTGATTTATGACAAACAAGTAAGATCCTAAACAAATTGTTGAGATGAGCGCAGGTTTTAATGAAATTATGAAGAATGCACAAAAAGAAAGGAGAATGAGGATCTATATGGAAAAGAGCTCAAAAGCTAAATAGATTAGATCATTGTGTATGGAGTGTGTTGGAGAAAGACACCCCAAGAGCTCAAGCACAAGAAAACCCATTCACTGCATAAATTTACACAGGACCAGACAAGTCCGATATACCCTGGACTAGTCTGATAATCCCTCTGTTCAAAATCGGACAAGTCCTCCCAGTGCGGACCTGTCTGCACAGTCAAGGTTTACACACAACGGACTAGTCCGATGACACCACAGACTAGTCCGATATCTTTCTGACTACGATCAGACTAGACCTCCCCAGTGCGGACTAGTCCTCAACACTTCACAACTTTGCACGACATCGGACAAGTCCGATAATATCTGGACTAGTCCGATAACCTCTCTGACTAAAATCGGACAAATCCTCCAAGTGCGGACTTGTCCTCAGTTCACTAAGGGGTTCACCACAGCCGGACTAGTCAGATAATGACCGGACTAGTCCAAAATCTTCCAGAGCCTAAATCGAACTAGTCCGCCCAAGGCCGGACAAGTCCGATGTTCCTGAGAACTTAGGGTTTCCTACACATCGCAGACCGAACTAGTCCGGACTCCACCACGGAATAGTCCAGACTCTCGAAACCCTAACGGTAACCTTTGGAAACCTCCATATAAGTAGATGTGCACGACTCTACTTTCACCTCTCTCGACTCCCAGCGTCGTCACACCCTCCAAGAGCCTAGAAAACACATCTCTCCACTCGATCCAACACAAGAAAGATCAAATCCTTGAGGATTAACTCTCGATCAAAGGAGAGACACGATTCTCACGTCTTGAGCTCTTGGGTTTGACTCTCTAACACACTCCTGTAGTTTTTTGTGAATCTTACGAGTGTGTTCTTGGTGGTGTTTGATTTGTAATCTTGTGGAGCCCTCAACTTGTGAGAAGGCCCCTTGAACTTGATGATTTACCCTTTGTGATTAGTGGAAGAGAATCGACCTCTGTGGCGATTCAACAAGGGTAGGGTTGGAGAAGACCCGGTCGTTTTGTGGGCTCCTCAACGTGGATGTAGGTTGCCTGTGTGGGAACCGAATCATAGGATAAACTCTTGTGTCAATCTTGTTCTTAGTTTTCATATCACATTCTAGGGTTTACTTGATCTTGCATATCTTACGTTAAAACATTGAAACCAAAGTTAGTTTGTGCTACATTTAATTTCATTGACTCAATACCTTCAAGTTACATACTATATTCCGCTGCGTACCGTGCTGGTATTGAGATTATTGATCTAACAAGATCAATCTAGTCCGCACGCACCGGACTAGTCCGCACTCTACCGGACTAGTCCGATTTCCTGGTATTTGATCAAGTTGCTAAGTGTTGCAGGTTCTGACTAAAAATCAAAAAGGCATATTCACCCCCTCTAGGCCACATTCAATTGGTATCAGAGCAAGGCTCTTCAAGAGGAGACTAATCGCTCGAAAAGAAAATGTCAGACATGAAGGATGTGCACAAGAGCCCCAACCAAGAGAAGGTTGAAGATGAAAAGGCGCAAAAGTTGGAGAAGCTCCTCGACGCCATTCAGGACTTCGAGGATGACGATGAGGAGACGCTGGTACTCAAGGCGCTCCTAAGTAAGAAAGCTCTCTCAAAAGGGAAATTAAAGATCGAGGACGAGAAGAAGAAGAAGGGGAGTAGTCACACCAACTACTCTCGATATCCTTTCAACTACGATCGTCTAAATTCTAACAATAGCCATTATTTGTCTATTCCTCTAGGAAAACCCCCACACTTTGATGGCAATGATTACTCAATGTGGAGGCAAAACATGAAAATGCATTTAATCTCTCTTAACCCCAACTTGTGGCATATAGTGTGCACAGGTATAGATATCCCAGACGACGATGAAGAGCTCACACCAAGCCAAGAGCAAGCAATTTATCGGAATGCTCAAGCTGCAGCGGTCATCACATCATCACTAAGTCGGGACAAGTTCACCAAGGTGGATGGACTCGAGATTGCAAAGGAAATATGGCACACATTGCAAACTGCACAGGAAGGCGATCGTCATGTGCGAGAGGCAAAGATTGAAATGATCGAAGGTGAATTGGGATGATTCGCCATAGAAGAAGATGAGTCGCCGCAAGACATGTACAACCGGTTGAAGACTCTCATCAACAAGGTTCGAGCATATGGAAGTAAAAAGTGGAACGATCACAAGGTGGTGAAGCTCATCCTTAGAGCTTTCATACCTCACAATGTTACCCTGTACTCGATGATTAGAGAGCCCCGGGTACAAGAAAATGACCCCGGATGAACTGCTTGGAAAGATCATCAACTTAGAAAAGATGGAGAAGCAAGCTAAACTTGTCAAGGAGATTGCCGACCTCACCTCGGCGAAGAAGAAAGGGGTCGCCTTAAAATCCACTTGCAAGCCCTTGTCAAAAGAAGCTCGAGAGGCACAAGATGAAGATGACAGTGATGATGAGAGCAGCGACATAGATGAGGAAGACATGACCCTCTTCATGAAGAAATTCGAAAGAATGATGAAGAGAAGACAAGGGGGGAAATCAAGTGAAGGAAAACTCAAAAAAAATTCAAGACCAAAGTTGAGGCGGGCCTGCTATAACTGTGGCGAATATGACCACTTTATAGTTGATTGCCCTTATGAAGAAAACAAGAAGAAGACCAAGGAAACAAAGCCTCAACCTAAGAAGTTCTTCAAGAAGAAAAAGCTAGCTGGGCAAGTGCACCTAGGAAAGGAGTGGGACTCAAATGATGAGTCCTCGTCCGAAGAGGAAGAGGAGATGGCTAGCATAGCCATCAACAAGACGACCAAGAAATCGACCCTCTTTCCTAACATTGGCACAAGAAAGGACTACGACACATGCCTCATGGCGAAGGAAGGTAAAAGAAAGGTAACATCTAAATCTTCCTCCTCGCATTCTTACTCTAGTGATAGTGATGCAGTGATAATGAAGATATGCTTGTTGGCCTTGATAAGAAAACTGCCGCAAGAATGAAATTATTAGTAAATAAACTTATTGATAAGGAGGATCTTGTTGATCGACAAGAAGATATGATCATCCTTCAAAAGGAGGAGTATATTAAGATCAAAAAGCTCCTTGGACTTGAAAAGGAGGGAAGCAAGTCACTTGAACTTGAGCTGGCTTCAAGCAAGGAAGCTTGCTTGAAGTTAAGCGACTCAAATGCTATTTTCAAGGATGAACTTGCTAACTTGAGCAAATTTAACAAGATCCTTGAAGTTCAAGTTGAGTCACTCAAGAAAAGTGAAGCTTCATCCTCTTCAAGCTCTCCTTCTCAACCCCTTAAAACTGAAACTGCTACTACCTGTACATGTGCTAAAGTTGAATCTAACTTGAAGGATAAGTCAAACTTGGCAAAGGACAAGCATCCTTCCCGTATTGGCATATTTGATAAAGGGAAGATCAAGTATGCACGCAGTGCATACTTGACCACAAGGCCTCCTAATGTCAAATATGGCATTGGGTATTCTTATGGTGAAAAGCAATATGCTAGAAGCCATAAGAATAACAAGGAGTGCATTGCCTTTATCAAGGGAAACTCCCCTCAAGCTAAAAATGCCAATAATGTTGACAAGTCCAAACATGTTAATTCATATGAGCAACAATTATTACTTAGAACTTTTGATGCATCTTATGTTCTTATGAAAAACCCTTTTGGCAAAGTGCATTGCAAATATGTTGGGCCACGCCATGGGAACACCAAGTCCCATGTGTGGGTGCCCAAATCTCTTGTAACTAACCTCAAAGGACCCAAGCAAGCTTGGGTACCTAAAACCAAGACATAATTTGTTTTGCAGGCCTACTCCTGCGGTGGAGCAAATTGGGTGCTAGACAGTGGATGCACCAACCACATGACCGGAGAAAGAAGGATGTTCGTTGAGTATGAAGAAAATGAGGATCCAAGCGAGGGCATCTATTTTGGAGACAATAGTCAAGGAAGGGTGCTCAGTACCGGTAAAATTGCAATACGATCTCAACACACGCTTTCTCATGTTTTGCATGTTGACTCCTTAGATTATAACCTTCTCTCCATATCTCAATTATGTGACAAGGGTTATAATTGCTTATTTACTAATGAGGGTGTGACCGTCTCTAGAAGGAGTGATGACTCGGTTGCATTCAAGGGTGTGTTGAAGGGAAAGCTTTATCTTGTTGACTTCAACAAAGATAAATCCAAAATTGACACATGTTTGATTGCAAAGACCAACATGGGTTGGTTGTGGCATAGACGGCTAGCACATGTTGGTATGAGGAATCTTCAAAAACTCCTTAAGGGCGATGACATACGAGGTTTGAAGGATGTCGTTTTTGAGAAAGACAGGCCTTGTAGCATGTGCCAAGCCGGGAAGCAAGTGGGAGCACCCCAACCCGCGAAGAACGTCATGACAATGACAAGACCGCTCGAGCTACTTCACATGGATCTATTTAGTCCAATTGCTTACATAAGCATCGGTGGTAACAAATATGGCTTAGTAATTGTTGATGACTTTTCACGCTTCACCTGGGTTTTCTTTTTGCATGATAAGACAGAAACTACCCTCAAGAAGTTTCTCATGCGTGCTCAAAATGATTTCTCATTGAAGATCAAGAACATACGAAGCGACAACGACACAGAGTTCAAGAACACTCAAGTTGAGGAGTACCTAGACGAAGAGGGCATCAAACATGAATTTTCAGCACGGTACTCACCTCAAGAAAATGAGTGGCCAAAAGGAAGAACCGAACCCTCATGGAGATGGTGAGAACAATGCTTGATGAGTACAAGACATCGGATCAATTTTGGGCTGAAGCGGTCAACACCGCTTGTCACGCCATAAACTGACTTTATCTTCACCTCTTACTCAAGAAGACATCATATGAGCTACTCACGGGTAACAAACCTAATATTTCCTATTTTTGGATTTTTGGTTCTAAATTCTATATTTTGAACAAGAAGCCTAGGACTTCAAAGTTCGCTTCGAAGTCCAATGAAGGTTTCTTGCTTGGCTACGATTCGAACACTTACACCTATGGTGTCTTCAAAAAAGTCTCCGGACTTTTTGAAGTAGCACTTGACGCAGTGTTCGATGAAACTAACGGCTCTCAAGGAGAGCAAATTGATCAATGTGTGCTAGATAGAGAAGAAGCTCCTTGTCAAGCGTTAACACGAATGGCATTGGGTGATGTTCGACCACAAGCACCATCTCTAAATGAAAATGAAGAAGATGAACCACAAGTGGAGGTAATGGGTTAAGGGGGAGCTTCTACACAATATCAACCACTAGAAGACAAAGATGATCAACACACAAATGAGGGCAACAATCTAGGGGGAGTAGAAGATGACCATGAAGACTCAAGACCACAAGTGCCTCACCCAAGAGTACACCAATGCGTCCAAAGAGATCACCCCGTCGACAACATAATCGGGGACATCCAAAAGGGAGTAACTACTAGATCTCAAATTGCTAATTTTTGTGAACATTACTCTTTTGTATCCTTTTTGGAATCGCACAGGGTTGAGGATGCATTGAAAGATCTAGATTGAGTTGTAACACCCTCATTTTCATGAATCATGCCCTACATACATTCATATACATGTTTAACATTAATCCACATAAAGAGGAATGAGTTTAAAATTGATTTGGAACAAAACCACACTTAAAACTCTAGAAAGTGCGGACTAGTGCGATTTTGGTGCAGACTAGTCTGATTTCTCTCTGACCTCGATCGGACTTGTCCGTTTTTTGTTGCGGACTAGTCCGTTTTT